>JAYESA010000006.1:120361521-121034636 GCA_036927795.1 Iris macrosiphon
ACACGAGTTCATTCTTTATAGTCTGGACTCTCTTCATTTCTTGTTGGTCTCACTTATAGTTTCTGGACTTGACTCATTACATGTATTTCATGCTGGACTCACTACACGTTCTTGTGCACAAACTTACTCTTAGTTTAGATTTCTTGTATCTTGCAGTTATTACTATCTTGCTTATGATATTCATGCATCTTTATCTTTATGCACCAGTGATATGTATATTTCCTTGTTTATACTTTATTTCCTTCACCTTGCTACTTGCTACAACTCTTTTATAGTTTTTATCATTTAACTGGAACTGCTGTTAGAGGTGTACTTGCTCCAGTCCTGATTGGACATTTTTTCCAGAGTATCCGGAGGAGTGGTGTCCAACGTTTTATGGACCTCAGCCTGTCGATGGTGCAGACAGGGACCCTCTAGTTTAGGAGTGATTTCCGGGTTGGTAGCCGGGATCACTAAGACCTTGTTATTGTTTTTATTAGCTTTTAGCACCGGATTTGTCTCCGGTTTTGGATTGAGACCTTGTATTGTATATTATTTTGGATATTGTTGTATTATTATTATTGATGTTGTGGTTGTTTTAGTAGCTGTTATTTAGACTTTGGAGTTGTTAGACTTCTGTATTTTCTTATCGTGCTTAGATTCGTGATTGAGTATATTGTGATTATCATTATGATATTGCTCCTCCGTTTGGAGTTGAGATCTTGACATGTTTATATATTGATTGTGTGAGATTGTTAGTAGACCTAGACAGCGTTCTACCGTCGATGCTGCGGCGTAGGCTGGACGAACCCACGACTCATGCCCGATTTTTCAGGTACGGGTCGTGACAGGAACAGTTTCAGGGCTCGATTCTGGGCCAAGTACTTTGGAGTCATCGCACAGTATGAGCTCCAGTAGAGGTTTATCGGTCTCAAGTAGGTCGGTAGGACTGTGGATGGATATGCAGCCGAGTTTTGCAGGCTGAGCAGATTCGCTCCGACTATGGGGGCTTCAGAGTCGGATAGAGCAATGAGGTTCCAGCAAGAACTTTATCTGGAGATTATATAACTGATAGAGGGATACGACTACCAAACTTATAAAAAAGTACTTATAGCAGCTCGGAGGCACAAGCTTACCATACATAGATTATCGGCAAGGACATGAGGCCGGAAGATGTCTCATGTTCAGAGTGGTGGAGGAGGTGGAGGAGTAACTCGGACGTCAGCACCATCACCTGGCATTCACATCCATGATTCAGCGCCAAAGAGGGTGGCAGTTTCGACGGTAATAGTACCGGCTCGGCGACAGTCGAAACAACAACAACAGCAACAACGCCAGGGAGCACCGGTGGTTTGCACTTACTGTGGCAAGGGAGGCCACACTAGATATGTGTCTAGGGCAGCCAATGGGTTGTATATGAGGTATGGCAGTCCAGATCACCGGATTTCTAATCGTCCGATGATGCAGAGGCCAGGAGGGCCAGTCTAATAGTTATCAGCCATGCCAACACCAGGGAAAGTCCAGCAAAGAGGGCCAGCAATAGCAGTGAGGCCATTAGCTCATCGTCCGCTACCGACACAAGCTCAGATGTACCAACAGCAGCAGAATCAGCAGCAGGGCCAACAAAGGCCACAACAGCGTATCCAATGGAGGCAATAGCGAGGAGCCCAGCAGGACCAAGGACAAGCTTTCACTTTGTCTCTGGAGGAGGCTTTGGCATCTGGCAACGTGGTGGCAGGTAACATCTCTGTCGTATCTTATCCTGAAGTAGCATTGTTTGATTCAGGTGCATCTCATTCATTTTTATCTGCACGATTCGCAACATGCATTGGATTGGAGTTCGAGGCATTGTCAGAGAGGTTGAATATACTCACTGGTAATGGGCTCGTAGGAGTTAGTAGAGTATGTATAACGTGTCTGGTCGTAGTGTGTGGGTGTTCACTACTAGCACAGTTGATCGAGTTCCCTATTAGTAACTTTGATGTTATCTTAGGCATGGACTGGCCGAGAGACAGTCACGCTACGATAGATGGCCATAAGGGTAAGGTATTATTTAGTATCCCAGGCACGGAATATTTTGCCTTTGATATATCTGTGGGAGACCAGCATGAAGACAGGATCGTAGCGACAATGATAATAAAAGAATAACTTTCCGAGATAGTCAAGCTGTTCTTAGATGTCTTCCTAGAAAAACTACCAGGGTTATCCCCGGTAAGAGATGTTGAGTTTTGTATAGAGTTGATCCATGGAGCAGGGCCAATACCTTATAAAGTTTACCAAATGGCACAATCAAAACTAGACAAGCTGTACCAACACGTAGAAGAGCTGAAGGCAAGAAAGTTTATCCGAACCAGTGGATCACCTTGGGGAGCGCCAGTGGTTCTAGTAAAGAAGAATGATGGGTCATCACGGTTATATATCGATTACAGAAAATTGAATGCAATAACAGTGAAGAATAAGTACCCATTACCAAGAATCGATAATTTGTTTGATCAATTGAGCAAGGCTAAGATTTTCTCCAAGATTGATCTTCGATCAAGGTATCATCAAGTAAGAGTTCGGGAGCAAGACATACCCAAGACAACATTTAGGTCACAATATGGGTATTACAAATTCTTAGTTATATCATTCGGACTGACTAATGCTCCGACAATATTTTTGGATTTGATGAATCGCATTTTTATGCCATATCTAGATCAGTTTGTGGTGGTTTTCATAGACAATATTCTTGTTTATTCCAGTAGAAATGAGGAACATCAGGAACATCTTTGGAAGGTCTTACAGATTTTGAGGGAACATCAGTTGTATACAAAGCTCGGCAAGTGTGAGTTTTAGTTGGATCACGTATCATTCTTGGGTCACATCATCTATGGAGCAGGAGTAGTCATAGATCCGAAGAAGGTTGATGCAGTAGAGAGTTGGTCAGTTCCTAAGACAGTAGGTGAAGTGCGTAATTTTCTGGGATTGGCAGGATACTACAGAAGGTTCATGGCAGACTTTGCAAGGATTTCAGCATCGCTGACTCGATTGACGCACAAGGAAGCTAAGTTTGATTGGTCAGCAGAGTTCCAGACATCATTAGAAGAATTAAAGAATATATTGATTTCAGCTTCGATTCTCACGTTTCCAGTGGGTTCTGGAGGGTTTATAGTGTATTACGATGCATCAGGTAAATAACTTGGGTGTGTATTGATGCAATATTGAAGAGTGATAGCTTATGCATCACGGCAGCTTCGAGATCACGAGAAGAATTATCTGACTCACGATTTGGAGTTGGCGGTCGTAGTATTTGCACTTAAGCTATGGAGGCATTACTTGTATGGTGATCGTGTGGAGATATTTACGGATCATAAGAGCTTAAAATATGTATTCACCCAGAAGGACCTGAACATGAGGTAGAGGAGGTGGCTATAATTGATAAAGGACTATGATGTGGAACTTCAGTACTATCCAAGCAAGGCAAATATGGTAGCATATGCTCTTAGTAGGAGAGGTAGTACATTTATGTTGACATCGTAGTGACATATCTTAGAAGATCTTCGAGGGATGGGTGTAGAGATAGTACTTCCGTAGGATGTAGGAGTATTGACTAGTTTACAGATTCAGTCTACCTTGGTTGAGAGAATTAAGGAAGCTCAGGCGGAGGATCCGAAAATCCAGAAGTTTCTGACGGAATGTGAGTATGGTCTTAGGAAAGAGTTGACGATTCATGAAGATGGAACTCTTAGGTTTAAAAACTGTCTCTGTGTACCAAGTGGGGATATCCGGCAAGAAGTAATAACCGAGGCGCACAGTTCCCATTATTCAATTCATCCAGGAGGTACCAAGATGTATCAAGACCTCAAGCAACATTTTTGGTAGAATGGGATGAAGATGGAGATAGCATGATTCATTTTTCGGTGTTTGGTATATCAGCAAGTGAAGGCCGACCAGTAGAGACCAGTAGGATTATTGCAGCCGCTTTCTATTCCGGAGTGAAAGTGGAAACATATCACGAAGGAGTTTATGACCGGTTTACCTAGATCCCCGACTGGTCATGATGCAGTTTGGGTAATAGTAGATCGTCTCACAAAAGTAGCTCACTTTCTTCCTTTTTGAGTAAGGCAATCCACAGAGCAGTTAGCAGAGATGTACATACGACAGATAGTAAGACAACACGGCGTAGTATCGTATCAGATCAAGACACTCGGTTTACTTCAAATTTTTGGAAGAGCTTGTACCAGAATTTGGGCACTAAGTTGAGATTCAGTACTGCCTACCATCTTCAAATGGACGGGCAACAAGAAAGAACCATCCAGACCTTGGAAGATATGCTGCGAGCTTGTAATTTAGATTTTAGAGGGTCTTGGAAAGATCACCTTCATCTCGTTGAGTTCTCATACAACAACAGTTATCAAGCAAGTACTCAGATGTCACCATTTGAAGCGTTATATAGGAGAAAGTGTAGATCACCATTGGCATTGGATGATATAGGTGAGTGAAAGATGTTAGTCCCAGAGATGATCACGCAGACAGTAGAAGTTGTCAAGTAGATCAGAGAGCGACTTTGGGTTGCGCAAGATAGGCATCGGCATTAGGCATATCAGCATCGTAGGCCTTTAGAGTTTTATGTCGGCGACCACGTGTTCTTGCAGATTTTGCCAAACCATGGAGTCATTAGATTCGGGGTTCGCGAGAAGCTTAGTCCATGATACGTCGGTCCTTTCGATATCCTCGAGCGGATGGGCGATGTTGCTTATCGTCTTGCCCTTCCGCCTTCGCTACTGAGGTGCACGATGTATTTCATGTGTCTAAATTAAGTAGGTATATCCCAGATCTGAGTCATATCCTCGATCATTCTGAGCTAATCGTTGGTACCGACTTATATTACGAGGAACAACCCGTATCTATTTTGGACCAAAGGGAGAATGTGATCAAGAATAAGACTATTCATCTTGTCCGAGTTGCTTGGGGTCATCACCATTTGGGAGAGTCGACGCGGGAGTGCGAGGATGATATCCGGTCTCAGTATCCACACATATTCGACTCGGAAGGTATATTCATTCTTATGCCTCCGTATCTCGAATCTCACGATTCGTTTACCTATGCTTTGTGATACTGCTTTTTTTATTTATGCTTGAATTTGATTGCATGTGTATATGAGCTTGTAGTTAGCGTAGTGCTTGTTCTGATTTCTCTAGCTAGCCTTGGGTTTGAATTTCGAGGATGGAATTTTTCTAAGGTGGGTAGAGATGTCACTCCCCGTTTCCGATATGCATATTTGGAACATATTAGTTTTTCTTCTTATATAATTGTTGCTTGCATAGTAATTAGGTTGCATGGCAGGGAGACGAGATCCATTCTTTGGTTCAATTAGACTTATGGTTTAATTATTGGGTTGGTTTGTTCATGAGTGAACCCATGGTCTAAACCTCAACCCTAGCATATATAAGTTAACTTATTTCTCTCTCTTCCCTCATTCTCTCATTTTTTTTCTTCCTTCATTTAGGCAAGTACACCTTGCACTAAATGGAAAAATCTCTTGATTTTGATTCTTATTTTTTTCTTGCATTTTATTAGTCTATTATGTGTACATTATGATTCTAAACACTTTTAGTACTTAGAGTTTTTGGTTTTAATAGATAGATTTGAGTAGATATACATTTGAAGTTTAGGGTTTTCATGTGTTCCTTGAAATTTGGTATTTTGATCTATTAAAATATGGTATTTTAGAAAACCCAGTTTTTGGGGTTGATGGAGCACTTCATTTCGAGCATTTTGGCTTTTGTTTCACTTCATTAGGAGTAAAAATGAGATTTTTATGAAAAAAATATTTTTTGAGATTTTTGGAGTTTTTGCCATGGTCGATCCTGCTGTTTGGGGATACAAGTCTTCATGCGGCCAGCGAGTTATGCGGCCGAGAGTGCTATGCGGCCTGAGTGCTATGCGGCCTGAGCTCTTTGCCGCATATTGACCAACATACGTCCATCTTGTTGGATGCATGACTGCTATCACACAAGTGTTCTGGAGCTAATCCGTGAACTCCTTGTGTTTCACTCGCTAAATGAATGAGAAATTCGCTAAGTCTAAAGAGCAATATACGGCTGAGTGTCATATGCGGCAAGCAGGCATATGCGGTGTCACGGCCCAAACTCCCGCAAGCCCAATAGTCCCTGCTGAACGTGAATCACCACGTTTACAGCTCTCCCGCAGGACCATCGTTCTATTCGGGACGTGATGCCGTACGAGCCTGGAGTTGCGCTCGTACAAGGCGATGTTGTTAAACACGAAAGTTATCATCGAAACAACCAAGTTACAGCGGAAGCCAATTGTGTACCAAGCACACATCAGAGTATACGCAACGAAGCTCACGATAGGGTCTAAATGAGATGCCCCGAGTCAATGCCACAATGGCGATGCCACGGAGACGATGAAATAACTCTTGCTCTTTCTCTAGCCCACAAAGGTACTTACAGTTCATACATCTTGTCCCGTATATCCAAGCAGCGCCACTACGCCTGTGTACCTGAAATATTGCCCACAAACGTGGGTCAGTACACAACCGTACTGGGGAGCGGGGTAACCCACTCGTCTAAGCCGACACTAAGTAAAGTAGTGAATGCACACAGTTATATGGTGATCTTTCTAGTTGAATCCTAGATTCTTTTCATGGCATATGGATGACATGTTAAGGAAAACGGTAAAGCAGTTTAAGCATGCAAGCATTCATTCTCAAACCAAACGACAAGCAGTTTATATATATCCGACCCGTCTAACTCAATGTCATCGCTTGCACGATAACATATCGAACCATCAGTCTCGCCTCGATATCCATCTCCAACCAACAGTTTATATCCCACTCTCGAGTGCACACCCTTGCCGAGGCAAGGTGGCCGCGCCTACACGATGCACAAACCAACCAAAGTAAAGCAAGCCAACTCTTATCTATATGAAGTCACTGGCAAAGTCATACAGGACATATCTCAAGCATTACGGCGCGCCCTATCAGCCCGGGTAGCAAGCCCCGCTGGAGGTCCCGCAATACATCGCAACTGAATGCGAATCAAATGTTTCCCTCCGGATCGAAACGGCTCCAGTGCCCCGGATAAAAACTGTTTCGGGGAAAGTGCCAAACCTTTGCACAAGTTGTCCGTGACATGCAGACACACGTAGGTATGACGAGAGGATCGAACATTCTCGCCCCACCAAGCGATCCTAGACTCGTTCCATCGATAAACCCAACCGAAGTATCCATAACCATTCTTCCAACATGTTCTTCCAAGAAGTCCAAATCTCGACCTCAATATATATAGCCCAAGGCACCAAAATACCCAGTGTTTCACATTGCCGCTTTACAACAATGTATTCTGAAATGGTGCAACACCCATGCTCAAAGCAATCCCATGGCACAATGCCGTCTCAGTGACACAATGCCCCATTCGTGGCACAATGCCCCATCAAGCGGCACCATACCTCGCTAATGCAGTTGTTAGGTTTTGAACCACAACTGCTCGCTTTCCAAGACAAAGTGACCCAGTGATACTCGTGCACGGATGCACGCTCGCTCGCCCAAATTCCCGATATCCCCATATTTCCATTTGCCTCAAAGTATCCTTCCAACTCGTATATTTCCAACCGTCCAAGCATAATCCCAAGTATCCAACCGATCGCCTCAAACGTATAACCCAACTATCGCATCCAACTATCCAACGCGTAAACCATTCAAGCCACAATCCTACCAAGCCAACGACGCACACTCTATGCACGCCTCAGTGTAGTGCTTCCCGATGTTTCAGCCCAAGTGTACAAGCCATTACGTGTTTTCCATATTATTAGGCATGAAGGAGTAGAGGAGAAGGGAAAGAGCCCACTCACATTGTTTGAATCCGTTAGGCATCCTGTCCTGCCGATACGGCCAATCCCTTGAACCCGTGGTCCGATGCAAGCGCGATCTACTCAACTGGTATGACCGTGCGAGCAGGCCGTGCTCTCCAAATCATCCGACCGATCGGACTAAGGAAGACGGCATTATCGTTTCCATCCAGCTATTCAGTACTGTTCTGAACGAACACCTGATTTCCATCGAACCCGCTAGCCATCTGCACATTGAAACCAACTCGATTAATCCTTCTTCCCGAAATCCGACATTTCAAATGTAACCAGCATTTGATTCATTCAGTCCGACTCAGCGTAACGCTCCGAGCGGTTGCGGGGCGTTACATAATATACCACTTAGAATCAGGTTCGTCCACGAACCGTGCTGGTACTCATTCCTTACTAGCATGCCATAATCCAATCCCATAGATCTGCTCTAAGTAACTCACATATTCACTATTTCTGACACAACATCTCGTTCTGCTGAACGCTCGAATAAATTTCACGAATTCCCACATCCTCCTTGCAGCTCAATACGAATTCTTCGTATCGCTTAGTTTTGGATCGTACACATATTTAAGGCGTCCCTAAAATACATGCATTTCAGCCGAGCTTTGCGATAGCGAATTTGGACAAGTTACAAGGGTATCTTTATGTCCGAGGCATCCATTTGCTTTGCTCCCAATTGGACCAAATTACGATTTCCATTCCAACACATTCGCTCGAGAACTATTCTCAATTATGATGATTTTCCACGACTCAATCAGTTCGTGTTCCAACTCAATCCATCCAACTATTTCTGAATCCGCACTAGCAACATCTCCAAATATATCTCATGCACCAAACGATCATCTCAACTGATCTACCCCAGCTATGCGACTTACCCAAATATCAACTTGCTTAGATCAGCTCAGTCCAACACATTTCCTGCCATCTCAATATCTCACAGGGTGAACATCTATATTGAGGTTCGTGTGATCCACGAAGATCTCGCCGCCACGCCAAAGGGATTTGTGTCGCCACGATTTCAACGTGGACACACTCGTCACAATTCTTAGGTTGCGCATGAAATAGTTTTTCGCGCTGCTTCCACTGCCTCGAAGCATAGATTATCACCTTCGCCTTCCGAATGAGCACGTTTCCCAGACTAAGTTCCGAGACATCTTGTAAATCTGAAGCAAATCTGTCCCTTCCAGTATTCGCAAGGATTTGATCTGAACGAGCCGCTGCTTTAACTTCACGAGCTAGTTTCACAGTCGTCAATTCATATGAATGCTATTCCCTTCCAGGGCACGATGAGTCAGAGGCGATGCCATCGATAAAAATCTGCGACTCTGAATCTCATCAGTTGACAAGGCTACTTCCACCATCGCTTCGATCTTCCGGCTGTATCTTCAGCTGAAGGCTATCCCAAGGATCTCTCAAATCCAACTCTCAGTCAATAAGCCAAATCACAATGCTCACATCTGCCCTCGACGCATTCCCAAATACGCCGCCTCAAGGGTCGTTCTATGGGTCTACCATATTCATATCCGATTTTGCGGGCAAGGTTGCTTAGGGTCAGCTGTCCCGAAGCTACGCTTGATAATTGTAATCATCACGATGGACAGTTATCATAAACCATGCTATATCTCCTCTGCAAATCCGAATCAAGATTCCAACCATCCCATCCGAGCGAACTCCCGAATCCGAGCAATGTGCTCGTTGAAACCGTCTACCATCAATCCGTCGTTCTGCCCTGAATCCATCAAATTTCTGAATTGCATGTTCGATTTTCGCACTACAAATTGTAATGATTCTCAAAACCCAAGACTTGCCCAAATTCACATCCGTTTGCCACGTCCCGCCTTGCACTTCCAACTTACTCGAGCAGCACAGTGATTCGTTCCGACGTTGCTCCCACATTTAGCTATCTTCAGAAATCAATTCGCCAAAATCTTTTTGCCTTCCCTTGTTGCCACAATCCGTCCACGTCTTCCGGAGAATCCGTCTTACTGTCGTTGCACCATCTCGCCCAAAATCCCATTTCCGCTAAACCTGAGTCAACTTCACGAGCAGCAACATCCAAAATCCTTCAAGTTTGTGTGAATCAATCGCATTGCCCTCCAAGCCAAGTTCGTGTTTCATTGCTCAACCAACAGCTCAAATGCGTTGCCCAAAATCGTAGTTCGTGCTCGCTATCCTTCCGAAAATCCCATCGCTTTGCTCAAGCATAACCCAAATGTTCGTTCCGGTTTCGCCCATCTTTTAAGCCCAATGATACTTCCATTTGCACGAGTCAGTCCTTGAGTTCTCAAGTCTAATGTATCGAAGGATACCCGAGTCAAATTCCATTGCCCCATATACCACTTGGAAATATAGTTGCCCTCGTGCAAAATCTGCGTCAACCAGCGTCTATCCCAAACTGACTATTCCGCGGTGATTCTGCCGAATCATAACTCAATATTCGCTTGCTCCATTTTTACTCTTTCCAACTCAATCGATTTGCACTAACCGACTTGTACTCGTTATCCGAGTCCGTTCAGGCAATTCCAATAGATGTCCAACCAAAATATTTCCAATGCCTTGCTTAACACATTTGATCCCATATACCACTTCGAATCAATTCGCTACTCACACTACGTTTCCCTTCACGAATCCAAGATCCGTTCGAACCATCCCTTAGGTGTGATCATGCCATTCCCATCTTAAGTCTGACACAAAAACTTAGCCGATTCTTTAACCATCAATCTCGTTAGGCAACTCGTGCTATGTTCCATTCTCACTGCTCCCAACTATTCTCAAACCGCCTGATACTTTCGCAACACAAGCAATCGTGCAACGATTGTATTCCAAGTAGTCCAACCCAATACCCAACGGTTCCACACCTTTATTGTACGAGCAACTCATGCCAACTTATCTGATATTTCTCAAACCAACTCAAATCTGCCCAACCGATGCGCCACAGTCGAAATTCCAACTTCTATCCAACACAATCACTTGACGAGCAACTCGTGCAAGGATCCATTCCCATCGAATGTTTCTACCCAAAACATGCTGCATAATCAAATCTCGTTAGCCAACCAACTGATCCATTGAGGCAATCAGAAACTCCAGAACGATAAGCCAAGCCAACCCAACGAAAGCCCACACTTGTTGCACAAATGCAACAACGCCAACCAACTTGCTGCACGAAAGCAACAACGCCTAACGAGGCTAAGCGATCCTACAAAAACCAACCAAGGCAACCCAACCAAGAAAATATAATGCAGCCAAAACCAGCAATAAATAGACTTATTGCATGAAACATCCGATGCGGCACTGAGTAGAGTCAAGAGCTAAACGACACGCGGAAGCTATTTAGAGTTTGTGATGAAGCGAAGGACCAAGTCCGAAGAAATGAACCGGGCGCTCTGATACCAATCTGTCACGGCCCAAACTCCCGCAAGCCCAATAGTCCCTGCTGAACGTGAATCACCACGTTTACAGCTCTCCCGCAGGACCATCGTTCTATTCGGGACGTGATGCCGTACGAGCCTGGAGTTGCGCTCGTACAAGGCGATGTTGTTAAACACGAAAGTTATCATCGAAACAACCAAGTTACAGCGGAAGCCAATTGTGTACCAAGCACACATCAGAGTATACGCAACGAAGCTCACGATAGGGTCCAAATGAGATACCCCGAGTCAATGCCACAAAGGCGATGCCACGGAGACGATGAAATAACTCTTGCTCTTTCTCTAGCCCACAAAGGTACTTACAGTTCATACATCTTGTCCCGTATATCCAAGCAGCGCCACTACGCCTGTGTACCTGAAATATTGCCCACAAACGTGGGTCAGTACACAACCGTACTGGTGAGCGGGGTAACCCACTCGTCTAAGCCGACACTAAGTAAAGTAGTGAATGCACACAGTTATATGGTGATCTTTCTAGTTGAATCCTAGATTCTTTTCATGGCATATGGATGACATGTTAAGGAAAACGGTAAAGCAGTTTAAGCATGCAAGCATTTATTCTCAAACCAAACGACAAGCAGTTTATATATATCCGACCCGTCTAACTCAATGTCATCGCTTGCACGATAACATATCGAACCATCAGTCTCGCCTCGATATCCATCTCCAACCAACAGTTTATATCCCACTCTCGAGTGCACACCCTTGCCGAGGCAAGGTGGCCGCGCCTACACGATGCACAAACCAACCAAAGTAAAGCAAGCCAACTCTTATCTATATGAAGTCACTGGCAAAGCCATACAGGACATATCTCAAGCATTACGGCGCGCCCTATCAGCCCGGGTAGCAAGCCCCGCTGGAGGTCCCGCAATGCATCACAACTGAATGCGAATCAAATGTTTCCCTCCGGATCGAAACGGCTCCAGTGCCCCGGATAAAAACCGTTTCGGGGAAAGTGCCAAACCTTTGCACAAGTTGTCCGTGACATGCAGACACACGTAGGTATGACGAGAGGATCGAACATTCTCGCCCCACCAAGCGATCCTAGACTCGTTCCATCGATAAACCCAACCGAAGTATCCATAACCATTCTTCCAACATGTTCTTCCAAGAAGTCCAAATCTCGACCTCAATATATATAGCCCAAGGCACCAAAATATCCAGTGTTTCACATTGCCGCTTTACAACAATGTATTCTGAAATGGTGCAACACCCATGCTCAAAGCAATCCCATGGCACAATGCCGTCTCAGTGACACAATGCCCCATTCGTGGCACAATGCCCCATCAAGCGGCACCATACCTCGCTAATGCAGTTGTTCGGTTTCGAACCACAACTGCTCGCTTTGCAAGACAAAGCGACCCAGTGATACTCGTGCACGGATGCACGCTCGCTCGCCCAAATTCTCGATATCCCCATATTTCCATTTGCCTCAAAGTATCCTTCCAACTCGTATATTTCCAACCGTCCAAGCATAATCCCAAGTATCCAACCGATCGCCTCAAACGTATAACCCAACTATCGCATCCAACTATCCAACGCGTAAACCATTCAAGCCACAATCCTACCAAGCCAACGACGCACACTCTATGCACGCCTCAGTGTAGTGCTTCCCGATGTTTCAGCCCAAGTGTACAAGCCATTACGTGTTTTCTATATTATTAGGCATGAAGGAGTAGAGGAGAAGGGAAAGAGCCCACTCACATTGTTTGAATCCGTTAGGCATCCTGTCCTGCCGATACGGCCAATCCCTTGAACCCGTGGTCCGATGCAAGCGCGATCTACTCAACTGGTATGACCGTGCGAGCAGGCCGTGCTCTCCAAATCATCCGACCGATCGGACTAAGAAAGACGGCATTATCGTTTCCATCCAGCTATTCAGTACTGTTCTGAACGAACACCTGATTTCCATCGAACCCGCTAGCCATCTGCACATTAAAACCAACTCGATTAATCCTTCTTCCCGAAATCCGACATTTCAAATGTAACCAGCATTTGATTCATTCAGTCCGACTCAGCGTAACGCTCCGAGCGGTTGCGGGGCGTTACATAATATACCACTTAGAATCAGGTTCGTCCACGAACCGTGCTGGTACTCATTCCTTACTAGCATGCCATAATCCAATCCCATAGATCTGCTCTAAGTAACTCACATATTCACTATTTCTGACACAACATCTCGTTCTGCTGAACGCTCGAATAAATTTCACGAATTCCCACATCCTCCTTGCAGCTCAATACGAATTCTTCGTATCGCTTAGTTTTGGATCGTACACATATTTAAGGCGTCCCTAAAATACATGCATTTCAGCCGAGCTTTGCGATAGCGAATTTGGACAAGTTACAAGGGTATCTTTATGTCCGAGGCATCCATTTGCTTTGCTCCCAATTGGACCAAATCACGATTTCCATTCCAACACATTCGCTCGAGAACTATTCTCAATTATGATGATTTTCCACGACTCAATCAGTTCGTGTTCCAACTCAATCCATCCAACTATTTCTGAATCCGCACTAGCAACATCTCCAAATATATCTCATGCACCAAACGATCATCTCAACTGATCTACCCCAGCTATGCGACTTACCCAAATATCAACTTGCTTAGATCAGCTCAGTCCAACACATTTCCTGCCATCTCAATATCTCACAGGGTGAACATCTATATTGAGGTTCGTGTGATCCACGAAGATCTCGCCGCCACGCCAAAGGGATTTGTGTCGCCACGATTTCAACGTGGACACACTCGTCACAATTCTTAGGTTGCGCATGAAATAGTTCTTCGCGCTGCTTCCACTGCCTCGAAGCATAGAATATCACCTTCGCCTTCCGAATGAGCACGTTTCCCAGACTAAGTTCCGAGACATCTTGTAAATCTGAAGCAAATCTGTCCCTTCCAGTATTCGCAAGGATTTGATCTGAACGAGCCGCTGCTTTAACTTCACGAGCTAGTTTCACAGTCGTCAATTCATATGAATGCTATTCCCTTCCAGGGCACGATGAGTCAGAGGCGATGCCATCGATAAAAATCTGCGACTCTGAATCTCATCAGTTGACAAGGCTACTTCCACCATCGCTTCGATCTTCCGGCTGTATCTTCAGCTGAAGGCTATCCCAAGGATCTCTCAAATCCAACTCTCAGTCAATAAGCCAAATCACAATGCTCACATCTGCCCTCGACGCATTCCCAAATACGTCGCCTCAAGGGTCGTTCTATGGGTCTACCATATTCATATCCGATTTTGCGGGCAAGGTTGCTTAGGGTCAGCTGTCCCGAAGCTACGCTTGATAATTGTAATCATCACGATGGACAGTTATCATAAACCATGCTATATCTCCTCTGCAAATCCGAATCAAGATTCCAACCATCCCATCCGAGCGAACTCCCGAATCCGAGCAATGTGCTCGTTGAAACCGTCTACCATCAATCCGTCGTTCTGCCCTGAATCCATCAAATTTCTGAATTGCATGTTCGATTTTCGCACTACAAATTGTAATGATTCTCAAAACCCAAGACTTGCCCAAATTCACATCCGTTTGCCACGTCCCGCCTTGCACTTCCAACTTACTCGAGCAGCACAGTGATTCGTTCCGACGTTGCTCCCACATTTAGCTATCTTCAGAAATTAATTCGCCAAAATCTTTTTGCCTTCCCTTGTTGCCACAATCCGTCCACGTCTTCCGGAGAATCCGTCTTACTGTCGTTGCACCATCTCGCCCAAAATCCCATTTTCGCTAAACCTGAGTCAACTTCACGAGCAGCAACATCCAAAATCCTTCAAGTTTGTGTGAATCAATCGCATTGCCCTCCAAGCCAAGTTCGTGTTTCATTGCTCAACCAACAGCTCAAATGCGTTGCCCAAAATCGTAGTTCGTGCTCGCTATCCTTCCGAAAATCCCATCGCTTTGCTCAAGCATAACCCAAATGTTCGTTCCGGTTTCGCCCATCTTTTAAGCCCAATGATACTTCCATTTGCACGAGTCAGTCCTTGAGTTCTCAAGTCTAATGTATCGAAGGATACCCGAGTCAAATTCTATTGCCCCATATACCACTTGGAAATATAGTTGCCCTCGTGCAAAATCTGCGTCAACCAGCGTCTATCCCAAACTGACTATTCCGCGGTGATTCTGCCGAATCATAACTCAATATTCGCTTGCTCCATTTTTACTCTTTCCAACTCAATCGATTTGCACTAACCGACTTGTACTCGTTATCCGAGTCCGTTCAGGCAATTCTAATAGATGTCCAACCAAAATATTTCCAATGTCTTGCTTAACACATTTGATCCCATATACCACTTCGAATCAATTCGCTACTCACACTACGTTTCCCTTCACGAATCCAAGATCCGTTCGAACCATCCCTTAGGTGTGATCATGCCATTCCCATCTTAAGTCTGACACAAAAACTTAGCCGATTCTTTAACCATCAATCTCGTTAGGCAACTCGTGCTATGTTCCATTCTCACTGCTCCCAACTATTCTCAAACCGCCTGATACTTTCGCAACACAAGCAATCGTGCAACGATTGTATTCCAAGTAGTCCAACCCAATACCCAACGGTTCCACACCTTTATTGTATGAGCAACTCATGCCAACTTATCTGATATTTCTCAAACCAACTCAAATCTGCCCAACCGATGCGCCACAGTCGAAATTCCAACTTCTATCCAACACAATCACTTGACGAGCAACTCGTGCAAGGATCCATTCCCATCGAATGTTTCTACCCAAAACATGCTGCATAATCAAATCTCGTTAGCCAACCAACTGATCCATTGAGGCAATCAGAAACTCCAGAACGATAAGCCAAGCCAACCCAACGAAAGCCCACACTTGTTGCACAAATGCAACAACGCCAACCAACTTGCTGCACGAAAGCAACAACGCCTAACGAGGCTAAGCGATCCTACAAAAACCAACCAAGGCAACCCAACCAAGAAAATATAATGCAGCCAAAACCAGCAATAAATAGACTTATTGCATGAAACATCCGATGCGGCACTGAGTAGAGTCAAGAGCTAAACGACACGCGGAAGCTATTTAGAGTTTGTGATGAAGCGAAGGACCAAGTCCGAAGAAATGAACCGGGCGCTCTGATACCAATCTGTCACGGCCCAAACTCCCGCAAGCCCAATAGTCCCTGCTGAACGTGAATCACCACGTTTACAGCTCTCCCGCAGGACCATCGTTCTATTCGGGACGTGATGCCGTACGAGCCTGGAGTTGCGCTCGTACAAGGCGATGTTGTTAAACACGAAAGTTATCATCGAAACAACCAAGTTACAGCGGAAGCCAATTGTGTACCAAGCACACATCAGAGTATACGCAACGAAGCTCACGATAGGGTCCAAATGAGATACCCCGAGTCAATGCCACAAAGGCGATGCCACAGAGACGATGAAATAACTCTTGCTCTTTCTCTAGCCCACAAAGGTACTTACAGTTCATACATCTTGTCCCGTATATCCAAGCAGCGCCACTACGCCTGTGTACCTGAAATATTGCCCACAAACGTGGGTCAGTACACAACCGTACTGGTGAGCGGGGTAACCCACTCGTCTAAGCCGACACTAAGTAAAGTAGTGAATGCACACAGTTATATGGTGATCTTTCTAGTTGAATCCTAGATTCTTTTCATGGCATATGGATGACATGTTAAGGAAAACGGTAAAGCAGTTTAAGCATGCAAGCATTCATTCTCAAACCAAACGACAAGCAGTTTATATATATCCGACCCGTCTAACTCAATGTCATCGCTTGCACGATAACATATCGAACCATCAGTCTCGCCTCGATATCCATCTCCAACCAACAGTTTATATCCCACTCTCGAGTGCACACCCTTGCCGAGGCAAGGTGGCCGCGCCTACACGATGCACAAACCAACCAAAGTAAAGCAAGCCAACTCTTATCTATATGAAGTCACTGGCAAAGCCATACAGGACATATCTCAAGCATTACGGCGCGCCCTATCAGCCCGGGTAGCAAGCCCCGCTGGAGGTCCCGTAATGCATCGCAACTGAATGCGAATCAAATATTTCCCTCCGGATCGAAACGGCTCCAGTGCCCCGGATAAAAACCGTTTCGGGGAAAGTGCCAAACCTTTGCACAAGTTGTCCGTGACATGCAGACACACGTAGGTATGACGAGAGGATCGAACATTCTCGCCCCACCAAGCGATCCTAGACTCGTTCCATCGATAAACCCAACCGAAGTATCCATAACCATTCTTCCAAGAAGTCCAAATCTCGACCTCAATATATATAGCCCAAGGCACCAAAATACCCAGTGTTTCACATTGCCGCTTTACAACAATGTATTCTGAAATGGTGCAACACCCATGCTCAAAGCAATCCCATGGCACAATGCCGTCTCAGTGACACAATGCCCCATTCGTGGCACAATGCCCCATCAAGCGGCACCATACCTCGCTAATGCAGTTGTTCGGTTTCGAACCACAACTGCTCGCTTTGCAAGACAAAGCGACCCAGTGATACTCGTGCACGGATGCACGCTCGCTCGCCCAAATTCCCGATATCCCCATATTTCCATTTGCCTCAAAGTATCCTTCCAACTCGTATATTTCCAACCGTCCAAGCATAATCCCAAGCATCCAACCGATCGCCTCAAACGTATAACCCAACTATCGCATCCAACTATCCAACGCGTAAACCATTCAAGCCACAATCCTACCAAGCCAACGACGCACACTCTATGCACGCCTCAGTGTAGTGCTTCCCGATGTTTCAGCCCAAGTGTACAAGCCATTACGTGTTTTCCATATTATTAGGCATGAAGAAGTAGAGGAGAAGGGAAAGAGCCCACTCACATTGTTTGAATCCGTTAGGCATCCTGTCCTGCCGATACGGCCAATCCCTTGAACCCGTGGTCCGATGCAAGCGCGATCTACTCAACTGGTATGACCGTGCGAGCAGGCCGTGCTCTCCAAATCATCCGACCGATCGGACTAAGGAAGACGGCATTATCGTTTCCATCCAGCTATTCAGTATTGTTCTGAACGAACACCTGATTTCCATCGAACCCGCTAGCCATCTGCACATTGAAACCAACTCGATTAATCCTTCTTCCCGAAATTCGATATTTTAAATGTAACCAGCATTTGATTCATTCAGTCCGACTCAGCGTAACGCTCCGAGCGGTTGCGGGGCGTTACATGCGGCAAGCAGAGCATGCATCCACTTTCCCTTGGATACATGACTCTGAAACCTTGGCACATCTTTTCATGGTTTTGTCTTTTCTCTCTGACACACTTTATGGCTTGTCCCATCAATCACTTTATGTTACTTCACTGACACGTATTAAATGCATGTCACTCAACGCTTGTCCCAAGGAGTGGACTTTACCCTGTCATATGCGACACTGATCCTATACGGCACCGATCCATATGCGACCGCGACTTCCCATGCGGCACCGACCCATATGCGACCGACTTCCTATGCGACACTTGTCCTATGCGGCACCGACTCTATGCATCCCTGATCCTCATGCATCCTATGTGCACGTTTTATTGAATTGCTTGGTTTTAATGCTTTATGGAATTTTTGTGACTCCATATGTGATTTTAATGATTGCTAATGTATGTGAGCTAGGTGACCATGTGTTAGACCTGACTATGTGCTAGAACCCATGTAATTTACCAATGATTGGTAACTTGACTTGACTATTGGTATCCGTATTGATACACTTACTACGTGCTAAGTGTTTCTACGTGATTATGTTACATGTTTCACACCAAGGTGTGCCTACATGCTAAGCGACATATGATGTAATAAATTCCTTCAGCATGGGCATGATAGTTAGTCAATAACCAAGCGTGGCTAGGATTTATTTGACTGTTGCATCACGCTGGGATGAATCCAAATTAAACTGCAAAGTGATAAAGTAGATTCGTATCTAGCGTGCTCGTACTATGGTACGACATATAAGGGGAGTAACATGTGACCACGCTATGTGATTCCAGCTAACCGTAGGGTTAACTAGGCAACTAAAATATGTAGAGCATTGGGAGGGACGAAATTCCGAGATCGCGCTTAACTAGCCACCCTCAATCTTTATATGGGAGTGAAGGCTGTCCCCCATGGATATTGTTTAAATCCTCATTAGTGGATGACAATATCGACTATTATATTATACTATGTGTTCTATGCGATCTTAGCTCGGTGGCCTTACGAGAGACCGGTGCATACAACTATGCGACGATTCATGGCTCGGCTAGCCCCTACTAGAACATGGTTCGATCCGAGGATTCCTATTATATGCATAATTCTTCTGGGATAACCCAGACTCCACATAGTAAGTCGTACAAGTGATTGGCCGATTATGTAACTGGGCTTGTTTGTGTATTGTATCTATTGTCAAATAGTCTAGGGACATGGATTATCATGGTGCGATGGTCTAACCCTTATCCTTGTTTGGTTGTAGGGTTAGATTATTGTGTCACGATAGACTATGAACCGAAACTACGAGACAGAACTATATGTATATGTATCTATTTCATAACCTGGTTCTATTTCTTCATTCGTGCTCCTTTGTGGTACTTGCTATTTGGGGGTCTAACCCCCACTGGTTTTGCATGGCCAGGTTTAGAGCCAGCACCCGAGGATGAAGCATACTTCCTCCTGAACCATGACGTGCACCAGACGGTTGGACACTGAGGAAAACGAGTGGGTTTCTTCTTCCCTGATCGTTATTGCACATTTTTTTCATTTTGGGCGTTTAACCACCGACACTTTTTAGCCGTAAATCTGGACATTTAGTTTACTTACATGATTGTAATTAATCAGACTGTAGCTGATCATGTACCTTTGCTACTCTGTCAGCCTTCTTATTTTTGCACATTTGGTTTTCAGAATGTTGTGGCAGTACGTTTGGGACGCCTTACTTTCTTGTTATATATGTTCTATGTTTACGGTTCTTACTTGACTGATTGAGACAATAGATATGCTGTGTGACCCTAAGTGACTTGTTTGTAGTAAGCACCCCCTTGTCTAGTTACAGTTGTAACCGTCGTACGACGTTCTATATCTTGTACATGAGAGCTGGCCATATCCGTCTTCGTATTTCGGTACTGAGACGTGACAGAAGTGCTGCACAAAGTTCCCAGTGTTACGTCTTTTCAAGTATGTTAGCTACAAATACTACAATTGAACACATTAATTGCAAATTAGCCACAAAACACATCATCTTAAAATTATATACGTTGAAAAATTTCACCAATGGTGTAATATGTAAACATAACAAGGATGAGAATGAGACAGAAAGATGGAAGGTCCAACTGAAGGAGAGCCCTTTGTTAGTAGTAAAAGTTTCTTGTCCAAATTCTTGTCCAGGTGATTTTTTCCCCTCATTTAGAAATTATTCCCTAGTTTCTCCAATCTCATCCGATTTGAAGAGAGATTCAAGTTCTAGTTATTATTTTTCATTACAAGTTTTGGCTAAATATATGGGGGTTTTGTTTCTTGGAGTTTCAGGGAAAACCAGGACCAATGATCGAGTTTTTTTTTTTTTTTGGCGATCGGGGTCTTTCCGTAATCAAGTTTTCCTCTCCTTTTGGCAAGATTTTCGCTAGAAATTATACCCCATTGAGTAGTCATTATACCCCCCATTGAGTAGTCAGGGTTTTCTTTATTCAATTGACTGTTGCGTCTGTCGGGTTAATTGAGGATAGATGGGGAGAAAGGTGAAGAACAAGTCCCTCCGGAAGTCGCTCCACCGAGCGCCTGCCGGAGCGGCTCGGCCTTCTGACCGGACTGCCGAGTCCGGAGACGAGTCCGAGAGGCCCGGAGAGGCCTGCAGTCATTACAGCAATACTGTGGCCGAGCTGAACCAGGTTCTGTTGAAAATACGAGCCGCCTCGGACGCTGTCGTGTCCTGCGAGCACTGCAGGGAGGAGCCCGTGCAGGGGAGGGGGAGCAAGGAGAAGGGCAAGCAGAGCAGGAAGAAAGGCGGAGCGAGGGTTTTGGAGGTCAAAAAGGAGTTGAATTTCATCTGGGTTTGTCTGGACTGCAACCGCTACTTATGCGGGGGAGAAGTGAGCACCTCGGAGCCCTATGGCCATGCGCGGCGCCACGCGAAGCAGGAGAAGCATCCCTGGGCCGTCCGCTCCGACGACCCTCTGGTTTCCTGGTGCTACAAATGCAGCTCGAAGGTCCCGATCGAGATGCCACCGGAGGAGACCTGCGATGATCCAAAGCTAGCGGAGGAACCGGACAACGGAGCCGACCCACTCGCATTGGGGAGCACAAAAGGTTATGTCGTGAGAGGTCTATCAAACCTCGGGAACACCTGTTTCTTCAACTCGGTCATGCAGAACCTGTTGGCGACCAATCTTCCACGGGACTATTTGTTGGGTTCGGAGAGTCCGTTCGGGCCTATCACTATCGCATTGAGGAAAATCTTCATCGAAACGAGTTCTCTGGCAGATGCTAAGAATGTTATGTCTCCCAAGGCTCTTTTTGGGTCAATATGTGCAAAGCAACCTCAGTTTAGGGGTTATCAGCAGCAGGACAGCCATGAATTGCTCTGCTACTTGCTTGCCGAGTTGGATGTCGAGGAGGTGAGTTACAGAAAATTGCACAGTGCTTCTTCTGATGAACAAGAAAAGGCTGATGCAAAGCCAATTGTTACCTTTGTGGATGCCGTCTTTGCGGGCCAAACATCGAGCACGGTGTGCTGCACGGAATGTGGGTTCACCTCGGTAGTTCACGAGCCTTTCTTGGATTTGTCGCTACCGGTACCTTCCAAGAAGCCTTCACCAAATAAGAAGGTCCCACCCCGGCCTCTTAAAAGGGGTAAGCAACCTTTGAAAGAGAGGAACAAAGGTAGCAAATTTCGAGGGAAAGGAGTTGCCAGAACTTCTCCTTCAGCTGAACTTGGTAAAGAAGAGAGTTCAGATCTTCCCTCAGCAAGTGCTGCATCTGTTGGTCCTGAATCCGAACAAGTAGAAGTTATTTCAACAAAAACAGAGGAGGACGATTGCACGTGGATGGATTTTCTTAATGATCCAGGTTCAATGAGCTTCGAAGATGATGCTCTTCAAGGTGCTGATACTGAACAGATTCCCCAGAGTACTGCTCAAAGTACTTCAGATTCACAGCTCAAGGATTGTTCTGTGAACTTGGTTGTTCCCTCAGAGTCTTGTGGGGAGAATTCTTGTGGGGATCTGATGCCTTCGCCATGCGTTGAAGCTTCCAGCATTCAGTTACTTAAAGAGTCAGAACCAACTGTTGAGGGGACAAATTCTACTTCATCATGTTCCCAAACTGTAGAAAATGTGGATTTTTTTTATGCTCCAGTAGAAGAAGAATTCGATGGCTTTGGTGACATGTTTAATGAGCCCGAGGTTACTTCTGCTTCGAAGAAAGAGAATGCAGTGGGTGAGGATATTGATTTGACTCTGTGTACTGGCAATAGCAGTGAGTCGAATCAAGATGAGGTTGACAACACTAATTCTCCTGTCTCTATAAACAGTTGCTTGGCTTTATTCACTAAGCCAGAGCTTCTTTCTGATGAGCAAGCATGGCATTGTGAGCACTGTTCTGAGAATGTGGGACCAAAAGCAGGCAAACTAAAAACTGATGAAGCACTTGATGAAGGCAAGCTAAGAAGCAAAAACTCGTCACCCAATCTTGAAGTTTTTTCATCTAGTCTTGAAGTTTTAGGCAACGAAAATACATCCACCTCCAAGAACTTAGCCCCAGAGGTGGGAGGACTCGATGATCCAAGTGCAATAGAGAATACTTCTCAAAAGTCACTTGATACTGCTGGAGGTTCAGACAGTAATGGGGATATCCAAAATGATGGGAGCTCAAACTCTTTAGGCACTGATGTTTTACAGAAGGATCCTAATGCTGTTGAGTCAGACAATACTTCTCAGTATAAATCATGCTCTTCGGTTTTCAGAAATACTATCACAGAAGAGAGCTCAATGAATCAAGATAGTGGTTTGTGTAGCATGAATGATCTTGATGGTGTTGGGTGTGATGGAGAACTGAAGCAAACATGTAGTAGTGCATGTGAAAATGATACCAAAAGTAAAGTTAATCAACCAGAGAAGAAGTGCTCGCAGTTATTGGAAAAGGGGCACCCAGTGGCTGGTAATAAAGGTGATGAAGTCAAGTCTGAAACCAAGAAAGTCAAGAGGGATGCAACAAAAAGAATCCTTATTTATAGAACCCCACCTATTCTAACAATTCACTTGAAGAGATTCAGCCAAGATGCTCGTGGTCGCTTGAGCAAGCTGAGTGGACATGTCGGCTTCTCAGAGGAACTTGATCTTAGATCTTACATGGACCCAAGGTAATCCTTTTGAACCTTATGGCTTTTTTCAAGGTCACAGTTCTATATTAATTATATTATTCTTCCTCCTCGTAATCATGTTTATACCTGATAAACTTGCTGATTGTTCAACTTCATTTTCAGATATTTAATGTTGTCTTTTTTCTTGTGCTGTAGTAGAATCAGTTTTTTTTTTAGTTAGTTTAATGTTCTAATTCTGAAAGTTCAGTCACTCTGCCAATGTCTAACTACCCTATAGAGGATATATCATTATACATATTACGGCAAAGTGATGCTATCTACACTTTGTTGGTTGAGTGCAGGAGCGTAGCCTGTGAACTAATATGGTAGTCTCCAATTTACCTACACTAGGTTAATTAACTAGATTTTCTTCTATCTATATTTTCTAGACCCAAGAATTTTGCATCAATTCATATGGGTTTATCTTCTGACTGATAATCAATCTTATAAGTTTGGTCCATCCTTCCTTGGAGCCTTCTTAATTTTATGAAATGTGATTTCCTTGGAAACTAGAACATGTAAAAGATGATAATGATAACCTTCTTTTTGCCTGCCTTCAAATAGATAAAAAAAACATTATATGGGTCTCCTTGAGCAACTCTCACAATCACCAGTGGTAATTAGTAAACATCCAAGCCTTAGACTAGGCCTGCTTCCAGCATGATACACTTCATATTTTGCGAACTGAAATATCTGTACATCCGTTCTTGCTGGTATCTATTTCGCTATAAAGCTACATGATGATGTTGGTCTCTCCTTGGGAACTCAACCTTGAGGGTTGTTTCAACTCCTTCCACTGTTCCACACCTATAATAACTTACCTTGTTTTCTGGTGATGGTTGATTTTACACCTTATAGTCTTAGCAATGACTTTGGCTAGTAATACTGAATTGTCATTGCCTTGCAATATGGTAACTTCAATATTTGGAAGTGGCAGAAAGAGATGGAGAACTTCAGTTGCAGAATAATCTAGGAAGGTGGTATCGAAGAAGATATCTACCGTGGACGTAATCAAGGGTTAGAAGTAGGCAATAGTTGCCTGTTTGTCTAGTCTGATTGTGGTAGAGGACAATTAATTTTGAGAAGCTATCTTGATTGCTATATGACCAGACTTGGGAAATATTGCACACGTATGCAAGGTTCAAAGTATCGGTATCGGACCATTCCTACGAGTATCGGTATCGGCGTTATCGGTAGTATCGGCGGTTTCGGATCGGAGTATCGGATTTTTTGGTATCGGAAAGCAAATAGCTATTAATAAATTATTAATATTTTAGAAAATATATTTTATACATTTAGGCATAATATTAAGTATTTTCAGTGTTGTTTCTTAATAGTTTTGAAATTGAATGAAATAGTAATCACCCTTGCCGATTGATTTACATATGATAGATAAGTTTTTCTCTTTTACATGTTTTTTTACAACCTTACTATACTTTTACATCTTGCTAATTGGTCTTTTTTCGTTCAATTTTCTTTGTGGAATCGACCGAAAGAGACCTCCAATGTTGGTATCGGCCAATATCGGGTATCGGTCTGTATCGGATCGGGACATGTCAAACCGTATCGGTATCGGCCATATCAGATCGGTATCGGCCGATACTGCAAACTAAGACGTATGTTTCCTGAATTCTGCATCAATCAGTGTTATAGTCATTTGGATTTTTAGCACCAAGATAAGCTGTGTTTCAAATCTGAACCTAACTAGCGTATTAAATATATTCTCAAAGCTTATCCAGAAAAGCTGGGTTTCAAAAGCTTAAATACCTTAGCCCTATTCAATATATCCCCATAACTGTGCTTTCAAAATCCAATCAGGTTGGGTATCTTCCTGAAAACCCTGGTCTTCTTCTTGCCATTCACAGCTGCTGCCTCCTCCTGAGCTTCCAATTTGAGCAATACCCTCTTGATCATTTCTACACCTCCACATTGCCACTGCCTGCTCCTGATTGACATCCTAAAGACTATATACCATATGAAAGGATCAAAATGTTGAAAACATTGTTTCTGCTCTTTTCAACCAATATGTCAATGGATATGACTTTAGCCTTTAGTCTTGAAAGAAATAGTCACTTTCTGAAAATAAAAAATGTATTATAGCGTCTTTGTAAGTCCGTTCCAAACAGGGTCTTCTTCTTGCCATCATCACAGCTGCTGCCTCCTCCTGAGCTTCCAATATGAGCAATAACCTCTTAATCATTTCTACACCTCCACCATTGCCACTGCCTGCTCCTGATTGACATCCTGAAGACTATATACCATATGAAAGGATCGAAATGTTGAAAACATTGTTTTTGCTCTTTTCAACCAATATATAGTCTTGAAAGAATAGTCACTTTCTGAAAATAAATAAAGGTATTATAGCCTCTTTGTAAGTCCGTTCCAAACAGGGAAAGCATTTGGTCCAACCATCTGTTAGTGCATTTTCACTCTGCTTCTAAAAGCAAGATGTTGTCAGATGATTTCCAAGAAAGAGAAGACAAATATTTATATATTACCAGAAGCAAGTTGCTGTCAGATAATTTCCAAGGAAGACAAGGAAATTGTTTATGAATTATCAAAAAAGGAAAGACGACCATCGGTGACATTCGTCCTAATCAATATTGGAGTGAGAGAATCTTTTATCTTTCAAAGTAGTGCTTGAGTAGAGTCCTGAATGGGTTTCATATACATTACTCTTGTAATAACCCTTTTACAGAAAGGTAGTTTTGACAAGAACCTAAATACCATTATTAGTGCATTAGAATGAGGGTTTGGTATGTGTTTCTCTTAACAATTACTCTTCTATGGAAAACCTCATTGAGAAGCTGCGTATTCTAGAATGACTGTAAGTCATAGTTGAATGGACTTCTCTTCTTACCTCTTGTTTTTGTACTAAAGATGTGATCTTAATTCGTCATATGTGATTCAAGTTGATGTGGTTTAAGATGACAATATGTGCACTCTAAATAGAATATGTACACTCTAAATAGAAGCTTACCAATTCTCCCTTCCATTCTCTCATGTTTTCACTTTGAACCCGAAAATGATCCTAAGTATTGAGAAACCATTATAAACATGTCCCCAAGTTCTTTGCCAATTTGTATGGGGAAAGCCAATTTGGTCTAAGGTAACATCTAATATTTTGTAAGCAAGTGCAACATAGTATACTCCAGATAAATTGTCAGAATGGAGCCTTGATTGTGCAAAAAAAGGATATATGAATTTTCCACTCAATGGTAGTAGGTAAGGGCTATTAAGTCTTAGTTGCCTGGATAGTGCTTGCTGTTTTTACTCTCTGGTATTCTGATCTAGAGGGCCATATTTGTTTGCCAACTGTTGCAAGTAATAGGAATGTTTGGCATCCAATGAGGCTTAGCAGAACAATGAAACCCAATAAATTACAACAGGAAAGGTGCCGTGGAGTAGAAATTAGAAAATGATGATTTGAATGGGGTTGGTTGTGGAGCATAAGAATGCTCCATAAAAGAATCAATACAGCATAAAAGAATCGATACAACAAGGAAACCCAATAGTAATGCAGCTTTTTTTGTTCCTGCGATATAGTGCGTATACTTTTGTTGCATATGCAGTAAATGCAACTATTGTATAAAGCATAATCGGGAAAGGCATATTTGGTACTCGCATTAATGATATTATATTGCAAAAGGCCTAAAATGGAAGGATATAATTTGTTGGACATCATTGTCATGTGTGTAAATCATAGACGGTCGGAAGGAACATGAAAGAAGAGAGGCCTAGAGATGGCATTATGATCATAGTACAATGAGGTTTTTGTGTTTAATTTAAAAATGATAGTAAAAAGACCTAAAAATAATTTCCTTGCAGTTGTCAGCTTGATATTAGAAAGGTGTTATATCATATATACAGACTACTTTTAGACTACAATTTTGCAAGAGCGAAGTAAAATGGCACAGAAGTTATACTGACTGAAAAATATCAGCTAGAAGCCTAGCAGTTCTCTTCCAACTACAAGGCCATGTTCCTAAAACAGGAAGAAAGAAAATTAGCCGCTTGCACCTAGGCAACAACTAATGGCTTTTGAGTGAGCAAAAATTACAGAACATCCCTAGTACTTCCATGGAGAAAATATCAAACAAAATGCCCCATCAATTGGTATACATGGAGATAACTGTCAGCAATATAATGCGATAATAGCCAGAAAGGACAACTAGAAACTTGTGCCGATAAGAAGAAACTATCAATTTATTAGCCATCAACCTACCTATGTGACAGGAAGTTAAAACAACACAAAGTGAAGCAAAATATATGATGCCTCCAAACTCCAAACTCACCATAACATATAATTAAGACAATTTTTATCTCTGAAAATTTCAATTCTCAGTCTAAACATTATCTAATCCAAACTAGTAAGTTCACATGTGATTTTGTTGTGAGAACTTCCTTCATGCAATCATCACCCCCTTCCCTCCATTAGAATCTTCCGAATCTGAGACATGGTTGAGAACATGTAGAATATTCTCGTCTTTCTGAGTCTCATTTTATCTACCTCTTCTTCCTCCACTTGAAACAATTGCTCGTCCTTGTTCTATCTTGTAGTGGAATGTTTTTTCTCATTTCTTCTTTGTCTTCTTGATCCGCTGATAGCTTTGGATACTCCCAACCTGCATGAAATCCCATATAAGATCCTTCGAAACCCATACTCATCATCATCAAAGCTCACTGACAAGTACAACAGTTTGACCTGTTGGCTTTAGGCTTTGTTTCTTTTCTCTCATTTTGAATCTGGCAGCCTTTGGTTTGACTGTACATAACCAAACAGATCAATACTATGCAACAGCGGTTACACGTTTTAGAATGGATCAAGAAAGAATAGAAATATGTGTATATAAAATAACCAACATAAAAGAAAAACAATTTGAGACTTGGTCTCACATGTTCAATTTATTATGATATGCACTTCCACAAGCGGAGAAAGTAAGGCCCTGTTTGGATAGGATTATAACTCAGATTTCTGAGTTATAACACAAAATGTGGGTGAAAGTGTGTTTGGTTCTGACATCTCAAAGTCAGTTTGGAATTTTTTTTTTTTGCAAACGAGCTGTTTAAAAATAGCTTTCTGAGAGAAACTAAAAGTTCTTTTCAGAGTGTTGCTCTCAGAATTTTTCTTCACATTCTCCCAGGTCCCCCCCTCTCTCTCTACACTCTCCTGTGAAAGGGGTGTCCCCCCCAACTCTCTCTCTCTCTCTTCCCTCTTCACTCCTCTTTAGAGTTCTCTCTCATTCCAGATTTGTTTTTCTTTCTCCCACCTCCCCCCTCTCTCTTCCCTCCTCGAGAGGGAAGGCCGAGGTCGTCGAGCTCATCATCGAGATCCGCGAGCGTGGGCGTCAGAGTTCCGATCGGCTGCGCTGGGTACAGAGCTCCGGTCGGCTGCGCGTGGGCGTCATATTTGACTGCCTTCTGCCCCATGGACGCAGCGGTGACCACCTTCGTGCCCGACTACGTGCCGCTGTGCCCACAGCCTCGACCGGAGTAGACAACCTCGTCACCGGCGTTGCCGGCTTAGTCGGTGAGCCCCTCCATATCTCGTCGACGAAGACGAATACCTCGTTGTCCTCGGTCGAGCCGCTCCTAGGCCGCCTCGCCATGGGTCCTCCTCCTTTCCTCGCTCGTCGTCCTCGCCTTCGCCTTCCCTCGCTCGTCGCCCGCACAGCCACCACTGATGGAGGTGCTCCGAAGGAGACGCCTGCCGAGAAGACGACTGGAGACATGGGAGGACACCGCTGCGAGAGCGACGCTTGGACGACCAACGACACCAACGAGGGCCGACCAAGGCGCTGGAGGGATCATCATGACCACTTCCCTTTCGTCCTCTCCGATCCGAGCGGATCACCGTCGTCGACGATGACAACACCTGATCTGGAGGTGATCCCCAATCAGAGGCGCTACGGAAGCAATGGGCTCTAGCGAGGAGAGGGTTCCCCGGATCTGGTAGCACGACGACATCAGGCGGTGGAGGGAGGGATGGGCAGATCCGGGCAGGCCGATGTCCAGAAAACATGACACAAATTATGACAATGGAAACGGAACACAAAAAACATGACACAAATATATATTTTAAATTTTATTACCAAACAAAATTCTACTTTTTTCTTTTCTTTTCAGAAAACTATTTTTCAGATGAAAGTAACCAAACGCAAAGTCATAATCTCTATACTAAGAAAACTACTTTATAACTTACTTTCATAAAACTATTTTCAGAACAAAATTTCATAAAGCCTATCCAAAAGACCCTAAGCCATAGAACACATAAAAGCAATATATTGTATTTCAGGCTTGATAGAGCCCCAACTATGTTATACATGCCGAACACAGTACAAGATGATATAGATACGATAACACATACAACATTTCCTAGTGTATTCTGAATTGTCTATGCTGCTTAGGCCCCCAATAGCTGAATTACAAATGAACTAATTAACATATGAAAATATTTTATTCTAAAGAAATTATACTTTCTGCCCTTAGAAAATAATATGAATTTAAATAGCAATTATAGGAACAATTGTTTTCCTTTGACTGCTATCTTGGACCTTCCAAAGAGTTCCATGCATTCATATGAACCATCATTTGATCTTGAAGTTTGTATTGAACTTGAAATCAGGAATCATCTTTTGTGAATACTCATCGCATGCAAATTTGTATTTCCTCATTTTCCAAATGTTATTTATGTGTTTAATTAGTCTCTAATTCTTCCTATGAACATTCCAAAGTCCCTTCTAAATTTGTTTGAGGTGCTGATATTATTTGCTAATTTTTTAACCTTTTGCCTTTCTACACTAGAGCTAGCAAGCAATTCAGAAACATCAACTTGAATCCGTTCTTGTTTAAGAAATGTCTCTTGAGAGTTAAAAAGCAAGTATCATTGAGGTCAACTCCCTTTATTTTCAAATATCCTATGTGCTTGTAAATATCAGTGTTCTAAAAATCGGGCTAGGCGGCCGTCCGCCGCACCGAAAACCTCCAATTCGGCCTCCTAGGCGCCTGTTCGGGCCTAGGCGGGCCAGTTCGGCCCTGTTCGGCCAATTCGGCCCTGTTTGGTCAAGGCAAAAATTTTAAAATTTCAAAATTTTAGATTTGAAATTGCAAAAAATATTCAAAAAAAAGTTAAAATTCCAAAAAAATTCAAATTTCAAAATTTTTTTAAAAGAAATGCAATAAAAATTCAAAATATCAGGAAAAAAAATTTAAATATTAAAAAAAATTCAAAATATTTAAAAAAATTTAAAATTAAAATTTAAAATTTCAAAATTTTTTTTTCCTGTGCGGCCGCTTAGACGGCCTAGGCGCTAGGCGGCCCTTTGGCGCACCGAATCCGCCCAGCGATTTTTAGAACACTGGTAAATATAGCTCATAATGGACCTTGCTTTCTTGATTACACTTTTATGAATTTGGCATTTTCCATGTACTTCAAACTAAGATCCACATATTGCACAACACATGGTGTCAAAAGAAATTAAGATGTGAAGGCAACTCTAGAGGGGGGGGGGGGTGAATAGAGTTAAGCAGTAAACAATATCCAATAATCTACTACTAATTTTCAACACAAAATATTTAGCAATAATATAAAGAACTAAGTGAAGGTTGAGAAGTCACAAATGCTAACACCACGATGTATACTGGTGTCCCTCGTGGAGGGCAATCCAGTCCCAGATACTCTTGTCCGGTGTTAATCCACTATTAGAACAATAGCGTACAACACAAGTTTTAATCCGAAGAGCTTGTCGACTTCTTACAACCATAAGCTTTAATCCGAAGAGCTTGTCGACTTCAAACAACCACAAGCTTTGATCCAAAGAGTTTGCCGACTTTAAACAAAAGAAAATTGAGCTTTACAACTCGAACATGCTTCTAACCGAGATCGCACTTGACACTAGAAGACTGAGAGTTGATCTTGGGAATAGGAAGATTGTAAGGCTCATAATGGAATAGGTTTTTAAGTGAGTTCATTGAAAATGAGTGAAACTCATAGCAAATTATAGGCTAACAGGGGACCGAGTTCGGACAGAGTTCGGTCCCTAACGTTCATAAATCCGAACGTTAGCAACATGTTCTCCCGGAGGAACGTTTGGAGGTAAACGTTGAAAATTGGGTCAAGCGATCCGAGTTCGGTCATAGGCAGAACTCGGTCCGAGTTAGGTCTCCATAGGCCAGAATGATTCTGAAAGGATTTATAGGTTTTGGCCAGTTTGAGTGGACTATAAATAGATATGGATTTGAGCTTCCTAATGCCAATGCGACTCGACTTACATTGAGTCCTAATAAACAAAACAAAAATATATAACAAATGATAACATCAAGAGAACTTTGATGACGTCAAACTTCTAACATTTGAGCAGACTTGAAGACGTTTTTTTTCTTGACGACAGACAACAGATCTAAAAATCTGTATACCTTTCGGGGGCTTCGTCCCCAAACCCCCATGGGGGGTGCTGTCCCCTCAATCCTCGCCGGAGATGTCGTAGGCGGTTCAGAGAAATCTTGCAGTATAACGCTGGCTTTGGCACAACATGTTTTCTTTATTGCATATGTCCATATCTGATCTTGCTTATTGTTTTTTCTGCAAATAAATGTTAGACGAACAAAGCAGTATACAGTAGCAAATATGATAACATTTAATACATATTTGGACAATGCTAAGTTTAAGTAGAAGTTACTATAGTGATGGCATGATTATGAGATTATCATAATGCTAAACTTAATCGATTAGGTATATTAAAAAACTCAACTTAATTATTGGGCTAACAAGATGTTCTTTCCATAAGTATCTTACATGCTGCAATATTATCACTTGCATTATCTGCACCAACTATTAGAAAATAAATTATAAACTATAAAACTATTTGACATTTAAGTAATAACAAGCAAGTAAGAAGTAAATGAAAGATTGAAATATTTTATAATCTTCTCAATTCTCCATATAAATAATCAGTGTTGAACCTTAGAACTTGTATTGGTAAACTTCCATTTAGCAACCCTTTCGTAAATAATAATGAAGTTCATTGAAGGTGGAGACCTCAGTTGGTCCATCCATTTTTTTATCACCCCATATTTCACCCAATTACTCCTAATAAGGGTCTACCCTTCTTTTTCTTATTCAGACCTAGAGCAATGAAGAAATATCACAAACATGTAAACTTATGGAACTTTAAGTATGATGCAAAGATAATCTAAATTATAATTGATTTGTCTCCATATCAATGAAAAATCACTAGTGCTAGATAAATGGGAGGCTTAAGTCCCATTCCATGTTCCAAGATGTCATCACATTCGTCAAGAAATGACGAATATTTTAAGTAGTTAAAAGGGAGGCCCTTGACCATTTTCCAGTTTATAGGCTCCCTTTTTTTTTTTAATTCTCCTCCCTTGGTGTCATTGTTTATATGGGTCTGAGACTTTCCGTGAAGTATATAGATCAAATTTGTCCTCTTTTTCTAGTTTTTGTTTGGGACACGGACAATTCAAAGGAATGTGATCCTCGCCCTTTATCTGTTGAGTCCTTTCTTTTTCTGCCACTTCATCATGCTTCCCTCTAAATACTCACTGTAGTATTCTGCATCATCTAAAATGTTGGTTCACTCTTAAATGTTTTTGTTCTTTATTCTCATCTTGAATGTAGAAAAGGATTCAAATAGCTGACAACTAAAAGGAATGTGATCCTCGCCCTTTATCTGTTGAGTCCTTTCTTTTTCCTCCACTTGATCATGCTTCCCTCTAAATACTCACTGTAGTAATCTGCATAATCAAAAATGTCGGTTCACTCTTAATGTTTTTGATCTTTATTCTCATCTTGAATGTAGAAAATCATTCGAAATCCTGACCACAGAATTCGTGATAGAGGCTTTCACATTGTATTCTCATCGTGAAGATAAGTTATCCTTGCCTTCCCCACATTGTCTGTAGTCTTTGTATATTCCCAACAAGATATTGCATTCCCATTGATATGCGGCAAATGTTAAGTTCTTATAAACCTTTTTTTCATCTTGTACATAATACTTGCAGAATTAGTTTTTGAGCCGTTACTGTTCTATGTTTTCTGCAATTATTTTTCTTTCACCCATTTCATAGCATTGTTTTAAATGCCAAACAGAAAAATTATAGACTTGCTTCTCTAGGAGGTCATAATAAAGCATGCCAGTCATCCTCTGGCTATGAGGCAATGGAAATTTATTTCGTTATGTTTATGTTTACATTGCTGGAATTCATTATGCTATTTAAAAGAGCATAATATGTCATTTTCAGGAAACTGTTTCCTTCTTTCATTAGTAGATATGAATGACAGAGATGATGATTCTTTTGTCAACACCCTTGAACTGAAAACTCACAAGACTATTTCATATGATTCCCGGATAAGTAATAAAAAGTTGGAGGTTATTACTTCCCATGAAGACTTGTTAATAGCATTGGATTAGTCAATGGAACTTCTATTTGTTCTTGTAGATGAGTATCAGCTATACATGTCCATGTATTCTTTCATGTGTTCATAATTTTAGTTGCAATGATATTTCTTTGAGGAATGTACTAGTTATATTGATGCTGTTGTTACTCGGATAATGATGATAACGCAAAATATGAGATCATCACAATCATCACAGTTACTATGATAGTTGTGAGAATGTATTTTGAGAGAAGTTAGCTGTTCAGAAATGTGGCATTTTACTTGCCTGGAATAAGACTCTTAATTCTTGAGCTTACTTAGTCACTGTTTACCATTATGTGTTCTTGCAAACTTTGTATTTAAGGAATGAAAAAGAGTACAAAGAATCCTAATAGAATTATCTAAGTACAATATTTTGATCTAGGTGTGACGATGGAGGTTGAGAAGTACAGCGACTCTTTTGCTCCGTTGACGATCCGATGCAGGGTGAAGAAGTTTATGTTCTCTCTTTGCTCGTCTCTGTATGTTCTCTCTGTGTGTTGGCGACACCTTTGTGTCCGTCTTTACTGTTTGGGCAGACCACTCGGGTATATATATTCATCCTTGGGCTCGCATATGTGGGCCTCATGGAGGGTAGAGGGTGCCACGTGTGCCTCCTTAACAGGGTGCAGCTGTAACCGTGAGCGGGCCAGGCTGTCACGTGGGCGCTTGTTAAAATTTTCTGTTGCTGAAGATCTGGGTGGTTCTTGTCCTTTATGGGAGTGACTTGGTCAGCTTGACACATGGTTCACACTTGGTTGGGGAGAATCACTCATGTCGTAACAGTAAGATTTGGTCTTCATGGAGTCTGAAACACATGTGGCCAGAGACGCATATAACGCATGGAGTCTGGGACGCATAGGGCTAGAGACGCATGAAACGCATGGAGTCTGGGACGCATGTGGCCAGAGACGCATGGAACGCATTGAGTCTAGGACGCATGGGACCGGAGATGCATTGAATGCATGGAGTCTGGGATGCATGTGGTCCTTGTTGTGTTGTACACGTGGCACTGCACACCCATCGAGAGTGAAGTTCTGTGCTGACATGAGACTTCTGTCGTTTAGTTTGTTCACGTCTTTTGAGGCATTCAGAAATTCCTTTTTGTCAGGATTCTGTGTTAGAGACGATCCCGTTGCTAGGATGCCATATAAGGTCCATCTGCGGCTAAAGCTGCTTCGGCTGATTGTGACGCATGAATGTCGTCTTATTGGGCCACATGGTGATTCTGCAGCCCAATCTTTTCTGAGCTTTACTTTGGGGCGCATGGTTGTTGGACGCATGGATATGGATGCATATTTTTCATGCTTTTACAAGACCCCTTTCAAAGTTTTCAAACCGACAAGTTTGAAATACTTTGAATAAGAAGCATGAAAAAAAAGCACTTTGGTCGTATGGATATTTTGTCGCATGGACATTGGGACCGCTTGGTCGCGGGCCGCATGGATGGGTGGTTCCAGGCTGTCACTTCTGCATTAACTGACAGGTTTGTTTCGATTTGGAGGGGATCTCCTGAGATTCTGGACCCGCCTTTTCACACGGATCCCAAGCTGACGGTTACGAAGGTAAGGCCGTCTCGAGAACTGAACCGTCTACCATAGAGACTGACAACTAGATGTGGGAACCGAGGGGGCTGCCATTATCTTTTTGGCAGCTTATAAATAGGAGTCTCGGGGAAGAGAAGATTTTTTTTGCCTTCCTGAGTTCTCTCCCTTCATCTGCGACTGATTTCCTGCTCCGATCACCTTCTCCGACCATTTTCCATGGCGTCCAAGGCTTCATCCTCTGCTCTCGCGAAGAAGATTGAAAAGGGGAAGCGTCCAGCTTCCGCACCTAGCACCAAGGAGAATTCTTTCTCTTTTCATGAGGACGTTCATACGTCCATCCCAGGTAAGATTTGGGGGGGAGAAGTACAGACGTCTGGACACTTCGCGTACGGTCTGCTGCATGTTTAGAACATGTGCGGACCCGTCCATATGACCATGCCGCATGTTTTATGCGCGGGTCTTACTTTAACCGCATGCGCTGGTCTTGACTCGACCGCATGGAAGTCTTGTTGTGACTCGGCTGCATGGTGGTCCTGTTGTGACTCGACCGCATGGAGGTCCTGTTCGTGACTAAGCCGCATGGAGGTCCTGTTCGTGACTAGGTCGCATGTATCATATGCGTCCCTTTATGCGCTCAAGTTTATTTCTGATGCGTATGCCATCTCGAGGGTTCTAACTGTCTTCTTATTTTTGGTTTTGCAATGACTTTATCCGTGACTCCGTCAGGGGAGGTGCTTATGTGTTGTGCTCAGGCCGCACTGGACGTAAGGTTCGACCACATAGTGACAAATGTTCAGGTCCAGATAAACAAGGGTCAATCTGAGGCGATAATGAAGTTAATAATGGACCAGTCTTCGTTCTTTCTGCTTAGCCAGTTGAACTCTGGGTCGATTGAGGGTTCGAAGGGCGTTTTCATTTGAAACCCATCTTCCTGTTTGGGGATGCTCTCACTATCTCGGATGCTAAGGTAGTGAAGAAAAAGGAGAGCTGGACCTTCTCCTCTGGCGGGATGAAGATACATATACCTACGATGGAGTGTCACTTGCCTTTGTCAGCCTTCAATATTGTGTCCCTCCCAAGGAAGATGTTGGGCACCCTGACCCCGGACCAAAAGGGATTCCAAGTCGGCCGCATTCGTTTTAACTCTAAACTGAAGAGAAGCGACGACTAAGGAATCGTTTTCTTATTCTCTTCGCGGGTTGGAACCTGGCGCTTTCATGAGTGAGATGGAGCCGAATGTTCGTATCTACGGAGCTGACACTTTTCTGAACCAGCTCGCAGACAAGGGGTCCTATCCAAAGAAAAAAAATGCTTACTCAACTGGGTGCATCATTCGTCTTCTTGGGTTAATTTGACCATGTAGGTGCTAGGGAAGTACGAGCAGCCCCTGAAGGAGGCCAACCTCTACTACGCCATAAGGGGTTCCTGTTACGGTTTGGAGAAGAACCCGCAGTTGTTCGTGGTTTTGACTGAGATGTACAACTGTTGCACCGAGACCTTTTTTACTCCTGGAGGGGAGATGGGACTTGCCCTCCACGAGATGTACGATGTTTCGAGGTTGCTCAGGGGCAGCGAGCCGTATGAGTACACGTCTGATAATGAGGAATTCGAGGAGTTGGAGAAACAACATCCGGGGTTTCTCGCAGTGTACCGGGAATTGTTATGCCATCATAGCACTTGCCAACAAATTTCGAAGAAGGACAAAAGCACAGAGGGGACGTTACCCTATACCAAGGCTTGGATCCATTACCTTTTTAATATTGAAGCTTCGGAGGGTCGAGTCATCGTTCGGAGCCCTCATACCCTGAGTAGTGTCGATGACCTAGTGCGCGGTACTAAGAGAACGACCACATCTGGTAAGGGGTTTGGTAGCTCCGGTGATACCTTCAGCTACTTTTACCAAGACATTCGGCCACTGTCTGATAAGGCTGTGCTGGCTGGATTCTTGATGATATAACTGCGAACATGTGTAGTCCCGGGGGGCTCCGGGTCGATCAAGAGGGCTAGCCGCAATCTCATCCTCCCCGCTGTGAAGTTAGTTTTCGGCCATCAGCTAGCTTTACTCCCAGCGTTGGTCTGCAACATCCATCGCGCGGGCTTCGTGCTTTTACGAGCAAAGTGATGGCTCATGACGGCCCTGGAGATTTCAACCGGGTTGAGATGTCTTATCATTATCTAATGGGTTGGCTGTTAATGCACTACCTGTCTTTGATGCATCCTGGAGTTGAGGGGACGACGACAAAAGTTGATACTTTTATTCGCCAGTATGGTGGGATGCCCTGGGTTCATACTGAGGTTCCCGCCTGTCGGCATGCACTCGCCCGCGTAGCGGACTATTCCTTCTTTGTCTTGGTCCCGAAGTTCACAGAGGACAAAGTAAATAGGGTTCAATGTGATGGTAGTGTTGACCGTCAGGTTCTGTCCCCGAAGCTCCTTTGCTGGTTACTTTCCATCCGGCCTTCCCATTTGGTATATCGGAACCAGAACCTCGTCTTCTTGGAACCTTACCTGCCGAGTAGGTTTGCTCGTCAGTTTGGATATAGCCAGCTCATGTTGAGCAATCCAAGCCTATGTCTTAGTTTTAAAGGTAGCATTCTTGATGAAGTCCGAGCCTAGGATTATTACTTTGCCACCAATACTCCGGTCCGGTTTACCCTGTCCGATGCTAAAGTCCCTGCGCATATCCTCCATGCAGCGGCTCTCTTTTATGTAGCCGTGAATGCGCCTCCACCTGGCTTTGACCGGGACACTAGCTTCATCGTGGGTACTAAGCTGAAGCCCCGATACAGGGAGTCCAAGAAAGGTCGAAGAAAAGGCAAGGGGAAGGCTGTGCTTGTCGATTCCGACTCAACGACGGGGAAAGAGAATGCTTCATATGACCCCTTGCCTCCAGTGAACTCTCCAATGAAGCGCAGGGCCTCCCCGATACGAAGCCATCCGTCCAAAAAGAGAAGGCAGGAACCATCCGTGGCTGCGAGGCCGCGTTATAGGAAGCGGGTTGCTGTCAAGGCCCCTTTGCCGGCTGGAGACGAAGAAGGACCGAAAGAAAAGGATGAGGTAGGACCCCTGGCTCTGGTGGCTTCTAACCTAGAGCTTATTCCAGACGCTGTGGCGGTATTCGCGCTACCTCTTAGTTTAATTCTTCCCGGTCCCCTCTATAAATATCTTTTTCTGGTCTGTTTGAAAACTTGCAGACACAGAAGGAGAGGGACCGACCCCAATGGTCTACGGCCGTTAAGGTTTCTTATGCGCAGCCGGATGAAGAGATCGATTCTCCTGGGTCTGAGGCCGCGGAGCCTGTTCCCGAGGGCTCTGGTAGTTATGTCCCGGGGGAGTCGCTGGTGGAACCGGCCACCTTCCCCATCTTGGTGGATGACTTGGATGATCCGGAGGAAGTTCGGACCGCACTGGACGAGCGTTAGGTCCTGTTGTCTTCTCCGGGTATTTTATTTCGCCACTTTTTTAGAGATCTTCCGGCTTCAGTTTTCCATTCTCCGGGTGAAGTTAATTGTTGGTTGTTCTGGTTCTGCAGACCCTCTCTCCCCTGAAGATCGTGGATGTGACTGCGGAGGAAGGCGTCGCGGAAGAAGAGGGTAGTGAGCTCGTTAGGGGGAGGTCTGAGTCCCTTCTTCGCTTTTCTGGTGGCGAGGGACACCCTGCGGAGTCTGTGGTGGGTTCCTCTAGTACAGAGGTGCTTCCTCCACCTGTTGTTGCTGGGCACTCTGCTGTTGAACCCCCTTTGGATGGTGGGGTTCCGAACCGTCCCGAGGGGGTTGTCCTCGATGTTCCTTGCACTGCGGTCACTGAGTCACCCTCCGAAGATGCTGCAATGCAGTCCGGGGTTGATGCACAAGCGGGTGTTGAAGCAGCCCGCAGCGGGGCACCCTGGTACTCCCGCCACAAGTTGCACTACCGGCCAACTTTCTCTGGCTCAGCTGCCGGGTGTCCGGGCTTTTCATGCGGCCATGAAGGACTGGAACGCGAGCCATGAAGGACTGGTCGCTCCTCCGCTACTACTTCACCTTCCAGATCATCGAGCGTTGTCGCGCAGCCTATTGCGCCTGTAGTTGCTTCTTCCTCCATTCAGCCGCCTTTGACTCCAGCAACGTTGGAGGAGATTGATAAAAATGTCAAGATCTCCCTTGGGAGCTTCTACATGTTTCTGAGGCAGGGGGTTCAGAGCGTATTGGAGCGGAACATGTCCTTTGACTGGGCGAAACGCTTTGCCGAGTGCCGGGCCAATTCCCTGAGGAGCATCCCTGGTTTGGAACAGACAGCGGACCTCTTGGACCAGAAAGTGGTAGAAGTGGAGCAATGCATAACGGAATTGCGGCAGCACTAGTAGGTAGACATGGGGATACTGATATCCCGCGAGTATAACGAGTTCTCGACGAGGCTGGAGGCGGAGAAGGTTCTCTTTGCTTCGTCTAAGGAAGGCTTGCAGCGTGACCTCCGGAAGTTGCGAGAGGAGCGCGATCAGCTGAATGACCTTAGGGAGGAATGTCTCACCAGGCAGAAGGACCTGACCGAAGAGATCCGACAACTCCAGATCAAGCTTAATATATTGGGGAACAAACTCCGAGAGGCCCAGCAGGAAGAGGAGGCTATCCGCATCGAGACAAGCCGAGTAGCGAAGAACACGGCTGGTGTTGAAGTCATGGTGCAAAAGCTAGATGACCGATACGAGTCCTATGTTCGCTACGAGGATCTCGAGGTCATGGCCAGAGAGGTCGAGCGTCGGGCCAAAGCGCGCCTAGATGGCCATATTGCCCGTCTTTATGGGCGGATAGCGGAGCTGTGCTCTGACCACCAGCAGCAGTAGTTTGTGTTTTACTTTCCGAAACTATCTTTTGTCTTTATTTTGTAGTTGGTTTTGATTTCGTGGTTGGGGCGTAGATAGTCCCTCAAGTGTAGTTTAGATCACGGAAGGGAATTCGTCCTTAGGGCAGGCCGCGTTTAGATCATGGAAGTCAATGCAGATCCGGATCTTTCTGTTTTTTTTTACGACGGGCACGATGTTGGCTACCAAATCTGGTTGTTCTTCGCGGACGAAGCCACTAGCTATCAGTTTGTTGACTTCAGCTTCAATGGCGTTCATAATGTCCGGTCGGAACCGTCGTTGCTGCTACTTGACAGGCTTAGCGTTCAGCGAGATGTTGAGCTTGTGGACCGCGATTTGGGGGTCCAGTCCCGACATGTCTTCGTAGCTTCATGCGAAGACATCAATGTAATCCCTGACGAACTGTAGCAGGGATTCTCGATCCTCATCAGTCAGACTCTTGCTGATGAAGATAGGTTTAGGGCAGGATTCGTCGTCCAGATTGACTTGTACGACTTCGTCCTCGGTAGGAGTTTCTCGTTCGAATCGCATCTCCCATTGTGCGTCTAGGCGTTGGGCCTACGGTTCCATTTCAAAGAGTTTCGGTGGATCCTCGTCGTCTTCCTCAGGGTCAGCTGATACCATGTTGGCAGACAATGTTTGCTTGAGCATCTCTCCGATACTGACATCGGAGTCCCAAGAGGAAGACTCTGAAGAGTGAGAGTGTTACTCATCTTCTTCATCCGGGCCTTCAGGGGTTGTGTGAGGCGTAACGTACCCTAAGTCTTGCTTGGTCTTTTGGTAGTAATCCTCGGATTTGCCTGCCGGAGCGGTGAGGCGCAAGGGCTGTCGTCGATCTTTGCCGCAATTCAGACCTCGGTTGCTTTTAAGATCATAACCCATCTTCTGGATGAGGTGTTTGGCTTGACCACTGAACCGGTAGAGTTGTATTTTGCCGGTATCGGGTTCGGGCTCTTGTTCCTCCGAGATGAAGGACCTGTCTCCCCTCTTCCTTGCTTGAATCGTGAACTAGGAACCTTGGCTAGAGAGGATCTGGTTTACTGCATAGGTAGTAGTCACCTGTGTCTGCAGGCGCAGGCCTAGACCGTGCTCCATGGAATACAGTATGCTTATGTATGCAACTTCAGAGTAGTTCAAAGATAGCCCTTTATTTACAAAATAAGGTATATTTTCTTCAGGAATTACATCGTCCAGAGAAGGGACGTTTGCGTGAGCAACTACGTACTCCTCAAGCTCGTCCTTTCCGGGATCTACCCCCAGTGCGAGCGACAACTTTGGAGGTTTCATGCGCAGCTTTACTACCAGAGATTCAGACGTTGTAGGAGGCGGCGGAGTATCCTTCGGAGGTTGACTCGTCCTGTGAAGGCAAAAGACCAGAGGTTCGAACGTGATGGATGATGTCGGATCTTCCTTCGGCGATTGATCCGTCCTACGAAGGCAGACGACCAGAGGTTCGGGTGCCATCCTGTGTAGTTTTACGACGAGGGGAGGTTGTGTCGGAAGCGCGTGCCTTTAGACGGACTCTCAATGGCTCTTCTGGTGTTGTCCCAGCCTCTGCCTCATCATCGACGTCATTGCCACATTCATCTTGGTAGACTTGTTTGTAAAGGATCGAATCAGAGTAATAGGCTTCGATCCCTTTGAACAGATCGACATTTGCAAATTCCGTTTTGACCGTGTCGTGCTCGTCAACGTACTTCAGGCACTGATGCAGGGTCGACGGCACGATCATATATTCATGTATCCATGGGCGTCCGAGCAAGACGTTGTAGGATACATCTACGTCAATGATATAGCAAGTGACCTCTTTTTTCAAGTCGCTGATCTAGCATTTCTGGCAAATCTTGCCCAGAAGATAGCTCCTTCCTGCGTTGAAGCTAGTGATGGCAGTATTGGTGGCTGCCAGGCGATGCATCGGAATGCCCAAGGTCTGAAGCAGACTCCGCGGGATGATGCTGATTAACAAACCGGGATCGATGTGCATCCGGTCCACCTTGATGGCACCAATGTACCCTGTGTAATACATGGGACGATCATGCCGGTTATTCTTTAGTAACATATCCTGTTGGGAAAATGTAATGTTGGGTATTGCCTCCATGATATTATTGCAGTAGGGCCAAGCAGCTGGATCCTCAGCTGGCGGTTTGACCTGCGCCAGGTAGATTTCGGCATTCTGCAAAGCCTCACTCATAGCGGCCCAAGTGTCTCTGAAGAGCCGCATAAGCTTGAATAGTGACAGCTTCACTGGAGTGTTAGCCAGTTGGGGCCAAGATGTCGAAGTCGTAGGATTTTTTCAACCCCAAAGCTGCATAATTGCACAGCGGTTTGTCGAAGCGAACTTCCTTTTGCTTAGACTTGTCCATTGGCGGAGGTTGGGATGGACCCGGATCTGAGGAGGTCGGTATGATAGTCGGGAGTGCACCATCGTCAGGGGTGTTGTACTCGCGCTGGTATGTCAAGCCTGACCTCGTTCCTGCTATAGCTTCTTCAGATGAGAGGGGGAGGAAAACCGTGTAGCAGGACTTGGACTTCTTGCCCTTGGACTTGGTGGCGGAAGGTGTTACTTGATGCATTACGTCTGGAGCAAGGTCTGGATGAATCCACATAACCTCCCCTCGTGATGTGGTGAGGTATCAGCCCGGCTGTTTGATCACGAGCTAGTGGGAGGTTAACAACCTCCATTGTTGCTTTGGAAATAGGGATTACTCCGTCCTGTGCCTCCGTTGCCGGAAAGTTACCGAATTGGAGGGACACCATGTTGGCGGCGACGGTTTTGTTGTCGAAGTCCAAGGTGAAGGCCTTGGTGTAAAACAGGTGCTGAATGTGTAGCAATCCTGCGTCGCATGGTGGATGTACCGATGAAAGTGGCAGTACTTTGGGTTGTTTACGTCGACTGCCTTATCAGGACGTTTGACGTCGGGGAGCCGGAGCTTACTACCCTTCATCAGCACGTCGAAGATGGGCATTACGTCGTCATCTTCGAAGGAGTAAGTTTCCTTTCGCTTTGGAACCTCAGCCGGCTTTTGCTCGGGCTTCTTGGTTAAGTTGCCACCAGGGCTTGCTTCCATTTTCCATCACGGTTGTTGTTTCCGCTGTTGTTGTTGTTGGGACGTTTTTCCCTATCATTGGTTACAAGGATCTGTATAACCAAGAGCCGGGCGTCCTTGACCTTCTTCTCAGCGCTGACAGCGCTTATGATGAACGTCGTCCATTCTTTAAACTGACCGTCGTTCATCCGGAGGCTGACTGTTGGAAGTAAGTTTCTGCGGCACATGTCCATCAGTGTCGACTCAGGATTGCCTAAGGGCAACCTCAGTGCTGTTTGTCAGAAACGCTCGATATAATTTCGGACGAGTTTCCTTTCCACTTGAGTAACATCCATCAGGGAGGACATCGTCATGTCACTTCCTCTGTCATAGGATCTTTTGAGAAAAAGACTCTTGAGGTCGTCAAACGATGAGATGCAGTTATCTTGTAGGCTGCAAAACCAGTCGAATGCTACCCCGGACAATGCTCCCACAAAGAGCTTGGTGAGGAGTGCATCACTGCGAGATAAGTGCACTGTTGCAGTCTCAAAATAACTCATGTATTGGCGGGAGAAAGTCTTTCCGTCGAATGGGTTCAAGTTAAAGGGCTTGTACTTGGGCGGGTAAGACATATCTCTCCACTCGCGGGGGTATGGTTGTCGTATCCCGAGCTTGCGCAATGAGTCTCGGCTGCCCATAGAATCTAGGCGAGCTCGGAGTTTTCAAACTTTCCTTATTGCTTCTCTGGCTTCGTCTCCGGCGGAAGGGGCAGATGAGCCAAGTGGAGGGTGATTTCTGCCTATTGGCGGAGTGGTTGCGTCGAAATCCGCATTGGTCCCAGGGTCCAAGCTTGCTTGTCCAGAAGCCCTTGTTGGTTGGGAAGCCATGTTTGCTTTAATTTCCAGCATGGTCTGGGTCAGGGCTTGCATTGATGAACTCACTGTCTGCATCATGGCCTCAAGAGACTCGAGGCGTTGTCGGTCGCTGGGGCCTTCATGATCGTCCCCTGCCATGTATACAGTCTTCATATGGGGAAAGATGGACGCGGCAGTAGACGTTGCACTTATCGTCTCAGATTCTTGCCGGGAGTAGTCATCAGGTAGCGTCGTCGTCTCGGATTCGGAGAGAATACTACCCCAACGTAGGAGGCTACGTCATCTTGACGAGGGTGGCCACCCCTAGGGATATCGGAGTTTGTTCCTTGGGAATCACCGCATTCTCGGAATGTCGGGTTGTTGTATAGGTCCGGAGGATTACTACCCCCAGCTTGTGTAACCCCCAGGGGTCCTGAGGAAGAACTACCTTCAGCGGCTGATAGCTTTTTCTTCGAGCGGGTACCTTGGAAAACACCTTCTGCAGGTCCCGCTGCTGTTCCTTCTGGTAGTCGCTTTCTCAATGCGCTGGTTGAGAGTGACGGACTGGAGGTGCTGGGCTTCCTTCCTCGCACGGTAGAAGGGTCCTTCCGAGTAGAGTAACATGAGACGAATGGTAGCTCCTCGCTCCTCCCCTCCTCTGGTGTTTGCACCTAATTTCCGGGTTGCTGGCTTGGTGCCTTCGGATGTAGTCTTTGGAATGTCGACTGCCTTCTTGTGGGTACTGCCACTTTGTTGTAGCAGCAATTAATGATAATTTTGGCGCAGTGATGTCCTTGGGAGGACACTCCACGTGCAGTAGTTGTTTTCCTCGTCTTGCGCTTGTGATTGATCATGTTGCGCAAGTCAGGCGAGGGCTGATTCACCTTTGCATCCTTTTCGTGAGCACGGGTAGACCGAGCGCATGGATGTGTGGGTGTTGCTTTTGTTCCCTGATCTAGGGTTCGTATAAGAACTTTTCTCAGATCGTCAGTGGAAGACTTTTGAGACGGACCCTACCCATTTGCCGCTGCGGGCTGGACGCACTGGGCGATCTTATATAGCTTTCCATCAGGGGCCCGCACAACGGTTAGTGGTGCCCGCTGATGGCCAGCCAAATGGGCAGTTGCTTGAGCTTGAGGAGCTCGCACTGTCCTAGACTTCTTCGACTTAGCACGCGCAAACGCATAGTACAAAGAGTCCAAGTTTTGGTTTTCCTCAAAGCGGCGCATGGAAGCACGACCGAATGAGATTCTGTCAAAGACAGCTTCTGGGGGTGTCAAAGACGCATGCGGCTGAACTGAAAGCCGTATACTGCTTTCTTCTCTGCATCCTTCGTTGCGGCCACATGGGCTGTGCATCAACCCCGAAACTCTTGGCATCGTATTGTTTTTCTCTGCCAGAGTTCGGGTGTTGAGCATTCTCATTTTCAGGCAAGGAGGCCGCATGAGCGGGGACAACCTGAGTGGACGCATGTTGTGCGTCTTCAGTATCAGAGAAAGACGGAGCGCATGCTCCGCAGTTGGGTGAGAAGCAGCGTCCTTTGCTACCCACGTCATGCGGGTCGTCTTAGGCTTTGCTAGCATTAACGAATGACTAGCGCTTCCCTACGAGAGCATCTCGAAAGCCTGCTGGTCGAAGCAGACCACCAGCATTCTTTGAGTTGTTCCGAGCTTGGCTGCGTTGGATTGCGTCACAACTTTCTCATCAGAGGAGAAAGGTCCCCAACAGAGTCGTCATCTTGTTCGTCATTAAATGTGTTCTTGCAAACTTTGTATTTAAGGATCGAAAAAGAGTACAAAGAATCCTAAACAGAATTATCTAAGTACAATATTTTGATCTGGGGTGTAACGATGGAGGTTGAGAAGTGCATCGACTCTTTTGTTCTGTTGACGATTCGATGCAGGGTGAAGAAGCTTATGTTCTCTATTCGCTCGTCTCTGTATGTTCTCTCTCTGTGTTGGCGACCCCTGTGTGTCCGTCCCCCCTGTTTGGATAGGCCACCTAGATATATATAGTCATCCTTGGACGCGCATATGTTGGGCCTCATGGATGCTAGAGGGTGCCACGTGTGCCTCCTTAACAGGGTGCAGCTGTAACCGTGAGCGGGCCAAGTTGTCATTTGGGCGCTTGTTGGAATTTTCTGTTGCTGAAGATCTGGGTGGTTCTCGTCCTTTGTGGGCGTGACTTGGTCAGCTTGACACATGGTCCGCACTTGGTTGGAGAGAATCACTCATGTCGTAATATTAAGATTTGGTCTTCATGGATTCTGAAACACGTGGCCAGAGACGCATGGAGTCTGGGACGTATGGGGCCAGAGACGCATGGAACTCATGGAGTCTGGGACGCATGGGGCCAGAGACGTATGGAACGCATGAAGTTTGGGACGCATGGGGTCCTTGTTGTGCTGTACACGTGGCACTGCACACCCATCGAGAGTGAAGTTCTGTGCTGACGTGAGACTTCTGTTGATTAGTGTGTTTACGTCTTTTGAGGCATTCAGAAAATCCTCTTTGTCAGGATTCTGTGTTAGAGACGATCCCGTTGCTAGGATGTCATGTCAGGTCCATCTGCGGCTAAAGCTGCTTCGGCTGATTGGGACGTATGAATGTCGTCTTATTGGACCGCATGATGATTCTGCGGTCCAATCTTTTCTGAGCTTTACTTTGGAGTGCATGGTTGTTGGACGCATGGATGCATATTTTCCATGCTTTAGTCACCATCTTAAATTCCTCATTTATGTTGCCTGTGACCAAGCTATGAGAAACTTGGAATACTTTGACTTCTTATGTAGTACCTGATGTTGAAAAGGGTGGAATTTGACCAGGCTTACCAGTTTTTTAACTCCCCTTGCATTCTGCAACACCTATCCTCACATCCCCAAATGAACCCAAATGAATGGAGTTCATGCGCCATTTTGTTGGTATCAGATTACCAGTCCATTCCTGATCATTCAATATGGAAACCCAGGATATGAAAGTTCCTCCAAAAGCTTCCTCTAAACGCTACCAAGTTCTTCATTTGCTGTACTTGTGAACAGCTAAAGATGAATTATAATAGATCTTGTGGTAGAAAGCGGAACTTAAGTGGTAAGAGGAACCTTGGTTCCTAGGTTTTGCAACCTTGTTATACAGGTATCTGTTCTACAGAGAGAAAAACATTCAGCCTCTTTCATACAGGTTTTATTTTTTTTATTTTTTTTATTTTTTTTATTTTTTTGGTAAATGAAAAAGTATACTAGTTTCATCATAAAGTCCAAAAATTATTGCTCCATAAGAAAGACTGAAACTCCATTAACAACCACTAGAAAAAAGCATTTCAGATGAAAGATTTGATAGAAAAACAACTGTTCTATATATATAACTTGTCTAAGATAGCTCATGTTATTTCAATATAGTTTCCTTCCTGCAGCAGCACTCACTTTACATGGCTTTGCAAAGCGTTAAAACATGGTCCTTGTGGTGAACTTGCTCTGCTCCTAAATTTGTTTTCATCAATGCAGAATACTATTCTACTTTTCGTATCCCAAACTCCTATTATGAATTCATATGCTCAAAAAGTTCTACTTATGTAGATGCGAGGAGAAAGACAAATGTCATTATCGGCTTATTGGGGTGGTGGAGCATTCAGGGAGCATGTCAGGAGGACACTATATTGCCTATGTGAGAGGAGAAAGAGGTAGAGGAAAGACGCAGAAAAGCAGCAATCCAGCTTGGTTCTATGCCAGTGATGCTCATGTTCGAGAGGTTTCCTTGTCTGAGGTCCTTAATTCTGACGCCTACATTCTTTTCTATGAGAGGGGTTTGACTTGAATTTTCCAGTGTTTGTTTGTGCTCTCTCTCTCTCTTGATGGGCATGATGGCGGGAGAGATTAAAAAGAGATGGGTGATATGAATGTGTAATTTATTTGGCAACAGGTTTCTTTGGCCTTCTAACTGTAATCACTGAGTTGGAACTTTCTTTTTGAGACATGGGGGTTTGGGATATTTTGAACTTAATCCAAACCCTAGGAAAGAGAAGAAATGATAAATACTCGTGTCAATTGTAAAATGGATTAAAGAGTTTCGAGTTAAACATTATATAAATTCAATGTTAAGAGTCCGAGTCTCATCAATCTATTGGGTTTGGATTAACATTCAGAATCTTTTGTTCCTTCAGGTGTCGATGAGTTCCTGCTTAACCATGGAAACCTTGCAGGTTCTTTATTTTTCTCTCTTGAACATTAGCATATATTTCTCCTGCAGTCTGGTTGTGCTAAGCAGTCAAAAGTTGTGAAGGTCGCTCAAAAGAACAATTAGCAATGCAGCGTGACGATAAAAACTTGTGTAAATCTCTCCATATATTTTTGGATTTTTTAGACTTTGGGTCTCAAAAAGTTGTAAAATTTACATCTGGATCTTTATAATCAACATAATTAGTATTTGAATTTTGGACTAGTGGCCGACTCGATTTATTGGATTTTGTTGTTGTAAGAATTCTTGTATCTACCTCATTTCATTTCTTCTGTGTACTAGTGATTCTTTCATCATGTGTGTCCTTGAACGACTAAGTCAACCGTTGGTCCAAAATTCAAATACTAATTAGATCGATTATGGAGACCTGCATGCAAATTTTATAACCTTTTAGAGGCCCAAGATCTAAAAATTCCTATATTTGTTATGCCTTAAAAAATGCTTAACACTGATTATGGTGGTGGGGGTTTGAGAATCTGCATTCTGAAAACGTTTATGTACTGAGTTCTAAAATGGATCCCTGCAGAATATTGTCTTAGATTGGAAGCTCTCTGTTCATGCCTTGATTTTCCTTGTTTCATTCGAGAAATAGGTTCTCTTTCAGTGTTTGTTGGTGGCCTGGTAGGGGTGGATGAGAAATTTGGGGTTTAGGCATTTACTCAAACGTTTGTTGTGCTCGGATTTCGGAAATACCAATTTGAGTTCCCAGCACTAAGTATGTTCAACTAAGATAAACTCAAATAAGAACGCAAAATAAAAAATTACAGACACGTAACTTATTTTTCCTTTTAGATCCAAACGTTTATGTACTATTATTTTGTAGACCCTTAAAGAAAAAAGAAAAAAAATCAAAGAATGAGATTCATATAATCAAACGAATTTTCAATACCGGTTTCTAAAAATTAAGAACTCATGAGTTACTCTAGGATTTTTGAAAAATTAATATAGATTCAAGGACAATATTAAATTTGTATCATAATTTCAAGAAACTATTAACTTAATATGGAAATAATTAGCAAAATAGTTGTACACATAACCTATCAATAATGAAAATGTATCTATTTCTCACCATGAAAATGTTCCTTCCTCCCTTGGAATTTGAAAGAAGATTCCAGTGGACCAATTTCTCCTTGGAAGCAATCCGAAAATTTGGAGAAGGGTGCCTTTGCAGAAAAATTCATATAGAAGAAAAATATTAGATAAAATAGCAGGAAATAAATTTTTTTTGCTAAATTTCTATGAAAAAGGAGTTAGCGTCAAGTTGGTTGGCTCCAACCAAAAAAAAAAAAAAAATTTTGGACGCCAATGGAGTTGGCTCGAAGAAAAAATAAATTAATATTGAGGCTGGCGCCAACTTGGTTGGCTCCAACCAAAAAAAAAAGTTGGACGCCAATGGTGTTTGATTCCAAGAATATATATATATATATATATATATATATATATATATATATATATATATATATATATATATATATATTGAGGCTGGCGCCAACTTGGTTGGCTCCAATAACAAAAAAAAGGGTTGACGCCAACTCCGTTGGCTTCAAACCCCAAAAAAAGGAAAAAAAAAAGCTTGGCGCCAAACAAGTTGTAGCCAGAGTCAAAAATTAAATTTGAAAACTCAAATTTTTGGTTTTGTCACCATTATTGTTGCCGCGAAGCAAATTTTTTTGTTTTTTTCTTTCATCTGCTCACCACCTCACCATTCATCTGTCCATTTATTTTTAGTTGCCACGAATCATTTACTTGCTACGGATTCATGAATCTGGATGGATACCACATGAAAGCTATAAAAGAGAGAATGTGAAATCAACATTCACTAAGAGGGATAGATAAGAGTTACTAGCAAAAAAAAATAAAGAAAGAGGAGAGAAGCAACACCATAGAAGAACAAGAAGAAAAGGAGGAGGAGTTAACGAAAGAAAATGACAGAACACAACGACGGTCGTATTCTCGGTGGACCTACAACCGAAAGAGAAATACAAGAACGTAAAAATCATATATCTCGACTGGCATTTTCTGGAGATATAAGTTTTGTCTATTTATTTGTATTGATTAATTAATTTATTTATTTAAAATAGTTTACTTACTTAAGTTTTATGTGTAGTTATATGATTATCCGAGTAATGGACATTTACGTGAACATGGTAGATGACGCCACATAAGCGATGACCCCAACTTAGCCAAATGGGAGCTAACCTCCCAACAGAAGACTTTGGTTGAGTCTTTTGGATTCCATTATATAAATGAAATTGAGTTTCTGCAACACGACATGAATTTGATGTTTAGTTTGGCAGAGCGTTGGTGGCCCAACAGCAATAATTTTCAGTTTTCAGTAGGGAAAATGATAGTTACCCTTTGGGATGTAGCCAACATCATAGGGTTACCTATTACATGTATGATAGTTTATTACGTAATATCTTAATTGATACCGTGATTTGAGTAATGTAATGTAATAATCTAAATTAATATTACATGGTGATCCTATATATTTCTCAGAACGATCAGATAGAAAGGATCTGATTCAACGATATACGACCGAACAGGTACAGAAGAATCGATCATACGTCAACATAACCTGGCTAAAGAATAACTTTATGTATCTTGACCATACATCGGGCGGTCATGTGACCGTGGATAAAAATTGGGTATAAAATTTAACCATTTATTTAACTATTTATTTCAGATTAAAATGGATATTGTAGTTTGACTCACTAGTAATAATTTAATATTTCAGATTGTTTGTTGCACAAGAGTATATTTACTTGCTTTATGTGGTTCAATGCTTTTTCCAAATGGAACTAGCTGTAAAGTAAGTTCTCGTTTTCTACCCTTTTTCAAAAATTTACAACAACGTACTTGGCATGCATGGGGAGCAGCGGTATTGGCATTTTTGTATGCCGTCTTGACAGAGTTTGTCACAACAACATCGAATACCTGTACCACGAATCTTTGTGGATGTATGATTCTACTACAGGTATTTGTCACAACGACATTATTCAATTATCATGTTATTACATTATTCTTAGACCTGTTATACAAATCTGACTAGATACATGGTAATGATATTAGGTATGGTCCTGCGAACATTTTGGTATCGATAGACCAGTTACCGGTATTAGTCGTGAAATCAGTGTCTTTCCGGTAGCTAGGAGATTGACGGTTGAATTTGTGGACCATGCTCACTACAGATATCAGACTGCCTCCCTTTATCGTGCACTATTTGACTGACTACAGTACCATGAGGTAAATAAATTGCATATTTTTATTTATTTAAAATAATTATATGTCATTCTTATTTACTCCATAATGATCAAATATGTGTTATGGATCCCGTATATTATACGGCCCGATTCTTCCGATATTCAGAAGAATTCGTTTTCGTCTAGTCTGCATAGGTTTTATAACATATGCGAATATCAAACCATATACCATCCAACAGATCATGTTTTGCGATAGTTTGGGATGGTTCAAATTATCATATACGAATATCGAACTACATACGTTCTACTTGTTGTACAATCTAATATTTTAAACATATAGTTATCAAATTGCAACACATACAGTTAGTGATTATCTCTATTTATAAGAGCTATAGTTTATAACTTTCTCGGACATTAATCTACTTCAAAATTTTTAGCAAATCGTCTGTTCTTGTCTTGAAGAGATATAATCTTGGCTCTAATGCCGTCAAGTAGTGTTGTTATTGGTTTATCACGTAAATTCCTAATCCAATTATTGAACAATTTTGCAAGATTAGAAGTATTAATATCTAGTTTAGGACATGGAGAATAAGAAGTAATTCAATAACAAAATTACGGGTTTCATCATTTACTCCAACAAGCCAGTTAAACATGTCTATGTTTTCAACTTTAATTATTTCAAACAAATAATCAAAGTCTGGTTTATTGTATGATCTTGCAAGAGCGTCCAACATCTGATAAAAAATTTAATCTTGGTAACTGCTTTCATATTGTTTTTAAAATGCTAAATACAAAAAAAATATGGTGATTCTGGAAAAGTTAAACGCATAGCATTAAGCAAACCTTTTTGTTTATCTGATATAAATGAAATCCTACTCCATTCATTAAAATACTTTTCAAAAGATGTTCTTAAACTAGTTAAAAACCATGTCCAAGAATCGATGTTTTTACCTTCCGCAAACAACATAAGCAACTGGATAAAGTTTATAGTTAGGATCATGAGCACAAGCAATGAATAAAATACATTGGTATTTAGATGAAAGGAAAGTAGCATCAGTACTAATAACTGGTAAACAACCACTCAAAAAATCGTCAATACATGCTTTGAAACAAATACAAATTCTTTGAAAACAATTATTTTCATTAGTATTTAGAAAGCAACTACTACTTGGATTTGACTCGATAATTCTAAAACCATATTCTTCAAGACTAGCTTATGCATCAAAATAGCTATAATTTATTTTAGCTAATGCCATCTCTCGAGCTCTCTATGCTTTGGAATAAGAGATATTTATCTGATGTTCTCTAAGTATATCTCTAACAACTTGTGATGGACTGTATGACTGATTATCCCTAATTATATCAATTATCTTGTTTTTGATCTATGAACTAGTAGCCAACGGATGAGAACCTGTTGTGAGTCCACCTAAACAAGAATATCGGTTTTCTAATGTAGCAATTTTAAAAATATTACCTCTACGAACAGGTCTAACATATGCTCTCCAATCACAAGTTGGTTGATTACAAGAATATATAATTCCCTTAGTGTAAACACCCTGATTTTTAGAATTTAATTTAAAATTTTATTAATTATTATTGTAGAATATTTTTATTATTTTTAGTTAATTATAATAAATGTTCTTTCATGGATTTATATTTTTGTGTATTAAATTAATTATTAAAATAGTACAAAAATATATATTTGGGTGTATAAGTAATAATAGAGTACTGTGTAATTTTTCTGAAATTTATTGGGATATAAAACTATTTTTAATGGCCATTTATGCATTGTTATAATTAAACCAATCCAGACCGAACCAACTCAACCCAAACCAACCTAACCCAAACTGGATCCGTACCCATACCGGCAACCCGCAATCCTCTAACCCGACCTGCATCCCCTACTGCTACAGTAACCTGCTGTAACCCCCGCGCATCCCCTCCATTCCTATTCCAAACAGCCCCGACCCCTCTTCTTCGGCTCTCCGTAACTTCCACCCTGACACCCTATATAAACCTTAGCTTAGACCATCCCCACCACCATCAACTCCTCTTCAATTCCCGACCGTCGCCGCCGCCGTCAGCCGCCGGACTGCCGTGCGCCGCTGCCGCGAAGACATGCCGCCCAATTCGAGCAGCAGCAGTAACGTGAGGTATGCTACTTCCCACCCTTGTATCTCTCTGCACATTAATCCAAATGTCGACCTGTCGAATCCTATGGAAAGACCATATGACCCTCTTGAATTCTGTATAAATATTTTGGTGTATTATATTATGTGTCGGTCTGTAAACACCCAAATATTTTCAAAAATTAAATATAAAATTTTTGGATTTTTCTGTGATTTTTAACTAATTAAAATAAATATTTTTCTAAAATTAAATAATTTTGTGATTTTATTAAATATTAAAATATTATGAAAATAATATTTTTGAGTATAAAATAAATAATTAGTCATAGTGTAATTTTTTTTGGAATTTATTGGACCCAAAAACTATTTTAAAGACCTAAAAATATTATTTTTAAATAAACCAGATTAAACCCGGTTAAATCAATCCTGAACAAACCCAAACCAAATCCTAAACCAAACCGAACCCTATTTAAACCTAAACCCTATTGGATCGCGTCGGATCTGGACCCGAATCCAAAATCCGTACCCGAACCCACTACCCTCTGCTACAGTGATCCCACAATTAAACCGACGACTGCCAATTTCTGTAACAGCGCCGCGACCCTACCCCTTATTCTCTCCGCTGCCTCCAACTGCCGGCCGATGTCTCCCTCCCCTAACCGACGATACCCTCCTATATAAACCCCCTACGACGAACCCCTCTCCGCCATCACCCACCGCTGCCACCACCACCCGACCTCAACCCTCCCCCGAGCTCCCCTCCGTCGAACCCCTAGCTCCCCTCCGCCGCGACCCCGCAGCCCAACGACGGCAACGCCGACAGCAGCCGCCGACCCCAGCAGTCACAGATCCGCCGCCACCCTAGCTCCCCGACCATCCTCCTCTCCAGCCCCGGCGATGCCTCCGCGAGCCCGACCTGCTGACGACCTCCGCCGCCGCCAACGCTGAGCACAGCAGCCACAACAGCACTGCCACCCGCCGCCGACCGGCCGTCGAGCCATCGCGTGTACACGACGTGCAGTCGATTCCGACTCCTCGTTCCGGTGAGCATTTCTCTCTCCTCGTCGCGTTGTTTTTCGAACGGTCTGCTACGACACGTTCACTGTGTAACCCTCTTGAAATCCGTGCAATCAGTTCGGGGTATCGTGTCCTGTGTCGATCGCAAACCGCGACGCAAAAATAGAAAAAATAATCCTGAATTTTTTCGAGCTGGGTGAGTCCCGCTAAACGGGATAACTTGGTCGTGTGCGAATTTTACTAAAAGGTGCACATCATCAATACGGACGTGTGAGATTTTACGGAAGTTGATTTGGATGTGCGTGTACACCGGAATCAACGCGTATCCGTTAAAATCGTCCCGTATCGGCCATTTTCTGAAACTCGTTGTAACTTTGTTTGTGCCCGTCGTTTCGAAAGAAAACTTGCGCCATTGGACTCGTAGTGATACGTAGGTCCTGTGACCCAAGTTTGGTTCGATTATGAGAAGGTTGACAAACTCCCGTTTCGTGGGCCCCACGGCTCTACTTAACGGGCGATTTTGTGATCGGCTCATCGAAATCCAGTTCTGAATATTCCGTTGGGTTCGTATCATCGTTCTGGACTTGTAGATACTAAGTTTGATTAATTTGAAGAATTTTATCTCTGGCATATTTTTTGGTGTGAAGTGGGCCGCATGTGGACCCCACTTTGACCAAAAACTGTCAATTTTATCCCTGTGTCTAAATTGGACTTATGAATAGGCAATCCTAGCTATTTCATATCTTCTGAGCATGATGGTTATGATTATTTCAGCATCCGGTGAAGTACTTAAAGATTTCGCAGAGATCGGAGCAATTGGAGGAATCCAAACCCCAAGTAAGTGTACCTTGTCAATCTTGCAGTACTTGCTTTATATTATTCCCTTGATTTATTTATGTGATGTATCTGTTCAACCTAGGACCGTGTGACATTGCGTAGCGTCCGAATAATATTTGGATGTCGACGCCGTACGCGGAGTCGTGTAACGTCACCTAGAGATTGATATCGCGACCCTATACATTTTCGTGTTTGCATTATCAAGTACGTCATATCATAGGACACTTGACACTATTCATGAGATAGAATCATCCTAAGATATTCATGGTGATTCTGTATAGGATTACAGAATTCGTGACATAGATATTACATATGCATATCTATCTTTATGACTCGTTGCATTAGTTAGAGGTCATGATATTGCGTGTTATGGACATGAGACATCATGGACATGAGACGTATGATTATATTGGGTGGGGGAGAGACACACATGCTACGTGCTAATTTTATATATATATTTATTATGGTGCCAAAGCTACTACAGTGCTAGGCCCACTACATAGTATAACTACTTAGTATAACTGCTATCGGCTCCCCGACACAGAGCTTGTAGTAGTCTCAGCTTGAGTTCTAGTGATGCTCTTATTTGCATATCACTTAGTTGATTACATAGTTTGCCCTATTGATACATTTTTATATACTGCATTTATTTGGCTTGAGTTATTTTTGTACATTGTTATGTCCCATGAGGACCTGGAATCCAGATTATGTCCCCAGGTATAGCAAAGGAGATCTACCCCGAGGTATATGGGACAGGAGCAGACGCTGGAGCAGTACCAATACCAGAGAACGAGGTGATGCCAGAAGATTTTTTCTGAGTATCAGTTTTATCTATACTCAGTCGTTTCTGTTGTTAGACTCTTATTCCTGTTTATTGAACTGCTGTATCAAACTCATTATCGGGTTGTTCCCCGAGATATTTATTGAGACTTATTGATTATTATTTTATCTTGATGATTCTGATATTGATTGTATTTATCTTCTATGGATGAGATTAGTATCATAGACCTTTATTGTTGTTTTACAGCTTAAGTACACTCTAATGGGTCCATTAAATTAGGTTTGCCCATTGGTGTGTGCTGCTGGCCATTGCCACGTGGCTAGTCCCTTTGTATTTTAGGACTGGGTGTGACAAGATTTTTTTGGTGGCCCATGCAGGTCAACGACTAAATTATTTCGGTTTCAACTAAGGGACTGAGTAAGCCTGCGATAAGGATAGGATATGTTATAGGAACTCATCCACTTGATTGAATCGTTCTTGATCTGTATATCGAGTTCGAATTAATTTCTTGACTTGCATCCTGCCCTGATTCCCCTGTGCGCCTTTTATAGTTTATTTTGGATGCAGAGTAATGGAACCACAAGAAAGGATGAGACTCCTGCCGGAACACCACAAGTTGCAGTTGTCACCTACGAAGATGGAGTGACGCCATTAAGTGGAGATCCCTCCACTCACCCAAGCAATCAAGCAAATCAACATGCCTCAAGATTTTGGCGAGACGATATTCCACCATCGTCGCAGTTTACTCCACCAATGTCCGTTTTTCTATCAGGACAGCTTATGGATGGTCAGCAGATGTTCCAAATATTCTACGCAATAATATAAGCCCAACAACAGTTTTATCAAGAAGCCCAGCAACAACAGAGGACACCACCACCGGGACGTGGACAGACTTTTGCGATAATAATGGAGGACGCACAGACTCGTGGAATAGCGAATACGCGTAAGATTTAAGTTTTATCATAGCTATCTATTCTTAGTAATGACTTAACACGTGCCTGTTAATTCCATTCCATAGCCTAAGCCTAGTATTTTGAACTTGTTAGTAATTGATACCCAAGTTTTTCTAAGTGTAGATGATCCTTGCTCTTTTCATGTTCCTTTACTCTTGAATTACTTATCTCTCATTGCTTAGGGAAATGTTTTTGTTGCTTCCCTACGTATTCTGCTTAACCCTCACACTTTTTTTTATTTCTCCTTGATCATGATTCTTATTCCCTTGTGTCGTGCTACAAACATGTCTTGCAACCGCGCCATCTCTTCTGATCGGTTATGTTTTATTTTCTTAATTGCGAGGACACAATTGTTTTAAGGAGGGTAGATTGTAAACACCCAATTTTTTTTAGAAATTAAATATGAAATTTTAGGATTTTCTGTAATTTTTAACTAATTAAAATAAATATTTTTCTAGAATTAAATAATTTTATGATTTTATTAAATATTAAAATATTACAAAATAATATTTTTAAGTGCAAAATAAATAATTAGTCATAGTGTAATTTTTCTGAAATTTATTGGACCAAAAAACTATTTTTAAAGACCTAAAAATATTATTTTTAAATAAACCAGATTAAACCGGGTTAAACCCCATTGTAAACCTCCTGATTTTTCAAAATTTTAAAAACTGAATTTTTTACAATTTTTTGGAATTTTCTGGGAATTTTCTGTAATTTAACAACAGGGTTTTGATTATTCAATAATTTTTAATTGACAATAAATGATATTAAAATAATATAAAAATAATATTTTTGGGTGTAAAATGAAAAACTGGACTTAGGACAATTTTTCTGGAAATTATTGGGCCCCGGACCTATTTTTAAATTACCAAAAAGTATTTATTTATTTAATTAATTATTTATTATTAATTATTACTGTTTATTATTATTGTTATTATTATTTATTTTTAAAAACCAACCCGGCCCATTCACCCAGCCCGACCCACGGCCCAGCCCGCGCTGCTAGCGGGTCGGGCGGGTCGGCCAGACCCGCACCCGACCCGATCCGGCTTCCCCTCTCCCCTCGAACCCGGTCGTCTTCCCCTCCGTGGCCGCTCCGCTCCCGGCAACCTCCTCCGCCTCCCTCGACTCAACCTCCTCCCCCAGCCCTCTATAAAACCCCGCAGCCCCCACCGTGCCGACCCCCACCACCACGTCGCGCCGCCCTCTGCCGCTGCCCAGCGACGTCGCCACAGCGCCGTCGTCCTCCTCCGCGGCCAGCCATCCTCTTCCTCCCCTCCTCTTCACCTTCTCCGGCGAGCGCTGTCGATAGTAGCAGCGGCTGCAGCAGCTCCCCGCCGCACGCCGCCGCAGCGCCGACGAGCCCGGCCGCCGCCTCGCCGCGCAGCAGCCGGCCAGCCGCTCCCCGCCTCAGCGCCGCCGCCCTCCGCCGGAGCTCGGCCAATTACCCTGAACCCTAACCCTAATTCTGGCCCTGTATCCGACACGTGTCGGACACGTGTCGGACACGGTTCGACCCCAGTTTTTTGGGTCTCCTTCAGGTACTTGTAACTTTTTGCTCGTACCTCTGTTTTTGATTCCGTAAATTGCGTTACGAAGCCTGTATGACCCTCTCGGTGCCCGGACAAACCGCTCGGGGCATCGCGTCCTGTGGTGATCGCACACCGCGATCCAAAAACAGGAAAAACCAGACCCTGTTTTACCCCGGAACTGAGTACGCTCCGCCAAACGGGATGACTTGGTCGCGTGCGGTCTTCACAGATACGTGCGCATCGTCGATATGGACGTGTGGGATTTCGCAGAAGCTGATTCGGGTGTGCGTGCACACCGGGAGCAACGCGTATCCGCGGACATCGTCCCGTATCTGTACTTTCTGGAACGCGCCCTAACTTTGTGTACACACGTCGGATCGAGACGAAACTTGCGCCATCGGACTCGTAGCAATACGCTGGTCCTGTGGGTCAAGTTTGGTTCGATTCTGAGAACGTTGACGAAATCGCGTGTCGTGGGCCCCATAGGCCCCGCTCGACGGGCGATTTTGTGATCGGCTCATCGGAATTCAATTCTGAAAGTTCCGTTGGGTTCGTATCAGCGTTACTGATCTGTTGACACTAAGTTTGGTAAAATTGGAGACCTTTGACCCGGACACATTTTTTGGTGCAAAGCGGGCCCACATGGGGACCCCGTTTTGACCCGAAACTGCCGTTTTTGTCCTTGTCTCCAAATTGGACTCAAGGACAGACGTTTCTAGCTGATTGATATTTTATGGATCTGATGGTGATGTTTGTTTTAGCAACCGGAGTACCGCCTGCAAATCCAACTGAAGTCAGAGCTGCAATCAGAGCCGGAACCACAGGCAAGTGTACCTTGCCAAACCCTGCAGCTTGCTATTTATTTTCTGGACTTAATTATGCATTAATGGGAAAGTAAAGCTTGCCAATTCTCAGTAATTCTTGACATAGTATTTTACTTGATTTTATTAAATATAACTTGTTTAAACTGCTTAACCTAGGAAACGAGTGACGTGCTTAGTGTCCGATCATAGTCGGGTGCCAACTCCGTACGCGGAGTTGTGTAATGTCACATAGACATGGATATCGAGACCCGATAATGCTCGTACTTGTCTTATCAAGTACTCCAGAACCCAGGACACCTGACACTATTCATGAGACAGAGTCTTCCTGAGACATTCATGGTGATTCTGTATAGGATACAGGACTTGACAGAGATATTTTATAGACAGTATGACTTGTTGCATTAGCTATAATCCCGCTGACATGGACATGAGACGTTATGGTCATGATATGCGTGATTACATTGGGTGGGGAGAGACACACAGGCTACAGGTTGATTTTATATTATGCCGACGTCGTAGTCTCCCATTGAGCTAGACAACTACATGATATCACTGCTACCGGCTCCCCGACACAGAGCTTGTAGTAGTTTCAGCCTGAGTTTCTAGTGCTGCTCTCATACTGCACATCACTTAGCTGGTTACATAGTTTACCCTATTGCTTATTTGTTTCTGCACTGCTTATATTTTGGCTTGTATTATCTGTACCTTGCTATGTCCCCTGAGGACCTGGAATGGATGATGTCCCCAGGTATAGCTGAGGAGATCCATCCAGAGATACACCGTACAGGAGCACTTCCAGGAGCTGTATCAGGATCTGAGGACGAGATCGTACCAGAGAACTTCTCTTGAGCAGTGGCTGTATGTAGTCAGTTATTTCTATTTCCAGTTGATTATTTCCTGTCTATTGGCATTGTTGTACCAGACATATTCTCGGATTGTTTCCCGAGGAATTTATTAAGATTTGACAGTTATTTCTATTTGCATTACTCTGTCTTTTATTCTGTGATTATCTGTTGTGGATGAGAATAGAATAACCCGTGACTTGTAACAATTGCCCTAATTCCTGTTAGGCTACAGCTTAAGCATGCCCTGATGGATCCATTAAATTGGGTTGTCCATCGGTGCGTGCTGCTGGCCATTGCGCACGTGCTCAGTCCCTCGTCATTTTGGGACTGGGGCGTGACACCCATCCTGAACCAACCCAAACCAAATCCTAAACCAAACCGAACCCTATTTAAACCTAAACCCTATTGGACCGGGTCAGATCTGGACCCGAATCCAAAACCCGTACCCGAACCCACTACCCTCTGCTACAGTGATCCCCCAATTAAACCGACGACTGCCGATTTCCGTAACAGTGTCGAGACCCTACCCCTTCTTCTCCCCGCTGCCTCCAACTGCCGGCCGACGTCTCCCCTCCCCTAACCGACGACGCCCTCCTATATAAACCCCCTCCGACGAACCCCTCTCCGCCATCACCCACCGCTGCCACCACCACCCGACCTCGACCCTCCCCCGAGCTCCCCTCCGTCGAACCCCTAGCTCCCCTCCACCGCGACCCCGCAGCCCGATGATGGCAACGCCGACCCCAGCAGTCACAGATCCGCCGCCACTCGAGCTCCCCGGACATCCGCCTCTCCAGCCCCGGCGACGTCTCTGCGAGCCCGACCCGCTGACGACCTCCGCCGCCGCCAGCGCCAAGAACAGCAGCCGCAGCAGCACTGCCACCCGTCGCCGACCGGTTGTCGAGACACCGCGTGTACACGACGTCCAGTCGATTCTGACTCCCCGTTTTGGTAAGCATTTCTCTTCCCTCGTCGAGTTATTTTTTGAACGGTCTGCTACAACACATTTGCTGTGTAACCCCCTCGAAATCCGTACAATCAGTTCGGGGTATCGTATCCTGTGCTGATCATAAACCACGACGAAAAAACAAAAAAAAATCCTGAATTTTCTCGAACTGGGTGTGTCCCGCTAAACGAGGTGACTTGGTCGTGTGAGAAATTCACCGAAAGGTGCACACCGTTAATACGGATATGTATGATTTTATGGAAGTTGATTTGGATGTGCGTGCACACCGGAATCAACGCGTATCCGTCGAAATCGCTCCGTATCGGCCATGTTCTGAAACTCGTTGTAACTTTATGTGTGCTCGTCGTTTCAAAATAAAACTTGTGCCATCAGACTCGTAGCGATACGTAGGTCCTGTGGCCCAAGTTTGGTTCGATTCTGAGAACGTTGACAAAATCACGTATCGTGGGTCCCACGGTTCCACTTGACGGACGATTTTGTGATCGGCTCATCGAAATCCAGTTCTGGACATTCTGTTGGATTTGTATCGTCGTTCTAGACTTGTGACACTAAGTTTGACGAATTCAGAGAACTTTATCTCTGGCACATTTTTTGGTGCGAAGTGGGCCACATGTGGATCCCACATTGACCAGAAACTGTCAATTTTGTCTCTGTGTCCAAATTGGACTTATGAATAGACAATCCTAGTTATTTCATATCTTCTGAGCATGATGGTCATGATTATTTTAGCATCCGGAGAAGTACTTGAAGATTCCGCAGAGATCGGAGCAATTGGAGGAATCCAAACCCCAGGCAAGTGTACCTTGTTAATCTTGTAGTACTTGCTTTATATTCGTGTGACATTTTTTAGCATCCGAATAATATTCGGGTGTTGACGCCGTACGCGGAGTCGTGTAACGTCACCTAGAGATTGATATCGCGATCCTATACATTTTCGTGCTTGCATTATCAAGTACGTCATACCATAGGACACTTGACACTATTCATGAGACAGAATCTTCCTGAGATATTCATGGTGATTCTGTATAAGATTACATGATTCGTGACATAGATATTACATATGCATAGCTATCTTTATAACTTCCTGCATTAGTTAGAGGTCATGATCTTGCGTGTTATGGACATGAGACATCGTGGACATGAGACGTGTGATTACATTGGGTGGAGAAGAGACACACAGGCTACAGGCTAATTATATATATATATATATATATATATATATATATATATATATATATATATATATATATTATGGTACCATAACCACTACAGTGCTAGGCCCACTACATAGTATAACTACATGGTATAACTGCTACCGGCTCCCCGATACAGAGCTTGTGGTAGTCTCAGCCTGAGTTTTAGTGATGCTCTTATTTGCATATCACTTAGCTGGTTACATAGTTTGTCCTATTGGTACATTTTTATATACTGTATTTATTTGGCTTGAGTTATTCTTGTACCTTGCTATGTCCCCTGAGGACTTGGAACCGGATTATGTCCCCAGGTATATCAGAGGAGATCTACCCCGAGGTATACGGGACAGGAGCAAACGCTGGAGCAGTACCAATACCAGAGGACGAGGTGATGCCAGAAGATTTCTTCTGAGTATCTGTTTTATCTATACTCAGTCGTTTCTGTTGTTAGACTCTTATTCCTGTTTATTGAACTGCTGTATCAAACTCATTATCGGTTGTTCCCCGAGATATTTATTGAGACTTGTTTATTATTTTATCTTGATGATTCTGATATTGATTGTATTTATCTTCTGTGGATGAGATTAGTATCATAGACCTTTATTGTTGTTTTACAACTTAAGTACACTCTAATGGGTCCATTAAATTGGGTTTTTCCAATGGTGTGTGCTGTTGGCCATTGCTACGTGGCTAGTCCCTCTGTATTTTGGGACTGGGGCGTGACACGGTCACAATTTGTGACACAAAACAGGAAAAAAAAAAAACCCAATTTGTAGTTTAGAAAACTGTCCCAACCACCCAAATTTATGTCTGTTTTTCTTCCAACCTAGTTAATATCTTTAAATTCTACTTGAACAGTAATTTAGACAACATAATCGAGATTTAATCTCTTTAATTAGTTTATTTTAATTCGTTGTATGGTGTATTTTATTCGCGGTTGAAATTGACCAAAAACTTGATTTTCTAAACCCAAAATTTCTCGAAACGGGGCACGACCCGCTAAATGACACGACTTCGTCATGTGCGAATTGCACTGAAAGGTGCGTATCGTCAATGCGAACGTGTAAAATTTTGCAGAAGTTGATTTGGATGTGCGTACACACCGGAATCAACACGTATCCGTCGAAAAGTCTTGTATCGGCCTGTTCTGACACTCATTATAATTTTGTGTGTGTTTGTCGTTTTAAAACAAAACTTGCGCCATCGGATTTGCAGCATTATGCTGGTCCTATGACCAAAGTTTGGTTCAATTCTGAGAACGTTGACGAAACACCATTTCGTAGCCCCATGGTTTTACTTGACGGGCGATTTCGTGACTGGCTAATCAGAATCCAGTTCTGGATATTTCGTTGGGTTCGTATCATCGTTATGGACTCATAGACACTAAGTTTGATAAATTTGGAAAACTTTGTCTCTGACATATTTTTCGGTATGAAATGGGCCACATGTGGACCCTGCTTTGACCAGAAACTGTCAATTCTGTTCCTGTGTTCAAATTGGACTTATGGGTAGTCAATCCTAGCTATTTTAAGTATTCTGAGAGCAATGATGATATTTGTTTCAGCATCCAGAGACGTACTTGGAGATTCTACTTATATCGGAGCAACTGACGGAGCTCAGAACACAGGCAAGTATACCCTGCCAACTTGCAGTAGATCTTGAGATATTATTTGCTTGAGTTATTTCTATATACTTCTGTGTTGTACCTGTTTAACCTAGGACCGTGAGACGTTACTTAACGTCTGAACAAGATTCGGATGTCGACGCCGTACGCGGAGTCGTGTAACGGCACTTAGAAAATTGATACCACGATCCTATATATTTTTACGTGCTTGATTTATCAAGTACGTCATCCCATAGGACACTTGACACTATTTATGTGACACAATCTTTTCTGAGTTATTCTTGGTGATTCTGTATAGGTTTACAGGATTCGTGACATAAGACTTGCATACATAGATATCATTATGACTCGTTGTACTAGCTAGAGGTCACGATCTTGCGTGTTATGGACATGAGACGTGAGGTTACATTGGATGGAGAGAGACACACAGGCTACAGGCTGATTATATATATATATATATATATATATATATATATATATATATATATATATATATATATGTTACTAGAGAGTGCCTTAGTCTCTGTACCAGAGCTTTGGCACATGTATTTGGCCCTTCGTGATATTACTGCTACCAGCTCCCCGACACAGAGCTTGTAGTGGTTTCAGCCTGAGTACTAGTGATGCTCTCAAATTAAATTTCACATATCTGGTTACATAGCTTGCCCTGAGGATCTATTTTTATATACTGTATTTTATTTGGCTTGAGTTATTCTTGTACCTTGCTATGTCCCCTGAGGACCTGGATCCGGATTATGTCCCTAGGTACAACAGAGGAGGACTACCCCGAGTTATACGGGACAGGAGCTGGCGCTGGAGCAGTACTGACACCAGAGGACGAGGTTGTGCCCGATGATTTCTCCTGAGTATTCTGTTACATACTCAGTTATTTTATTTCTTGACTCATGGACTTATATATTGACTTATTTTATCAGGTTGTTCCCCGAGACACTATTTATTTGGACTTGTTAATAGACTATATTTCTTTTTATCTATTATCTTGACTGGTCTATCATATTGACTTGTATTTACTTTCTGTGGATGAGATTAGAATTATACTGAGATAGATGGTGTAGACTTGTATTATTATTTATTACAGCTTAAGTGCACTCTAACAGGTCCATTAAATTAGGTTTTGTCACGCCCCAGTCCCAAAATACAAAGGGACTAGCCACGTGGCAATGGCCAGCAGCACACACCAATGGACAAACCCAATTTAATGGCCCCATCAGGGTGTACTTAAGCTGTAAAACAACTATAAAGGTTTATGATACTAATCTTATCCACAGAAGATAAATACAATCAATATCAGATTCATCAAGATAAAATAATAATCAACAAGTCTCAATAAATATCTCAGGGAACAACCTGATAAAGAGTTTGATACAGTAGGAAATAAGAGTAACAATAGAAATAACTGAGTATAATAAACCAGATACTCAGGTGAAATCCTCGGCGATCACCTTGTCTTCTGGTACTGGTACTGCTCCAATGTCTGCTCTTGTCACGTATACTTTGGGGTAGATCTTCTCTGCTAAACCTGGGGACATAATTCGGATTCCAGGTCCTCAGGGAACATATGAAGGTACAAGAATAACTCAAGCCAAATAAATTAAGTATATAAAAAATGAATGAATAGGGTAAACTATGTAACCAGCTAAGTGATATGCAAGTGAGAGCATCACTAGTACTCAGGCTGAGACCACTACATGCTCTGTGTCGGGGAGCCGGTAGCAGTTATGTCACTAGTAGAGTGCCTAGCTTTGATATAGAATCTACGGCCTCACAATAATAAATATATATATAAAATTAGCTTGTAGCCTGTGTGTCTCTCTCCACCCAATGTAATCACACGTCTCATGTCCACGACGTCTCATGTCCATGTCACGCAAGATCATATCTAATGCAGTAAGTCATATGATAGCTATGGATATATATAAAGTCTATGTCACAAATCCTGTAGCCTATACAGAATCACCATGAATGACTCAGGAAGATTCTGTCTCATGAATAGTGTCAGGTGTCCTGTGGTATGACGTACTTGATGATGCAAGCACGAAAAATGTATATGGTCGCGATATCAATCTCTAGGTGACGTTACACAACTCCGCATACGGCGTTGATACTCGAATCTTATCGGACGTTAACTAATGTCATATGGTCCTAGGTTGAACAGATATATCATATAAATAGATCAAGAAAATAATATAAAACAAGTACTGTAAGATTGGCAAGGTACATTTGCTTGGGGTTTGGTTTCCAACTGCTGCTCCGATATTCGAGGGATCTTCAAGTACTCTTCCGATTGCTGAAATAAACACTACCATCATGCTCAGAAGATATCAAATATCTAGAATTGCCTGTCCATAAATCCAATTTGGACACAGGGGCAAAATTGACAGTTTCTGGTCAAAACGGGGTCCACATGTAGCCTACTTCGCATCGAAAAATGTGCCAAAGATAAAGTCATCCAAATTCGTCAAACTTAGTGTCTACAAGTCTAGAATGATGATACAAATTCAACAGAATATCCAGAACTGGATTCTGATGAGCCGATCACAAAATTGCCCGTCAAGTGGAGCCGTGGGGCCCACGATATGGGATTTTGTCAACATTCTCATAATCGAACCAAACTTGGATCACAGGACCAGCGTATCGCTACGAGTCTGATGGTATAAGTTTCATTTTGAAACGACGAGCGTACACGAAGTTACAACGAGTTTCAGAACAGGGCCGATATGGGGTGTTGTTGACGGATACACGTTGATTCCGGTGTGCACGCACATCCAAATCAACTTTCGCAAAATCCCATACATCCGTATTGACGGCGCGCACCTTTTGGTGAAATTTGTATACGACCAAGTCGTCTAGTTTAGCAGGGTGTACCCAGTTCCGGAAAAAATTTGGGTTTTTAAATAACCAATCTTTTGGTTATTTTTACCCTCGAAATAATTATAATCTACAGCTCAATAAATTAAACTAAAGTAGGGTTTTAATCTCGGTTATAAGATCTAAATTATTGTTTAGGTAAATTTTGAAAATATTTAGCAGGTTGGTCACAAAACGGTCGTGAACTGGGGAGTTTGGGACAGTTTCTGAATTTTCAGAAATAAGGGTTTATTTTCCTGTTTTTGAGTCGCTGTTTGCGACCGACACAAGATGCGATACCCCGAACTATTTGCACGGGTTTTGAGAGGGTCACTCAGTCTACGCATAGGATTCGACAGAACGAGATACGGATCTCCGGACAGGGAGTTACGCGCGCGGGAAGACGGTTACCTTGATGCTGATGTTGGCAACAGGTTGACGCGGCGAGGCACGGCGACGGGTTGCTGCTCATCGACGGCAGAGCTGTGGCTGTTGGAGCTGCTCAGGGAGGGTATCGGCGGCGGGGGCTTGGGGTCCGTCGGCGTGTCACCGTAGGGGAGAAGTAGCGGTGGCTGTGGCGGAGATCGTGGTGGTGGTGTTCGTCGGTGCGGATGATGGGGGTTGGTCGGAGGATGCTCGGGCAGAGACGTCGTCGGGGTTCTCTGGTCACGGCGAGGGTCGGGGTGGTCGGAGTGGTGGAGAGGGGTGGCTGGAGATCGGGGTCAATGGTGTTGGTGGTGGTGACAGCATGGTTCGAAGGGGGGTTTGTCGGTCTTCACCGGAGGCTCGGTGGCCGGGGAGTCGGTGTCGTCAAAGGGCTAATGGCGGTGGTGGTTGTGAAGGAGAGTGATCGACGGTGGCTAGGGAATCGTCGATGGGGGTTGCCGGGTCTAGGGTTTTATAGGAGTGGACGACCGTTGGCGGGGAGGGGAACCGACGGCCGGTGGGGAGTCGAACAGATCGGTCAGGGAGGTGGAGAGGCGTCGGGTCGCGGGGTGAACGGCTGCGGGGAGATGGCGGGGTCGAAACGGTCGGCGGGGGAAGCGGAAACGGCCGGGAGAAGTCGGAAGGACGGTCGAGGTTTACGGCGGTTACTGTAGCAGTAACGGGTCGGGTCTAGCGGGTTCGGGTTTTGGATCCGGATTCGACCCGATCCATTAAGGTTTGGGTCGAGTACGGGTTAGCGGGTACGGGTCGGGTTCAAATCCGACCCGCTACGGTTTTGGTTCGGTTCAGTCTGGTTGGTTCGATTTTATAAACCGGTTGGGTTCAGCTCGGTTTGTTTTGGTTTATTTAAAAACTTAGTTTTTAGGTCTTTAAAAATAGTTTCGGGGCCCAATAAATTTTAGAAAAATTACAGTATGTCTAATTCTTTATTTTACACTCAAAACTATTATTGTCATAATATTTTAATATTTAATAAAAACACAAAATTAATTTAATTTCAGAAAATATTTATTTTAATTAGTAAAAAATCACAAAAAATTCTCAAAAATTTATTTTTTAATTTTGAAAATTTTGGGTGTTTACAGATTTGCCCTTTGGAGTTGTGCTACTGGCCATTGTCATGTGGCTAGTCCTTCGATATTTTGGGACTGGGACGTGACACTTAGCATTGTTCTACTCACCAGTTGAACAAGTAAACTTGCATTCAATTGCTAGGTTACTGATAAAAGTTCTAAATGTATAACGACTATCGAAATATTGTCCGACAAATAATTTAGTAGTGGTAGTATTATTGATAATATCTTCAAAATTATCATCTATATTTTTAATTAAATCATCACTATCTTCATTACTTTGAAAATAAGCTAAATCATCATTATTATCTAAAACTAATGTGTTATCTTCTTCATCAGATGAAAGATGTCGAGAATAACTAGGAGCTTGTCGAGAAAACCTAGGAACTTGTTGAAAAGAACTAGCAACTTGTTGAGAAAATGTATGCCCCGATTCGTAATTACAAACACGTTGACTACATATATTATCAAATTTTTGTGGTACTTGATTTATGAAATACTTATAAATGGCGATTGTAAATTTACTTCAAGAACAAAACTCCAAGCTTGTTCAAAATCTAATAGGAAACAATGTGTACCATAAACGTGTTTTAATATAAATTCATATTGAATATAACAATTTTCAATAATCAGAATACATAATCTTTCTAATGTAATACTATGATCAGCTATAATAATTTGGGTAAAACCTCCTTCATAGGATAGTCCATTTACTGCACCTCCATGCGAACACCGCAACCTTAGACTTTGATCCATGAATTGAAAATTGTCAGAAAAAAATATCAGTAAGAGTTTGTGAACAACAACTTGATTGACAACAGGAGTAGAGTAGTTTAGTTGAGAAAGAAGATAATTGAGATTTGTGAAGAATTATACATTCTTCACATCTCTTAAATAGAGTAAGATACAACGGTTGAAAATTCGAACGTTAAAAATCAGACCAGTGAACAAATTCGAACGTTACAAAAAAAAAATTAAAAAAATTGTTTGGCGCCAAGACAAATGGAGCCAAACCTTTTTTTTTTTGGACCCAAGGGTGTTGGTGCCAGACTTTTTAAAATTTTTTTTTATTAGCGCCAAATTTTTTTTTTGGTTTGGGGCCAACCAAGTTGGCGCCAACCATTTTTTGTTGTTGGAGCCAACCAAGTTGGCGCTAGCCTCAATATTTATTTATTTTTCTTGGAGCCAACCCTATTGGTGCCCAACCTTTTTTTGTGGTTAGAGCCAACCAAGTTGGCGCTAGCCTCAATATATATATTTTTCTCTTGGAGCCAACCCTATAGGCGTTCAAAACTCTTTTTTATTTTTTGGCTGGAGCCAACCAACTAGGAGTCAGCTTCCTTTTTATAGAAATTTTACAAAAAATTTTTATTTCATGCTATTTTACCTAATATTTCTCTATATGAAATTCGGTTTTTTTCATATAAAGTAATATATTTATATAAAATTATAAAAAAAGGGAAAAGTTTGACGAAAATGTAGAGAGGAGGAGGACTCGCCAACTGAGTTGGTGGGGCGCAGTCCTCGAGAGAAACTCGTCAACTGAGTTGGCGGGGCGTAGTCCTCGAGAGGCAGCTCGCCAACTCAGTTGGCGGGCCGCTATCCTCCTACCCTCGTCGCTTCGGATACACTGACTCCTCGGAGACCACCCGTCCGACTCCTCCCTTTCTCGGAGACCCCCCCCTCCTTCCCTCAACTTCCCCCCTCCCCTCCCTATAACTACCCTCAAGTCCTCCTCCTCCTCCTCACACCAATTCTTCTCCTCCTCCTCCTCCTACTCACAACGCTTCTCCTCCTCCTACTCACAGCACTTCTCCTCCGCCTCCTCCTCATAGCAATCCCTCTGCATCTTATAATCAACATTTTTGGAGATGGCTAACCACAATAACGGTCGTATTCCTGGTGGACCGACTATCCAGCTTATTATTAAGCAACGTGAAGACCACATTTCTAGTCGGATATTTACTAGCGAGGTAATTTTTGAAATTACAAGTTTCCAAGTTTAGTAATTTACACACAAAATATAATGCATATATTTTTTATAGTTATACGACCATGATCTTGGTTTACGAACCCGGATTCATGTACATTGGCGGACCGCAAGGAATTATCGTATGTGGGAGCTAAATTCGGTCCAAAAGGCTTTGGTGGAATCCTTTGGATTCTACTATATAGATCATGTTAGATATTTAATCCACAATCTTCATTTAGTTGTAAGTCTTGCGGAGCGTTGGTGGCCCGAACGCAACACTTTCCAACTCCCATTCGGCGAGATGACGATCACCCTATTTGATGTGGCAAATATACTAGGGTTACCTATTAAAGGTGACGCTATATATTTTGATCCACACTTAAAGGGATCTGATCTGATCAGGAGGTATCTCGGTGTTAGCCCTCCATCTGGTATAAAAGACGGCAATTTTGTGAAGTTTATATGGCTTCGTGGCAACTTCATGGACCTACATCACACTATTGACGGGGTGGTTGATGTAGATGAAATACGGGTATGTATTTTTATTAGTAAATTTGTTTATGACTTAATTTAGTGTCTATATAACACTTAATATATCCAGGTCATTCGTTGCACTAGAGCGTATCTGCTATGTTTATGTGGTACAATTCTATTTCCCGATGCATCAGGAAATATGGTAAATGTGCAGCTTCTACCATTCTTGGATGATTTGACAAAACCTACTCAGCATGCGTGGGGAGATGCTACTCTTGCCTTTTTATACGCCAATCTGACAGAATTTGTGAGATCCAATCGCAAGAGTATTTGTGGATGTATTTTACTGATTCAGGTATGAATGAAAGACCTAAAAAAGTTAGAGTAATTTTATACGCAAATTTTGTTTGTACTAATGTCATATTTTTGTTTTATAGTTCTGGTCCTACGAGCACTTCTATATTGGTAGGCCTGTTACTAGCATTCTCAGTGATGTTGGAGTATTTCCAGTTGCTATGCGCTGGCCCACAGATGTAGTGGATTATCAACACTACCAATACAGGAGTGTATCACTTTATCGTAGCCAATTTGATACACTGCAGTATCATGAGGTAATTTTTAAATATCTAATAAATATCTTTAAATTATTTTAGTTTTGATCGTAGATAAATATCACATCTATTTAATACAATATCTTTAAATAGGTTACCTGGTTACCTTACCCATGTGAAGATGATGCTCCAGAAATTAAGAGGACATCATATGCGTTTACTTTACACAGATCTCATATTATATATGATCGGTTCACCATGTACAATCCGACAGACCGTGTTCTTCGATAATTCGGAATGAGCCCAATAATTCCCGATGATCTACCGACAGTCGGTTATGAGGCAGCAAATGCATTATAACGAATCCTTGGTCTCGTTGCTGACTGGAATAATCGGTTCGAGAATTATAGTGTGAGGGACATGTCTCCTAGACTAAGATCTGCTGAGGAATATAAGTTATAAGTTACTCATTATTCGTATTTATTGATTGTAAATAGTTTGCTAAAATTTTGTTTACATTATGCAGACATGGGTAACCTGGACTATAGGCAATGGTGGGGATGCCCTCTTATGAGCAACCGAGTACACTCTCGTCGTCGTCGGAGGGATACTGCAGAGGACCCTTTTCACCATTATATTGGAGCGGGCCCGAGTGACCAGTATGCTGGAGGAAGCCCGAGTTTCCAGTATGCTGGAGCGGGCCCGAGTGACCAGTATGCTGGAGCGGACCTGAGTGACCAGTACCTGACTGCTGGAGCAGGCCCGAGTTACCAGACTGCTGGAGATGAAAGCTACCAGATATTCACACAATTTTTTTCGACTCCATCAGCACCGCTGCCTACCCAAACTCAACAAGACGAGGAGGAGGATGAGTAGATAATTTGTAACAATGTATGATTGCAATATTTGTATGATTTGTAAAGGTTTTGATTGCAATATTTGGGTATTGAATAATTCTATTTTACTCTCTCATTATCAGACTCACTATTACAATATTTTTAAGTTTGTATTGAACAATTCTATTTTACTCTCTCGGTTGACTAGTACATCTTCTTTGGTTGTGTCCCATAGCACCACAATTACTGCAACGTAGATCTCTCGTCGATGAATCCCGGGGTTTGATGCGGTTCTTCTTTGGTCTTTCGGCTTTACGTCTTACATCTGGTATCCCAATTTGTCCTCTAACCAAAGGAGCTTGGATCTTGTAGGGAACTGGAATTGGCTCCATTTTTTGTGCGTATACACTTCTCAAGGTCTCCTTCGAAAATACTACAGGATAAAAATTATCAATACTAATATTGAAATATCTACAAACAAAATATGCATGTATACATGGTATATAAGTATGGTACCATCTAAAATATGTACAAGATCTGTCAATTATATTAACAATATAGGTTCTACTTGTTGCACGGTCTATTATTTCAAACTTATAACTATCAATAGCTAATGTTTCTAGGTGATTCTTCTCTTTGATAATAGAAGCCATGTTCTTTAACATCTTCGGACAATAATCTGTGTCTATATTTTTAGCATTCTTTCTACGATTGTCATGAAGTATAATAATCTTGGCTCTAATACCATCGAGAAGTATTGTTATTGGCTTATCTCGTAATTTCTTAATCCAGCTATTGAAACATTCAACAAGATTAGAAGTATTAATATCTAATCTAGGACAAGTAGCATACGCTGTTATCCAATGTTCAAATCGACGACTTTCATCGTTTACACCAATAAGTAAATCGTACAAAATTATGTTCTCGGCTTTAATTATATCAAACACACTCTCTGCATCCGTTTCATTATATGATCTAGCAAGCGAGTCTAACAAGTGTTGAAATACTGGTTCTTTGGTAACTTTTTTCATGTTTTGTTTAAAATGTTGAATACAAAAAAAATAAGGAGATGCAGGAAAAATAGCACGAACAACATTTATTAATCCCGTTTGCTTGTCAGATATAAATGAAATTTTACTACAATCATTAAAACAACTTTCAAAATATATTTTAAGAGAATTTAAAAACCAAGACCAAGAATCACTATTCTCACCTTCAGCAACAACATAAGTTGTAGGATATAATTGATAGTTAGGATCGTGGGCACAAGCAATAAATAAGATATCTTGATATTTAGACGAAAGAAATGTAGCATCAGTACTAATAATTGGTAAACAGCCCCTTAAAAATCTATCAATACATGACTTAAAACAAATAAAAATTCGTTGGAAGCTATTATTTTGACAGTTTTAATAAAACATGTACTACCTGGATTTGTCTCCATAATTCTATAACAATACTCCTCAAGACTAGTGTATGCCTCATCATAACTACCATTAATTTCAGCTAATGCTGTCTCTCGGGCTCTCCAGGCTTTGGAATAACTAACTTGTATACAGTGCTCCCTATATATATCTTTAATAATTTGTGATGGACTGTATGACTGGTTATCTCTAATAATGTCAATTATCATGGTCTTAATCCATGCAGCGGTAGCTAGTCGATGACGTCCTGTACTAAGTCTTCCTAAACAAGAATGACGATTTTCTAATGTACTAACTTTAACTATATCGCCATTTCCAATAGATTTGACATATACTCTCCAATTATAATTCGGTTGATCACAACTATATATAATTCCACGAACATTATTCATAACACTAGCTGAACAACTAAAATTATATTTAATTGCTAAATTACTTATAAAGCTTCTAAAGTGAGAACGACTAGGAAATGATTGTCCCTTAAATACTTCATTAGTGATAGCTTTTACAACATCATCATCTACCGTATAATCTATATTTTTAACTAAATCATCACTATTTCCATCGTCGTTGTCACTATCATCATCATGGTTAGATTCATCTGATGAATGACCTTCTTGGATAAATAAAATAATTTGTTGAGAAGAACTAGCACCCGAACTAACATGCTGATATTCAGAAAAATATTCATTATTTCTACTATCTAATGTTGCTGCTACTTTAATAACATATATTTTTATATACCGTGATTGTGAATTAATCTCAAGAATATAATTCCATGCATCTTTACTATCTATCAAAAAATAATTAGAACAATAAATAGCATTCAGAATAAAATCATAATGAATAGAACAACGTTCAATAATATGATTACGTATATTTTTAAAATTAATATTCGGATAAGTTGAAAAAACTATACTTTCTTCTCCTTCGTAATTTAACCCATTTACTTTATCGTCGTGCGAGCATACAATTCTTACGCTACGATCCATGACGGTTGAGAACTTTTGCTACAGAAAACTCAAATGAACTTTAGCTGCAGGCAAAACTTTGACTGAAGCTTTGCTAGCGGCAGAGAGACAGAGAGAGTGCTGGAGACTTTGCTAGAGGGAAGAGAGAAAATAGAGTGAGTGTTGGATGATTTGGTTGAGATAGGAAATATATAGAGTGAGAGTGTTGAATGTAATAGCCGTTGTGCAACGGTTATAATGCTTTCCAAGTGTGTGAACGGATCCTTACTCGCCAACTGAGTTGGCGAGCAGAGTGCAACGGTCACTATCCCACCTTAAATCATCACTCGCCAACTGAGTTGGCGGGTAGAGCCTCCAACTCAGCATCACTCGCCAACTGAGTTGGCGAGCTTCCTCTCGAGGACTGTGCCCCGCCAACTAAGTTGGCGAGTTCCTCTCGAGGACTGCACCCCGCCAACTCAGTTGGCGAGTCCTCCTCCTCCCTATAATTTTACGATTTTTTTCGTTTAAAGTAATAATATTTATTAAAATTATAAAAAAAGGGAAAAGTTGGAGAAATTTGCGTGGAGCAGGATGACCCGCCAAGGGGTGCTGAGTTGGAGAGCAACTCGCCAACTGAGTTGGTGGGGCGCTCTCCTCGAGAGGCCGCTCGCCAACTCAGTTGGTGGGGCATGCTGAGTTGGCATAGAACCGTTGCAATCTGCTCGCCAACTGAGTTGGCGAGTAAGGATCCGTTTCCCAACCGTTCCACAACGGCTATTAACAACAACGGCTATTACATTCTCCCTCTATAAATTACCTATCTCAACCAAATTATCTCACACTCAATCTACTTCCTCTATTTTCTCTCTTTCCTCTAGCAAAGTCTCCAACACTCTCTCTGTCTCTATGCCTGCAGCTAAAGTTTATTTGAGTTTTCTGTAGCAAAAGTTCTCAACCGTCATGGATCATAGCGTAAGAATTGTATGCTCGCATGACGGTAAAGTAAATGGGTTAAATTACGAAGGAGGAGAAAGTATAATTTTTTTAACTTATCCGAATATTAGTTTTGAAAATATACGTAATCATATTATTGAACGTTGTTCTATTCATTATAATTTTATTCTGAAGTCTATTTTTTGTTCTAATTATTTTTTGATAGATAGTGAAGATGCATGGAATTATATTCTTGAGATTAATTCACAATCACGGTATATAAAAATATATGTTATTAAAGTAGCAGCAACCTTAGATAGTAGAAATAATGAATATTTTTCTGAACATCAGCATGTTAGTTCGGGTGCTAGTTCTTCTCAACAAATAGTTTTATTTATCCAAGAAGGTCATTCATCAGATGAATCTAACCATGATGATGATAGTGACAACGACGATGGAAATAGTGATAATTTAGTTGAAAATGTAGATTATACGGTAGATGATGATGTTGTAAAAGCTATCGCTGATGAATTATTTAAGGGACAATCATTTCCTAGTCGTTCTCACTTTAGAAGCTTTATAAGTAATTTAGCAATTAAATATAATTTTAGTTGTTCAGCTAGTGTTATGAATAATGCTCGTGGAATTATATATAGTTGTGATCAACCGAATTGTAATTGGAGAGTATATGTCAAATCTATTGGAAATGGTGATATAGTTAAACTTAGTACATTAGAAAATCGTCATTCTTGTTTAGGAAGACTTAGTACAGGACGTCATCGACTAGCTACCGCTTCATGGATTAAGACCATGATAATTGACATTATTAGAGATAACCAGTCATACAGTCCATCACAAATTGTTAAAGATATATATATGGAGCACCGTATATAATTTAGTTATTCTAAAGCATGGAGAGCCTGAGAGACAGCATTAGCTGAAATTAATGGTAGTTATGATGAGGCATACGCTAGTCTTGAGGAGTATTGTTATAGAATTATGGAGACAAATCTAGGTAGTACATGTTTTATTAAAACTGCCGAAAACAATAGCTTCCAATGAATTTTTATTTGTTTTAAGTCATGTATTGATAGATTTTTAAGTGGATGTTTACCAATTATTAGTACTGATGCTACATTTCTTTCGTCTAAATATCAAGGTATCTTATTTATTTCTTGTGCTCACGATCTTAACTATCAATTATATCATATAGCTTATGCTGTTGCTGAAGGTAAGAATAGTGATTCTTGGTCTTGGTTTTTAAATTATCTTAAAATATCTTTTGAAAGTTGTTTTAATGATTGGAGTATAATTTCATTTATATCTGACAAGCAAAAGGGATTAATAAATGCTGTTCGTGCTATTTTTCCTACATCTCCTCATTTTTTTGTATTCAACATTTTAAACAAAACATGAAAAAAGTTACAAAAGAACCAGTATTTCAACGCTTGTTAGACTCGCTTGCTAGATCATATAATAAAACGGATGCATAGAGTGTGTTTGATATAATTAAAGTCGAGAACATAATGTTGTACGATTGGCTTATTGGTGTAAACGATGAAAGTCGTCGATTTGAACATTGGATAACAGCGTATGCTACTTGTCCTAGATTAGATATTAACACTTCTAATCTTGCTGAATGTTTCAATAGCTGGATTAAGAAATTACGAGATAAGCCAATAACAATTCTTCTCGATGGTATTAGAGCCAAGATTATTACACTTCATGACAATCGTAGAAAGTTTGCTGAAAATATAGACACAGGTTATTGTCCGAAGATGTTAAAAAACATGGCTTCTATTATCTAAGAGAAGAACCACCTAGAAATATTAGCTATTGATAGTTATAAGTTTAAAATAATAGACCGGGCAACAAGTAGAACCTATATTGTTAATATAACTGACAAATCTTGTACATGTTTTAGATGGTACCATACTTATATACCATGTATACATGCATATTTTGTTTGTAGATATTGCAATATTAGTATTGATAATTTTTATCCTGCAGTATTTTCGACGGAAAACTTGAAAAGTGTATACGCACCAAAAATGGAGCCAATTCCAGTTCCCTACGAGATCCAAGCTCCTTTGGTAAGAGGACAAATTGGGGTGCCAGATATAAGACGCAAAGACGGAAGACCAAAGAAGAACCGCATCAAACCCCAGAATTCATCGACAAGAGATCTACGTTGCAGTAATTATGGTGCTATGGGACACAACCGAAGAAGATGTACTAGTCAATCGAGAGAGTAAAATAGAATTGTTCAATACCCAAATATTGTAATAAAAAACCATTACAAATTATACAAAAATTGTAATCATACAATGTTACAAATTATCTACTAATCCTCGTCCTCGTCTTGTTGAGTTTGGGTAGGCAGCGGTGCTGATGGAGTCGAAAAACATTGTGTGAATATCTGGTAGCTTTCATCTCCAGCAGTCTGGTAACTCGGACCCGCTCCAGCATACTGGTAACTAGGGCCCGCTCCAGCATACTGGTCACTCGGGCCCGCTCCAGCATACTGGTAACTCGGGCCCGCTCCTGCATACTGGTAACTCGGGTCCGCTCCTGCATACTGGTAACTCGAGCTTCCTCCAGCATACTGGTCACTCGGGCCCGCTCCAGCATACTGGTCACTCGGGCCCGCTCCAGCAGTATCCCGCCGACGACGACGAGAGTGTCTCTGTCGTACTAAGCCGGTCGGATAGTCCGGTGGAAGACGGGATTGTACTGGAGGCATTTCCGGTTCCCGTCCAATACCCAGATGCTCAACACGAGTCACAAGTTCCTCCATAAGACGCCGACTGTCTGGGGAAAGGTTTCTATGAGGTCGTTGTAAATGTTGCCGGTATACACCACTTTGAAATTTGAAACTTGTAAATTAATATATTTATCATATCTATGTATATGTATTTTTGAAAGTATAATGAAGTCATACCAATTCATGCATTCCATCAGCAAAAGCACGCAGAGTTGAATCGTCTACGGATCTACTCTTGAACCTTTGCTCCTCGTAGTGGTATACTCGGTTGCTCATAAGAGGGCATCCCCACCATTGCCTATAGTCTAGGCTACCCATGTCTGCAAAATGTAAACAAAATTTTAGCAAACTATTTACACTAAATCAATACGAATAATGAGTAACTTATAACTTACATTCCTCAACAGAATTTAGTCTGGGAGACATGTCCCTCACACTATAATTCTCGAACCGATTATTCCAGTCAGCAACGAGACCAATGATTCGTTGTAATGCATTTGATGTCTCATAACCGACTATCGGTGGATCATCGAGAATTATTGGGGCCATTCCGAATTACCGAAGAATACGGTCTGCCGGATGGTACATGGTGAACCGATCATATATAATATGACATCTATGTAAAGTAAATGCATATGATGTCCTCTTGATTTCTGGAGCATCAGGTTCACATGAGTACGATAACCAGGTTACCTATTTAAAGATATTGTATCAATTAGATGTGATGTTTATCTACGATCAAAACTTAAATAATTTAAAGATATTTATTGCATATTTAAAAATTACCTCATTATACTGCAGTGTATCAAATTGGCTACGATAAAGTGATACAGTCCTGTATTAGTAGTGTTTATAATCCACTACGTCTGTAGGCCAGCGCATAGCAACTGGAAATACTCCAACATCACTAAGAATGCAGGTAACAGGCATACCAATATAGAAGTACTCGTAGGACCAGAACTATAAAACAAAAATATGACATTAGTACAAACAAAATTTGCGTATAAAATTACTCTAACTTTTTAAGGTCTTTCATTCATACCTGTATCAGTGAAATACATCCACAAATACTTTTGCGATTGGATCTGACAAATTCTGTCAGATTGGCGTATAAAAATGCAAGAGTAGCAGCTCCCCATGCATGCTCAGTAGGTTTTGTCAGATCATCCAATAATGGTAGAAGCTGCACATTTACCATATTTTCCGATGCATCGGGAAATAGAATTGCACCACATAAACAGAGCAGATACGATCTAGTGCAACGAATGACTTGGATATATTAAGTGTTATATAGAATTGCACCACTAAATTAAGTCATAAACAAATTTACTAATAAAAATACATACCCGCATTTCATCTACATCAACCACCCCATCAATAGTTTGATGTAGGTCCATAAAGTTGCCACGGAGCCATTTAAATTTTACAAAATTGCCGTCTTTTAGACCTGATGAAGGGCTAACACCGAGATACCTCCTGATCAGATCAGATCCCTTTAAGTGCGGATCAAAATATATAGCGTTACCTTTAATAGGTAACCCTAGTATATTCGCCACATCAAAAAGGGTGATCGTCATCTCGCCGAATGGGAGTTGGAAAGTGTTGCGTTCGGGCCACAAACGCTCCGCAAGGCTTACAACTAAATGAAGATCGTGGATTAAATATCTAACACGATCTATATAGTGGAATCCAAAGGATTCCACCAAAGCCTTTTGGACCGAATTTATCTCCCACGTAAGATAATTCCTTTCGGTCCGCCAATGTACATGGATCCGGGTTCGTAAACCAAGATCATGGTCGTATAACTATAAAAAACATATGCATTATATTTTGTGTGTAAATTAATAAAGTTGACAACTTGTAATTTTAAAAATTACCTCGCCAGTAAATATCTGACTAGAAATGTGGTCTTTACGTTGCTTAATAATAAGCTGGGTAGTCGGTCCGCCAGGAATACGACCGTCATTGTGGGTAGCTATCTCAAAAAATCTTGATTATAAGATGTGTGTGAGGAGGAGTGTGTGAGGAGGAGAGACTTGCTGTGAGCAAGGAGTAGGAGGAGTGTGTGAGGAGGAGAGACTTGCTGTGAGGGAGGAGTGTGTGAGGAGGGAAGTTGCTGTGAGGGGGTGTTTATAGGGAGGGAAGGGGAGGGGATGGGGGGTCTCCGAGGGAAGGGGTGCGGTCGTGGGTGGGTAACCGAGGGGGGAGCGGTCGTGGGTGGGTAGCCGAGGCGTCAGGGGGAGAGAAGAGAGCGGCCCGCCAACTGAGTTGGCGAGCGGTCTCTCGTAGACAGCGCCCCGCCAACTCACTTGGCGAGCGGCCTCTCAAGGAGTGCGCCCCGCCAAGTCAGTTGGCGAGTGGTCCCCCTGTCTGCTAATATCCCCAACTTTTTCCTTTTTTTTATAATTATATTATATTTTATTATTTTAAACGAAAAAATTCGACAATTTTATCAAAGTTTTTCCTTTTTTTTATAATTTTATATAAATATATTACTTTATATGAGAAAAACCGTATGAAATTTTCTGGTGCCTTTAAGCTGTACTTAGAAACTACTATACCTATTTGTAGGATTTAAATTAAAGCTGTCCATCCCTTTGACTCGCTCCATTATTTTTTGAGAAATTAACTGACACCCGCACAAGATTAAGAAAACAAACTATATCCAATCATCATTCTAAACAAAATTTACTAAGCAATCCCTTCCCCTCGTCCTCATTTCCCTAAATTTCCAACTCCTTCCACCTTAAATCGCAAAAAATCCCCATTCCTCCTCCCATGACGTCCCTTTCCCTCTGCCATTTCCAAACTCCTTGAGGGGCTTTACGCAAAAAAAAAAAAAAAAAAAAACAGAAAAAAAAAAACTAAAATTAAAAAAATGGCGGGCCGCAGCCTTAGTCGGAGCCTAACGTTGTCGGAGGCCGCCCGCGAGCGCCCGAAGATCCGCTTCAACCTCCCCGTCGACGACTCCTACGCCCCCAGCGACGGGTCCGGGTCCACCCGCACCCTCATGGACATCATCCGCGAGGAGCAGCGGATGCACGGGTCCGGAATCGGGTCCATCAGGGACGCGGCGACGGGGACCATCAACTGGAAGTCCTTCAAGGAGCGGATCCGCCTCCGCAGGGCCGGCAGCGCCTTCTCGGACCCGGACCCGGACGCGCCCCCCGGATCCGCTTCCGGCCGGGAGAGCATCGTCACCGAGTACGACCCGAACCCGTCAGATGGCGGCGGCGAAGCGGGTGCGGACGCGGACGCGGGCGCGCCCGTTCAGATGTCGCTCATGGCGCTACTGGGGCAGACCGAGTTCGAGTCCTTCGGGGACGACGATGATGATGAGGTGGCGGTGGAGGGGAAGGAGGAGGAGGACGAGGGGGGAGAGTACACGTGCTGCGTGTGCATGGTCAGGCACAAGGGGGCGGCGTTCATCCCCTGCGGCCACACCTTCTGCCGCCTCTGCTCCAGAGAGCTCTGGGTCAGCAGGGGGAACTGCCCGCTCTGTAACGGGTTCATACTCGAGATTCTCGACATCTTTTGAGGACCCGACCCGTCTATTCCTTACTAGCACGTTTGGTTTGGTTGGCAACAACTCATCTGATGATGGAACCTCGCACGTGCTCCGTGCTAGGCGTATTGTCGTCCATTTGGTTATTGTTTGGTGAAGTTACACGGAGAATATTCAAAAGTTTTTTTTGTTTTCTCTTTTAAAATGTAATGGGTGATCCTTGGAGGTTTTTTTTTTTTTTTTTTTTTTAATTTTATTTTATCCGAGTGATCATGTAATTTTATGTGATGTAATTTATGATAATTTTATTCTTCTTTCCCTCTCCCTAAATTTGTAACTATGAATAAATAATTGTCTTTTGTAAGGATAGTATTTGCAAGATAGTGGACAACTCACAAGAATATAATTTCGCATAAACTAGTTGAATTAACAATAAGATGGATGTTATTATGAAAGTTTTTTATTGGCCGACTTAACTTGTAAAAATATTGACCCAGGCGATCATGATTTGAAGACATAAAGATTCGATAAATCGGAGATGTTCAAATTCGTCTAAGCAGCGTTAAGAGTGTAAATATTAAATAGGGATGAATCGAGATATTTAGTTAGCGGTTGATTGAGAGTCGTAGTTGGTGAACAGTTTAATCGTAATACTATTGATGGTTAGCCATAATAGAACGTGTGATGGAAAGCGAACAATGTGGTGGACCGAGAAAGATATAATACTGGCAATAATTGAGGTCCAACGTACATATGTACAAATCGAATAATATAGAGATATTCACGTAATAAGGTAAGAGGATCGTGGTACCAATGATCACCTCGAATAGAACATACGATGGAGACCTATACGTCCAGTGGATCAAGAAAGGTGCATCAGAAGCAATTAGTAAGAGGATCTGTATGCAACGACCAAGACTATAACATAGTCTAGGAAGATTGATGTAATAAGACAAAATGACAGTGGTACCCCAACGGTCAACTCAAATATAGCATGGGATAGAGATCGAGAAGTCAGTGGATCGAGAAAGTTGCATTATATGTAGTGAATGAGAATCGCTTTGTAGAGACCCAGACCCGAACATAGTCCGAAGAGGCTGATGTAAGAGAACGAAATCAGTCCGAGTAGATCATGCGATGAAGATCAAATCGTCCGTTGAATTGGAAAAGTTGCATCGGACGTAATAATTAAGGATTGGCGTGGAAAGACTTGGACCATGCATATAGTCCGAGTAGATTGATGTAATAAAATATCTCGAGTATGGTGCATGGTGTAATAAATATACCAAAATGACGTACAAATACTCGGACACATACATAGTCTAAGGATATTGATGCAATAAGGCAAGAATATGCTATCGTGGTACCGACGGTCAGCCTAAGTAGAATATACAATGGAGATAGACTTGTACAGTGGTTCAAAAAAGTTGCATCATACACAATAAATAGGGACAAGTGTGCTAATACCCAAAAATTGACATAGTCTATGAATACTTGTCACTACCATATTTTCTAGGAAAGGATATTTATGTCATTTCATAATTAATTAAATATTGTGCATGCTGTATATTAATTTATTGTATTATTTATTATTGTTAGATGTTAGATTTGATTTTGGACTTGTGTTAGTGGACCAAACTAGTTTAGATTAGATTCTTGGACCAACATTTAATTTTAGTTAGATTGAGCCCAACAAACAAGCCTAATAGTTAGCCCATTCATTAGGAGGATGACTTAATTAGTTAAACCAATTGGATTAGAACCTTCATTCCTTAATTAATTACTTCATGACAAGCCCCAAGGGGTATTGTGGACTTTTCATGGTGACTTGGAGAAGGGGCAAGGCCGGCCATAGCTAGGGGGAGGAGAGAGAGACTCTCTCTCTTCATTTATTCATTCATTCATTCCAATTCTAGATCTAGAATTTTTCTTTTCCAAATTCCTTCATTCCTACACCAATACCTACCTAAATTTCTTTCCAATTCCTTCTCCACTCACCATTAGAGGCTATTGGAACAAGGAGGAGGCAATGATCTACAATGAGGAGGAAGGAGCACAAGTTGAAGGCTCTTGAAACTCAATTTGGAGAATTGCATTGGAAATCCATCTCCCAATAGGTACAATTCAGTTTTTTTTCTCTCTAATTAGACTCTAAATCTGTAATTTAATTATTAGGAACCCTCCCATGTACTAAGACTACCCATATGAAGTGGAATTAGGTTCATATGAGGCCTATGGAGAAAGTTATGTGGTATTTTGTGTCAATTTTGAGGGAATTTCAAGATTGGCATATCTTGTGTTTGTCAATAGGCCAATTAGACCAAATTGACATATGTTTGGTTGTATGAGACTAGTATCATGTCCATAATTGGATACGTATAGGCTGTATCACGATAATTTGGCGATACAGGTTGATTTGGGAGTTTTTTTGACACGGGGGTTTGAACATGTCATATTTTAACACAGGCACGTAGATGAGTAGCTAACACTTCGTATTGCTTCTAATTATGATTCTAGACTTGCTCGTGTCCTTCGGAATACGTTTGGTGGTGTGGTGGAGCTGTATCTCAAGTGTATCATAGATTGAGTGTGATACAGGTGCGGTGTACTCCACGTGTTTGATACTTTGCATTATAATTCAATTTACCTTGGTTATCACTATTAGAGTATTGTATTTGTAGTTATTATATGATATAGATATATAGTTATAGTTATAGCTATGTTTCTATTTTATTTGTGATGTGTTGGTGGTCATTAGAGAGTAGGAAAGTTCATGTGCACCATTAGTATATATATATATATATATATAAGTGAGTGTATGTGTATAAGTGTGTGTATGTGTGCTAGGGGGAGGTGTCGGGTAAGCAAGAAGCAGCAACTGAAGCAATAAGCAGCAGCAGCAATAAGCAGAAGCAGTAAGCAGCAATAAGAAGCAGCAGCAACAATAGAAAATAACAGCAGTAGTGAAGCAACAGTAAGCAGTATATAGTAGTAGTTACAGTACTCAATAGAAGGGGTGTCCAAGAGATGAGAAATGTGTGAGAGTACTAATGTAATATGTGAACAAGTGAAGTAAGGTTGAGTATCAACTTTTTTGTATGATAGCAAAATTATAGGAGTTAAGTATTAGGGAAATGTAGGATAACTATTAGTTTATAGTTAAGGTATGTTTTATATAGTAAGGTATTAGCTAGTATACTCAATATAGCTAGTTGATCTAGTTAATGTATTGGTCTAAGTTGCTAGGTAATCATTAAGATATATGATATTGTCGTTAAGGGTGTTAAGCTATTAGAATACTAATGTAAATACCCTAATTTTTAAAATTTAATTTAAATTTTTTATTAATTATTGTTGTAGAAATTTTTATTTTTTTTAGTTAATTATAACAAATATTCTTCATGGATTTATATTTTTATATTAAATTAATTATTAAAATAGTACAAAAATTATATTTTTGGGTGTATAATTAATAATAGAGTATTGTATAATTTTTTTGGAATTTATTAGGCTCAAAAACTATCTTTTTATGACCTATATATAATAAACCAACTCAAACCAACCCAAAATGAACCAACCCAAAATGAACCAAGCCAACTCAACCCAAACAAAATCGAACCCGGATGCTACCCAAACCCGACCTGAGACCCAAACTCGACCCGAACCCGACCCGCTGCTACAGTAGACACCAAACCCCCCCGCCCCCCGCAGCCCGCGCGACCCCTCCCCTCCTCTTCCAAAATCGTCGCACCCTCTCCCCTTCGTCTCCCTATAACTCCCACCCCGACATCCTATAAAACCCCCAGACTAGCTGACCCTCATCACCAACAACTCCTCTCTCAATCCCGACCATCGCCGCCACCGTCAGCCGCCAGACCGCCGCGGGCCACCACCACAAAGTAGCCGTCGCACAACTCGCCTGAATTCCCGAGCAACAGTAGTGACGAGGTACTATACTTCCCACCCCTGTAACTCTTTGCACAGTAATCCAAATGTCGATCTGTCAAATCCTATGCGAAGACCACATGACCCTCTTGAATCTTGTATAAATAGTTCTGTGTATCGTCTCCTGTGTCGGTCGCAATTTGCGATGTAAAACAGGAAAAAAAGACCCAATTTATAGTTCAGAAAACTGTCCCAAACCCCCATATTCATGGCCGTTTTTCTTTCAACCTAGTTAATATTTTTTAAATTTTACTTGAACAATAATTTAGACAACATAACCAAGATTTAATTTCTTTAATTAGTTTATTTTAATTTATTGTATGCTGTAATTTATTCGCGGTTGAAGTTGACAAAAAACTTAGCTTTCTAAACCCGAATTTTTTCGAAATGGGGCACGTCCTGCTAAACGAGGCAACTTCATCGTATGCAAATTTGCATCAAAAAGTGCGTATTGTCAACATGAACGTGTAAGATTTTGCAAAAGTTGATTTGGATGTGCGTGCACACCGAAATCAATACGTATCCACCGAAAAGCCCCATATCGGCCTGTTCTGACACTCGTCATAATTTTGTGTGTTCTTGTCATTTCGCAACAAAACTTGCACCATCAGATTCATAGCATTACGCTGGTCCTGTGACCCAACTTTGGTTAAATTCTAAGAACATTGATGAAATACCATTTCGTGAGCCCTACGATTCTATTTGACGGGCGATTTCATGACCGGCTCATCGAAATTCAGTTCTAGATATTCTTTTGTGTTTGTATCATCATTTTGGACTCGTAGATACTAAGCTTGATGAATTTGGATAACTTTGTCTCTAGCACATTTTTTGGTGCGAAGTATGCTACATGTGGACCCCGCTTTGACCAAAAATTATCAATTTTGTCCCAGTGTCCAAATTGAACTTATAGGTAGTCAATCCTAGCTATTTTAAGTATTCTGAGAGCAATGGTGATATTTGTTTCAGCATCCGAAGGCGTATCTGGAGATCCTACTTATATCGGAGCAACTAACGTAGCTCAGAACATAAACAAGTGTACATTGCCAACTTGCAGAAGATTCTATGCTATTATTTGCTTATATTCTTTCCATATACTTCTGTATTGTACCTGTTCAACCTAGAACCGTGAGATATTGCTTAACGTCCGAACAAGATTTGGGTGTCGATGCCATACGCGGAGTCGTGTAACGTCACTTAGAGAGTTAATACCACGATCCTATATATATTTTACGTGCTTGCTTTATCAAGTACGTCATACCATAGGACACTTGACACTATTCATGTGACAAAATCTTTTCTGAGTTATTCATGGTGATTCTGTATAGGTTTACATGATTCGTGACATAAGACTTGTATACATATATATCATTATGACTCGTTATACTAGCTAGAGGTCATGATCTTGCGTGTTATGGACATGAGACGTGAGATTACATTGGGTGGGGAGAGACACATAGGCTACAGGCTAATTATATATATATACTTATGTTATTAGAGATTGTCTTAGTCTCTGTACCAGAGCTTTGGCACACGTACTGGTCCTTCGTGATATTACTGCTACCGGCTCCCCAACATAGAGTTTGTAGTGGTCTCAGCCTAGGTACTAGTGATGCTCTTATTTGTATTTCACATAGTTGGTTACATAGCTTGCCCTGAGGATCTATTTTTATATACTATATTTTATTTGGCTTGAGTTATCCATGTACTTTGCTATGTCCCCTGAGGACCTGAATCCAGATTATGTTCCCAGGTACAGCAGAGGAGGAATACCCCGAGATATACGGGACATGAGATGACGCTGGAGCAGTATTGGCACCAGAGGACGAGGTTGTGCTAGAGAATTTCTTCTGAGTATTTTGTTACATACTCAGTCATTTCTGCTTCAAGTTATTTCATATCTTGACTCTTGGATTTATGTATTAACTTATTTTATTGGGTTGTTCCCTGAGACACTATTTATTTGGACTTGTTGATAAACTATATTTCTTTTTATATATTATCATGATTAGTCTATCATATTTAGTTATGCTTCTTTCTGTGGATGAGATTAAAATTATTCTGTGATAGATGGTGTATACTACAATTATATTTATTACAGCTTAAGTGCACTCTAACGGATCTATTAAATTGGGTCTGCCTATTGGAGTTGTGCTGTTGGCTATTGCCACGTGGCTAGTCCCTCGGTATTTTGGGACTGGAGCATGACATGGTTTTTGTGGTGGCCCATGCAGGTCTACGACAATATTTCTTCGGTTTTAACTAAGGAACCGAGCAAGCCTGCAATTAGGATAGGATAAATTATAGGATCTCATCCACATATTGATATATTCTTGATCTCTATATCGAATTCGAATTAATTTCTTGACTTGCATCCTGCCTTGATTCCTCTGTGCGCCTCTTATAGTTTACTTTGGATGCAGAGTAATGGATCCAAGAGCCAGCGACGAGACTCCCGCAAGTACACCACAAGGTGCTGTGGTCACCTACGACGATGGAGTGACACCATTGGGTGGAGATCCCTCCACTCAATAAAGCAATCAAATAGATCAGCACGCCTCGAGGTTCTGGCGAGATGACATTCCACCACCGTCGTAGTTTACTCCACCGATGCCCATTTTTTCAATAGGACAGCCTATGGACGGACAACAGATGTTCCAAATATTTTACGCAATGATGCAATCCCAACAACAGGTTCATCTAGAGGCTCAGCGTCACGAGGCAGAGAACCTGAGAAACAATATAATGACCGTACTGGAGCAGGTGAACCCACCAGCTAGACGACCATCGACGGGATCTATCACTGATTTCCACCAGCTGAAGCCCCGAACCTTTTTAGGCACGAATGAGCCCACTAAAGTTCATGAGTGGCTCACAAACACTCAACACTAATTAGAAGCAGCTGAGCTTCCAAGCGAGCGTTGGATGACTGTCGTCAGAATGCAGTTGACGGGAAATGCACATCACTGGTGGCTATCTGAGGAGAGACGGCTCAGACCAGACCGAGTCACTTAGGAGGAGTTCTCTAAACTCTTTCAGGAGATGTACATTCCATCTATTGCTCGATCGAAACTTTGGAACAAGTTCAATCACCTCACTCAAGGCAATATGACGGTAGAAGAGTACAATACGGAGTTTATCCGTTTGAGCCGCTTCGTACCTACACTAATTTTGACAGAAGAAAAGAAGGCTGAGAAATTCTTTGACGGACTAAACTTTGAGCTACAGAGACATATTTGCTCTATCGCACCTACTTCCTATACGGATGTCCTTGCTACAGCCCGACGCATGTAACGTATCATCAGGAGAAAGTCCAGCCAGAAGCGGCCGCATGCACTAACACCAGACCGAGCGCAGCAGGGAGGACCTACAAAGTGACCACAGATGAATCCATCACAAAGAGCATTTACACAACTAGCACTAGTCCTTCCTACTTGTTACTACTGTGGCAAGGTAGGCCATATTGAGAAGGAATGTAGACGCAAATGGGGATTATGTTTAGCTTGCTGATCCAGCCAAAATTCAGCCAGGGATTGCCCTGAGCGTCGAAAAGTAGCACCGATGGTAAACCGACAAGCTTTACCAGCACCGGGAGGATATCAGCCGAGGCCACCATTGGCACCACAGGCAGCACTCTTCCAGCAGGCCCAGCAACAACAGAGGGAACCACCATAGGGACGTGGATAGGCTTTTGTAATGACGGTGGAGGAGGCACAGACTCGAGGAGTAGCGAATATGAGTAAGATTTAATTTTATCATAGCCAGCTATAATAACTAATAATCCAAGTAATACTTTAGCATGTGCCTGTTAGTTCAATTCTCTAGCCTATACCTAGTAGTTGTTAGTCTAGATTAGTAATATGTCAGTGGTACCCAAGTTTTCATAAGTTGTAGTTGATCATTTCTCTAATCAGACTCCTTTACTCTTGAGTTACTTATCTTTTATTTCCTAGGGAAAAGTTTTTATTCCTTTCTTACGTATTATGCTTGAACAAAACCCTCACCCTTCCTCTCGATTTCTCCTTGTTCATGGTTCCTCATCGTTTGTGTCGTGCTTCAACAAACATGTCTTACAACTGCGTCATCTCTTCTAACCGGTTATGTTTTGTTTCCTTAATTGCGAGGACGCAATTCTTTTAAGGTAGGTAGATTGTAAATACCTTAATTTTTAAAATTTAATTTAAAATTTTCATTAATTATTGTTGTAGAAATTTTTATTATTTTTAGTTATTATAATAAATATTCTTCATGGATTTATATTTTTATATTAAATTAATAATTAAAATAGTATATATATTATATTTTTTGGTGTATAATTAATAATAGAGTATTGTGTAATTTTTCTGAAATTTATTGGGCTTAAAAACTATTTTTTTATGACCTATATATAATAAACCAACTCAAACCAACCCAAACCAACCCAAAATGAACCAAACCAACTCAACCCAAACAAAACTGAACCCGGATCCTACCCAAACCCTACCTGAGACCTAAACCCGACCCCTGTCATGCCCCGGTCCCGCAAGGTCGTTCGTCCTCGCTTTGGTCCCTACGGAACCGATCGTCCTCGCACGGGCGTGATGCCGTGCAAGCCTAAAGTGCGCTTGCACAAGGCCAAAGCTTTGATACAAGGGCAAGTAAGCTATTCAATACTGAAGCAGCGGCACACATATTGCAGAAAAGTAAAGAACACAATGGCACATGAAAAACAAGCTCTTTTAGTGATAATCAAAAGTGTTACAAGCGGCACATGGCCGAGGTTACAGATCACTCAAGCACTCTTCCTCTCGATTACAATGACACCGTTCCATACATTAAGTCCCTCTATACAAAAGCAACTCAAAGCAGTCTCGATACGGCACAAGGCATTGACTCCAGATTTTTGGTTTCTTGGGATGAGGCACGGCTATCGCTTCCTCAAACGATCAGGCACCTGAGAATAAGCAAACTGTTGGTGGGTCAGCACTTTTATAAGTACTGGTGAGTCTAAAACAACTGAACAGAAGCTACACCCCCTGAAACCCACACTAAGTAATCATGTGGCAAAATATTGCATTACTAGTGATCTTGCTAGTTTTACCTAAGTTCTTTACATGCAGCTCAGGTTTATAGTCAGTTTACATCTTTTCGAAAATACAGCTTTGAAACAGTTTTGCATATTCAATACACCCAAGCAAGCTACGGAGGCAATGTTCTATCGTGTAGTGCGCAGCATGTATTGTGCATTATATTCTAACTCTTTGGGACAAGCAGCATTTATGAACTATCTTTCAATCAAGCACACAAGTTGAACTATCAATCAGAGGTCGGTCCCTGAGAAACTCAGGATCGGTAGCGGTAATCCAGCTAACCAATGACTCACATTTTGATGCTATTAGCAGCTGTGACCAAGGTTCAGCTCTCATTGTCCGACCGATGCGAATGTATGATGCGCTGACAGATAAACTCTACGATGCACATTTCAATGAACAAGTAGGCTTATATGTATAAACTCATTACATTTCTTACCCACGGCCGGACGGCTATCCTTGCAGCAGACATACAAGTTAGCAACAATTTGTATAACATAATTGTATAAGGTTCTCTAGTTTCCTGTCCATCCCTGCATCAAACAGTTAGGTATGCAAGAAGTCTAGCCTAGCATGCGCCATAACTATATGATGGTCCTCTCCATGGGATTAGCAGTTGGGACGTACAAGCCCATTTCACTAATAGACAGGTCTACCCTCCCGTAAGTAAGGTGTTTTAAGCCTCAGGGTATCTAGATCTCTCCTAGGTCGAACGATCCCAGTGCCCCAGGAAACGCTCGAGAGATGACCTTGTGCACAAGTTGTCCTGACCATATGCATGAATGCAAGCTCCTACCAGATAAATATGCTATCATGCAACTGATGAATACTGAACAAGCACGCAAGCAAGCACATCAATCAAGTGATAGGGTCGAAGCTCTCAATACTCTTTGCCTAATAGTCACACCCTCTCGTAAGTAAGGTTTTTAGGCCTCAGGGTGGACTATTAGTCTAGATCACACAAGTTCAAGCAAGGCCTGAAGTTATATCTCTTTACAAGCAATCAAGAAATATGTTCAAGCAAAGCTAACTCTTATAACAAGTAACAAGCAATAACAGTTCTATAAATCTAGCATGCAAATTCTATCTCCTAGACAAGCACTCAAGTACTCCAGTTTAGCATACGATATCAAGAATAAGTGCAAGCAATCTTTTACTCTTTCTTATTAGCATGGCAGCGGTTCGTTCGATAGCGGTGTCGTGTAACTAAGCATGCAATATTTCTTATACTCTAGACTAGCATGTCAAGGTTCTATCTCATTCAGACAAGCATTCCCAATTCTCTAGTTAGGCAAGCAAGCAGATTCGTTTTAATGACAAGCTATATGAGTACTCTTATTAAGCATGCTGAGGCAAGTTCTATCTTTCTTCTTATGAAACAATCTTATTAAGAAAACAAGCATTCAAAAACTCAAATTTATTATTAAGTCATGCAAGAATCAGAGAATGCAGTTCTGCCCACTCACATTGATCAATTAGTCAAAAACTCTCCGAGAAGACTTCCGTTCGAGCAAGCAAGGCGATATCACTTGTACATAGTGCCTACGCGGAGCAGGGCACTACATACTTACCCACCAACAAAGAGTTTCATCCTTGAAACTCAAGGAGAAACTCATACGAGAATCCAGAGCAGCGATAGTTCTCATCCCTCACCATCCCCAATCAAAACTCAAGTAATCCAGAAATCACAAAATCACATCTCAAGCAATGAAAACAAATCCAGAAAACTTTTGCCGACACTTTGAGAATATTTACAGACTCATTGTATGGAACGTCCATTGCATCTCACATCAGGCACAACTCAGAGTTGAAGGCAACGAAATGGGCAAAGAATCGAGTCACTCTGATACTACTATATCACGCCTTGGTCCCGCAGGGCCGTTCGTCCTCGTTTTGGTCCCTACGGAACCGATCGTCCTCGTACGGGTGTGATACCGTGCAAGCCTAAAGTACGCTTGCACAATGCCAAAGCTTTGATACAAGGGCAAGTAAGCTATTCAATACTGAAGCAGTGGCACACATATTGCAGAAAAGTAAAGAACATAATGGCACATAAAAAATAAGCTCTTTTATTGATAATCGAAAGTGTTACAAGCGGCGCATGGCCGAGGTTACAGATCGCTCAAGCACTCTTTCTCTCAATTACAATGACACCATTCCATATATTATGTCCCTCTACACAAAAGCAACTCAAAGCAGTCTCGATACGGCTCAAGGCATCGACTCCAGATTTTCGGTTCCTTGGGATGAGGCACGACTATCGCTTCCTCGGACGATCAGGCACCTAAGAACAAGCAAACTGTTGGTGGGTCAGCACTTTTATAAGTACTGGTGAGTCTAAAACAACTGAACAGAAGCTACACCCCCTGAAACCCACACTAAGTAATCATGTGGAAAAATATTGCATTACTAGTGATCTTGCTAGTTTTACCTAAGTTCTTTACATGCAGATCAGGTTTATAGTCAGTTTACATCTTTTCAAAAACACAGCTTTGAAACAGTTTTGCATATTCAATACACCCAAGCAAGCTACGGAGGCAATGTTCTATCGTGTAGTGCACAACATGTATTATGCATTATATTCTAACTCTTTGGGACAAGCAGCATTTAGGAACTATCTTTCAATCAACCACACAAGTTGAACTATCAATCAGATGTCGGTCCCTGAGAAACTCAGGATCGGTAGCGGTAATCCAGCTAACCAATGACTCACATTCTGATGCTATTAGCAGCTGTGATCGAGGTTCAGCTCTGAACTAATAGTCATTATCCGATCGATGGAAATGCATGATGCACTGACAGATAAACTCTACGATGCATATTTCAATGAACAAGCAGGCTTATATGTATAAACTTGTTACATTTCTTACACACGGCCGAACGACTATCCTTGCAGCAGACATACAAGTTAGCAACAATTTGCATAACATAATTGTATAAGGTTCTCTAGTTTCCTGTCCGTCCCTGCATCAAACAGTTAGGTATGTAAGAAGTCTAGCCTAGCATGCGCCCTAACTATATGATGGTCCCCTCCACGGGATTAGCAGTTGGGACGTACAAGCCCATCTCACTAATAGACGGGTCTACCCTCCCGTAAGTAAGGTGTTTTAAGCCTCAGGGTATCTAGATCGCTCCTAGGCCGAACGATCCTAGTGCCCCAGGAAACGCTCGAGAGATGACCTTGTACACAAGTTGTCCTGACCATATGCATGAATGCAAGCTCCTATCAGATAAATATACTATCATTCAACTGATGAGCAATGAACAAGCACGCAAGCAAGCACATTAATCAAGCGATAAGGCCAAAGCTCTCAATACTCTTTGCCTAATAGTCACACCCTCCCGTAAGTAAGGTTTTTAGGCCTCAGGGCGGACTATTAGTCAAGATCACACAATTTCAATCAAGTCCTAAAGTTATATCTCTTTATAAGCAATCAAGAAACATGTTCAGGCAAAGCTAACTCTTATAACAAGTAACAAGTAAGAACAGTTCTATAAATCTAGCATGCAAATTCTATCTCCTGGACAAGCACTCAAGTATTCCAGTTTAGCATACGATATCAAGAATAAGTGCAAGCAATCTTTTACTCTTTCTTATTAGCATGGCAGCGGTTCGTTCGATAGCGGTGTCATGTAACTAAGCATGCAATATTTCTTATACTCTGGACTAGCAGGGCAAGGTTCTATCTCATTCAGACAAGCATTTCCAATTCTCTAGTTAGGCAAGTAAGCAGATTCGTTTCAATGACAAGCTATGTGAGTACTCTTATTAAGCATGCTGAGGCAAGTTCTATCTTTCTTCTTATGAAATAATTTTCTTAAGCAAACAAGCATTCGAAAACATAGATTCATTATTAAGTCATGCAAGAATCAGAGAATGCAGTTCTGCCCACTCACATTGATCAATCGGTCGAGAACTCTCCGAGAAGACTTTCGTTCGAGCAAGCAAGGCGATATCACTTGTACATAGTGCCTATGAGGAGCGGGGCACTACAATCCTGATCCCGACCCGCTGCTACAGTAGACACCAACACCCCCCCCCCGCAGCCTGCACGACCCCTCCCCTTCTCTTCCAAAATCACTGCACCCCCTCCTCTTCGTCTCCCCGTAACTCCAATCCCGACATCCTATAAAACCCCCAGACTAGCCGACCCTCATCACCAACAACTCCTCTCTTAATCTCGACCATCGCCGCCGCCGTCAACCGCCGCCGTCAACCGCCGGACCGCCATGCGCCACCGCCGCAAAGTAGCCGCCGCACAACCCGTCTGAATTTTCGAGCAACAACAGTGACGAGGTACTATACTTTCCACCCCTATAAATCTTTGCACATTAATCCAAATATTGATCTGTCAAATCCTATGCGAAGATCACATAACCCTCTTGAACCTTGTATAAATAGTTCTGTGTATCGTGTCCTGTGTCGATCGTAATTCGTGACGCAAAACATCAAAAAATAACCCAATTTATAGTTCAGAAAACTGTCCCAAACCCCCATGTTCATGGCCATTTTTCTTTCAACCTAGTTAATATTTTTTAAATTTCACTTGAACAGTAATTTAGACAACATAACCAAGATTTAATTAGTTTATTTTAATTTATTGTATGCTGTAATTTATTCGCGGTTGAAGTTGACCAAAAATTTGATTTTCTAAACCCGATTTTTTTTGAAATGGGGTGCATCCCGCTAAACGAGACGACTTTATCGTATGCAAATTGCATCAAAATACGTGTATCATTAACACGGATATGTGAGATTTTACAAAAGTTGATTTCGATGTGCGTGCTCACCGGAATCAACGCATATCCGCCGAAAAGTCCCGTATCGACCTGTTCTGACACTCATCATAATTTCGTGTGTACTTGTCATTTTGCAACAAAACTTTATCCATCGGATTCGTAGCATTACGCTGGTCCTGTGACCCAAGTTTGGTTCAATTCTGAGAACGTTGATGAAATACCGTTTCGTGGGCCCCTTGGTTCTATTTGACGGACAATTTCGTGACCGGCTCATCGGAATCCAGTTTTGGATATTCTGTTGGGTTCGTATTATCGTTCTGGACTCGTAGATATTAAGTTTGTTGAATTTAGAGAACTTTGTTTCTGACACATTTTTCGATATGAAGTGGGCCATATGTGGACCCCGCTTTGACCAGAAACTGTTAATTTTGCCCCTATGTCCAAATTAGACTTATGGGTAGTCAATTCTAGCTATTTCAAGTATTCTGAGAGCAATGGTGATGTTTGTTTCAGCATCCGAAGGCGTACCTGGATATCCTACTTATATCGGAGTAACTGACGGAGCTCAGAACACATGCAAGTATCCTTGCCAACTTACAGAAGATCCTGTGCTATTATTTGCTTATATTCTTTCCATATGCTTCTGTGTTATACCTGTTCAACCTAGGACTGTGAGATATTGCTTAACATCCGAACAAGATCGGGTGTCGACGCCGTACACGGAGTCATGTAACGTCACTTAGAGAGTTGATACCACGATCCTATATATATTTTACGTACTTGCTTTATCAAGTACGTTATACCATAGGACACTTGACATTATTCATGTGACAAAATCTTTCCTGAGTTATTTATTGTGATTCTATATAGGTTTACAATATTCGTGACATAAGACTTGCATACATAGATATCATTATGACTCGTTGTACTAGGTAGAGGTCATGATCATGTGTGTTATGGACATGAGACATGAGGTTACATTGGGTGGGGAGAGACACACAGGCTATAGGCTGATTATATATATACTTATGTTACTGGAGAGTGTCTTAGTCTCTGTACCAGAGCTTTGGCATATGTACTGGCCCTTCGTGATATTACTGCTACCGGCTCCCCAACACAGAGCTTGTAGTGGTCTCAGCCTGAGTATTAGTGATGCTCTCATTTGTATTTCACAAAGCTGGTTACATAGCTTGTCCTGAGGATCTATTTTTATATAGTATTTTGTTTGGCTTGAGTTATCCATGTATCTTGCTATGTCCCCTGAGGACCTGGATCCAGATTATGTCCCCTGGTACAGTAGAGGAGGAATATCCCGAGATATACGGGACATGAGCTGACGCTGTAGCAGTACTGGCACCAGAGGACGAGGTTGTGCCATAAGATTTTTCCTGAGTATTCTGTTCCATACTCAGTTATTTCTGCTTCTAGATATTTCATATCTTGACTCTTGGATTTATGTATTAACTTATTTTATCGGGTTATTCTCTGAGACACTATTTATTTGGACTTATTGATAGACTATATTTCTTTTTATATATTATCTTGATTAGTCTATCATATTTAGTTATGCTTCTTTCTGTGGATGAGATTAGAATTATTCTGTGATAGATGGTGTAGACTGCAATTATATTTATTACAGCTTAAGTGCACTCTAACGGGTCCATTAAATTGGATTTGTCCATTGGAGTTGTGCTGCTGGCCATTGCCACGTGGCTAGTCCCTCGGTATTTTTGGACTGGGACGTGACAACTAAGGTAATTGTTAGTACTAGGGTATTAGTTATATATTGGTGTTAAGTAATGGTATATAGTATTGTATAATTTCTATATGTATAGATATTAATACTATATTAATTAGTATAGATATTGGGTTTGTGCATCAAGAGGGGTGTGTAGGTGGTGTGATACCGTATTTGGCTCAAAGCCAAGGTATCCACTTAGCATTTGTTTAGCTAGGGATACTATATATTTTCATCTTGTATATATATTATTGTATTTTTATATATAATAATTTACGTATTTTATGATACGGAATAACATCGATACTCTAGTATCCTAACCTAGCTAGTATAGCCTAGATACATAGTATATGGATCCAATATCCTAAAGATTGACTCATACCACATAAAAATAGCTAGTTTGACCAAGTTTGACTAGTTTGACCTAGAGTTGATCTAGTTTGACCGTTTGGCTTAGAAATGACTTTATGAACTAGAATTTGACTAGTTTAATTTATTTTCATTTCAAAACCTTGTATTGATGTAATATTCCATATTTAGGTCTCTAAGGCACCATTTTGGACATCTTTGATACTGTTCACCGGATTCCAGGTAAGTACATTCTTTGATAGTTTTTTATTTATGATATCCCCTATGTTTTTTGTATATAGTGTAGATATCCTTGATTTTTTAACACGATGGTTACACGGATTGGTATATCCGGATCTCGTCATGAGATATTATTCCTTGGTATTTATGGTGTATCTTGTGTAAGCCTTGTTCCTTGTTCTTCTTGTACATGTACATACATTGATTCTTGGGAGACTAGCTACTTACCCAGTGAATCCCGTGTCATAATATACCATGGTTGGATCCACTATACCAGTTGGGGCGGAGAGTGTTAGTGTAGATATATGATCATACCCTCCTTGTGTATGTCTTGTTCCTTAAATAATATTAATCATACATCACACGTATGATTAACCAGGCCATAATCCTTATGCAAGTTCCCAAGCCGATCACATATTGAAGCTGGTACTCACTCACATAGTAGTAGTATTTCTTGCTCATTTCCATATTGCTCATTTCTTGTATTTAATTTAAGTATTCCTATTTTGCATATCTCTTGTACCTGTATATTGTATCTTGTATATTCGCTCTATTTACTGTTACATAGTTTATATCATTTATTGGAACTACTGTTAGAGATGTACTTTGCTCCATTCCTGACTGGATATATTTTTTCCAGATGATACTGAGAAGTGGTATCCCATTCACTACGGGCCTCAGGACGTAGTTGGCTTAGAGCTAGATACTTTGGCCCAAGAGGGTCTCATCTCGGTTGAGACAGACGACCCAGTACCCGTAGCTCAGTAGATAGATTTATTTGTACTGAATTTGGCTTCAGCTTTTGTTATTAGTATTTCTTTATATGACTCATTGGATATTGTCACGCCCCAGTCCCAAAATGACGAGGGACTGGAGAGGCGTGGCAATGGCCAGCAGCACGCACCGATGGACAACCCAATTTAATGGCTCCATCAGGGCATGCTTTAGCTGTAGTCTAGCAGTAATAATTACAAGTCTCAGGTATTTCTAATCTCATCCACAGATAACACAGATTGAAGCCAGAAATAATGTAATGAAACTAAATATGCAATATAAAATAAGGTTATCTCGGGAAACAAATCCGAGAATTATTCTGTTACAATTAAGGAAAGACAGGAAATAAAATGCTGGAAAATGTAAATACTGTGTAGATGTAGCCGGTGCTCAAGAGAAGTCTTCGGCCACTATCTCGTCCTGTGTTCCTGGTTCTGTTCCGAGGAGTGCTCCGGTACCGTACACTTCTGGGTAGTTCTCTTCAGCTGTACCTGGGGACATCATCCATTCCAGGTCCTCAGGGGATATAGCAAGGTACAGAAAAACTCAAGCCAAATGAATATCAGTGCAGCAATCAGATAATTCAGCAGGGTAAACTAAGTAACCAGCTATGTGATATGCAATATGAGAGCAGCACTAGAACTCAGGCCGAAGCCACTACAAGCTCTGTGTCGGGGAGCCAGTAGCAGCAATAACTATGATTTACACTATGATATCTACTATGATATATATAATATCAGCCTGTAGTCTGTGTGTCTCTCCCCACCCAATGTAATCACACGTCTCATGTCCATGATACGCATAATCATAACTAATGCAGTAAGTCTGATAGCTATGAATCAAATGTCTAAGAATGTAAAGTCTATGTCATCAACATGCAACCTATACAGAATCACCTTGAATGTCTCAGGAAGACTCTGTCTCATGAAATAGTGTCAAGTGTCCTGGGTTCTGGTGTACTTGATAGGACAAGTACGAGAATTATAGGGTCTCGATATCCATGTCTATGTGACGTTACACAACCCCGCGTACGGAGTTGGCACCCGACTATGATCGGACACTAAGCACGTCACACGTTCCCTAGGTCAAGCAGTTAAAACAAGTTTATATTTTAATTCACATGAAAACAAGTAAAATACTTTGTCAAGGATTACTGAGATTTGGCAAGCTTTAATTGTCCTTTATTGCATAATTAAGTCCAGAAAATAATTAGCAAGCTGCAGAGTTTGGCAAGGTACACTTGCCTGTGGTTCCGACTATGTTTACGGCTCTGACTTCGGCGGGAATTGCAGGCGGTACTCCGGTTGCTGAAACAAACATCACCATCAGATCCAGAAAATATCAATCAGCTAGAAATGCCTGTCCTTGAGTCCAATTTGGAGACAAGGGCAAAAACGGCAGTTTCGGGCCAAAACGGGGTCCACCGGTGGGCCCGCTTTGCACCGAAAAACGCGTCAGGGTCAACGGTCTCCAAATTCACCAAACTTAGTGTCAACAGGTCAGGAACGCTGATACGAACCCAACGGAACTTCCAGAATTGGATTCCGATGAGCCGTTCACAAAATCGCCCGTCGAGCGGGGCCTGTGGGGCCCACGATACGCGATTTCGTCAACGTTCTCAGAATCGAACCAAACTTGACCCACAGGACCAGCGTATTGCTACGAGTCCGATGGCGCAAGTTTCGTCTCGATCCGACGTGTGTACACAAAGTTAGGTCGAATAGCAGAAAAGACGGATACGGGGCGATGTCTGCGGATACGCGTTGATTCCGGTGTGCACGCACACCCAAATCAACTTCTGCGAAATCCCACACGTCCGTATCGACGAGGCGCACGTATCTGTGAAGACCGCGCGCGACCAAGTCGTCCCGTTTGGCTGGGCGAACTCGGTTCCGGGGTGAAACAGGGTCTGGTTTTTCCTGTTTTTGGATCGCGGTGTGCGATCGCCACAGGCCGCGATGCCCCGAACAGTTTGTCCGGGCACCAAGAGGGTCATACAGGCTTCGCGTAGGAATTGACGAAATCGAAAATGGAGATCAGGGTTGCAAGATACGAGTACCTGAAGGGGACCGAGAAATCGGGGCTTTTCGAGTCCGAATCGTGTCCTAGACACGTGTCCAGTGCTGTGTCCACTGTGTTTGGGCTGTGTCCTGCGTCTGGGTCGTGTCCGCGGCGTGTCCGGGCTCGGCGAGGAATTCAGGCGGAGGCGACGCGCGTCCTGGGTGGTCGACCGTCGGCGATGTCACGGCGGTCGTCGAGCGGCGGGGAAAACAGCAGGGGAGGAGTTGGACACGGGGTCGGGGTCCGCCTGGGGAGGAGGAGGAAGGGGAGAGGAGGAGGAGGTTCGCAGGGGACGGTGGCCTGGACGGCGGGTGGGGGCGGCACTGGTCCGCGGAGGAGGAAGGCGGGGAGCTAGGTTTCCGGCGGGTCGGTGTAGATCTAGGGTTAGGGTTTCGGGTGTGGAGGAGGCTGAGAAGGAAGAGCGGGGGAATAAATAGGGGGTTCGAGGCGGGGAGGGCCGGGGCGACGTGGAGGAGGGCGTGGCGGGTGATCCGGAGGGGAAGGCGGTCGTGGCGCGCATTTCCGGCGGTGGCGCGGGTTTTCCGGACGGCGTGGGAGTCGGGGACGACGGGGGTGAGGCAGACGGGTCCGGGTCGGGCGCGGATCCGGGCGAGCGGACCCGCCCGACCCGCTAAGCTTTGAGGGCTGGGTCGGGTGAAACCAATGGGCTCGGCCCACTGGGCCGGGCCGGGCCCAAAAACGGAAAAATAAAAAATAAAATCCATAATAATAACAATAATAATATAAATAATAATATAATTAATTAATTAATTAATTAATTTAGAAAAATAGTTTTTAGGCTTTTAAAAATAGGTCCGAGGCCCAATAAAATCCCAGAAAATTACCCTAAGTCCGGTTTTTCATTTTACATCCAAAAATATTATTTTCATAATATTTTAATATTGTTTAATATCATTTAAAAATCATTGAATAATTAAAACCCTGTTTTTAAATTACAGAAAATCCCAGAAAATTCCAGAAAATTGTGAAAAATCCAGTTTTTTAAAATTTTGAAAATTCAGGGGGTTTACAATCTACCCCCCTTAAGAAGATTGCGTCCTCGCAATCAAAGATTAACCGGTCAACAGAGATGACGCGGTCGCAAACATCGTTTGAAAACACATCACAAGAGGCTTCAGGAAAATACCGTTTCCCTAAAAATCGAAAGTTTACACTTTCCAGGAAAATCTAGTTAAAACTATAACTTGTATGAAAACCAGGTTTATTATTAACAAGTTGCAAATTACTAGGTTGGGGCTGAGGTCACGGACCAACGGGCACGAACTACAACAAGACTAGAACGGAAAACTATAAATCACTTACTCGCATCAGCGTCCTGCACAGTCAGCGCATAAGCTTGTCCGCGTCCTTGAGGTGGATTCCTCTGCTGCTGTTGGGCTTGCTGGAAGAGTGTCGCCTGAGGTGCCAGAGGTGGCCTCGGTGCGGGCAAAGCTGGTTGGTTTGCCCTTGGTGCTCCTTCTCGATGCTGGGGACAGTCCTTGGCTATGTGCTGATTGGTGCCGCAAATCAGGCACAATCCCAACTTGCGTCTGCAGTCCTTCTCGACATGGCCTATCTTGCCGCAGTAGTGACAGGTAGGAAGGGTCTGCGAAGCTGTCCTCGGTGGCTGGTGCGTGTGAGATCTCTTTGCAGATTCTCCTGGTGATGCTTTGTCTGGTGCTGAGGTGATTGGCCGCTTGTGGCGCGACTCCCTCCTGGTGACGCGTTCCATGCGTCGGGCTGCAGCGAGAACGTCTGAGTAGGAGGTAGGTGCGACGGATCCGATGAGTCTCTGTAGCTCGAAGTTCAGTCCGTCGAAGAATTTCTCGGCCTTCTCTTCCTCTGTCGGGATCAGGGTTGGGGCAAAGCGGCTTAGACGGATGAATTCCGCGTTGTACTCTTCCACTGTCATAGAGTCCTGAGTGAGACGGTTGAATTGTTCCCGCAGTTCGGATCGTGCGATAGCCGGAATATACATCTCTTGGAAGAGTCTGGAGAACTCCTCCCAAGTGACTCGGTCTGGTCCGAGTCGCGTCTCCTCAGACAACCACCAGTGGTGCGCGTTGCCTGTCAATTGCATTCGGACGGCCGTCATCCAGCGTTCCCGTGGAAGCTCAGCTGCTTCAAGTTGATGCCGTATGTTGGTGAGCCACTCATGAACTTCTGTGGGCTCCTCTTTTCCAGAAAAGGTGCGGGGCTTCAGTTGGCGGAAGTCAGTAATAGAGCCCGTCGAAGGTCGTCGGGCTGGTAGGTTGGCCTGCTCTAGTACAGTTACGATGCTGTCCCTCCAGAAATTAGCTTCGCGACGCTGTGCCTCGTGTTGGACTTGTTGCTGGGCTTGCATCATCGCGTAGATCATTTGGAATATCTGCTGCCCGTCAATTGGCTGTCCTTGTGGGAGTACGGGGGTTGGTGGGACGAACTGCGGCGGAGGTGGAACGTCATCGCGTCGGAATCGGGAGGTAGGTGGACCTGCCTGCTGGCTCTGTTGAGTTGGTGGAACTTCTCCGACTGGTGTCACTTCGTCGTCGTAGGTGACACCTGTAGCTTGTGGTGTTCCGACGGGAGTCTCGTTGCATTCTTGTGGGTCCATTTCCCTGCATCCAAAATACCCAATAAGAGGCGTACAGGAGTCAAGGCAAGATGCAAGTCAAATAAATTAATTCGGATGCGATACAGATATCAAAAACGATTCAAGCAAGTGGATGAGATCCTAAAACTTATCCTATTTTATTGCAGGCCTGTTCGGTCCCTAAGTTGAAACCGAACAATTTTGTCGCTGACCTGCATGGGCCACCACAAAAACCATGTCACGCCCCAGTCCCAAAATGACGAGGGACTGGAGAGGCGTGGCAATGGCCAGCAGCACGCACCGATGGACAACCCAATTTAATGGCTCCATCAGGGCATGCTTTAGCTGTAGTCTAGCAGTAATAATTACAAGTCTCAGGTATTTCTAATCTCATCCACAGATAACACAGATTGAAGCCAGAAATAATGTAATGAAACTAAATATGCAATATGAAATAAGGTTATCTCGGGAAACAAATCCGAGAATTATTCTGTTACAATTAAGGAAAGACAGGAAATAAAATGCTGGAAAATGTAAATACTGTGTAGATGTAGCCGGTGCTCAAGAGAAGTCTTCGGCCACTATCTCGTCCTGTGTTCCTGGTTCTGTTCCGAGGAGTGCTCCGGTACCGTACACTTCTGGGTAGTTCTCTTCAGCTGTACCTGGGGACATCATCCATTCCAGGTCCTCAGGGGACATAGCAAGGTACAGAAAAACTCAAGCCAAATGAATATCAGTGCAGCAATCAGATAATTCAGCAGGGTAAACTAAGTAACCAGCTATGTGATATGCAATATGAGAGCAGCACTAGAACTCAGGCCGAAGCCACTACAAGCTCTGTGTCGGGGAGCCGGTAGCAGCAATAACTATGATTTACACTATGATATCTACTATGATATATATAATATCAGCCTGTAGTCTGTGTGTCTCTCCCCACCCAATGTAATCACACGTCTCATGTCCATGATACGCATAATCATAACTAATGCAGTAAGTCTGATAGCTATGAATCAAATGTCTAAGAATGTAAAGTCTATGTCATCAACATGCAACCTATACAGAATCACCTTGAATGTCTCAGGAAGACTCTGTCTCATGAAATAGTGTCAAGTGTCCTGGGTTCTGGTGTACTTGATAGGACAAGTACGAGAATTATAGGGTCTCGATATCCATGTCTATGTGACGTTACACAACCCCGCGTACGGAGTTGGCACCCGACTATGATCGGACATTAAGCACGTCACACGTTCCCTAGGTCAAGCAGTTAAAACAAGTTTATATTTTAATTCACATGAAAACAAGTAAAATACTTTGTCAAGGATTACTGAGATTTGGCAAGCTTTAATTGTCCTTTATTGCATAATTAAGTCCAGAAAATAATTAGCAAGCTGCAGAGTTTGGCAAGGTACACTTGCCTGTGGTTCCGGCTATGTTTACGGCTCTGACTTCGGCGGGAATTGCAGGCGGTACTCCGGTTGCTGAAACAAACATCACCATCAGATCCAGAAAATATCAATCAGCTAGAAACGCCTGTCCTTGAGTCCAATTTGGAGACAAGGGCAAAAACGGCAGTTTCGGGCCAAAACGGGGTCCACCGGTGGGCCCGCTTTGCACCGAAAAATGCGTCAGGGTCAACGGTCTCCAAATTCACCAAACTTAGTGTCAACAGGTCAGGAACGCTGATACGAACCCAACGGAACTTCCAGAATTGGATTCCGATGAGCCGTTCACAAAATCGCCCGTCGAGCGGGGCCTGTGGGGCCCACGATACGCGATTTCGTCAACGTTCTCAGAATCGAACCAAACTTGACCCACAGGACCAGCGTATTGCTACGAGTCCGATGGCGCAAGTTTCGTCTCGATCCGACGTGTGTACACAAAGTTAGGTCGAATAGCAGAAAAGACGGATACGGGGCGATGTCTGCGGATACGCGTTGATTCCGGTGTGCACGCACACCCAAATCAACTTCTGCGAAATCCCACACGTCCGTATCGACGAGGCGCACGTATCTGTGAAGACCGCGCGCGACCAAGTCGTCCCGTTTGGCTGGGCGGACTCGGTTCCGGGGTGAAACAGGGTCTGGTTTTTCCTGTTTTTGGATCGCGGTGTGCGATCGCCACAGGCCGCGATGCCCCGAACAGTTTGTCCGGGCACCGAGAGGGTCATACAGGCTTCGCGTAGGAATTGACGGAATCGAAAACGGAGATCAGGGTTGCAAGATACGAGTACCTGAAGGGGACCGAGAAATCAGGGCTTTTCGAGTCCGAATCGTGTCCTAGACACGTGTCCAGTGCTGTGTCCACTGTGTTTGGGCTGTGTCCTGCGTCAGGGTCGTGTCCGCGGCGTGTCCGGGCTCGGCGAGGAATTCAGGCGGAGGCGGCGCGCGTCCTGGGTGGTCGACCGTCGGCGATGTCACGGCGGTCGTCGAGCGGCGGGGAAAACAGCAGGGGAGGAGTTGGACACGGGGTCGGGGTCCGCCTGGGGAGGAGGAGGAAGGGGAGAGGAGGAGGAGGTTCGCAGGGGACGGTGGCCTGGACGGCGGGTGGGGGCGGCACTGGTCCGCGGAGGAGGAAGGCGGGGAGCTAGGTTTCCGGCGGGTCGGTGTAGATCTAGGGTTAGGGTTTCGGGTGTGGAGGAGGCTGAGAAGGAAGAGCGGGGGAATAAATAGGGGGTTCGAGGCGGGGAGGGCCGGGGCGACGTGGAGGAGGGCGTGGCGGGTGATCCGGAGGGGAAGGCGGTCGTGGCGCGCATTTCCGGCGGTGGCGCGGGTTTTCCGGACGGCGTGGGAGTCGGGGACGACGGGGGTGAGGCAGACGGGTCCGGGTCGGGCGCGGATCCGGGCGAGCGGACCCGCCCGACCCGCTAAGCTTTGAGGGCTGGGTCGAGTGAAACCAATGGGCTCGGCCCACTGGGCCGGGCCGGGCCCAAAAACGGAAAAATAAAAAATAAAATCCATAATAATAACAATAATAATATAAATAATAATATAATTAATTAATTAATTAATTAATTTAGAAAAATAGTTTTTAGGCTTTTAAAAATAGGTCCGAGGCCCAATAAAATCCCAGAAAATTACCCTAAGTCCGGTTTTTCATTTTACATCCAAAAATATTATTTTCATAATATTTTAATATTGTTTAATATCATTTAAAAATCATTGAATAATTAAAACCCTGTTTTTAAATTACAGAAAATCCCAGAAAATTCCAGAAAATTGTGAAAAATCCAGTTTTTTAAAATTTTGAAAATTCAGGGGGTTTACAGATATTATTTGTCTTGAGAGTTGTATTTGACTCTTCAGTTCTTTATATCATATTCGTGCGATTATTCCATCTTATAGATTTGTGATTGAGTATTCATACTTCATTGGTAGCATTATATATCTTGATGATCATTATTGCTAGATAGATAGTTTATCCAAACAACGTTCTATCGTCGATGCTGCGGCGTAGGCTGGATGTTGTTCACTACTCGCGTCCCTACACCGGGTGCGGGTCGTGACAATACTGATGTAATAAAAGGTCTCGAGCTCAAGCAAAAAAATATAATACGAACTTATATATATATATATATATATATATATATTATTGGATTTGTTTCCTTTGGACTAGAAGAAAATAGTCCCACATTGGCTACACCTCAAAGTGGGCATATCAATATAATGCTTTGCTTGTGTTGAGGTGTACACAAGTGGTGTGGTGGGGCACACGTGGGGGTATTTTATTACGAGAAAAATGATTAACTCCTCAAAGAAAGCATTTATGTTTTTGATCACTCTCTTGATTTTCTTAGGAGCTAAGCTCCAAAAGGGCTTAGCGACTTGGACTCGGACTCGGGTTCAAGGGCGCAATGTGGCGCTTTATTGGCGCACTTTGTACTTAGCACGTAAGCATCGTCGTATGGCGCTTGTGCAGATTTGTTGTGCTTATTTTATGCACGAGTTGCATGCACTGTTGCATGCGCATGGTTAACGCATGCTATTTACAGGCTATGCGCGGCTCAGACTCGAACTCGGGCTCAAGGGCGCAAAATGGTGCTTTGTTGGCGCACTTTCCACTTAGCATGTCATCATCGTCACATGGTGTTTGTGCAGATTTGTTGTGCTCATGCGCGAGTTGCATACGTGGGAGCATGAGCGGTAGCATGCACGTGCTTGGCGTAGGCTATGCATGGCTATAAGCATAAGCACATATGCGTTGCTGTGCATTATTACGCTAATACACACATGGGCTGCTGCGCTAATGGCTTATGCACACAGGAGTAGCTATGGTTGTGCTGCTGGACGCGTATCGCAGATAGCGTAGTTGGCACATGATTTCGATGATTGCGAGATTTGAACGGTTATGGAAAGATATGATCATTAATTTTGATCCAATTTTTGTGGGTTTTGAATTTAATTTATTCTTATCTTTCCGTAATCTGTTGGTGGCCAGGATTAGGGATAGGGTTTTCACCCTACTCTATAAATACTCTATTCGTGCCCCTTATTTTAAAATTGAGAGACGAAGAGAGTTATTACAGTTGCCGTCATTGGAGTCCATAGGAGTTCGTACGAGTCCAGAAAGGAGATGTCGACAATGAGCATTCCAGAAGTTCTACGAAAACTTGCTGGCTCATAGAAGCAGATCGTATGGGGGCGAATCTTACTTTGAGTAAGGGTGATCCTTATTACCCCAACAATGAGTTGCTTATGATTTCTTCTTTTTCTTCCTTTCTGCAAGTTGTAATTCGTTCTGTCTCAATTGTAACTCGTTTGTAAGAAAGTACGAGGGTTTGATCTTTTGATTATTGTAATCTAGTTTGCAAGTTGTAATCGAGATATTTATACTTGTTCTTCGTTGGAATCGAGGATAGTCAGAGAGAAAACTTTTGTGTGAACCTCTGATCTTGATTATAACTTTAGGATCCAACAGAGGGTATTCCGAAAGGATTACGTGAACTTCTGTACCTGGCCTCGTTCTACCATCTTTTGATTAAGCCTCAGAACTATAATAATAATAATAATAATAATAATAATAATAATAATAATAATAATAATAATAATAACTCTCCTCTTATATATCCTATTATCATCTCTATCTTATCCATTGGATTATATTTCTTGAATAGACCAGATTAAATATGTGCACAAATCAAATGAGAGAGAGAGAGAGAGAGAGAGAGAGAGAGTAGAAAGAATTAGGACCAAAAACTGTGGCATGAAAGTGCTACTGCACTCATGACTCGACACAACACATATGGAAAGTGTTTGATAATATTTTGGTTACAAACATTCAGAACTCTGATAGTGTATATATTTATATAAATTTGTCTTTGGGAAAGTTAGAAAGCATTTAAATATATCATACATAGTGAGAATAAAAATAAAAGATGCAAAACTAATAATTCTAAATTCCAAGGAGAATGGGGTTGCTTGTAGGTCCTGCCAAGTAGATTAGATGTTGGACTGCAGGAGATCGTGGCTGCCGCGGAGGGGTCGGTACTGTCTAGGAGGGGGTCGGTACTGTCTCGGAGGAACTGTAGCATTAGACTGCGAACCACAAATCTGTCCATCAAAAGTAAAATATTCATAGTATCATTGTAGCATTAGCATACTAGAAGATTAGTACCGTGATGCACATCCGTGTCAATATCTTATTAGACATGTATACTACATGGTAAGGACACATTAAAATTTGTATCGAATCTTCGAATTGTGTCATATCATATTCGTATTCGCAACATAATCAACAATGTAGCTTTTGTCACGTTACAGTCCCAAAATACGTAGGATTAGAAATATGCGGCATGCCAGCCGTATCTATATAGCAAATATATGGAAACCATAATACATACGTACGCTGTATTTATGAATAATATAAGTAATAAGTCACAGGACATAACTAAATCTCCACAGACAATCTATATCTCATCCACGATATGAATAATAATTCATAAGTGGTATATATATAAGTCACAAGTGTAAACCCCTCACCCAAAATAGGTATTTTGTGTATATTTTATATTATTATATTTATTATAGATTATTTTAAATATTGAATTTCTTTAGAGTATTCTCTTAGTTAATTAGAAAATAAATTTTTTGATATATTTACTTATATAAATATATATTTAGAATTATTTTTAGACTATTTTAGATTTTTAGAGATTTTTCTAGAATTTTTAGGGTAATTAAAACATAGGAAACATAAATTTTTAGGACTTCCATGATTTACTATGAGAATATACTTGCATATTGTTCCTATCAAATATTTATTTGAGATTAAAATAGTTAATTATATTTTTCTGTAATTTATTTAGAATTTTAAGAAATTTATTTAGATTTTTGAAATTATTTAGGATTTATTTGGATATATATAGTCTTAATATTAGATATATGCTAATTTAGTGTTAATAGATATTAATAAGATTATATATAAATTATTTGTATTATCTTTAATTCTATTTAAGATTATAAATTATTAAGATAAACTCAAACTCTATTTTAAATTAATTCAAATCATGAGCCTACTAGGAAAGCAACTTCATGCATATCATATCCTTATTTAAACTCATCATATTCATATCCAAATTAGTCAATCCTAGTCGTATTCAATTAAGTAGTCTCCACAATTATAAATACCTATTAGACTTATGGAATAAACTCATCTTTCATTTTTTTCCCTCAAACTCCTGTCTTTTTCGTCCAAAAATAGTCGAAATTCATCATAAATTTAGTCTCATTTTTTAGTAGTTATGACGACTTAAAAAGACGATATCTCCTAGCTCCGGACTCCAAACGTGCTCCAATTTTTTTTTAGAACCATATCAATGTTAGTTTTCTGAATATATAAATTATTTTAATAATTTCAGAACCTATTTTTTCAAAAAATTCTAAAAGTGCTAGTTGTCCAAAATCAGACGCATTTTTGTATTTTAGAGATTTTGGGACATCCCGAACTTGGAATTACGAGCCGTTTGAAGTTTCAAAAATATTACATAATGAACTTGCATAAAATTATTTTTCTAGAATTTAATATGCAAGTTTAATCTACTGTAAAATTTGTGCAACGTAGACGTAAATAAAAAAATTACCGAAAAATATCATCTATGCGTCCTTGTGGCCATAATTTTTTACCGACTTGTGATTTTATGAAACCGTAGATTCTGGCATTCATATAGTGCTAAAAAATATAGGATTTCACACATAAATCTAGGATTTAAGTTGGTTGACTTTTTGGTCAACAGATTGTCTCGATTTGCGTGCCATGGATTCCAAATTCGTAAAGTTGACTTTCTTTGGACCAAAATTAGAATTTAGCAATAAAATCAGATTAAAATACTATTTTAGATTATTTTATTCAGAATTAAAATAGATTAAAATGGAGGAACTTATTCACCCAGTTTTGTAACCTAACTTGTTTAATTTATGTGACGGGTAGATCGGACGATGCCTTGAGTTGGGACTTCATTCTTTTTCAGAGCAGGCAAGTATACCTTGCCATTGTACTGTAATTTATATTCCATATGGTGCATGTAATTTATTTCGATCATTTAGTTCATATATTTTAACTATTATATAAACTGCGCATCCAAGAATAACTTGGATGCAACGACGGTGGCATCGTATTCTGTTTTTATTATATATATGCATGTTAACCTAGTTTTACGAGACCACCACATGATTTGGAGATATTATTATGTTTTATTGGCCATGACACATCTGTTACACGAGAGTGAGTCTCATGTAGGACACAAACTTGCGTGACGGATTTGGCCACCTGTACGTATGGGACGTACGATAGAGAATAACTGCTGATAGAATTTGCATAATTAGAAGACTTGGCAGTTATTAGAGGTATCATCGTGTCATGGATATGACATGCTTAGAGCATGGGGTGGGGAGGACAACAAGTAAGGCGTTTTGGCTCCTTTGCACTTTTCTTGTGTAATCCGTACGCTCCGCCGGAGATGCACAGTCATGATGACCACTATATATTATTACTATCAGGCGGCCTCTGGCGTTCAAAAGACAACATGTTTTTTAGGCCCCTGAATCTCCGAGAGAATCATGCCAATCCTATTTTAGCCAGATAGCCCACGTGTTGGAAAGTTGTTCTCAAAGTGCATTCACATAGATGGTTAGGCGACCCTTGGATGTTTATTTTTTAGTACTTTATTGGCATGCTTCTATGTATCTTGTTACGTCCCTCTGAGTACCTGGTCCCTTTTCAGGTGTAGACGATCATGACTATTGCAGGAGCATGGATCATGACTTGCTACTCCATTCTCTTTCGAGGAGGTCTTCCCTTCGAGACTCCTTGTTCATTAGATGTACTTATTGTGTTTTCTCTTATATTCTAGTTTGGTAGTGGATTTGTCTCCACCCAACTACTTGTTCTTATCAAGCATTCTATACTTAGTTTAGTTATATAGTTGATTGGTTATTCATTTATATTGGATTCTGTGGATGAGATTTAGTTATGTCTAATGACTTGTGACAATTATATACCACTTGTGAATTATTGTTCATATTACAGCGTACGTATGTGTTATGATTTCCATATATTGGAGTTTCTATATACATACGACTGGCATGCTTACGTATTCCTAGTCCTACATATTTTGGGACTGGGGCGTGACATATTTTTAGTGGTGGCCCATGCAGGTCGAGAGTATATTGTCTCGGCTACATTAATGTACCGAGGAAGCCTGCAAATAGGATTAGAGTATAAGATCTTATCCATATTTGACTATGACTCACCTTTCTTCTAATTCGTTCTATTTAAATAATTGCATCTTGCTTGATTCATGTACTTCCTTAATAGTTCCTTGAGTGTAGCCTTCAGCTAGAATATAGGATTCCTTGTTGTTAGGATGATAATTAGGGTAACATTTATACTAAGAATACAACTAGGATATTGACACATCACTAAGTTTAGAATACCTAATGAACCCTAACATCCCTTACCTGTAGATTAATTGACCATTATTCCTTGATATATTTATGAAGGACTTAAGAGTAGTATAGACACTACTAGAGTTAGTTAGAAATTTGATCATATTGTTTGACCCTAGTATTGAGGAACCAATAGAAATCTAAGGTTGAATATTATGACTAAACCTAACTTTCATAGTGAGATAGTATTAGAGAACTATAAATTTAGCTTCTTGTCTTGATATTAGTAGAACAGTACCTTAGGAAGCCAAGAGGAATGAATAGAACATTTTTCTTGATCATACCTCGAACACAGAGATTAGCATACCACCTTTCCTTAGGAAACCATTATATTATCAATAGTCTCTCTATTTAATTTTATATCTTGTTCCTCCGAAACCTTAACGCTCACTATTTGTGCGACGACTAAAATTTCTTTCATCTTTCAATTCGTGCCACCTGACCCTTCTGATTGTAGGCCAAGTAATTTTCTTTTATGTTAAGGATATATAATTTGCTAGGATTATAGTTGTTAATCTTGAATTTTAAAATTCTGTGCTTAGTAGATAGAATGTGATAGTTTGAGTTGTTTATTTAGATTGTGGTTTTATGATTATCCTTTTGTTTCAAATCAAGTAATCTGTTCCACATATCTCCATATAGGTTATATCCTCTTTCACTTGAGAGCCAGTAAATTCTCTATTCTTAATATTAACACATTTGTTCTATAAATACTATGATTAAGACTTAAGATAATCATTACCTATATAATGCAATAGGATACCATAATAAGTACCAAGATCTTTTTCTCGTATACCCTAACAAGAGTCCTACTTTATTACAAGGATAAGGTTATTTTGTAGAATCCCCTTAAGGCAGTTACAGTATTAGTTAAATCTTGTAAGTTGGATAGTATGCCTCTCAAACCTAGTATCACAAAGTCCTTTTGACCTATTAATGAAGTGTAATTGAATGACACCAACTATATGCTACCATAAGACGATAGTGTTTATCTAGACTGTAGAACTTAGAGGCCATACCCCTATTGGGTCGACTAGAGACTTAGACAAGGAGTTATATGGCACCTGTAGAGGCACAACACCGGACGAGTCTCATCTTCTTGGTGAACTTGAATTATTTTGTACCTTTTTTTATCATAATCCAGCGTACTTATACTTTCTGGACTACCTCGACTTATGCTGCTATTATAGCCTAGTTTTGCAAGCTTATTCTTTTATCGAGCTTGATCATGATATATGTATTATTGGGTATACACACTAATACATTGTCTAAAATCAGAATCAGAGTATTATGGTCTAGCTAACCTTAGTGCGCTTGGTTCGCTCTTCGCATGACTACTTTACGTGGATTGAGATATATAGTTGACTAGTAGACGAATATACTTGCCCTCTAGACAGGTCAGAGCATATCATATCAGGTACATAATTGCTCTGATATGAACATGCAAATAGAAATTTACCAAAATAAGATTTTAATCCACAACTGTCTTGACAACTCTCTTTTGAATTCTTAAAATTGCCTTGAATCCCGTACTTGTATTATATCACCTCCTTCTTGAATTCTTTATTATTGTTCTCCGTCTTCCTCTATTTCGAATAGACGAACGCTCGTGTTTGGTATAAGTTTGATACACGGAGAGTACTAGATACCCCAAAGGCCAATCATATTACTTGGTGACTATCTTTTGTAATTAAGGGCATATCATATGTGATATATTTGAGGTTAAAACTTTTGAGGATTGAATAACACGATTAAATAATTTAAGAAAGTTTTTCATCAATGTATAGCCTTATGTGATAGATGGGTAAATTCTAAGTTGGGTAGAAGTTGCATTGTCAACTTGAGGTAAATTAACAATTGTTGAATTAGATTTAAAATTTTATAATTTGATGATTTGAATTAAAAGTTAAATTTTGATTGTTGGATCACCTATTGGAAATGTTGAGGATGAAAAATTAAATTTAAAATTTGAAGAGTACAAAATTTATAAGTTGAAAATAGGAATAATATTTGATTAGAATTATTTTCTAGAGGAGATTATGATAGTTGAAAATTGTGATGTAAATCTTGATGTGGGATGTCATATAGATTTGAATTAGATTTGGATGTTAATTATTTAAAAATTGAGAAGAGATTATGATAGGTTGAATTTTGATTTAAACATTTGTTATTTTAATTTTGAAGAGATTGTGATGGATTTGAATAGATTTTGTCATTTAAATTTTTGAGAAGATTGCGGTTGACTTGCCTTAGATACGAATGTGAAAGATTTAACAAACCATTCCTTATTTTTAATTTCGAGGACGAAATTTTTGTAAGTTGGGTAGATTGTAAACTCCCTCACCCAAAATAGGTATTTTATGTGTATTTTATATTATTATATTTATTATAGATTATTTTAAATATTGAATTTCTTTAGAGTATTCTCTTAGTTAATTAGAAAATAATTTTTTTGATATATTTACTTATATAAATATATATTTAGAATTATTTTTAGGCTATTTTAGATTTTTGGAGATTTTTCTAGAATTTTAGGGTATTTAAAACATAGGAAACGTAAATTTTTAGGACTTCCATAATTTACTATGAGACCATACTTGCATATTGTTCCTACCAAATATTTATTTTAGGTTAAAATATTTAATTATATTTTTCTGTAATTTATTTAGAATTATAAAAAAATTATTTAGATTTTTGAAATTATTTAGAATTTATTTGGATATTTATAGTCTTAATATTAGATATATGCTAATTTAGTGTTAATAGATATTAATAAGATTATATACAAATTATTTATATTATCTTTAATACTATTTAAGATTATAAATTATTGAGATAAACTCAAACTCAATTTTAAATTTATTCAAATGATGAGCCTAAAAGTAACTTCATGCTTATCATATCCTTATTTAAACTCATCCTAATCATATCCAAATTAGCCAATCCTAGTCGTATTCAATAAAAAGACGATATCTCCTAGCTCCGGACTCCAAACGCGCTCCAATTTTTTTTGTTAGAACCATATCAAGGTTAGTTTTCTGAATATATAAATTATTGTAATAATTTCAGAACTTATTTTTCCAAAAAATTCTAAAAGTGTTAGTTGTCCGAAATCAGACGCGTTTCTGTATTTTAGAGATTTTGGGAGATCCCGAACTCAAAATTATGAGCTGTTTGAAGTTTAAAAATTCTGACATGATGAAATTACATAAAATTATTTTTTCAGAATTTAATATGCAAGTTTAATCTACTGTAAAATTTATGCAACGTAGACGTAAATAGAAAATTACCGAAAACTGTCATCTATGCGCCCTTGTAGCCATAATTTTTTACCGACTTGTGATTTTATGAAACCGTAGATTTCGGCATTCATGTAGCGCTAAAATCTATATGATTTCACAAACAAATCTAGTATTTGAGTTGGTTGAATTTTAGTCAACGGATTGTCTCGATTTGCGTGTCATGGATCCCAAATCCGTAAAGTTATCTTTCTTTGGACAAAAATTAGGATTTAGCAATAAAATTAGATTATAATAAGATTAAAAATACTATTTTAGGTTATTTTATTCAAAATTAAAATAGATTAAAATGGAGGAAACTATTCACCCACTTTTGTAACCTAACTTATTTAATTTATGTGACGGGTAGATCGGTCGATGCCTTGAGTTGGGACTTCATTCTTTTTAGAGCAGGCAAGTATACCTTTCCATTATACTATAATTTATATTCCATATGGTGCATGTAATTTATTTCTATCATTTAGTTCATATATTTTAACTGTTATATAAACTGCGCGTCCAAGAATAACTTGGGTGCAACGACGGTGGCGTCGTATTCTGTTTTTATTATATATATGCGCGTTGACCTAGTTTTACGAGACTACCACATGATTTGGAGGCATCATTATATTTCATTGGTCGTGACACATCTGTTACACGAGAGTGAGTCTCATGTAGGACACAGACTTGCGTGACGGGTTTGGCCACATGTACGTATGGGACGTGCGATATGGAATAACTGCTGATAGAATTTGCATAATTAGAAGACTTGGCAGTTATTAGAGGTATCATTGTATCATGGATATGACATGCTTAGAGCATGGGGTGGGAAGGACAACAAGTAAGGCGTTTGGGCTCCTTTGCACTTTTCTTGTGTAACCCGTACGCTCCGTCGGAGATGCGCGGTCATGATGACCACTATATATTATTATTATTAGGCGGCCTCTGGCGTTCAAAAGACGACATACTTTTTAGGCCCCTGAATCTCTGAGAGAATCATGCCAATCCCATTTTAGCCAGATAGCCCACGTGTTGGAAAGTTGTTCTCAAAGTGCATTCACATAGATGGTTAGGCGACCCTTGAATGTTTATTTTTCAGTACTTTATTGGCATGCTTCTATGTATCTTGTTACGTCCCTCTGAGGACCTGATCCCTTTCCAGGTGTAGATGATCATGACTATTGCAGGAGCACGAATCAGGACTTGCTACTCCATTCTCTTTCGAGAAGGTCTTCCCTTCGAGCATCCTCTTATATTCTAGTTTGGTAGTGGATTTATCTCCACCCAACTATTTGTTCTTATCAAGCATCTTATACTTGGTTTAGTTATATAGTTGATTGGTTATTCATTTATATTGGATTCTGTGGATGAAATTTAGTTATGTCCAATGACTTATGACAATTATATACCAATTGTGAATTATTGTTCCTATTATAGCATACGCATATGGGTATTTTGGGACTGGGGCGTGACAACAAGTCATATGGCTGCTAAATCTGGAGAACAAATTCAGGTCTTCAGGGGACATAGTAAGATACACAAAAATAATACGAGCCAAGTGATGTTATACGTGGCTAACAATAAATCAAATATTTCTATAGTGTGTAGCCAATGCAAGGTCTTCCAATTTATAGAAAATCTTAATTGTAGTTCAATGCAAGAGACTCCCAATCGAGTATGGTCATGTAGCCAATCCTATTATCAATATTCTCTCCTAAGAGAACACAAAGGTCAAATCGTACTCACGTCTAGGGTCAAGTCGTGTGTACAAGAATACGAGAATCTAGACAAATATGGTGAATCATGAAAGCAAGTACGTAAAAGAAAAATAGAGACAAGTAACATATTTGGAATCAATAAAGAAGTATAATGAACCATGTACAAGAACAAGAAACATGTACAAGAAAAATAGACATAAACAAGAACGAGCGGAAGTAAACATGCAAGAGTTAACAAGGTATCTTGTCTGTAGTGCTTGACTGAACTCCACGATTGTTGGCACAAAAATTGTTCTCCATAAACCAATTAAACTAACCATGTGAAATAACTATTCTTCAATACTAATTAACTAAAAGATTATATAATAAAGTAAAAAGGATAAGTTTGCAATTACTAATTATTGGAGGGCTATATGGAAAATAACCAACACTTTGGTTGGTGCATAAAAAGACATGCACAGGGAATGTTTTCTTTCCTTTTTTTTTTTTCAAGGTTTGTGGTTTTTGTTCCAACGTGAATAGTGCTTTAAACTATTATTATTACTTCTTCTTAATTTTTATTTATTTATAGGTTTGTTATGGAGGCTTGCATTGACAATAAAACTCACCTTCGTAAAGTGAAGCGTCAGTGCTTCTTCTTCCTCACTGGTTGGTGCCAAGAGTAGAGCTCAACGACGAGACAAGGACAGAGATTAATTGGTCGGTTGTAGGGGACGTGATGGTGTGGGTGAGGACAGCGCGAGGGCCATCGATGGTCAGGCGGAAGAGTCTGCAGCGTCCAAGCATGCACTGACTCAGATCACGGATAGGTGGGGTTCTGGCGAGTTCCCGGTGTTGATGATACTTCCACGGCGAGGTCAGTCGTGGCGCTGGGCTGGCGGCAACCGCGACGTTGTCAGGGGTTTGTCTCGGCGTCGAGGTGACCGACGTGGCTCCGGTCGCGCACACGACAGTCCATCATGTTGTGGCACACGGTGCTGATCGGCGGGGTGGTCGGGACATGCTGGGTGGTTTGTTGGAGCTTTGGTTCGGTACGTGATGGGGAAACAAGAAGGAAGTGTTCCTGGAGATGGCTAATTGGCTTTACATATATTTGAGATTGAGGGAGAGAGAAGATGGCTTAATATATGTAAGGGAGTAGGTCGGCTGATGGAAACAAATAGATAATGTTTGGTAGCTGTATAGATATCTAAGTTGAATTTAATTTACTTATCTACAGTGGATGCCTTTTTATTTGGTTTTAAATTTCTTATTTCGTAGGATTAGATTTACTAAGTCAAGTTAAATTTAGGTTTCAGTCATATATTATTTTTAAGTTTATTTAGATATATTTTCCTATAGATCATGTTATTTATTTGCTAATTGGTTTGACGAGACAAGCAATATATCCAATACTTATAGTTCTTTTATTTTATTTTATCTACTTATTTTCTTTATTGTTCTTTTAAGTTAATTTGAGACTTTTATATTCTCTACTTATTTGAGAGAATTAATTAAAAAAATATGCATGCTCCCCTTTTTCATTATTTATATATAATTATAAAAAGATACTATAAAGATTTGAATTTTGAGGCGGGGGTTTACAGCTTCAAGCTGTGTAATATATCAATATGATATTTAACTTCAGTTATAATGATTCTTGAAAATAGTACTTTAAAATGTCTGAAGAATTTTAAGTTTAACTATATATGGCCTGAACTGGATTTGAAGAGACCAACATCATATATTACAGTCTGATTAGCTGGCATGTACATCCCGAACGACCTCTCAGACGTCGCCCCGACCTTGAGGTTCTCGTCGAAGATGTACATATCCACCGACTTCCCGGGCATCAGCGACATCCCGACCATAGACCTCATATGTTTAACCAGTCCCCCAGTGAACACCCTCGTACTCCACGGTTTCCCCGGGCTCGTTCGCGTCCTCATTGTATAGCCACCATGTCTTGCCACTATAAACTATACTTACGGAACCATGTACAGTTCAGTGTAGACCTCATCGCATTGATATATGCGTCTAACATGTTCGTATAGTTGATCTTGGAGATGACGTCGACCCTCCCGGGGTTCGACTGGAACAGGCAGTAAGCGAGCGTGTCGGGCTTAGGGTTGTCGTAGTAGACGAAGTACGGGTATGGATTGATCATGAAGCGCGAGATGGTCTACGACAAGAAGCCGAGGGTGGATGAAAGTACAGGGGCGAGCTTCACATGGAATGCTTCGCTCGAGAGTACGGGTATGGATTGATCATGGCGCACGCCGACGGCCAGTCATCTGAGCAGTTGCTTGATCTTGGTGGGCTCGTACTTCCCTAGACTTCCTCGACCTAGCGTGCACTGGCGCATAGTACCAAGAATCTAGATTTTCTCCTTCTTTAGGGTGGCGCATGGAGTTGGCGCCGCATGAGATTCTTTCCAAGAAAGAGCCTCTTTTGTCATCTTTGGCGCATGCAGCGACCTTTCGGCGCCTGGAGTTGGGCATCGTATGCTTTTTTTCTGTGCTCCTCGTTGTGAGCATCTGGACAATGTGTTAGCCCCTAAGTTCTTGGCATCATAGTATTTTTCTCTGTCATAACTTGGGTGCTAAGCACCTTTCTACTTTGAAATGACTGTCGCATAAGCAGGGATAGCCTGAGTGGACGCATGAGACGCGTCGCGGATATTAAGTATATGGAGCTCAGGCTCCGTAGTTGGGTGAGGCACACTGGCCTTGGCGACCCAAGTCCTGTGGGTCTTCTTTGGCTTTGCTAGCCTTGGTGAAGGGCTCGTACTGCCCTCAGAAAGCATCTCCTCAAAAGCTTGGTGGTCGAAGCGGACAACCAGCATCCTCTGGATGCATCAGACTACATCACGATATTTTCGTCAGTAAAAAAAGAAGTCCCCAGCAGAGTCGCCATTTTTGTTCTGTTACAAAAATGAGTGTTGCTAACTCAATTTTGTATATTGAAAACAAAGAAAGTACAAAGAGTCGTTAAACAAGAAATCTAAATACAATTAAAATTATGGGGAATATGCCAATGGAGATCGAGTACTGCAGCTGACTCCATTACTTCGTTGACGGTCCGATGGTGAGAGAACATGATAGATCTCTGGCTCACTGGCACGAAGACATCAACTAGGCTCCTAAGTATAATTTTTCTACGTCTTCTAGTATCTTGTTCGCCATTAAAATTGATTGTTTCAATAACTAACTTAAGAAAGTATAAAGAGGTCCTAGACAGACAATCTAAGTACAAATTTTTGATTCAGGGATGTGACGATGGACAAGGAGCGCTATGGCAGCTCCTTTACTCCGTTGACGATCCGACGCAGGGTGAGGAAGCTTATGTTCTCTCTTTGTTCGTCTCGGTATGCTCTCTCTCTGTGTTGGGAGACCCCTCTCTCTCTCTCCTTCTTGGGCATGCCACCCGGGTATATATAGTCATCCTTGGACGCGCATATGTTGGGCCGCATGGATGATAGAGGGTGCCACGTGTGCCTCCTTAATAAGGTACAGCTATAACCGTGAGCAGGCCAAGATGCCACGTGGTGCTTGTTGAGATTTTTCGTTCCAAAAGATCTGGGTGGTTCTCGTCCTTTGTGGGCATGATTTGGGCATCTTGACACATAGTCCTCACTTGGTTGGAGAGAATCACTCATGTCGTACCAACAAGATTTGGTCTTCATGGATTCTGAAACATATATAGCCATAGACGCATGGGACACATGGATTCTAGGACGCCTGGGGCCAAGGATGATGGAACGCATGGAACCTGGGATGCATGGGGCTAGGGACGCATAGGACTCATAGAGGATAGGACGCATGGGGCCAGAGACGCATGGGGCTGCATGGAGTCTGGGATGCATGGGGCCAGAGACACATAGGACGGCATAAATTCTGGAACACATGGGGACAGTTGTGTTGTACACGTGGCATGCACATCCGTCGAGAGTAAAGTTCTGTGTTGACGTGAGACTTCTATCGTTTAGTGTGTTCACGTCTTTTGAGGCATCCAAAAAATGCTTTGTGTCCGAATTTTGTGTCAAAGACGTTCATGTTGCTACGATGACGTGTGAGGCCCATCTATGGCCAAAGCTGCTTCGGCTGATTGGGACATAAGGATGTCGCCTTTCTGGGCTGCAGGGTGACTCTGCAGCATGGTTTTTACTTTGGGGGCGGATGGCTGTTAGACGCATGGATGCATATTTTCTATGCTTCTACATGACCCCCTTCAAAGTTTTCAAACTAATAGGTTTGAAATACTTTGAATAAGAAGCATGAAGGAAAAAATACTTTTGGTCGCATGGATATTGTGTAGCATGGACATTGGGACTACTTGGTCGTGGGCCGTATGGATTAGTGATTCCAGGCTGTCACTTCTGCATTAATTGCAGGATTCGATTTGATCATTGGGCAAATTTCTTGGGATCCTGAGCCATCTCATGATGCGGAGCCCAAGGCGACGGTTCACTCCTCGGTAATAGCAGAACGGGAATTCGAGCGCCATTCTCATCCTATGTTTCCACATGGATCGAGACGGCTCGGGCTATAAAAGAGAAGAAGTTGGGAAAGAGAGAGACTCTTTGCTAAATTTTTTCCTCCATTGTTGCAATTTTTATTGTATTCTTTCTCGACGACTGCCATGGCTTCTCGAGCTCCTTCTTCTTTCTCGACGACTGCCATGACCTTTGCTTGTTGACTCAGACCCGCCGACTGACGAGGAGACTCCTTCTGATGGCCCTCCTGCCCCTAAGCGCAAGACGGTCGTGGCCCGCCACCCGAGTCATTCCAAGCGAGCGCGAGTTGAGGAGGTTCCGGAGGTGGGGCTTATAGAAGAATGATATCTTCCTGCGGAGGATATAAGAGATGAGGTATGACCCAATGCGCTGGTGATTTTTGGAACAGACCAACCTTGGATGTGATAGCGGTGCCTGTAAGACCTCTTAATTTGATTCTTATGACTCCTCTATATGAATATCTTTCTTTTGGTCTGTTTGAAACTTTACAGCCACATGGGAGAAGGGGCCACCCTCGGCGATTTGCGGCTGCTAGGGTCTCTTACACAGAGCGAGGTAAAAGTCAATGTCTCTTGATCCCAAGGTTGCGACTGAGGAGCCTGTCCCTGAGAATTTAGGTAGGCGAGGGGGAGCTGGTGGAACCGGTTACTCTCCATATCTCAATGGATGACCCGGACGTTGTCGAGGTGGCTCCACAAATCCTGTCATCTATTCTGGGTATGTTGTTCCACCTTTTCTCGCGGGATAAGATATTTTGTCTTCAGTTTTCTATTTTGTTGGTGCTGTCGGTCACAAGTGGTTTTGGCCCTGCAGACTCAACTTTTTCTCTGAGGGTGGTGAATGTGTCCTCTGAGGAAGATACGAAAGAAGAAAGAGGTGGGGGACTGGTTCGAAGGAAGTCCATTCTTTCCTCCCTTACTAGGGGCAGAGAACATCTGATGGAACCTTCTGTTAGGGTCAATATAATGGAAGCCTCTACCTCTGTGAGTCTGCCTGGTACGACGATGGCTTTGTCACTTCTGTGGGAAAATGTTGGACGACATGAAGTTGTGGCTCCCTCGGTTGCTAGGGGTAGCGGTCCTCCAGAGGGATCTATTCCTGGTCTTACCAGTCTGAAGGCTAAGCTTGCCAGTTTGCCTAGCGTCCAGACACTAATTTCGGCGGGACAGAGTTTGGCTTCTACGAAAGCAGTCCATCGTCCGACACCCGTGGTTCCACCATCCGACTTGTCGAGTGTTGTCCCCTCTGTTTCATAGGCTACTTCAGCTGTCGAATTGGCTGTAGTTCCTTTGTCTTTGGCTCCCTTGACACCCACTACGGAAGTTGCAGCGATGGCTACTTCAAAAGTTATCCTTCAGGGCTTCTATATATTATTGAAGTAAGGAGTCAAAAATATATTGGTTCGAGGGATGCCCTTTGTTTGGTCCAAGCACGATGCCCTAGAACATATACAGATTTTGAGGACCCTCCCTGGCTCTGAGCAGATGGCTGACCTACTATTTTAGAAATTGATTGAAGTTGAGTAGTGTTTGGATGAGTTATAGCAAGTGCGATAGGCTGACGTCGTTGCGACCTTGGACAAGGAGTATGAATGCCTCTTGGACTCCATAAAATAAGTGAATGCTGCCTATGGGCAAACCAAGGCGGGTCTTGAGCAAGAACTCCAAAAAATGGAACTCCAACGCATCGCTTTGGACGCAGATGAGGCGGCTAGTTTCGCTCGAGAAGATGGGTTCTCTCACACTATTGCTGAGATCCAGGCGAAGATTGCACAACTCTAGGCCAACCTCAAGATCCTGGAGGGTTACGTTCGTGAGGCCCGTCAAGAGCGGGAGGTTATCAGTGCGCAATCTCTCACTGTAGCCCAGTCTTCTGCCACCCTTGAGTAGACTCTGAAGAGACTGGAGGAGAAGCACCAGTCTTACGCTTACCTTGATTGTCCTACTGTTGTAGATCAAGAAGCCGAGCGCCGAGTCAGAAATCAGATTGATGCCAGAGTGGCTCATCTCCGAGGATGCTTAGAAGAATTGTGCATCGATCAGTAGTATCAGTGGTCATTTTTTTTCTTTTTTTTTGATTGAGGCGTTGATAAGTCCTCAAATGTCGTTTGCCCCCTCCTTTTTTTGTGTTCGCCTTTTAGGGGAGAATAATAAAAAGAAACATTTCCCCTTTTGCTAGAATTATTCGTATAAACTTTGGGTATTACACTAGAGGTAATATGGACATAGTACAATATCGCCGTCTGTATAGGATGTCCCACTGAAGGACTTAGGTGAACCTATTATTTGTTGCACACATTGAGTACAAATAATAGGTTATAAAATAATCCCTATCAGAGGTAATATGGAAGTTATAGGTTTTGTGGACCCATTACTTCTTGATCACCTGAATACAAGTAATAGATTTGGAATAAGTCCTTCCAGAGGTGATATGGATGTGGCATATTTTGTGGACTTAACACTGCTGGTGTACCTTGGTAAGTACGGGTGATAAGTGTAGATAAAAATCTATATCAGAGGTAATATGGACATAATGATGATAGCAATACCCGGGAGGTTTGCTCAGATGTAATATGGATATGGAAAACTCAACTGGGGAGGAAGGTTAGGACAGTAGTTCAGAGGTAATATGAACGTGAACCAATGTTCGAGAAAGCTCACTAAGGAGTGATTTGGTAGGTGTAGTCTATCCGAGAATAAAGATAGACCTGAGGATTGCTCCGTTGGGGAGATCGTCAAGACGATAGCTCAGAGGTAATGTGAACATGGCTAGCGTCTAACGAGATTGGTTTGAGTGGTCACTGTGGGAGTGTGCAAGTGGACCTGATGACTGCTCCACTAGGAAGACTTTGAGGATCCATCATCTATTGCTTATCTAGGATTCCTGGATACAGATAATAGCTTTTACAAGAATTTGTAAAGAAGGAGACATGTTGTACATAGGCCCTTGCTGGGGATGAATAACCAAGAGTGTAAAAATTATACATCTTGATTGGGAGCTGGGGATAAGGAGAGTAACATATTGTTTGACCCTTATATCCCATTGGGCCTGACCCGCGGCCCGCCAACCGGGCCAGCCCGCACTGCCATCAGGGTCGGGTCGGGTCGATCAAACCCGACCCGTGAGCCGCCCGATCCGCCTAACCCGGCCTCCCCACGACCCTGTCCCCCGCGTCGGCGCCCGATTCTTCCGGCCACGTCGCCTCCGCGCCGCCCGCCCCACTCGGCGCCACGACGCCGCTCCGCTCGCCACGATCCCCCTCTCCCTCCGCCTATCGCGGCCTCGCCTCGCCCTCTTTCCCCTATATAAAGTCCTCGACAAACCCTCTCCGGCCATCCCAATCCCCGCCTGAACCCTAACGCCGCCGCCGCCGTTCCCCTCCTCGCCGTCGACCCTCGCCCAGACTCGCCGGCCAGACCGCAGCCGTCAGCAGCCGTCCCCGACTACCCAGCGGCCCCCTCCACTCCGGCGCCGCCCTCGACCCCGCCAGCAGCCGACGAGCCGCCCCAGCCCCTCTCCTGCGCGCCTCCGGCCGGCCACCCACCGCAGCGTCCAGGGAACCCTAACCCTAATTCCCATTTCCCTGTGTCGGCGTGTCGGACACGACACGGACACAAAAATTTCTGGGTTTCAGAGTCCTGTTCAGGTACTCATATCTTTCTCCTCACTGCCCCGTTTTCAATTCCGTAAATTGCGTTGTGAAGCCTGTATGACCCTCTCGGTGCCCAGATAAACCACTCGGGACATCGAGTCCTGTGGTGATCGCACACCGCGATCCAAAAACAGGAGAAAACCAGACCCTGTTTCACCCCGGAACCGAGTACGCCCCGCCAAACGGGACGACTTGGTCATGCGCGATCTTCACAGATACGTGCGTAGCATTGATACGGACGTGTGAGATTTCGTGGAAATCGATTCGGGTGTACGTGCACACCGGGATCAACGCGTATCCGCGGACACCGCCCCGTATCTGCCTTTTCTGTAATTCACCCTAACTTCATGCACACACGTCAGATTGAAACGAAACTTACATCATCGGACTCGTAGCAATACGCTGGTCCTGTGGGTCAAGTTTGGTTCGATTCTGAGAACGTTGACAAAATCGCGTGTCGTGGGCCCCACAAGCTCCGCTCGACGGGCAATTTCGTGATCGGCTCATCGGAATCCAATTCTGGAAGTTCCGTTGGGTTCGTATCATCGTTCCTGACCTGTTGACACTAAGTTTGGTGAATTTGGAGACCTTTGACCCTGACACGTTTTCGGTGCAAAGCTAGCCCACATGCGGACCCCGTTTTGACCCGAAACTGCCGTTTTTGCCCTTGTCTTCAAATTGGACCCAAGGACAGGCATTTCTAGCTATTTGATATCTTCTGAACATGATGGTAATGTTTATTTCAGCATCCGGAGTCATTTCTGGAAATTTTCCTGAGATACAAACTATAATTGGATCCAAACATCAGGCAAGTACCTGCACTTCAAAGTTTAATCTTTATATTATGATAATTAATTCCCTGCTTTACTAGTACCATTGATGATTACACGTAGTGTTAGAATACTGGATTTTATGTCTTGAATACTGGAGTTCATGTCTTGTTTTTCGTGTCGGGTGGGAGAATACTAGAAGGCATGTAGTTTACCCTTTCGCCTGCCGTGACGAATAGCTGTTGGTACGCGACTGTACCCTCAGCCAGATCTTGATTATTCATGTTTAATAGCTGTCCATGACGGCCGGATTAGCCTTATAAATCCCTGCATGCCAACTATGTATTCTAAAATAAATACAAGTTCACACACATAGCTTCTTGTCTTGTTGCAATTCCAGTTGTCTTATTGTAGTTTCATTTCCTGTCTCATATTATTCCTGTTTACTCATATTCTTGTTTATAGTCTTAACTCTTAGTTATTGTTGTTTCTTTTATGCATATTCTCAATATGATACTCAGTCAGTTTCTTTTCTAATTGTCATAAATATTTAGTTTAATCTTGTCGTGCATTATGTACTTTGCTCCTTTCCTGACTGGATCCGTTGATTTAGGCGATGATGAGGACTTTGCCCCCTACCTATTATGGCCCTTATGAGGGAACAGATGACACATATGAGGAGCCAGTTCCCACCCAGGAGACTACTTCTGCAGAGTAGTTAGCAGTAGCTATTTATTTATGCTCTTCTATCTTAGTAATCGGGTTTGTCCCCGATTTTATTTCTGAATTATGTATTAAACATTTGGTCTGTTGTCACATTTATTCTATTTGAAATCTTAGCATTCTTTTCCTGTTATTATCTTTGCCTATTTCATCATTTGTGAATGAGCTAGATGTTTTAACTGTGGATATGACCTAGACAGCGTACTACCGCCGACTCTGCAGCGTAGGCTGGACGTACCCACGCACTCGCGCCCAAATTTTCGGGTGTGGATCGTGACACATTTTTATGGTGGCCCATGCAGGTCTAGTATCCTTAAATAGGGTAATACCCTAGGACAGGGTATGGAATAAGATTGAGGATTCTAGGAAAAGCTCATTCACATAATAGGATCTTCATTTCAATCCTTGATATCATTCCTAATCAATTTTCCTATCGCCCTTGATTTCCAAGTAATCTATTCTAATCTTCCTATCCCTTAATCTTTCAGAATGGTTCAGACAAGTAACACAGTAGGAGGCACATCAGAACCAGCTGAGCAGACTGTGCCTGAAACTCTTGCACTCCCGTCGCCTCCATCTACTCCAGCAGTTACTCTAGATGGGCACAGCTACTCGGAGTGTTCCAGGGACTTATAGAATCCCAGAAAGAACAGACTGCACTTCTACGAACCAGCCTCTCAGAAGCTCTTCGGTCCCATGAGTCACCACTAAAGAGGCCAGGAAGTGCCAAAGACTTCAAGAACCTCAAACCCCTGGAATTCTATGGAACTGAGGGAATTCTCTATGCCGATGAATGGATAGAGAATGTAGAGCGACTCCTGAAGACTGCTCGGGTCCCTGATGATCTCAAAGTGGAGTATGCAAGCCTGCAACTATTCGACATAGCTCGGACCTGGTTTAGAGATGAACCCCAACTATCTGCCCCTGACCTCACCTGGGAGGACTTCAAGAGGCTATTCAAGGAGAAATTCTATCTCGAAGTGGATCGGGAAGCTCTCGAAAGCCAATTTGAGAGACTGGAACAAGGTAACCTATCTGTTGATGAGTACACTGCTGAATTTAGCAGGTTGAGCCACTTTGCAGAGTACATGGTTCGTACCCCGGAGGACAGAGCCCGTAGATTCAAGAAGGGGTTGTCTCCGGATATTCGCCTTGCTGTCACCACTAGCCGAGCTCGCACATACGAGGAAATCTTGAGCGTGGCACAAGGCGTTGAGAGAGACATGGGGCATAAACTAAAGCGGGAGAGAGATACTGGAAGTATGGGACCCCACAAACGCCCATTTCAACAACAACCACTGTAAACACCCTAAATTTTTGAGAATAATTTTAAATGAAGTTATTTCGTTTTGGGAATTTTTGGAAACTTAAAACCAGGATGAGTGTGATTTAAAGAAATAATTTTAAGTGTGGCTAGATGGGGTTAAAATATTCTGGAAGTAAAAATTTATTGTGTATGATGGAGAACCGGACGCATGGCATTTTTCGGTGAATTAATCGGACACCGGAGCAACGTATCGAGGACCAAAAGCAATTGGATTGTAAACCGAACCCAAACGAACCAAACCCAAACCCACCAACCCGAAACCCGCACAGCAAGCCCTAGCCCCGCCGGATTGCACTGTAGCAGCTATTAAAGCAGCCGCAGCCGCCATCCTCGATATACGAGCCCGAGCAGCGCCGCTTTCTCCAGAATCCGTTCGCCCACCGGAACCCTAGTTCCCAGCACCCCTTCGCCTCCCATCGACACCCCTCCACCGCGATCCGTTACTCGTCGACCCCGCCGCCGAGTTCGCCCAGCAACCCCGAGCGCGGCTTCACCCCCCCGCCGCGAGCACAGCGACCCCGAGCACAACTCCTCCGCCTCACAGCGTCTCCGCGGACACGAGACGCGAGCAGCAGCACGTGAGGACACGACCAGGACACATATTGGACTCTCGGTCACGTGAAAAACAGAATTCACGGAGCCCTGTTCAGGTACTGTTTTCACCCTCATCGCAACTCCGATTCCGTTTCTGTAAATTGCTATGCGTAGACTGTATAACCCTCTCGGTGCCCGTGCAATTCGCTCGGAGCATCGCGTCCTGTGGTGATCGCACACCGCGATCCAAAAACAGGAAAAATAATACCCCGTTTCACCCCGGAACTGAGTCCGCCCCGCCAATCGGGACGACTTGGTCGCACGCGGTCCTTACCAAACTGTGCGCGACGTTGATACGGTCGTGTAGGATTTCGCAGAAGTCGATTCAGAGGTGCGTGCACCCCGGAATCAACGCGTATCCGCCGACGACACACCGTATCCGTCCTTTCTGGAACGCGCTGTAACTTCGTGTACACACGTCGGATCGAGACGAAACTTGCGCCATCGGACTCGTAGCAACACGCTGGTCCTGTGAGCCAAGTTTGGTTCGATTCTGAGGACGTTGACAAAACCACGTATCGTGGGCCCCACAGGCTCCACTTGACCGGTGATTTTGTGATCGGCTCATCGGAATCCAATTCTGGAAGTTCCGTTGGGTTCGTATCATCGTTCCTGACTTGTAGGTACTGAGTTTGACTAATTTGGAGACCTTTGACCCTGACACGCTTTTCGGTGCAAAGTGGCCCACAAGTGGAACCCGCTTTGGTCCGGAAATGACCATTTTGCCCTGTGTCCAAATTGGACGTAAGGACAGGCATTTCTAGCAGTTTGATACCTTCTGAGACTGTTGATGATATTTATTACAGCATCTGGAGTAGCCCCTACCGGTTCCACAGATCCCAGGACGACAGTTGATATTCGGACATTAGGCAAGTGTACCTTGCCAAACTCTGCAGCTTAGTTATTTATTTTCCTTGCTATATATATATTACTGTGCATGCTCAACCTAGGACCGTTTGACATACTTAGCGTCCGATTATCAGTCGGGTGCCAACATCGTACGCGGTGTTGGGTAATGTCATCTAGATATGGACATACGTGACACTTTATCTTCTCGTACTGGTCATACCAAGTACACTTGACCCAGGACACTGGACACTGATCATGAGACAGGATCTTCCCGAGATATTCGTGGTGATCCTGTATAGGTTGCAGGACTTATAGAGATACTATATTCTAGATACATTATGACTTGTGCATTAGTTATGACCCCGCGGACATGGACGTGAGACGTTATGTTCAGGATTTGTGTGGTTACATTGGGTGGGGAGAGACACACAGACTACAGGCTGATTATATATATACACCCCTATTACCGTGAGGCACAAGACTCTATAACCGAGCTTGGCCCATTACTCATATTTACTGCTGCTACCGGCTCCCCTACACAGAGCTTGTAGTATGCTTCAGCCTGAGTTCTAGTGCTGCTCTTATCTTGCATATCACTTAGCTGGTTATTTTAGTATTCCCTTATTGTTCCATCTATTGCTGGATAGATTCACAGGCTACAGGTTGATATTATTATGTCGGCTACTCAGTCTCCCGCTGAGCTAGACCACCCCATGATACCCCTGCTACAGGCTCCCCTACACAGAGCTTGTAGAGGTTCAACCTGAGTACTATTGATATTCTCTCTTGCATTATACAGATGTTACATACTTACCCTGCTTGTCTCATTATTGCTGCACTGTTTATATTCTGGCTTGTTTTATTTCCTGTACCTTGCTATGTCCCCTGAGGACCTGGATATGGATTTTGTCCCCAGATTTTGCAGAACAGGTTTACCCCGAGGTTTACGGGACTGCAGCAGGAGGAGCCGATCCAGGAGCTGTACCACCATCTGATGGCGAGGTCTTAGCTGAAGACTTCTCTTGAGCATCCATGTTCATGCTCAGTTTTTATTTATTATTTCAGTCTTTTCTTTTCTGGTCTGTAGAACCATTGTACTAGATATTTATCGGGTTGTTCCCCGAAGTATTTTGTGAGACTTGCTGATGATTTACATTCCTCATTTATTATGTGGATCATATTTTATATCTTGTGTGGATGAGATTAGTTGTGCCATGATTGTCGTAGACTTGTTTTACAGCTTAAGTATGCCCTGATGGATCCATTATATTGAGTTGGTCCATCGGTGCGTACTGCTGGCCATTATCACGCGTCCGATCCCTCGGTAGTTTGGGACTGGGGCGTGACATGGTTTTTGTGGTGGCCCATGCAGGTCTACGACTAAATAGTTCGGTTTCAACTTAGGGACCGGACCAGCCTGCCCTAAGGATAGTATAAACTATAGGATCTCATCCATCATTTAACCATTTGTTGAACTCTATATCGAACTCGAAATTTTTACTTGAACTGCATCCTGTATTGATTCCTCTGAGCGTTCTCATAGTTTATCTTTTGATTTCAGAGCAATGGATTCCGAGAACAGAGATGATATTCCTTTGGAGACACCACACGACGCTGTGATTACTTATGGAGATGGAGTGACCCCTAGAAGTGGAGGACAAGCATCGCAGAGTGATCAAACCGGTCAGCCTAATCCAAGGTTCCGGAGAGATGACATCCCACCTCCACCACAGTTCACTCCCCAGATGCCAGCTTTCCCACCAGGACAAGCCATGGATGGGCAACAAATGTTTCAGATGATGTATGCTATGATGCAAGCACAGCAGCAGATTCAGCAAGAGGCCCATCGGCAGGAGGTCGAGTATCTGAGGACCAGCCTGGTATCCGCATTGGAGCAGGCTAATCCAGCAGCGAGGCAAACATCGACGGGATCTATCACCGACTTCCGTCATCTCAAGCCTCGCACATTTTCTGGTAAAGAAGGGCCAACGGAAGTTCATGAGTGGCTCACAAACATTCAGCATCAGCTGGAAGCCGCCGAACTTCCAAGAGAGAGATGGATGACTGCAGTCAGAATGCAGTTAACTGATAATGCGCACCACTGGTGGTTAGCAGAAGAAAGGAGACTTGGACAGGACAGAGTCACATGGGAAGAGTTCTCCAGACTCTTCCAAGAGATGTACATCCCGGCAGTTGCAAGGTCAGAGCTCAGGGACAAGTTCAACCGCCTCATCCAGGGCAGCATGACAGTAGAAGAATACAATTCTGAATTTATTCGCCTGAGCCGCTTTGCTCCAACATTGATTTCGACAGAGGAGGAGAAAGCGGAAAAGTTCTTTGACGGGTTGAAGTTCGAACTCCAAAGATTGATTGGCTCAGTGGCACCTACAAATTATACTGATGTTCTAGCAGCAGCGCGACGCATGGAGCGCGTCACTAGAAGGGAATCGAATCTGAAGAGGCCAAACACCTCCGCACCAACCAAGGCAGCACATGGAGATTCTGCAAAACGATTCCAGAGGAGTACGCCAGATAGAGCAGCGCACAGGGCCATATCCCTTCCTACTTGTCATCACTGCGGCAAGGTAGGACACATTGAGAGAGAATGCCGACGCAAGTTGGGACTCTGCCTAGCTTGCGGGTCCAACCAGCATCAGACCAGAGACTGCACCGAGCGAAGAGAGGGAGCACCGAGATTAGCTTTGCCTGCACCACGACCAGCGCATCCAGCCGTAGGAGCACAGCAGGCAGGAGTTGGTGGAGTCAGACCACCAGCCCTAGGAGGGAATCAGCAGAGACCACCCCTAGCACCGCAGGCAGCTTTATTTCAGCAGGCTCAGCAGCAGCGAGGCCAAGCCCAGGGCCGAGGACAGGCATTCACCTTAGCTGTTGAGGAGGAGGCTACAGCAGGCGAGGTCATCGCAGGTACTATTTTAGTAGCTTCATTACCTGCAGTAGCATTATTTGATTCTGGAGCATCACATTCATTTATAGCAGCTAGCTTTGTAGCCACCCATAGAGTAGCTACCGCACCCCTCCCGAAGATGAAGAGGATTCTTATGGGAGGCGGTATTATTCCAGTTAGTGATGTCTGTAGATCATGTTCTGTAGTCGTATGTGGCCGAGAAATGCGAGCACAGTTTCTGATATTTTCTATGCCGGATTATGACGTCGTACTTGGTATGGACTGGTTAAGTCAGTACCATGCGACTCTTGATTGCCGAATTGGGCGGGTTATATTTAGACCGCCTGGACATCCAGAATTTGAGTTTCTCCGAGGAGCAGTAGAGCAAGGAGTTCAGCCTACTCTTAGGGTACTATCTGTAGAAGGGGAGACAGGTTACCCGAGAGTCATATCAGAATTTGTGGATGTATTTCCTGATGATCTTCCAGGTTTACCGCCTGATCGGGAAATAGAATTCATAATAGACTTAACTCCAGGAGCAGAGCCAATCACTTCAATAGTTTATCGACTAGCACCCAAGGAGTTAGTTGAGTTGAAAGCACAGGTTGATGATCTTTTGGAGAAGGGTTTCATTCGGCCCAGTGTTTCACCTTGAGGGGCACCCATATTATTTGTGCCGAAGAAGGATGGAACAGTACGGTTATGCATTGATTACCGGGCACTCAATGCTGTAACCATCAAGAATAGGTATCCCCTACCCCGCATTGATGATCTATTCGATCAATTGAGTGGTGCAAGGGTATTTTCGAAGATTGACCTTCGATCCGGCTATCATCAGATCAAGGTAAGGAAGGAAGACATCCCGAAGACAGCTTTCAGGACAAAGTATGGGCATTATGAGTTCTTGGTGATGCCGTTTGGCTTAACCAACGCACCAGCAGTGTTTATGAGCTTAATGAACAGGGTCTTTCATCAGTTCTTGGATAAATTCGTAGTGGTATTCATTGACGACATCCTCATATATTCCAAGAGCCCTGAAGAGCACGAGGAACATCTTAGAATCGTGTTAGAGACCTTGAGACAGGAGAAGTTATATGCCAAGCTTAGTAAGTGTGAGTTCTGTATGGACAAAGTACCTTTCTTGGGACACATCATATCAGGAGAAGGACTTTCCGTAGATCCAGAGAAGGTGGCAGCAATAGAGACTTGGCCTACACCCACATCAGTCGCAGAGGTGAGAAGTTTTCTCGGACTTGCGGGATATTACCGAAGGTTCGTAGAAAATTTCTCAAGGATTGCAGAACCAATGACGAAGCTGACACGGAAGGACCAGGAGTTTATATGGACAGAAGACTGCCAGAAGGCTTTTGAAGAACTGAAGAGAAGATTAACAACAGCACCTGTCTTGACTCTTCCTTCGGGGTCGGGAGGTTTTGTTGTTTACAGTGATGCATCAGGCAGTGGACTAGGATGTGTTTTAATGCAACATGGCAAGGTCATTGCTTATGCGTCGAGACAGTTGAAGGACCACGAGAAGAACTACCCAACACATGATCTGGAATTAGCAGCAGTGATATTTGCATTGAAGATATGGAGGCACTATCTTTATGGAGAGAGGGTAGAAATCTTCACCGATCACAAGAGTCTGAAGTATGTATATACTCAGAAGGAGCTAAACATGAGGCAGAGACGCTGGCTGGAACTGATGGTAGATTTTGACATCGATCTGCAGTATCATCCGGGGAAGGCGAATGTTGTTGCAGACGCACTGAGCAGGAAGCCTATGGCCTATTTCTTGACGGTGCAGCCCGAGTTATTGAGAGATTTGCAGGAGTTACAGATAGAGGTCGTCTTACCGGGACAGAATGGATTGATGGCTAATCTTGAGATTCAGTCATCCCTCGTGGAGAAGATTAAGGAGGCATTGCCCACCGATGCTAGATTCCGAAGACTCAAAGAAAGGACAGAAGCCGGCATTCAGACAGGACTTCGCATCCACGAAGACGGGACCTTGAGGTTTGGAAATCGCCTGTATGTTCCAAACGGAGAATTGAGACAGGAGTTGATGACGGAAGCACATAGCTCTATGTACTCTGTTCACCCGGGAGGAACTAAGATGTACAGGGACTTGAGACAGTATTACTGGTGGCATGGAATGAAGAGAGAGATCGCAAGGTTTGTGGCTAGATGCTTAGTCTGCCAGCAGGTAAAGGCCGAGCATCAGAGGACCGCAGGGATGTTACAGCCGCTTCCGATACCGGAATGGAAGTGGGAGCACATCACGATGGACTTTGTCACAGGATTTCCGAAGAGCCCCAGCGGAAGAGACGCAGTATGGGTGATCGTGGATCGACTCACTAAATCGGCACACTTCTTGCCATTTAGAGTTGGACAGACCACAGAGGTACTAGCTGACATGTATATGCGACAAATCGTCAAATTACATGGAGTACCTGTTAGTATTGTATCGGATCGAGATTCGAGATTTACATCTCATTTCTGGAGAAGCATGCAAGAGAGTCTCGGCACCAGACTCAAGTTCAGCACGGCATACCACCCGCAGACAGATGGCCAATCGGAACGCACCATTCAGATATTGGAGGACATGTTGCGATCATGTATGCTAGACTTTGGAGGATCTTGGGAAGATCATTTGCATTTAGTAGAGTTCTCCTACAATAACAGTTATCAGGCCAGCATTCAGATGGCACCCTTCGAAGCTTTATACGGAAGGAAGTGCAGGTCACCTATATGCTGGAGTGACGTCGGTGAACGTCAGATACTGGGACCAGAATTGGTCACACAGACAGTGGAGAAGGTGAAGCAGATTCAGAATCATCTACGGGCAGCTCAGGACCGACAGAAGCATTGGGCAGACACGCACAGACGTCCCCTAGAGTTCAAAGAAGGGGATCACGTATTCTTGAGGATTTCGCCCACTCGGGGTACTATCAGATTCGGGAGCAGAGGCAAGCTGAGCCCAAGGTATATTGGGCCATTTGACATTCTAGAGCGCGTTGGTGAGGTGGCTTATCGTCTTGCATTACCTCCATCCTTAGAGGGAGTGCATGACGTATTCCACGTCTCACAGCTGCGAAGGTACGTGACCGACCCAAGTCACGTAGTCGATCATTCAGAGATCGCAGTAGGCCCGAGCTTGAGGTATGAGGAACAACCAGTTGGCATCCTCGACGTCAGTGAGAAGACATTGCGGGGACAGACAATCAGACTGGTCCGAGTAGCATGGAAACATCATTCACCAGGCGAATCGACTTGGGAACGAGAAGATAGTATGCGTCAACGATATCCCCATTTGTTCGAGGAGGCAGTTGTAAACTAGGTCACCTTGTATTTCCATAACCCTTCTTTAGTAACTTATTCTTTGATTGCGAGGACGCAATCCTTTTAAGGAGGGAAGATTGTAAACACCCTAAATTTTTGAGAATAATTTTAAATGAAGTTATTTCGTTTTGGGAATTTTTGGAAACTTAAAACCAGGATGAGTGTGATTTAAAGAAATAATTTTAAGTGTGGCTAGATGGGGTTAAAATATTCTGGAAGTAAAAATTTATTGTGTATGATGGAGAACCGGACGCATGTCATTTTTCGGTGAATTAATCGGACACCGGAGCAACGTATCGAGGACCAAAAGCAATTGGATTGTAAACCGAACCCAAACGAACCAAACCCAAACCCACCAACCCGAAACCCGCACAGCAAGCCCTAGCCCCGCCGGATTGCACTGTAGCAGCTATTAAAGCAGCCGCAGCCGCCATCCTCGATATACGAGCCCGAGCAGCGCCGCTTTCTCCAGAATCCGTTCGCCCACCGGAACCCTAGTTCCCAGCACCCCTTCGCCTCCCATCGACACCCCTCCACCGCGATCCGTTACTCGTCGACCCCGCCGCCGAGTTCGCCCAGCAACCCCGAGCGCGGCTTCACCCCCCCGCCGCGAGCACAGCGACCCCGAGCACAACTCCTCCGCCTCACAGCGTCTCCGCGGACACGAGACGCGAGCAGCAGCACGTGAGGACACGACCAGGACACATATTGGACTCTCGGTCACGTGAAAAACAGAATTCACGGAGCCCTGTTCAGGTACTGTTTTCACCCTCATCGCAACTCCGATTCCATTTCTGTAAATTGCTATGCGTAGACTGTATAACCCTCTCGGTGCCCGTGCAATTCGCTCGGAGCATCGCGTCCTGTGGTGATCGCACACCGCGATCCAAAAACAGGAAAAATAACACCCCGTTTCACCCCGGAACTGAGTCCGCCCCGCCAATCGGGACGACTTGGTCGCACGCGGTCCTTACCAAACTGTGCGCGACGTTGATACGGTCGTGTAGGATTTCGCAGAAGTCGATTCAGAGGTGCGTGCACCCCGGAATCAACGCGTATCCGCCGACGACACACCGTATCCGTCCTTTCTGGAACGCGCTGTAACTTCGTGTACACACGTCGGATCGAGACGAAACTTGCGCCATCGGACTCGTAGCAACACGCTGGTCCTGTGAGCCAAGTTTGGTTCGATTCTGAGGACGTTGACAAAACCACGTATCGTGGGCCCCACAGGCTCCACTTGACCGGTGATTTTGTGATCGGCTCATCGGAATCCAATTCTGGAAGTTCCGTTGGGTTCGTATCATCGTTCCTGACTTGTAGGCACTGAGTTTGACTAATTTGGAGACCTTTGACCCTGACACGCTTTTCGGTGCAAAGTGGCCACAAGTGGAACCCGCTTTGGTCCGGAAATGACCATTTTGCCCTGTGTCCAAATTGGACGTAAGGACAGGCATTTCTAGCAGTTTGATACCTTCTGAGACTGTTGATGATATTTATTACAGCATCTGGAGTAGCCCCTACCGGTTCCACAGATCCCAGGACGACAGTTGATATTCGGACATCAGGCAAGTGTACCTTGCCAAACTCTGCAGCTTAGTTATTTATTTTCCTTGCTATATATATATTACTGTGCATGCTCAACCTAGGACCGTTTGACATACTTAGCGTCCGATTATCAGTCGGGTGCCAACATCGTACGCGGTGTTGGGTAATGTCATCTAGATATGGACATACGTGACACTTTATCTTCTCGTACTGGTCATACCAAGTACACTTGACCCAGGACACTGGACACTGATCATGAGACAGGATCTTCCCGAGATATTCGTGGTGATCCTGTATAGGTTGCAGGACTTATAGAGATACTATATTCTAGATACATTATGACTTGTGCATTAGTTATGACCCCGCGGACATGGACGTGAGACGTTATGTTCAGGATTTGTGTGGTTACATTGGGTGGGGAGAGACACACAGACTACAGGCTGATTATATATATACACCCCTATTACCGTGAGGCACAAGACTCTATAGCCGAGCTTGGCCCATTACTCATATTTACTGCTGCTACCGGCTCCCCTACACAGAGCTTGTAGTATGCTTCAGCCTGAGTTCTAGTGCTGCTCTTATCTTGCATATCACTTAGCTGGTTATTTTAGTATTCCCTTATTGTTCCATCTATTGCTGGATAGATTCACAGGCTACAGGTTGATATTATTATGTCGGCTACTCAGTCTCCCGCTGAGCTAGACCACCCCATGATACCCCTGCTACAGGCTCCCCTACACAGAGCTTGTAGAGGTTCAACCTGAGTACTATTGATATCCTCTCTTGCATTATACAGATGTTACATACTTACCCTGCTTATCTCATTATTGCTGCACTGTTTATATTCTGGCTTGTTTTATTTCCTGTACCTTGCTATGTCCCCTGAGGACCTGGATATGGATTTTGTCCCCAGATTTTGCAGAACAGGTTTACCCCGAGGTTTACGGGACTGCAGCAGGAGGAGCCGATCCAGGAGCTGTACCACCATCTGATGGCGAGGTCTTAGCTGAAGACTTCTCTTGAGCATCCATGTTCATGCTCAGTTTTTATTTATTATTTCAGTCTTTTCTTTTCTGGTCTGTAGAACCATTGTACTAGATATTTATCGGGTTGTTCCCCGAAGTATTTTGTGAGACTTGCTGATGATTTACATTCCTCATTTATTATGTGGATCATATTTTATATCTTGTGTGGATGAGATTAGTTGTGCCATGATTGTCGTAGACTTGTTTTACAGCTTAAGTATGCCCTGATGGATCCATTATATTGAGTTGGTCCATCGGTGCGTACTGCTGGCCATTATCACGCGTCCGATCCCTCGGTAGTTTGGGACTGGGGCGTGACAACCACAGCAGAGAACCCCGCAGCAAACTCAGCGTCCTCTCCCTTGAGCCCCAGCACCCCAACACCAAGCTCAAGGACAGAACCAACAAGCTGCCGCTTGTAACTTTTGCCAAAAACCAGGTCACACTTGGCAAGTCTGCAGGAAGAGGCTAGGTGCCTGCCTCTACTGCGGCTCAGCAGCGCATCAAATGAGGGACTGTCCTGCTGCTCAAGGACGTCCAGCTGCACCAAAGGCTCCAGTCCAGGCCAGGCCCCCAACAGCACAGCAGAGGGGACCCCCGCTTCCAACTCAACAATAACGCTTTGCTCAGCACCAACAGCAGCAACAGAGGGGTGCACCTCAGCAAGGTCGTGCTTTTGCAATGACTCTGGAAGAAGCTGAAGCCACAGCAGACGTGATCACAGGTTCTGTGCTTATAAATTCAATACCAACCATTACTTTATTTGATTCTGGAGCTTCACATTCATTCATGTCAGTAGATTTTCTTATGAAGCATAGCTTAATCACTGAACCCCTTAGGAATTATTATAAGATCATTACCGGTGGAGGAATTATCCCGGTTAGTGATGCATATAACAATTGTCCTATTACATTATGTGGAAGAGAACTATATGCTAGGCTACTCGTAATGCCAGTTCCCAGTTTTGATATTATACTGGGTATGGATTGGTTGAGTCAACATCATGCCACTATAGACTGTCACAGAGGTAGTGTAATCTTCAGGCCCCCTGACAAGCCAGAATTTGAATTCACTAGAGGTTCTAGAGAAATTGGTAGTAACAAAATTTGCGGAGCCCTAGTACCAGAAGAATTGCCACTACCTATTATCTCTGAATATCTTGATGTCTTCCCTGAGGATCTTCCAGGATTACCCCCAGACCGAGAAGTTGAATTCTCTATTGACTTAGTGCCAGGAGCAGCGCCAGTATCTCAAAATCCCTACAGAATCAACAAGAAAGAGATAATAGAACTAAATGAGCAGATAAAAGAGTTAGAAGACAAATACTTCATTAGGTCTAGTGTCTCATCCTGGGGAGCTCCAGTATTATTTGTGCCCAAGAATGACGGAATATCCCGAATGTGTATTGACTACAGGGCCTTGAATGCCTTAACAATTAAGAATAAGTATCCCCTACCCAGGATAGATGACTTATTTGATCAATTAAGTGGAGCTCGAGTATTTTCAAAGATTGACTTGAGGTCTGGTTACCACCAAGTAAGGGTGAGGAAGGAAGACATCCCTAAAACTGCTTTCAATATCCGGAACGGACACTACGAATTCTTAGTGATGCCTTTCGGGTTGACGAATGCTTCCGCAGTTTTTATGAACTTAATGAACAGAGTCTTCCAGCAATACCTAGACAAATTTGTAGTGGTCTTTATTGATGATATTTTGATCTATTCCAAGACTCCCGAAGAACATGAAAAACACTTGAGGCTAGCATTGGAGACTTTAAGGATGGAAAAACTTTATGGAAAATTATCTAAATGTGCATTCTTCCTAGACAAAGTAGAATTCTTGGGACATGTTGTGACTGGAGATGGAATAGAAGTAGATCCCAAGAAGATAGCGGCAGTATAATCATGGCCCACTCCAGACTCTGTAGCAAAAATTAGAAGCTTCCTGGGACTAGCTGGCTACTATCGGAAGTTCGTGAAGGACTTTGCTAAAATTGCTGAGCCCATGACAAAATTAACAAGGAAGGATGAAGAGTTCATCTGGACTGATGAATGTCACTATGCTTTTGAAGAATTGAAGAAAAGGCTGACAACTGCCCCTATTCTGACCTTACCATCTGGAACCAGAGGATTCGCTATATATAGTGATGCTTCTGGAAAAGGTCTAGGTTGTGTATTGGAGCAGAACAAGAAGGTGATAGCATATGCCTTTAGACAGCTTCGACCTCATGAAAAGAACTATTCAACTCATGATTTAGAATTGGTAGCTGTTATCTTTTCTCTTAAGCTATGGAAGCATTATCTTTATGGAGAAAATTTAGAAATATTTACAGACCATAAAAGTCTAAAATATATCTTCACTCAGAAAAAGCTGAACATGAGGCAAAGAAGGTGGCTGGAGCTAATGAAAGATTTTGATATCACCCTTCAATATCATCCTGGGAAGGCCAATGTAGTTGCTGATGCTCTAAGCAGATATCCTATGGCGATGTACTTGACTATGGACCGACACTTGCTCGAGGACTTGGAAAGTTTAGGCATTGAGCTAATTATCCCAGGAAAAAAAGGCCAAATGATGAACTTGCAGATTCAATCTACCTTAATAGATAATATCAAGGAGACTCAGTTTCAAGACGAAGGCCTGCGAAGCATTCGAGGTCAAGTGCAAGCTGGATTAGTGGAGGACTTCAAAATTCATGAAGATGGATCACTGAGGCATGGAGATAGATTATGTGTACCTCAAGGAGACATAAGAGAAGAAATTATGCAAGAGGCGCACAGATCGCAATACTCTATACATCCAGGAGCCAACAAAATATACAAAGACCTGAGGACGCATGTTTGGTGGCATGGCATGAAAAGAGAAGTAGCCAGGTTTGTATCTCGTTGCTTAGTGTGCCAACAAGTCAAGGCTGAAAGACAAAGAGATGGGGGATTGCTTCAACCACTACCCATTCCGGAATGGAAGTGGGAACATATTACAATGGATTTTGTTTCTGGGCTTCCAAGGACACCTAGTGGAAAGGATGCAATTTGGGTGATAGTGGATAGACTGACCAAGTCTGCACATTTTCTACCCTTCAAAGTAGGGCTATCTACAGAAAAGTTGGCAGATTTATATATCAGACATATTGTTAAATTGCATGGGGTTCCAGTAAGTATTGTCTCCGACCGAGATTCAAGATTCACCTCTCACTTCTGGAAGAGCTTACAAGCCAGCTTGGAGACTCAACTCAAATTCAGCACAGCTTATCATCCCCAAACCGATGGACAATCGGAACGTACAATCCAGACCCTTGAAGATATGCTCCGTACATGTGTTCTGGATTTTGGAGGATCGTGGGAAGACTATCTACATCTTGTGGAGTTCTCTTATAATAACAGTTACCAAGCAAGTATTGAGATGACTCTATTTGAAGCTTTGTATGGACGAAGATGTCGTACCCCGCTATCATGGGACGACGTAGGAGAAAGAGCCTTACTGGGACCAGAGATGGTGATCGATTCAACTGAGAAGGTAAAACAAATAAGGGAAAGACTTCGGGTGGCTCAAGACAGGCAACGACATTGGACAAATAGCCACCGAAGGCCCTTGGAATTTGAGGTAATTAAATTTATAAAATTCAAGTTAATTTAAACATTATAATTATGGAACTAAGACTTGATTATGACTTTATTAAAGGTTGGAAAACTGGTATTCTTGAAGATTTTTCCGACACGTGGCACCATTAGGTTCGGAAGGAGTGAAAAACTCAGCCCAAGATTTATTGGACCTTTTGGCATACAGAAGAAAATCGGAGAAGTGGCATACCGTCTGGCATTGCCACCCTCTCTGGATGGAGTCCATAACGTTTTCCACGTGTCGCAGCTGAGAAAATACGTGTCAGATCGCAGCCATATTTTGGATCACTCAGAGCTCGAAGTAGGCCCAAGTTTGACTTACCAAGAGCAATCCGTGGACATACTAGACCGATCGGAGAAAGTTCTAAGGAACCAGGTTATTTCTCTTGATCGCGTAGCTTGGAAGCACCATTCTCTCGGCGAATCCACCTGGGAGCGAGAAGACGAGATTAGAGAGCGCTACCCTTATCTTTTTGAACCCTGAGGTATATTTTAACTCTCGGCCCTTCTTTTCGTGCCATTGTTATTTTTAAATTTCGAGGACGAAATTTTTATAAGTTGGGTAGATTGTAAACTCCCCTGAATTTTCAAAATTATTAAACATGGATTTTTCACAATTTTCTGGAATTTTCTGGGAATTTTCTGTAATTAAAATCAAGGTTTTAAATTATTAAATAATTTTTAATTGTTAATAAATAATATTAAAATATTATAGAAATAATATTTTTGGGTGTAAAATTGAAAACTGGACTTAGGGTAATTTTTCTGGAATTTATTGGGCCCCGGACCTAATTTAAAACAACTAAAAACTATTTATTTATTTATTTTTAATTAATTAATTATTATTATTATTATTGTTATTATTATTATTATTATTATTTTCTGTTTTTAAACCGGCCCGTTTCATCAGCCCGGCCCACTGGGCCTGACCCGCGGCCCGCCAACCGGGCCAGCCCGCACTGCCATCAGGGTCGGGTCGGGTCGGGTCGGGTCGATCAAACCCGGCCTCCCCACGACCCTGTCCCCCGCACCGGCGCCCGATTCTTCCGGCCATGTCGCCTCCGCGCCGCCCGCCCCGCTCGGCGCCACGACGCCGCTCCGCTCGCCACGATCCCCCTCTCCCTCCGCCTATCACGGCCTTGCCTCGCCCTCTTTCCGCTATATAAAGACCTCGACAAACCCTCTCCGGCCATCCCCACTCCCCGCCTGAACCCTAACACCGCCGCCGCCGTTCCCCTCCTCGCCGTCGACCCTCGCCCAGACTCGCCGGCCAGACCACAGCCGTCAGCAGCCGTCCCCGACTACCCAGCGGCCCCCTCTTCTTTCCTCCTCCCACGCGAGCAGCCGCCTCCGGCCGCCCCTCCACTCCGGCGCCGCCCTCGACCCCGCCAGCAGCCGACGAGCCGCCCCAGCCCCTCTCCGGCGCGCCTCCGGCCGGCCACCCACCGCAGCGTCCAGGGAACCCTAACCCTAACCCTAATTCCCATTTCCCTGTGTCGGCGTGTCGGACACGACATGGACACGAAAATTTTTGGGTTTCAAAGCCCTGTTCAGGTACTCATATCTTTCTTCTCGCTGCCCCATTTTCAATTTCGTAAATTGCGTTGTGAAGCCTGTATGACCCTCTCGGTGCCCGGACAAAGCGCTCGGGGCATCGCGTCCTGTGGTGATCGCACACTGCGATCCAAAAACAGGAGAAAACCAGACCCTGTTTCACCCCGAAACCGAGTACGCCCCGCCAAATGGGACGACTTGGTCGCGCACGATCTTCACAGATACGTGCGCAGCGTTGATACGGACGTGTGGGATTTCACGGAAATCGATTCGGGTGTACGTGCATACCGGGATCAACGCGTATCCGCGGACACCGCCCCGTATCCGCCTTTTCTGCAATTTACCCTAACTTCGTGCACACACGTCGGATCGAAACAAAACTTGTACCATCTGACTCGTAGCAATACACTGGTCCTGTGGGTCAATTTGGTTCGATTCTGAGAACGTTGACGAAATCGCGTATCGTGGGCCCCACAGGCTCCGTTCGACGGACAATTTCGTGATCGGCTCATCGGAATCCAATTTTGGAAGTTCCGTTGGGTTCGTATCATCGTTCCTGACATGTTGACACTAAGTTTGGTGAATTTGGAGACCTTTGACCCTGACACGTTTTTCGGTGCAAAGCGGGCCCACATGCGGATCCCGTTTTGACCCGAAACTGTCGTTTTTGTCCTTGTCTCCAAATTGGACCCAAGGACAGGCGTTTCTAGCTATTTGATATCTTCTGAGCATGATGGTAATGTTTATTTCAGTATCTGGAGTCATTTCTAGAAATTTCTCCGAGATACAAACTATAATTGGATCCAAACATCAGGCAAGTACCTGCACTTCAAAGTTTAATCTTTATATTGTGATAATTAATTCCCTGCTTTGCTAGTACCATTGATGATTACACCTAGTGTTAGAATACTGGATTTCATGTCTTGAATACTGGAGTTTATGTCTTATTTTTCGTGTCGGGTAGGAGAATACTAGAAGGCATGTAGTTTACCCTTTCCCCTACCGTGACGAATAGCTGTTGGTACGCGACTGTACCCTCAGCCGGATCTCGATTATTCATGTTTAATAGCTGTCCATGACGGCCAGATTAGCCTTATAAACCCCTGTATGCCAACTATGTATTCTAAAATAAACACAAGTTCACACACATAGCTTCTTGTCTTGTTGCAGTTCCAGTTGTCTTATTGTAGTTTCATTTCCTGTCTCATATTATTCTTCTTTACTCATATTCCTGTTTATAGTCTTAACTCTTAGTTATTGTTGTTTTTTTTATGCATATTCTTAATATGATACTCAGTCAGTTTCTTTTCTAATTGTCATAAATATTTAGTTTAATCTTGTCGTGCATTGTGTACTTTGCTCCTTTCCTGACTGGATCTGTTGATTTAGGCGATGATGAGGACTTTGCCCCTACCTATTATGGCTCCTATGAGGGAACAGATGACACATATGAGGAGCCAGTTCCCACCCAGGAGACTACTTCTGCAGAGTAGTTAGCAGTAGCTATTTATTTATGCTCTGCTATCTTAGTAATCGGGTTTGTCCCCGATTTCATTTCTGAATTATGTATTAAACATTTGGTCTGTTGTCACATTTATTCTATTTGAAATCTTAGCATTCTTTTCCTGTTATTATCTTTGCCTATTTCATCATTTGTGAATGAGCTAGATGTTTTAACTGTGGATATGACCTAGACAACGTACTACCGCCGACTCTACGGCGTAGGCTGAACGTACCCACGCACTCGCGTTCGAATTTCCGGGTGAGGGTCGTGACACATGTTGTTCTTCTTCAGTATCAGAGAGAGAGAGAGACAGGGAGAGCATGCTCCGCAATTGGGTGAGGCGCAGCGGCCTTTGCAACCCACGTCATGCGGGTCTTCTGGTATTGATCACCCTTCTTGTTGGAAGGGGCTGCCGCATAAACAGTGGAGGCATGATGTGTGGTCCCTACCCTAGAGAGATAGACGAAAAGAGCATTCTTCGCAGTTGGGTGATACGCAGCGACCTTTGCAACCTACGTCCTGCGGGTCTTCTTAGGCTTTGCTAGCCTTAGAAAAGGACTACCGCTTCCCTCCGAGAGCATCTCCTTGAAAGCCTGCTGGTCGAACCGGACCACCAGCATTCTTTGAGTGGATCCGAGCTTGGCTGCGTCGGATTGTGTCATAACTTTCTCATCAGATGAGAAAGATGTCCCTAGTAGACTCACCACATTGTTCGCCATTAAAATTGATTGCTTCAATAACAAACTGAAAAAAGTACAAAGAGATCCTAGACAGACAATCTAAGTACAAATTTTCAATTTTGGGGTGTGACGATGAACAAGGAGCACTATGGATGCTCCTTTACTCCGTTCACGATCCGATGCAGGGTGAGGAAGCTTATGTTCTCTCTTTGCTCGTCTCGGTATGCTCTCTCTCTTTGTGTTGGGCGACCCCCCCCTCTCTCCTTTTTGGGCATGCCACCCGGGTATATATAGTCATCCTTGGGCGCACTTATGTTGGGCCGTATGGATGTTATAGGGTACAACGTGTGCCTCCTTAATAGGGTGCAGCTGTAACCGTGAGCAGGCCAAGCTGCCACGTAGGCGCTTGTTGAGATTTTTCTTTGCTGAAGATCTGGGAGGTTCTCGTCCTTTGTAGGCGTGACTTGGTCAGCTTGACACATAGTCCACACTTGGTTGGAGAGAATCACTCTTGTCGTAACAGCAATATTTGGTCTTCATGGAGTCTGAAACACATGTGGCCAGAGACGCATGGGACACATGGAGTCTGGGACGCTTAGGGCCAGAGACGCATGGAACACATAGAACCTGGGACGCATGGGGCTAGAGACGCATGGAGTCTGGGACGTACGGGGTCAGAGACGCATTGGGCCGCATGGAGTCTGGGACGCATGGGGCCAGAGATGCGTGGGACCGCATGAAGTCTGGGATGTATGGGGCCAGAAAAACATGGGACCGCATGAAGTCTGGGACGCATAGGGCCAGTTGTGCTATACACATGGCGTTGTACATCCGTCGAGAGTGAAGTTATGTGCTGACGTGAGACTTCTATCATTTAGTGTGTTCACGTCTTTTGAGGCATCCAGAAAATCTTTTTTGTCAGGATTATGTGTCAGAGATGTTACTGTTGCTACGATGACGTGTCAGGTCCATCTGCAGCCAAAGCTGCTTCGGCTGATTGGGACGAATGGATGTCTCCTTTCTGGGCCCCAGGGTGACTCTGTGGCCTGGTTTTTACTTTGGCAAGCATGGTTGTTGGACGCATGGATGCATATTTTCTAAACTTCTACATACGTATTTGTCCCTGTATATGTGTATATATGGGTATGCATCCCTATTGTTTATAGCCACCTACACTGGATGTCTTATGCACGTGCATATGCTATGCGCGTATGTCTGGTTACTGCATGACCATTCTTAACATAATGCAGCTGCAACCGCGAGCGCATGTCACGGTTAGGCTGCCACGTGGCATTAGTTATGATATGTTGTTGATGAGACCGCGGCCTGTAACCTGGGCTGTTTTCATCCATTGTGTGCATGACTTGGTCAACTCGTCACGTGGTTAGCACTGATTGTAAACCCCCTAAATTTTCAAATTATTAAATCTTGGATTTTTCCCAATTTTCTGGAATTTTCTGGGAATTTTCTGTAATTAAAATCAGGATTTTCAATTAATAAATGATTTTTAATTAGCAATAAATAATATTAAAATATCATGAAAATAATATTTTTGGGTGTAAAATGAAAAATTGGACTTAGGGTAATTTTTCTGGATTTTTCTGGGCCTCAGACCTATTTTTTAAATACCTCAAAACCATTTTTATTAATTAATTAATTAATTAAACTATTTATATTTATTATTAATTATTATTATTTATTATTTATTTTTATTTTGTTTTTTTTATTTCGTTTCTGGGCCGGCCCGGCCCAGTGGGCCGATGCCCAGCCCAGCCCGGTCCCCCGCCCTATCGGGTCGGGTCGGGTCAGCCAACCCGACCCGCCCGCAACCCCCGACCCGGTCACCCACGACCAGCCTCGCCCCCGCGAGACGCGGTCAGCCGCCGACCCGCCCAGCCACGCGGCGCCTCCGTCGGCCCCCTCGCCCGCACCCCGCGGCCACGTCCCCCCTTTCTCCGCCTCCTCCGCCCAACGGCTCCGCCCGCAAACCCTATTTAAACCCCCCCTCGCGGCTACACCCCCCCAGCCTCCTCCTCCGACCACCGCCTAGCGCCGCCGCCGTCCCCTCCTCGCCGTCGACCCGTCAGCGCCTCCTCCTCCCGTCTCCGCCCTCCGGAGCCCCGCCAGCGGCCGTCTTCTCCCTCGACAGCAGCAGCAGCACAGCAGCCAGCCGCAGCCGCCGTGCTGGCCGCCCTGAGCCGCCGCCGCCCCCGTGGAAGCCGCGCCGCCCCTCGGCGAACCGTCCCCCGCCCTCGCCGACGCCTCTCCGGCCGCCCTCCGCCGTGTGCCGCCGGAAATCCGACGAAACCCTAACCCTAGCCCTAATTCCCTTCGCGTGTCCGACACGAGTCGGACACGGTTCGACCCTGTTTTCGGGTCCCCTTCAGGTACGTGTAACTTTCGCCTCGTAGCTCCGTTTTCAATTCCGCAAATTGCGTTGTGAAGCCTGAATGACCCTCTCGGTGTCCGGACAAACTGTTCGGGACACCGCGTCCTGTGGTGATCGCACACCGCGATCCAAAAACAGGAAAAACCAGACCCTGTTTCACCCCGGAACCGAGTACGTCCCGCCAAACGGGACGACTTGGTCGCGTGCGGTCTTCACAGATACGTGCGCATCATCGATACGGACGTGTGAGTCTTCGTGGAAGCTGATTCGGGTGTGCGTGCACACCGGAATCAACGCGTATCCGCGGACATCGCCCCGTATCCGCCTTTTCGGCAATTCACCCTAACTTCGTGCACACTCGTCAGATCGAGACGAAACTTGTGCCATCGGACTCGTAGCGATACGCTGGTCCTGTGGGTCAAGTTTGGTTCGATTCTGAGAACGTTGACGAAATCGCGTGTCGTGGGCCCCACAGGCCCCGCTCGACGGGCGATTTTGTGTTCGGCTCATCGGAATCCAAATCTGGAAGTTCCGTTGGGTTCGTATCAGCGTTCCTGACCTGTTGACACTAAGTTTGGTGAATTTGGAGACTTTTGACCCGGACACGTTTTTCGGTGCAAAGCGGGCCCACCGGCAGACCCCGTTTTGGCCCGAAACTGCCGTTTTTGCCCTTGTCTCCAAATTGGACCCAAGGACAGGCATTTCTAGCTATTTGACATCTTCTGAGAGTGATGGTAATGTCTGTTTTAGCTTTTGGACTCATCTCTGGACTTTTCCCCCAAGAATCCAATTAATCAGATCCAAACAACAGGCAAGTACCTGCACTTCAAGTTAATCTTTATATTGTGATAATTAAATTCCCTGCTCTACTAGTACCCTTGATGATTACACGTAGTATCAGAATACTGTATTTCATGTCTTGAATATTGGAATTCATGTCTTGTTTTACATGTCGGGTGGGAGAATACTAGAAGGCATGTAGTTTACCCTTCCTCTTTCGTGAATAATAGCTGTTGGTACACGACTGTCCATCAGCCGGATCTCGATTATTCGTGAATAATAGCCGTCTGTGACGGCCGGATTAGCCTTATAAACCCCTACATGCCAACTATGTATTCTAAAACAAACACAAGTTCACACAGATAGTTTCTGGTCTTGTTATATTTCTTGCTGACTGTTGTAGTTTCATTTCCTGTCTCATTTATGTCTGTTTTTTTCATATTCCTGTTTACAGCATTAACTCTGAGATATTGATGTTCTTTTATGCAATTTCCTCAACAATGATACTCAATTTAATTGTCATAAATGTTTAGTTTAATCTTGTTGTGCACTGTGTACTTTGCTCCTTTCCTGACTGGATCTGTTGATTTAGGCGATGATGAGGATCTTGCCCCTACTTATTATGGTCCTTATGAGGGTACAGATGATACCTATGAGGAGCCAGAACCCACCCAGGAGACCCCTGCTGCAGAGTAGCTAGCAGTAGCTATCTTTTATTTCGTTTCTTATCTTATTTAATCGGGTTTGTCCCCGATTTCATTTGAAACTCCTGTATTAAACATTTGAATTGTTGTCACATTTATTTCAGTTGCAAATTTTAAGTTTCTTTTCCCATTATTATCTTGCCTATGTTAATTGTGAATGAGTTAGACTAGTTTAGATGGATTGACCTAGACAGCGTACTACCGCCGACTCTGCGGCGTAGGCTGGACGTACCCACGTACTAGTGCCCGAACTTCCGGGTGCGGGTCGTGACACGTTTTTATGGTGGCCCATGCAGGTCCTATCCTAAAATAGGGTAATACCCTAGGACAGGGTATGGAATAAAATTGAGGATTCTAGGAAAAGCTCATTCACAGTATAGCGTCCTTATTTCAATTCTTGATATCATTGCTGCTCAATTTTTTCTATCGCCTTTGATTTTCAAGTATTTCTATTCTGATCTTCCTATCCCTTAATCTTTCAGAATGGTCCAGACCAGGAACACAGTAGGAGGCACATCAGAACCAGCCGAGCAGAATGTGCCCGAGACTCTTGCCCTCCCTCCGCCTCCATCTGTTCCGACAATTACTCTAGATGGGACACAGCTACTTGGAGTATTCCAGGGATTAGTGGAATCCCAGAAAGAACAGACTGCACTCCTGCGGACCAGCCTCTCAGAAGCTATTAAGTCCCAGGAGTCGCCACTCAAGAGGCCAGGAAGTGCCAAAGACTTCAAGAACCTTAGGCCTCTGGAATTCTACGGAACTGAGGGCATTCTCTACACTGATGAGTGGATAGAGAATGTCGAGAGACTCCTGAAGACTGCCCGGGTTCCCGATGATCTCAAAGTGGAGTCCGCAAGCCTGCAACTGTTCGATATTGCTCGAACCTGGTTCAGAGACGAACCCCAACTATCTGCTCCCGACATCACCTGGGAAGATTTTAAAAGGCTATTCAAGGAGAAATTCTACCCCGAAGTGGCTCGGGAAGCTCTCGAAAGCCAATTCGAGAGACTAGAACAAGGTAACCTGTCTGTTGATGAATATACTGCTGAATTTAGCAGGTTAAGCCACTTTGCGGAGTACATAGTTCGTACCCCGGAGGACAGAGCCCGTAGATTCAAGAAAGGGCTGTCTCCGGATATTCGCCTTGCTGTAACCACCAGCCGAGCTCGTACCTATGAAGAAATCCTGAGCGTGGCACAAGGCGTAGAGAGAGATATGGGGCACAAACTGAAGCGAGAAAGAGATACCGGAAATGCGGGACCCAACAAACGCCCTTTTCAACAACAGCAGAGGGCCCCGCAGCAAACTCAGCGTCCTCTCCCTCGAGCTCCAGCACCTCAACCCCAGGCTCAAAGACAGAACCAGCGAGCTCCCCCTTGCAACTATTGCCAAAAACCAGGCCACACTTGGCAAGACTGTAGAAAGAGGCTAGGTGCCTGTCTCTATTGTGGCTCCCCAGCACATCAATTGAGGGACTGTCCTGCTGCTCAAGGACGCCCCGCTGCACCAAAGGCTCCAGTCCAGGCCAGGCCCCCAGCAGCACAACAGAGGGGACCCCCACTTCCAACCCAACAACAACGCTTTGCTCAGCACCAGCAGCAACAGAGGGGTGCACCGCAGCAAGGCCGTGCTTATGCAATGACTCTGGAAGAAGCTGAGGCCACAGCAGACGTGATCACAGGTTCTGTGCTTATAAATTCAATACCAGCTATTACTTTATTTGACTCTGGAGCTTCTCATTCATTCATGTCAGTAGATTTCCTTATGAAGCATAGCTTAACCACTAAACCCCTTAGGACTTGTTATAAGATCATTACCCGTGGAGGAATCATCCCGGTTAGTGATGCCTGTAACAATTGTCCTATTACATTATGTGGAAGAGAACTGTATGCTAGATTACTTGTAATGCCAGTGCCCAGTTTTGACATTATACTGGGTATGGATTGGTTAAGTCAACATCATGCCACAATAGACTGCCACAGAGGTAGTGTAATCTTCAGGCCACCTGACAAGCCAGAATTTGAATTTGCTAGAGGTTCTAGAGAAATGGGTAATAACATAATTTGTGGAGCCCTAGTAACAGAATAATTACCACCTATCATCTCTGAATACCTTGATGTTTTCCCTGAGGATCTCCCAGGCTTACCCCCAGACCGAGAAGTTGAATTCTCCATTGACTTAGTGCCAGAAGCAGCACCAGTATCTCAGAATCCCTACAGAATCAACAAGAAGGAGATAATAGAACTAAATGAACAAATCAAAGAGCTAGAAGACAAATGCTTCATTAGGTCTAGTGTCTCACCCTGGGGAGCTCCAGTGTTATTTGTGCCCAAGAAGGACGGAACATCCCGAATGTGTATTGACTATAGGGCCCTGAATGCCTTGACAATTAAGAATAAGTATCCCCTGCCCAGGATAGATGACTTATTTGATCAGCTGAGTGGAGCTTGGGTGTTTTCAAAGATTGATTTAAGGTCTGGTTACCACCAAGTAAGGGTGAGAAAGGAAGACATCCCTAAAACTGCTTTCAATACCCGGAACGGACACTACGAATTCTTAGTAATGCCGTTCGGGTTGACGAATGCTCCAGCAGTTTTTATGAACCTAATGAACAGAGTTTTCCAGCCATATCTAGACAAATTTGTAGTGGTCTTCATTGATGATATTTTGATCTACTTCAAGACCCCCGAAGAACATGAAGAACATTTGAGGTTAGCATTGGAGACTTTGAGGAAGGAAAAACTCTATGGGAAATTATCTAAATGTGCTTTCTTCCTAGACAAAGTAGAATTCTTGGGACATGTTGTGACTGGAGATGGAATAGCAGTAGATCCTAAGAAGATAGCTGCAGTAGAATCCTGGCCCACTCCAGACTCTGTAGCAGAGATTAGAAGCTTCCTGGGACTAGCTGGATACTATCGGAAGTTTGTGAAGGACCTTGCAAGAATTGCGGAACCCATGACAAAATTAACAAGGAAGGATGAAGAGTTCACCTGGACTGATGAATGTCAGCATGCTTTTGAGGAATTGAAGAAAAGACTGACTTCTGCCCCTATTCTGACCTTACCTTCCGGAACCGGAGGTTTCGCTATTTATAGTGATGCTTCTGGAAAAGGTCTAGGTTGTGTACTGGAACAGAACAAGAAGGTAATAGCCTATGCCTCTAGACAGCTTCGACCCCATGAAAAGAATTATCCAACTCATGATTTAGAATTGGCAGCTGTCATTTTTGCTCTTAAACTTTGGAAGCATTATCTTTATGGAGAAAGGGTGGAAATATTTACAGACCATAAAAGTCTAAAATATATTTTCACTCAGAAAGAGCTAAACATGAGGCAAAGAAGGTGGCTGGAACTAATGAAAGATTTTGATATCACTCTTCAATATCACCCTGGGAAGGCAAATGTAGTTGCTGATGCGCTAAGCAGGTATCCTATGGTGATGTACTTGACTATGGACAAACACCTGCTGGAGGATTTGGAAAGTTTAGGTATTGAAGTAATTATCCCAGGAAAAGAAGGCCAAATGATGAACTTGCAGATTCAGTCTACTTTAATGGACAAGATCAAGGAGACTCAGTTTCAGGACGAAGACCTACGAAGCCTTCGAGGTCAAGTGCAAGCTGGACTAGTAGAAGAATTCAGAATTCATGAAGATGGATCGCTGAGGCATGGCGATAGATTATGTGTACCTCAAGGAGACATAAGAGAAGAAATTATGCAAGAGGCGCACAGATCGCAGTACTCTATACATCCAGGAGCCAACAAGATGTACAAGGACCTGAGGACGCATGTTTGGTGGCATGGCATGAAAAGAGAAGTAGCTAGGTTCGTATCTCGTTGTTTAGTGTGCCAGCAAGTCAAGGCAGAAAGACAAAGACCTGGAGGACTGCTTCAACCCCTACCCATCCCGGAGTGGAAGTGGGAACATATCACAATGGATTTTGTTTCCGGACTTCCAAGGACACCTAGTGGTAAGGATGCAATCTGGGTGATAGTAGATAGACTGACCAAGTCTGCGCATTTTCTACCTTTCAAAGTAGGGCTATCTACAGAGAAGCTGGCAGATTTATATATCAGACACATTGTCAGACTGCATGGAGTCCCAGTAAGTATTGTCTCCGACCGAGATTCAAGGTTCACCTCTCACTTCTGGAAGAGCTTGCAAGCCAGCTTGGGGACTCAACTCAAATTCAGCACAGCTTATCATCCCCAAACCGATGGGCAATCGGAACGTACAATCCAGACCCTTGAAGATATGCTCCGTACATGTGTTCTGGATTTTGGAGGATCCTGGGAAGACTACCTACATCTGGTGGAGTTCTCTTATAATAACAGTTACCAAGCCAGCATCGAGATGACTCCATTTGAAGCTCTGTATGGACGAAGATGTCGTACCCCGCTATCATGGGACGACGTTGGAGAAAGAGCCCTGCTGGGACCAGAGATGGTGATCGATTCAGCTGAGAAGGTAAAGCAAATAAGGGATAGACTTCGAGTGGCTCAAGACAGGCAACGACATTGGGCAAATAGCCACCGAAGACCCTTAAAATTTGAGGTAATTAAATTTATGAAATTTAAGCCAATTTAAATATTTTGCTTATGGAACTAAGACTTGATTGTGACTTTATTAAAGGTTGGAGAGCTGGTATTCTTAAAGATTTCCCCGACACGTGGCACATTAGGTTCGGAAGGAGTGGAAAACTCAGCCCAAGATTTATTGGACATTTTGGCATACAGGAGAAGATCGGAGAAGTGGCATACCGACTGGCATTGCACCCTCTCTGGATGGAGTACATAACGTCTTCCACGTGTCGCAGCTGAGGAAGTACGTGTCAGACTCCAGCCACATTTTGGATCACTCAGAGCTCGAAGTAGGCCCAAGTCTGACTTACCAAGAGCAACCCGTGGAGATTCTGGATCGCTCGGAGAAAGTCCTACGGAACCAGGTTATCTCCCTGGTTCGCGTAGCTTGGAAGCACCATTCTCCCGGCGAATCCACCTGGGAGCGAGAAGACGAGATTAGAGAGCGATACCCCTATCTTTTTGAACCCTGAGGTGTATTTTATTTCTCAGGCCTTTCCTTTTCGTGCCTTGTTATTCTTAAATTTCGAGGACAAAATTTTTGTAAGTTGGGTAGGTTGTAAACCCCCTAAATTTTCAAATTATGAAATCTTGGATTTTTCCCAATTTTCTGGAATTTTCTGGGAATTTTCTGTAATTAAAATCAGGGTTTTCAATAATAAATGATTTTTAATTAGCAATAAATAATATTAAAATATCATGAAAATAATATTTTTTGGTGTAAAATGAAAAATTGGACTTAGGGTAATTTTTCTGGATTTTTCTGGGCCTCAGACCTATTTTTTAAATACCTCAAAACCATTTTTATTAATTAATAATTAATTAAACTATTTATATTTATTATTAATTATTATTATTTATTATTTATTTTTATTTTGTTTTTTTTATTTCGTTTCTGGGCCGGCCCGGCCCAGTGGGCCGAAGCCCAGCCCAGCCCGGTCCCCCGCCCTATCGGGTCGGGTCGGGTCAGCCAACCCGACCCGCCCGCAACCCCCGACCCGGTCACCCACGACCAGCCCCGCCCCCGCGAGACGCGGTCAGCCGCCGACCCGCGCCCGCCACGCGGCGCCCTCCGCCGGCCCCCTCGCCCGCACCCCGCGGCCAACGTCCCCCCTTTCTCCGCCTCCCTCCGCCCAACGGCTCCGCCCGCAAACCCTATTTAAACCCCCCTCGCGGCTACACCCCCCCAGCCTCCTCCTCCGACCACCGCCTAGCGCCGCCGCCGTCCTCCTCCTCGCCGTCGACCCGTCAGCGCCTCCTCCTCCGTCTCCGCCCTCCGGAGCCCCGCCAGCGGCCGTCTTCTCCCTCGACAGCAGCAGCAGCACAGCAGCCAGCCGCAGCCGCCGTGCCGGCCGCCCTGAGCCGCCGCCGCCCCCGTGGAAGCCGCGCCGCCCCTCGGCGAACCGTCCCCCGCCCTCGCCGACGCCTCTCCGGCCGCCCTCCGCCATGTGCCGCCGGAAATCCGACGAAACCCTAACCCTAGCCCTAATTCCCTTCGCGTGTCCGACACGAGTCGGACACGGTTCGACCCTATTTTCGGGTCCCCTTCAGGTACGTGTAACTTTCGCCTCGTAGCTCCGTTTTCAATTCCGCAAATTGCGTTGTGAAGCCTGTATGACCCTCTCGGTGTCCGAACAAACTGTTCGGGATACCGCGTCCTGTGGTGATCGCACACCGCGATCCAAAAAAGGAAAAACCAGACCCTGTTTCACCCCGGAACCGAGTACGTCCCGCCAAACGGGACGACTTGGTCGCAGTGCGGTCTTCACAGATACGTGCGCATCATCGATACGGACGTGTGAGTCTTCGTGGAAGCTGATTCGGGTGTGCGTGCACACCGGAATCAACGCGTATCCGCGGACATCGCCCCGTATCCGCCTTTTCGGCAATTCACCCTAACTTCGTGCACACCTCGTCAGATCGAGACGAAACTTGCGCCATCGGACTCGTAGCGATACGCTGGTCCTGTGGGTCAAGTTTGGTTCGATTCTGAGAACGTTGACGAAATCGCGTGTCGTGGGCCCCATAGGCCCCGCTCGACGGGCGATTTTGTGTTCGGCTCATCGGAATCCAAATCTGGAAGTTCCGTTGGGTTCGTATCAGTGTTCTGACCTGTTGACACTAAGTTTGGTGAATTTGGAGACTTTTGACCCGGACACGTTTTTCGGTGCAAAGCGGGCCCACCGGCGGACCCCGTTTTGGCCCGAAACTGTCGTTTTTGCCCTTGTCTCCAAATTGGACCCAAGGACAGGCGTTTCTAGCTATTTGACATCTTCTGAGAGTGATGGTAATGTCTGTTTCAGCTTTTGGACTCATCTCTGGACTTTTCCCCCAAGAATCCAATTAATCAGATCCAAACAACAGGCAAGTACCTGCACTTCAAGTTAATCTTTATATTGTGATAATTAAATTCCCTGCTCTACTAGTACCCTTGCTGATTACACGTAGTGTCAGAATACTGTATTTCATGTCTTGAATATTGGAATTCATGTCTTGTTTTACATGTCGGGTGGGAGAATACTAGAAGGCATGTAGTTTACCCTTCCTCTTTCGTGAATAATAGCTGTTGGTACACGACTGTCCATCAGCCGGATCTCGATTATTCGTGAATAATAGCCGTCTGTGACGGCCGGATTAGCCTTATAAACCCCTACATGCCAACTATGTATTCTAAAACAAACACAAGTTCACACAGATAGTTTCTGGTCTTGTTATATTTCTTGCTGACTGTTGTAGTTTCATTTCCTGTCTCATTTATGTCTGTTTTTTTTATATTCCTGTTTACAGCATTAACTCTGAGATATTGATGTTCTTTTATGCAATTTCCTCAACAATGATACTCAATTTAATTGTCATAAATGTTTAGTTTAATCTTGTTGTGCACTGTGTACTTTGCTCCTTTCCTGACTGGATCTGTTGATTTAGGCGATGATGAGGATCTTGCCCCTACTTATTATGGTCCTTATGAGGGTACAGATGATACCTATGAGGAGCCAGAACCCACCCAGGAGACCCCTGCTGCAGAGTAGCTAGCAGTAGCTATCTTTTATTTCGTTTCTTATCTTATTTAATCGGGTTTGTCCCCGATTTCATTTGAAACTCCTGTATTAAACATTTGAATTGTTGTCACATTTATTTCAGTTGCAAATTTTAAGTTTCTTTTCCCATTATTATCTTGCTATGTTAATTGTGAATGAGTTAGACTAGTTTAGATGGATTGACCTAGACAGCGTACTACCGCCGACTCTGCGGCGTAGGCTGGACGTACCCACGTACTCGTGCCCGAACTTCCGGGTGCGGGTCGTGACACTGATTGTCGAGAATTTCTCATCAATTGTAGCAGAAATATACGGTCGCATGGAGCCGCATGAAGACCGAACTGCGTAGAGGCTAAGCCTCATAAAGGCAGAGTCGAATAGGATCTGGGCCTCGAAGAGATCGAGCCACATAGATACTGGGCCGTATGGAGATGAGGCCGCATGCCGACTTTGTCGTGTACCCGTGGCACTGCACGCCTGACAAGAGTCATTATTATGCTGATGTGATTTTTTGTCGCTTAGCGTGCCGACTTTCCTCACGACTTTCGAAGCGTTCGAGCAGTAAACCATGACAGGGCTTTATGCGGCTGATGCTTTTATCACCATTTGGGCCGCATAGATACCTCTTGAGGACATGGTTCTTTCTGGTTTGGAAATTCACACAAGTTCCTGGGTGGCATGACTGTTTATGCGGCCTAACTTTCACTGAGTCAGGTTTTGGGCACATAGCTTCTGGGCGCATGGAGTTAGATTTTTTATGCCTCTACAGTTATCTTATGATTGTATGGGACAACTAGTGGGTTTTATATATGTGGATTAGCTAGTTGACCATTCGTTGTTCAGTCGTATACATGCAAGTACAGTACTTAAAAGGACATAGTTACAAATTTTCATATATACTATTTTGGGATTCATAAGTAGCTTGTTTTATCATGTTTACCATATCGTCACGATTATATTGATACATGTTGTCTAGTATTGATATTCTTCCATGTACACGAATATGTTCCCATGTTTCTCATGTCTCAAGTGTTTATAATGTTTCCATGTTCTTATGATTTTATGTACTATTAATCATGTAGTGAGTACGAGTATGTTGGGGGTGACAATATTAGGCACGTGGACAAAGCCAAACGAATCCATTTTGACATGTGTTCACTTATACCAAATGAATCAACGAATCATCCCATGTTGTCCATGTGTTGAGCCTGGTTCCTAAAACGCCATGTTAGTCTCACTATAATCTTGTCGTTATACATGGTACTTCACTATTCATGAAAGTCACATTATTCATGCAGCTCTAACAATATATTGTTTACATGTGCTAGTTCTTGTTTAGTACATATACTTGCTCCAATCTTGACTAGACAACGTTGACAGATTATACTTTCTCTCTGATCTATGAAGCTCATGATTAATATTGAGGTTCGTAGTCCTACTCATTCCCTTCTAATATCTTATAGTCCGGAAGGCATAATTTCGTCTATATGTTGTTCAGCCTTTTCTTAGTTCTTGTCTTAGTTTAGATGATAGATTGGTAGAACTCTGGATGTTATGAGATGATATTGTGAACTTAGGAATATTTTAGTATAAGTATAGATCTAAACAACATACTACATGAGCCAGATTGCTTCACCACTCGATGACGTATGATAAATATAGCATCAAGTACAAGATTAAAGTATCTAGAGATTGTTTCTCTAAAATGCACAAACTCAACCATGTAAATTATGTTCTTGGACTTGTGTCCTAACATATATAAAAAAAAAATCCCACCTACTCCTCCACACAAATCCAATTTGTATCTCGAAGTGCCACATTGGTCCTTAGCATACCTACTAAAGTATAGAAGGCGGACGCGCTCATCCTAAGATAAGATATGAATTTTTCTTGTCCTTCCCACAAGATTCAATACATATGTGCATTCTTCCATTGTCGTCTAACTTCATAAGGCTCTCTCGCAATGCCTCTTCGTTCATTTTTCTCAACCATCAAAGTTACAATGACACTTATAACACAAAGGGTACTAGACAACAACTAGTATCATAGAATCATTAGGGGGGGGAAATCCAACTACGAAATCCAAAATTAGAAGACTATTTTAGAATAATAGTCTAAAAATTTAAATTTACAATCGTCATAATTAGGGTGAAACACAAATAGGGCATGCAAGCTACATGCATTCTTATAGTTAGACTCTAAAAAGTCTGAATAATCAAATCCAATCTAGATATTTCAAGTATCCAGCCTACACGCATGCTTAGCAACACAAGTAGAACTTTTCAAAATCAATTCTACCACGAATGATACAATTTTTCAAATTTGTGTCCACCCCTCCACTATTTTTGACAGGTTATTTAGTGTTGAACTTTTTTCAAGATTAATGCACCAATTTTGAAGATAAAACTTCCAGATGAAGCATGTTTGTCCAGCATGAGAACCAAAAATTACAAGTTAATGTAGAACATATTCAAAATAAGAAGGTTAAGCATGCTTGTGCAAAAAGAGGACCAAAACTTTACAATTTACACAGAGTACCAAATATACCTAGCAAGTAGAGCAAATTACAACGTGTATAAGAAAATTGTAGCTAAGCATGCATGTCAAAATAATGCTTTTTTCGCATCCAAAATTGGCGTACTAAGTAAAAAAAAGGAGAGAAAAATTGACTTGTCAAATTTTTCTACACGCCTTGATCAACAAAAATTTGGGGGGGGGGGGGGGGGGGGGGGGGGGGGGGGTGGAGGGGGGAAAAAATTGATTATATGAAAATCTTGGTTTCAGGCTACTTCCATTCAGCTCTGGTAAGAATCACTTATTTGAATCCATTTTTCTTCCATTCAGCTATGGTAAGAGTCGTCTCCTTGACATGATTAGCAAATATCATTGCCCTTTCTTTTCAACAAATCTTATACCTCACTATTGAGGGAAAGGCTTTAACCATATAATTATCATTTCTTACATCTCATATAACCTTGGACATACAAGATACCTTGTTCTCTTTGGTATAAGCTTGGCGTAAAGCATTAAAGAAAGTTCTTACTTGATAAAAACCTTCATTAGAGTATAAGCCACACCAAACTTTGGTACACAAAATGTATCTAACATGAGTACCATTTCTTACATCTCATGTAACCTGGACATACAAGATACATTGTTCCCTTTGTATAGCTTGGAGTAGGCATTAAAGAAAGTTCTTACTTAATAATAACCTTCATTAGAGTATATCAAACATAAGCTTCTTACGCACTGCATTGGACAGGGCGCAGTTTCTGCCTTCTCTCGCCCAAGTTGTAATTTGGCATCAAACTTGGCAAGCAACACTGCACTGCCGCTTTATCCACATCCTTCTCCTTGTTCCTTGGGTGATCTCTACTTAGACTCGACTCCCTGCTGCTCAGTGAGTTAGCCCTATCCATAGGGTGCAGGTCAGTTTCTGTTTGCTGCGATAATTCCAAATTTTTTGTGTTGGCTTCTACTTTCTCGATGGATGAGTACTCTGGCTGTGAGGTTTCTTGGAAGAGGTCAGCAAGTTTCTTTCGACCGTTGGAGAAGGTTCAGAACTGGAGGTAGGATAACCGGTGAATGCTGAAAAGCATTTGCTAGATGTTGAAAGGCTGCTGCTCTGATTATTCGGAGTGCTTCCTCTTGATGGAGTGAAATCTGTATTAAAAGTTAAAAGATTGGCAGGAAAAAGGTTGTTGGTAAAGGAAAAGTTGAGCATAAATCACAATTTGATAAGAGCACTCTTTTTTGCATCATCATATAGTTTTAGGATGTTCAAACTTCAAAAATTGTGCCTACTGTATTCTTTTTCTCCAACAGTGCATATTTGCTCAGAAGTTTATAAATTTCAAAGATAGGATAGGATATTTTTTTTATATAAAATCATTTCATTGCCTAAGAGGAGAAACAATCTAATTCGAGGAGAAATCTCCAATTACAAGAAATTAGTATTTTTCAAATTCCGCCAATAGGATACTTAATAGTAATTGTCTAGCTTTTGGTTGCAAAAACATGTAGGTTAGACAGAAGGACACAGGACAGTATTAGAGAAAAATCATAAAATCTGCAACCAAATCTAAACGATTACTAATAATGAACTATCTATATTTGAATCAGGCCTCTCTTAGTTATGATCTTACCTCCATTGACACTAAAGAAATCATCTTCACAATCTGAGTCCAACCACATCCTCGAGTCAAAGAACATTTCCCCTTTGCTGCCTGCTCCAGCCAAAAAATAGTGATTAAAAAATAGACAGACTTTAGACTAGTGCAAAAGGGTTCTTAAGCCATAGAAATAAAAGAAGTATAAAATCTTGGGGAAATCCAATATAAAATTCATAACTTAGAAGTGAAAGTGTACTGTACATTTATACTGAGCCAAAAGCAATGTTGCACGGACACATATATTCGACACGACTCGTTTCATACAGGGGGGCATGGATTCGGCACCTATTTTGGTGTGTCCTAATGTATTTTGGTGTCCATGTCATGTCCGATAAGTGTGTCCAACACGACACTTATGAAACCGGATAATCCAAAAATATGAAGGAACTATGAAGCCAAACAATCCAAAAATATGTTCCTTGTCAGTATGGTGACTGCGTCATGAACTTCGTGTGCGTGCAACATACAGGAACTGTGGGCAAGTCTTCACCAAAATATATTTGATTTTCAGGAGGAGATTTTTTTTTTATCACTAATGTTACTAGGAGCCATGTCACATATCCCTGCAAGCAAACTACGTCTAGAAAACAAACACATCATGAAAGAATAAAAAATATCGAGAATTTACTAAAGAGTGTCATCGCCATCATAATCCAACCCTTCTATCAGATTAGTTTCGTATAGGCTATGGAGCAGAAGACTCCAAACAAGAATTGACAAAAGATTCTGTCGGTCAACCTGACGTCACCCCCATGTTGATACAAAAGATGTAGCCAAGGTAGCTATGAGCAAGAGAGATCCTTGCCATCAAACCTTGAAATCCTGTGGGTGTGTAAGTAGACCTACCTTTTGGTTATGTAGCTTAAGCTCGTGCAACCAAGGAGCAACCTCTAAGTTCCCCTAGACTAAAAAAGGAGCCTAGAGGAAGATGTAAGATGAAACAAGTTACAAAAGAATGTAATGATGCCACAATTACCAACAAGACTATGAGGCAATGTAGTATCTGATGCTCACCAATCAAGACAGAGCCTGCACGTAACCAATCAGGATTGTTGGAGATAGCCTCTCAGTGGATGTTTTGACATGCATAAGTAAACAGGTCATGACTATGCAGTCTTAAATTAACTCATCACGGTGTCGTACATTAGGGCAAAGTTCAAATGAGTATAATGATGAGTCTTCAGTTACACTCTTATCAAGTAAGACTAATATTGAACATGAATGAGGTAAAAATAGTTACACATCTAAACTATATTATTATTAGAAAATATATAATCAGTTGATCATGATCACTAAAAGTATGATGTTTGAAAAGAAGCTCTTTCTCTATTCATAAGTAAAGTGATGCAAATTACTCATGTTTCTCATCAATGCTTTTAGTTATATAATTGTATCAATTTCATCAACTGGAGATTATATATAAGAGCAACAGCCCATGTATCCAAAACCCAAGCTTACAATTGCCAGCTTGGTAATAACTAAGAACCTAGACAAAAACCATGATTGTGATGCAGGACATACTGATTCGAGCCCATCAGCTAGCCATTCCTCCCAGCCCAGCCCAATTGCAGACTGTTGGCTGGCCCCACTTTGACTGAATTTCCACAAAATGTCTTGTTTGGCTCTACTAGGAGGATAGTTAGGGGTGTTTTTCTTTACTTTTAGGGCTAGGGCTCCCCCCTTTTCCTCTTTAGTTGTTGGTTTTATATAGCCCTACAACAACATAAAAGCCTTTATCCCAAAATTTTCGGGTCGGCTGCATGAATCCTTTTTTCCATTTCGCTCTATGTCCTTTAAAACTTCAATTCATGTGTTTAGGCCTACATCTAGTACTATCGGCTCTTTAATTAGTATGTTATTGCTCCTTCTTATCGATGCATCTATAGGTCTCTTCCCTACATTAGGTGGTATCATAGCACCTTTATCTGAAGCCACCGCACCCCCACTACCCTAACGAAATTCTTGTCCAGATCTGAGGTTTTGTTGTAAAAGAATATTTGTGTGTCATGTATCGTCCTCGTAAAACGATCCGCCAACCAATCATAAATCGATCGGGTAGTCGATCTTGTTTCAACAATAATCGTTCATAGCAATAACACCAGAAAGCATCAACATCGCCCTATTAACACCATCCGAGTTAGAGGCCAGATAACAAAAAAAATGATGCCAATATCGAAGTTATTCAAGGAAAATCCGAGCAAATGCTCACGTTGTTGGTGCATCACGATGGAGATCAGCAACCACCACGAGATCAGCAACCACCACAGGCAAGTCCACAACCTATGATACAACCAAGATGGCATCTACCCAATTGTTGACCTCATGCCCTATCATAGAGCAATAGTGAAGAAGATACATTTGCACCATCGAAAGTGGAGGACCCACGTTTTGAGAGGGGATTCCATCCAGTAACATACAATATGAAGATGGGCATTCCAACCTTTGATAGAGTTATACGAGAAGAGGAAACCCTTGATTGGATCCTTGAGGTGGAGCACTCCTTCGAAGACATGGAGATTTCACGAAGGAAGCAAGTCAAGTTCAGAGCACATCGACTTAAGGCACTGTTCTAAATGGCCTTCGAGGCAACCGCCTAAGTGCCACCTATTTGTGAGGCGGCTTCTCTCCGTACCGCTTTTGACATTAGCGGTGGATTAGGGGGCCACAGTAGGGATTTGCGGATTTGGCGGGGTAGGCGAAGATAAGTCGGCATAGGCGGACGCCTACCTTAGACTGCTAAGTCAAATTTTAATTAATAATAATAATAATAATAATAATAATAATAAAAGAAAGCCAAAACCCATCACTACCGCACGGATCTCCCTATTTTGAACAACAAGTTGTATAATGAAAGAATTATGGATGTGGCTGATGGAACTTGTATAGGCTTAGAAGACTAAGTCGGCTTAATCATTGTGAGTTTTGGATCTTGGAGTTTAAAATTTAGACTTTTGCTCAAGAGAACATGCTCTCATTTACTTGATGGTATCACTATTGTAACCTCCGTTTTTCAAAATCTAAATTTTATGGATAATTTTGTCAAAACTATTTTTTTATTTCAAATTGTATTGGTTAGTTAACATTCTAATTAGTAATTGGATTAGTAATTAGTTAGTTAGTCATGACTTAGAAATTAGTTTCTAAAAGCTTCTAGAAGTTTCCAAATTTCTAAGTATCTAGATATTTCCAATTCCTAAATATCTAGATATTTTCAATTCCTAAGTATCTAGATATTCCTAAAGTATCTAGATATCTTTTCCAAAATATCAAGTCATAGTGAAATATCTAGGGACATACTTGTAATTTCAAGCAACCCAACCCACCCCTTTTGGCCAGCACTATTTAAATTATTCCCTCCATATTAAATGACTAGCCACCACTTCATATTCTCCACTTCATCTTCCCCAACTTTTCCCACCAATTCTCAAACCCTAAATTTTTTTTCTCTACCATTATGAACCATCCAAACTTCACCGAAGTTCTTCCAAAAGGAGAACCCTAGGCTTGGGAGCTCAATAAGAGGAAGGAAGATGCACAAGCTAGAGGATTGATACTCAATTCTTCTTCTTCTTCCATTCATCATCCAATTTGGTGGATTGTTATTGAGAGCCCTTCCCAATAGGTAACTATTACTTTCTTTTAGTTTCTATAGTAGAAACACTAATCTAAACCAATAGGAAACTCACAAATGACTATGCCTAGTTTTTCAATGGTAAAAATATGTTGAAAAGGCTTAATTACCATTAATTCTAGATATTTAAATATGTAATTAGAACATTAGTGGATTGGTATCCACCAAGTGCTTGTGTTGTGTCCCCAAAGGGATCTTTGTGTCATGATATGGTTTGTGCAAGTCTCTCTGTCCTAAATAGGATACCTAGTGTGGTGTCACGATACTACGTGATATGGATGGTTAGAAATTGAGATACACTAGTGTTTGTGTTCATAAGTATCATTTGGATGTTTATGTGTTCATTTAGATATGCCTTTAATTTTAATATAAACCATGCTAGAAAATAGATGGTTATATTCTCATTATGTTTAGATTCATATGATATCTATGTTAATATAGTTTTATATATATATATATATATATATATATATATATATACTTTTGGGTAATATGCAAGAGAGTAGGTTGATATTGAGTTTCTTGAGATACCAAAATGGTATCATGAGAATGGTATCCTTGAGTTTGAGTATCATAGAGTGATACTTGGTATCATGGATATCAATTAGAATGGTATCCTATATTGGTGTTGAGTATTGTATTAGTGTGCTTTGTGATACTAAATTGGTATCATGAGAAATTGGTGTTGGTGTATCATAGAGTTAGTGTCCTAGTATCTAGTGAATACTAGATACTGTGTTAGAGAGGTGAGTGTATCGAGGAGGGAGATGGCTGAAACTGAGTAGAAGTGAAGAGGGAGGGAATTTATGTTCTGAAACAAAACAGAAGCAGCATCAGTATCAGCAGCAGCAACAACAGCTTATGCAGCAGCAGCAGCTCACAAGCAGCAGAAGCAGTAGCCTTTAGGGGCACTGCTATATGCACAGTTTTGAGTGCAAGTGACAGTGAGTATCAGGTATCAATGTGATACTTGAGGGTAAAGATTAGTGTCTATGTTATATATATATATATATATATATATATAAACTATATGAAATATCAAGATACAAGTATCTTAGTGTCTAGATAAGGTATTCTATAGGTAAGTGATGAGGGAGTGAAGATAGTGTGTAGGATACAAGTGACTATCCTATAATGTGTTAGATATGTTAGTGTCATAAATTGATATTGGTATCAAGATACCAAGTGTATAGGCAAATTAGTGTCAAGTATAGTTAGTGAGAGTTAGTGAGTATCCTGTGTAAGGGTTAGTGTTTAATATAGTATGAGTGTAGTGTCGTGTGTATCAATGAGATACATAGTCACATATATATATATATATATATATATATATATATATATATATATATAAAACCACCCGGGTGGTTTCATAATATAAAACCACCCAATCTTACATGTATTGGATTTGGATTAGGTGGTTGAGATTAAAATGTGGTGTGGTCGACACCTTTTAATCTCAACCACTCAATCCAAATCCAACTCATATAACATAAGGTGGTTTCATAATATGAAACCACCCGGGTGGTTCTATAACATTACTATATATATATATATATATATATATAAGCTATAGGTAAAAATTTCACATAGGTAATAACTATAGGTATTACTTATCATAAGTAGGTATTAGTGATCCATAATACAAACCTATCTAGTATAAACTCAATTGACCTAGAATTGACCTAGAGAGCTAATAACTTAATGGATAAGTCTATTATTGCTTTCAATTCACCTATTGATACTATAAATTCATAATATATGGCACTAGGATTTTCGATACGGACTGACCCGTATCACCCTCTCAACGACATACGAGTACATTCTTTGATTGTTTCCAGTATCTTGATAGCTTCTATACTTCATGTTCTAGTTATGTTTTACTTGATTCTCACGCTTAATACACGGACTGATATCATATGGATTCATAGCCTATACTGTGATTCTCATATTGGTCATGTTGTCAAGTTGGTCATATTTATCATATTGATCATGTTGTTGTTCATATTCACGTATCTCATGTCTATCTTGCTTAATGATTACCATGTTTCTAGAATTATTGTCTCACGTCTGGAATCTACGAGTATTTGTCGGAGAAGGAAAAAATACTAAGTAAATGTGTGATCAAATATGTACTTCATGTTGCTATCTAGAACAATAGCAAATTATGCAATTCACGTATGATTATGCTGGACCAATCAAGAATAATAGCCATCGCCAGGATGAGCTGGATACCTTAGTCGATCACATATTGAAAGTAGTATTTTAAATCACTTAAGAGTATTCCTTTTGTCATTCCGATACTTTGTTATCACGTATTATGGTTTCTCATGATTACTTGCTTCACATGTTGTCATGTCATGATTCCGATTTACCGTCTATCATGTATTACATACCTATTATTGATTATTGTTTTATAGTCTCTACCATGTATTGGAACTACTTTCATTGATGTAGTTACTCCAATCCTGACTGGATGCTGATATATTAGAAGTTGTGCACACGTTTTTGGACTTCATGATGATGCTAGTTGAAACCGGTCTTGATGTACCATTGACCGTGAGTTGATCTTTAGAGAAATCTAGGCTAGTATTCTCTATTTAGTATTATGTTTTAGTTGACTGACCGGATTTCTCTGGATCATTATTCGACTTGTATAAACAGTTATGGATTAAACGAGTAAATTTGAATGAATTATTAACATTATTTTAGAGTTATCTTTTCTTATTCATTTCTTCCTTTAGCATAATGTGATTTGAGTACTTATTGATATTGATGGATTTGTATTAAGAGATGATTCGTATTGAGGTCTAAACAGCGTTCTACCGCCGACACTGCGGCGTAGGCTGGATGTACCTAGGTACTCGTGTCCGATCATCCGATTGCGGGTTGTGATACGTTTTTTTTGCCCATGCAGGTCAGTCATCACAAATATTGTGATGTCGTGGTAGTACTTAGGTTTAGTCGTACTGCTGCGAGCATGCAATAGAATATGATTGATGGATTAAAGGAGATTATAAGAAGTCCAGTACTCAATCACATATTAGAATTTCTTGATAGGATTCTGGGATGACCCTTGAGAATTTTAATTTGAACAAAGCAATTGGAAATAGATTTAAGCCAATTTTTGTTCACCCTAACTTTTGATTCAACTTGAATACCTATCCATTGTTGAACCTAATTCTTGTATTTAGATGAGTTTTATGGAATATAGAAAGAACATTAAAGAGGGTAAAGCCATTGAGGAAAGATGTTAATATGTCTTAACATGCTAAGTACTTTCTAGATGATACTCATCAAGGGACAATTATCCTATGATGATGAAAAATGGAACTTCGAGAATCATGAAGGCAAAGATAGTAGAACTGAGGATCAAAAGAATAAATTGGTAGGATTGATGACTAAATTTGGATTATAAATTCTTTAAGGTTGTAAAAAAAATCAATCAAGATTTGAAATCAATAGTGACATTGATGATTTTAAGATTGGTTATAGGTGGTTCGAAAAATAAGGTTTAAAAGGCAGAATTATGATATTTCAAGATTTAACCACCAAGAAAAGAATAGTAGGATTATACTTAAAGATGATACTGATGGTTGCTAAAACAAAACAAAGGATGATTTTGAAATTGATGACCTTATGTTTTCATTCTAAATTTCGAGGTTAATAGAATTAAAGAGAGATGAAAAAAAATATTGATACTAGAAGACTCTGACTATGGAATCATTGATATACTTAAAAATCTAAATATAGAAGAGTTTACATGAATTGAAAGAAACTTATAAATGATGATATCGTGGTGGAAATAGATATCTAATAAAGACCTTTTGAATGATGAAGTCTAAATCATCAATTTCTTGGTAGTTAATAATCGATAATGAAGAGTCATAATGAGTAAGAGAATTAGACATCAAATAGAGGTGAACAACTTGGATGTTAATTTTTTTAGAAATTTGTTTACTATTGACATATGCAAGAAAAAGGAGTAGGACAGCGACTTCATTATAATCAAGTGAACAAGAGTATGATTCCTATTCTTTGTAGTCGTCTTTTTCTTGTTAGCTTTGACCTATTTGTCTTCCATCTAAAAATATGTTGCTCTAGCATAACTAACAACTAAGATCTTATTTTTCCTTAAAACTTACTATCCTTCTAACCTTGTGGAATGGTCAAGTCTCTGGAATGACAAAATAGGTTACCTTGTGGTACTGATATATATATATTTAGTCTGGTAAGGATATCTTAGCCATTGAGGTAAAATTAATGAAAGAGAGACATGAAATCTTCGACTCTTGGGTACAAAAATTAAATTGGAATAATAATTGGAAATCAATATTATGAATTAAAGGGTTTTCCAAAACTTCATAGGATAGAAATTGGTGAATGAAGATGGATAGATTATAAATACTTCGAGGTTAAAGTTTTAAATTAGCAACATATATTATTGATGGAGAAAAATAAGAATTTGATCGAAACAATAATATTGAAATATTATGTGAATTTGAGGAATACAAAGGATAACTCGAGGTTAATATGAAGAGGTTTGAACTTGAAAAGAGGATATAAATTCTGACTCGAAGATTATGGATCTATTTAAAGACAAAGGGTTGGAAAATTGGAACTTTTATAGATTGTAGAGAATTCAACAATAGATCACGAGATCATATGGATATACCCTTCAAGATTAGTTAGAGTAGATATTCTAGAACAATAATTTCAACCAGCAATCATATCCTCCTGTTGACTATATTCTTTATTGATTCCTACCAAATCTATTACAATATTTTAATATATCAGTTAAACTATTTTTTCTGTCTATCCTAGTCATATTATTCTCTAAATTTTCAGGATAATAGGATAGGAATTTGAATGATGAAATTAGTTTATTTAGTAGTCATAGTATCTAACTAACATTAGAGGTTGAGTAAATGGTTTAACTTATAATATAGGACATGTTTTGACTCTTAGGTATTACTTGAATTAAAAATACGGAGTAGATTATAAGTACCCTAAATATCAAGGAATTGGATGGAAAAGAAAATCGCAATTGGGATGGTGAAGTGAGAAGATAAATAAGGAACTTTCTAGTAAATGTTATTTTGAGTTCGAGAAATTTTCTAAGGTCAAAGGACTAAATCTAGATAATACCATGAAGTAAGAGTTATGAAAATAATAAGGAAGCTTATGGTAATAAGAATGGCGTAATGGAAATGACGATGAAATCCTATACTAGAAAGTCTTGAGGATAGACCGGGATACAACGAGATTATGATTCTAAATTAAAAGAGGAATTTTAAGAACCTAAGTAAATAAGAGCATTCAAGGTTGATTGAGGAAAATAAGATTTTGATCAATCGTTGATATAGGAGTTCGAAAATTTTAAGTAGAATGGTTTAACTCCGTATTGAAAATTACGGAATAAAAACATATGATTTGAAAGATAAAGATTTGAAATATAATTAGATTATATGTCATATCCATAATGATTATGCTACAAGAAGAGGATATTGGTAGCGAAATAGTTTGAATTGGAACAAGGATACTAAATATCGAAAAATAAAGGATGTGTGACAAAAGACGTGATGCGAGGTACGAGATACAAAACTTGACACCGAAGTACATATTTGGTTGGATGGAAACATTAAAAATCTGATACGATGGATATAAAAACTTAAAGGTAAGGTAGAATTTTGAGAAGATGGACTCCACAACAGACAAGGTTGAAAATTGTGTATCTATACCTTACAGAGTTTGTAATTAATGATAGAGGACCATAAGATTAAATGGAAGCGGTATAGAGATAAATATTGAAGGATAAAAGGGAGTGAACTTCCAAGAAATTTCATGATTATAAATATTAAGATCGAGAGATTAGACGGATATAGAGATTAATATATCAAGGACTGCGTAATAAGTTATACTGGAAGTTTCAGGATTGTATAATGAGAAGTCAGGATTATGAGAAATATGATAAATAGGTTATATCTACCTAGGAATGAGGAGATGAGATGTATGAGCGATACCTTTTAACTTTTTGAGCCGTGAGTTATTCTTTTCTTTCTTTCCGTGCCTGCATCTATCCTTAAATTCCGATGACGAAATTTTCTAGGGGGTAGATTTGTAAACTCCGTTTTCCAAAATCTAAATTTTGAGGATAATTTTGTCAAAAATATTTTTTTATTGCTAATTGTATTAGTTAGTTAACATTCTAATTAGTAATTGGATTACTAATTAGTTACTTAGTCATGACTTAGAAATTAGTTTCTAGAAGCTTCTAGAAGTTTACAAATTTCTAAGTATCTAGATATTTTCAATTCCTAAATATCTAGATATTTCCAATTCCTTAATATTTAGATATTTCCACTTCCTAAGTATCTAGATATTCCTAAAGTATCTATATATCTTTTCCAAAATATCAAGTCATAGTGAAATATCTAGGGGCATACTTATAATTTCAAGCAACCTAACCCACCCTTGTGGCCAGCCCTATTTAAATCATTCCCTCAATTTCAAATGACCACCCACCACTTCATCTTCCCCAACTTTCTCCACCAATTCTCAAACCCTAAATTTTCTTCTCTACCATTATTCACCATCCAAACTTCACCAAAGTTCTTCAAAAAGGAAGCCTAGGCTTAGGAGCTCAAGAAGAGGAAGGAAGGAGCACAAGCTAGAGGATTGATACTCAATTCTTCTTCCATTCATCATCCAATTTGGTGGGTTGTTATTGAGAGCCATTCCCAATAGGTAACTATTACTTTCTTTTAATTTCCATAGTAGAAATACTAAGCTAAACCAATAGGAAACCCACAAATAACTATGCCTAATTTTTCAATGGTAGAAATAGGTTGAAAAGGCTTAATCACCATTAATTCTAGATGCTTAAATATGTAAATTAGAATACTAGTGGATTGGTACCCACCAAGTGCTTGTATTGTGTCCCCAAAGGGATCTTTGTGTCATGATATGGTTTGTGCAAGTGTCTGTCCTAAATAGGATACCTAGTACGGTGTTACGATACTACATGATACGGATGATTAGAAATTGAGATACACTAGTGTTTGTGTTCATAAGTGTCATTTGGATGTTTATGTGTTCATTTAGATATGCCTTTAATTTGAATATAAACCATACTAGGAAAATAGATGGTTATACTCTCATTATGTTTAGATTCATATGATATCCATGTTAATATAGTTATATATATGATTTTGGGTTTTATGCAAGAGAGTAGGTTGATATTGAGTTTCTTGAAATACCAAAATGGTAGCATGAGAATGGTATCCTTGAGTTTGAGTACCATAGAGTGATACTTGGTATCATTAAGATTGAGTATCATAGAGTGAATCATGGATATCAATTAGAATGGTATCCTATATTGTATTAGTGTGTTTTGTGCCTTGTGATACTAAATTGGTATCATGAGAAATTGGTGTTAGTGTATCATAGAGTTAGTGTCCTAGTGTCTAGTGAATACTAGTGTGTGTGTTAGAGAGGTGAGTGTATAGAGGAGGGAGATGGTTGAAACTGAGTAGCAGTGAAGAGGGAGGGAATGTTCTGTTCTGAAACAAAACAGGAGCAACAGCAACAGCAGCTTATGCAGCAGCAGCTCACAAGCAGCAGAAGCATTAGGGGCACTGCTATGTGCACAATTTTGAGTGCAAGTGAGAGTGACTATTAGGTATCAATGTGATACTTGAGAGTAAAGGTTAGTGTCTATGTTATATATTTATATATATATATATATATATATATATATATATATATATATATACCAAGATACAAGTATCTTAGTATCTAGATAAGATATCCTATAGGTAAGTGATGAGGGTATCAAGTGAAGATAGTGTGTAGGATACACGTGAGTATCCTATAATGTGTGAGATATGTTAGTGGCATAAATTGATATTGGTATCAAGATACCAAGTGTATAGGTAAATTAGTGTCAAGTATAGTTACTGAGTATCATGTGTAAGGGTTAGTGTTTAATATAGTATGAGTGTAGTGTTGTGTGTATCAATAAGATACATAGTCACACACACACATATATATATATATATATATATAAGTTATAGGTAAAAATTTCGCATAGGTATTACTTATCATAAGTAGGTATTAGTGATCCATAATACAAACCTATCTAGTATAAACTCAATTGACCTAAATTGACCTAGAGACCTAATAACTTAATGGATAAGTCAATTATTGCTTTCAATTCACCTATTGATACTGTATCGATACGGTCTGACCCATATCAATCCTAAGGACGACAGACGAGTATATTATATGATTGTTTTCAGTATCTTGATAGCTTATATACTTCTAGTTATGCTTTACTTGATTTTCACGTTTGATATACGGACTGATATCATGTGAATTCATAGCATGTATCGTGATTCTCATGTTGGTTATGTTGTCAAGTTGGTCGTGTTTATCATGTTGATCATATTGTTGTTCATATTCACGTATCTCATGTTTATGTTGCTTAATGATTATCATGTTTCTAGAATCATTGTATCATGCCTAGAATCTATGAGTATTTGTTAGGGAAGGAAGAAATACTAAGTAGATGTGTGATCAAATCTATACTTCATGTTACTATCTGGAACAATAGCAAATCATGCAATTCACGTATGAATATCCGGGCCAATCAAGAATAATAGACATCGCCAGGATGAGCTGGATACCTTAGCCGATCACATATTGAAAGTAGTATTTTAAATCACTTAAGAGTGTTTACAATCTTTCCTTTTGTCATTTCGATACTTTGTTATCACGTATTATGGTTTCTCATGATTACTTGCTTTGTCACAAGTTGTCATATCATGATTCTGATTGACCGTCTATCATGTATTACATGTCTATTACTGTTTTATAATCTCTACCAAGCATTGAAACTGCTTTCATTGATGTAGTTGCTCCAATCCTGACTGGATGTTGATATATTAGGAGATGTTGTGCTCACATTCTTGGACTTCAAGATGATGCTAGTTGAGACCGGTCTTGATGTACCATTGACCGTGAGTTGATCTTTGAAGAAATCTATGCTAGTATTCTCTATTTAGTATTATGTTTTAGTTGACCGACCGGATTTCTCTGGATCATTATTCGACTTGTATAAACAATTATGGATTAAACTGGTAACTTTGGATGAATTAGTGACATTATTTTAGAGTTATCTTTCCTTATTCCTGTCTACCTTTAGCATGATGTGATTTGAGTACTTATTGATATTGTTGGATTTGTATTAAGAGATGATTCGTATTGAGGTCTAAACAACGTTCTACCGCCGACACTGCAGCGTAGGATGGACGTACCCACGTACTCGTGTCCGATCATCCGAACGCAGATCGTGACAACTATTCACAAGTTTATGGTGTAATCCCTTGTTTTGTTTCATCTCATTAAGCTCTTAAGCTAATTTATGACATGTATACAACTTAGTTATGCAGAAATAGTAAATACCCTTAAATATGCATATATGCAAAAACAAGGATAAATGGTGAAAATGGCCGAAATTGATTTCAGGCGTCTAGGTAGCAGGCAGCCTCTTTCCGTCTCACACCCACCTTCTGCCATTTAGAAAATTGAAGGTGTCTCATCAAGGTACTATACCGTGCAAACCTCACGTGCATCCCAAAGGAAGAAAGTCATTGATTCATGGGAGAAAATGCAGCTCATGATTCGAGCCCAATCCTTAACACTCGATCATGAGCATGTGCTCTTCCTCTAGTTCCAGAAATGTGTCCAAGGCGACTAATTCATCAACCACTACACCACCGAATTCGTCTCTCTGCTTGTCTTGGCTCAAGGGATACTAACCCCCAATTGGTCATGGTATGGAGATTGACCATATCCAAAGACTGGTCATAAGCGACGAGAATGCCAAATAAAACTGGAGTCGACAAACAAGTGTACTAGCTTCCAATATTCGACATGCTCAAAGGGTATATCAAGCCTTCGAGATACTCAAAGGGTGCAGAGAGTCGCAAATGGAATCAACAAAACACTGACACCATGTTGGTCAACTGATAAGAGAACCATCTGGTTAACCAAAAAATTGTTGAGCCGAAGAAACCAACAAAGGACCAGGGCAATTCAGGTGCAGTGAAGCCAGATCCTTAATGCAAGAACTAGAGCCCTTATGTGCAATCTAGGGTTAATGCACATTTTGAACAAGAGCAATTTTCTTGTGGGTAAATTGGAGGTTGTAGTTTATAATATATAGACACTAGTATCGGACCTACGAGTTAGTCATTAGACTTCCCTCATGAGGTTCGTCATGCTCTCACTTATTATAGTAACATGTCCGATAACCTTTCCCTCGTGAGAGACATCTAGCATGCCTTAGACTTAGGCCCAAGTTTTTATGACTCGTTTTTATGCCCCAAAACTGAGTTTTGAGGCCAAAACTCGGTTTCAAATTCTTCGACCTCTCGTGCTCAACCCTCTATTCTATTAATAAATTTGGGAAGTCGATATGGAGTATGAATTGGATCAAATCAATTATTTTTTTGAACTTCTATGCGTTTAATTCCTTCAGAACTTAGGTGATATTTTCATATTTTTTTTGTACATAGTTCTTGATACAATTAGGGAAAATTTCATCTTCTTGTAGACCCACAGAGAAGAAAAAATTGGTTGGGCGAACCAAAATGAATGATGATTTTGGGTTGTACCAAGTTTGAAACCAAGTGGATTTATTTTTTGTCCCATATTTTTTTTATTATCTTTCCACTCTTTTTTGTCTAGATAAAAATCTGAATTTTTAGCCAAACATAACCAAGATTATTCTCATTTTGAAAACGGAACACAAAATCTTCGTTTAACAAAACAGAACTACAACGAATAAAGTTGGACAAATTTATCCCTACCATTTCTTTTCTTCCTATGATAAGATTATATTAGATTAAATTTTAAATTAATTACCATTTTTATTATATGATTAAATTAGATTAAATTGAAATTATTGATTTAACTAGTTTACGATTTAAATTTGATTATATTTTAAATTATAGATTAGATACTATTAAAATTTTAATCCTACATTTGATTAGGAAAAGATAATATTTAATTTTTTTGTAAATATATTTGAATGAATTTTTAAATATAAGATTAGTCTATCAAAAAAATAGTACATTCATAACATATAGTTATTTAATAATTTTCATATTAAAAACTATACATCCCCAAACACTTTCTTGTTTACAAAACCAAATCCCAAACACAAAATCTTTGTTTATCTTTGTTTTGTTTATGAAAATTCTGTTTAACAAAATGTAGTTTTTAAAACTAGAATTCAAAATAAAATCCTAAATGGGCCCTTACGGTTAGGGGCCACTTTCCCTAATCTATCACACTAATAGGATGAACCCCTAATAAGCACAATAAGCTTAGACAACAGATAGATGAGCTATTAGGAAGCTCTCTCTCTCTCTCTCTCTCTCTCTCTCTCTCTCCCCTCTCTCTCTCTCTCACACACACACAAAAAAGAGATAAAAGTCCTATTGAGGTTGTTTTTGTTTGCAAACCAAAGAAAAAGTATAGTTTTGTATCCATGCCCTTTCGTTTTCTTTCTAGTTCATTTGTTGAGTCACTTGCACAACATTTGCATGACTTGCATTATGAAATTCGGAAAAAAGATAAGGTATAAGCAACAAATGTTACAAATATGCTGGATTTTGCAATCAGTGATAATATTGGTGAGGGTAAGACTTTAAAGGTCACCAAAAGGTACTGAAGAAACTCTAGGCAAGAAGAATAGGTATATTGAGTTCTCGGGAAGCTTGGTTCTCCTATGAGTAGGAGAATCCACAAGATCTAGGTAAGGGATCAACCTAGTACTCAATTTTGAGGGTTTGACACCTACCATGAATCAATTTCCCATCCCATGACCATCCCAAGGCCTGCAACACATTCTTTAGAAAGATCATCTGCTACTACTACTCTAGGGGTCAGTACTGTCTCCACCATTACCATCTTGTAAATATCCCGGACCAGAGGTTGATGATATCTTGTGTGATGAGAGCTACACTTGATGGAGATTATTAGTGCTACTTAGTTATTGGCGAGAACATTCGGATCTAATTGTTCCTCGTTGAGTATAGAAGAGATTGAGCAGCTGCACCTAGACCTTTCCATAGAGTACCATCACCTTCATTCTTCGAAGGAAAATGTTCCAGGCAGGGGAGAGCTAAAGGAGATCCAATTCGGGTATATGGGCATGGATTGTGTCGTAGGAGAATTTCATATTAGTTCATTCTAGTTATCTATCATGTGTTTTGATCAATGTTCACAGTGTCGGCTAATCATATCATTTCGGCCTATCCTAATCCGATATAACCCTACCGATACCAATCAATAGTAGTCAATACCGCCATAGGTGCTCTCTTTCCTTGCCAATTCATGATGAAAAATTAAAAGAAAAAAGAGAAGGGAAAAATCATTGTCGATAATGATTTCGTTTTGTTGAAGACAAACATGCTATGTGCCGATAATTTCCGTTATCGATATAATGTAAATATTACCATTCGTGTTTAAAAATTCACAACATCCGTTCATCTGAAAGTTATTCCATTCAAAGTTGTGTACAACGTCTAAAAAATTATTCCATTCAAAATTGTGTACTTTGTCTAAAAACTTATTCCATTCACGATTGTGTACTTCCTCTAAAAGCAAGTACAATAAGTATCTACAATGGGTGAAGAATTCAACAATGTTTAGGGCTAGTTTGGATTGCAATTACATTCCATTCCAGATTTTCAAACACTCATTTTCGGGATGCTCGTTGGGATAGCATTTCGGAAACACCCATTTGAGCTGCGAAATGAATGGCACGTTTGAGAAAATGGTCATCCGGAATAGAAATCTTTTAGCTTGCCTCCTGCATTTAGCACCAAATAGAGTCCTAGATGAAATATAACTACAATTCAAACTAGTCCTTAGTATACAACCAAAATTTATTGCCAAATAAATAAACTACCAACCAGTTGATCCAAAAAATTTAAGTACAAAGGATATTCAATCCGAAGATTACAAACTAAAGAAACAAATAAATGTGTGAAAACTATAATTAACAAGACAAATCATCCCAACTACAAAAGCACTCGTCCAATTAAGAATACCCATGCTCAAGGCTACACAGCTAAGGATTTGGGCCACCTAAGCGAGGCCTATATATTTGAGCATAGAGATGTCTTTATAACAATGGTTACATGAATTCCTTTTTGTGTATTCATTTACCAAGTTAATCTTCAAAAACTAGACGAACCATCAAATACAAGGTCAATCATAACATTTTAATGAAACGGGAAACCATCAATAATTGTAAATCATTTTTAAGAGAAGTGTATGTTTCAAGGATTACATGATTGTGTCCTCTGAGTAATGAAGTTGATGGCATGTGAAAGTAAAACGAGCATCTAACTGATGACAAAAATAGTTCTTTTATTTGAGTATGACTTTGTTAGATGTTAGAGGGGAAAAGTGCAAAAAAAACCTCCTTAGATGAATCACTTTTATAAAATAGGGTTATTTACACAAACTACCTCTATATTTTTGGTTTATAACACGGAGTACCCCTGCTTTTAAAAAGGTTACACTGACCACCCTACTTTTTTTATTTATTACACGGGGTACCCTTATTTTAAGATAAAAGTAAAAAAATTATAACACTAACTACCCCTATATTTTTTGTTTATAACACAGGGTACCCCTGCTTTTAAAAAGGTTACACTGACCACCCCTACTTTTTTGATTTATTACACGAGATACCCTTATTTTAAGATAAAAGTAAAAAATTATAACACTAACTATCCCTATTTAAAAAAAAAATTCTAAAGGGAGGGGTGGTCAGTGTAATTTGTTCAAAAACAGGGGTACCTCGTATTATAAACCGAAAACATAGGGATAGTTAGTGTAAATAACTCTATAAAATAAGACCATGTAGATGTTATGTTCAATTAAACAAATAAATGGTTTAAAAGTTAGATCAAATGACCATCTCCCGTCACATATCTGTTGCAAGTGAACGTTAGAGGCAGATTTTAAAAAAAAAAATCCTGATATACCTAGAGAGAATTTGTGGTTATATTTAACTAATTTGTATATATTAATTACCCAAAAATTTTCTAATAGTCTTCCCTTAAATTTGTATATATTTAACAAATATATTTTGTTATTATCCATTATTAGTTAATATACAAATTAATTTGTATATATTAATTTCTATATATTTATTACACATAAATATATACAAATTAATTTGTATATTAACTAATAGATTTTGTACACATAAATAGCCTTCCTCAATCTCCCGCCACAAAAAAAAATCTAAACTAAACTAACAAGGGGCTTTTTTGCACTTTACTCTTAGGCTTTAGATGGGTATAATCGCCATCACATATCTTTTTTTTTTTTTTACGTCCGTTAACAGCAGGAACCAAATTGAGTGTAAATTGAACAAAATATAAAATTTGATAATTTTTTTAAAGTAGGAGTCTTTTTTTGCAAAAGTTATTCATCTAAGGAGAGATTTTTTGTACTTTACCCCATGTTAGAGACAATAGTTTATATAAGTTGTCCTAAAATTTGTATAACAAGTTACAAAGACAGCCATTCATGAGCACACTTAATGAATCGCATAACCATTGGGATCTAATTACTGAATGAACAAGATCTCATGTGAAACAACCAGACTAGCCCTATATAAGAGCTTCTGACTGACAATCGTCCCAACCAAAGAATAAAAACTTTCCGAGATAAGTTATCCAAACGCTCTTGGTAATACTGTTAAATTCTCACATATAGAAAAATTGCAGTTATCCATGAAAAAATAATAATTAAAACAGAAGAAACCTTAATTTTATACAGTGAATGTTTACCAGATGTATTGTCAAATAGTTTAGTTCCCCTCAAATATAACCTGTTAATTGATATAAAAACATTATAGTTGAAACCCAAAAGGCTTCATCCAAACAGAAATTTATACAATAAATAAATAAGTATAAAGAAAAATAAATCTCAGTTACACAAGAAAATATCCAATTTAGTATATACAATGTAAGGCTAATCTCCTAGAAGAATCACTATGATGAATAATTCTACAAGCCACCAAGAAGAAATCATCTAGGACGCAGAAATAATCTCTCAATCTTAAAACTAAAAGTATGATGAGAGCATAATATCATATTCCTCTCTTGATCTAAAAAAAGAGCATAGGAATATATAAATAGTAAGGAAATCACATTAGACAGGTAATATACAAACTTTATATCCTTTCTAATTAGAATACAAAACAACATTATAAGTTTGTCACATGAGACAAAGCACCAACCAATCATATTCCCTCATCAACAGAGCAAATAATAAATAAATAAATAAATATGTAAAAGGGAATAAATAATAATCAATAAACATTAGATCATACCAAAGTCAGAAGTCTCCAAACTGAGGCCAGTGGCCACCATCTTCACTGGTTGCTTTTGTTGGTGTTCCCTCCCACCATCTTCACTGGTTGCCTTCTGCTTTCTTGGTGATGGAACCAATGGCATCTTGGACTTGTGAACTGAGGAGCAGGTGCCCATGGCAAAGCACACAAGAAGACCCCTCTTCTTTTTCACATTAGAAATGATACATCTCTACAAAGAGTAAATAAAGAGTCAAGTATCAACACATATTTGTTTGGAAAAATAAAAAAAGGGTGTTTACTTTGAATCCATGAAATGGTGTGAATGATCTCAAGGGTATGTGAAAGGAAGGAACCTTTCATGGAAAAGCTTGAGGAGCACTTATTTCTGAGATTTCTTTCTTTTTAGAGAGAGAGAGAGAGAGAGAGAGAGAGAGAGAGGAGTTTTTTAGAATTAATTATGAATTGATTTTGAGTGAAAGAGAATAATTTGCTAAAAAGGCTACCATTAAGGATTATCACATACTTGATGCACTATGTGTGGGCCCCCACCTGGGGAAAGATATCACTGCTGGTCATGTTCTTTGACTCTTTGTATACAGCTCTCGGCTCTCCACAGTAAAAGTCTACGGATACTATAGTTTTTATTAGACCTGTCAATTGGGTCGGATCGATCCAGTCTAATACGAGTTCAGTCCGAAAATTGGATCCATGTGTCGGTCCGGTCTGATTCATCGTGGGTTCGGACTGACTCTGTCCAGTATAGTGGGCTATGCTGGGTCTCATATACTGGTCCATAAAATAAGTCCGGTCCGATCCGACCCGTAGTCCAGGCCTGTCCCAGCCTGGCCCGACTCAGAGCCCAAGTCCGACCCGGGTTAACTTCCAGGCTCTGGAATCCAGAGTATGAGCATAGGTTTTGCAAGTATTTTTGAGGATCTCATCGGTTCTGAGATCCATACGTAAGTTAACACTGTCGTTGTAGGCAGGGACGAAGCTACCTTAAGGCCAAAGGGCCCACCTGAAAATAGGTAAAAAAAAAAAAAAAAATCAAGTTTATAGGGTTTTCTGCATTGATTTCATGTATGTGTGAAGTTTAATGGAGTTTTCACGTATGTGTGAAGTTTAATGGATTTTATGTATTGGTTTGTTTACCAACTCTGTGGATACACGTAATACGATACTGGTTCTGAATTGCTCTGTATTGATTTTATGGTCAGTTCTCTGATATTTTTATATATAATTTTTAATATGCTAAAAAATTACAATATTTCAATATCATCATACATTTTAAATTAGAGTTTTTTTCGTAAGCATTCATTCCATGGCCTGTAACATCAATTTTTGGATTAATTTGGAAATGAAGTGTCAATAAATTGGATTACAGGCTCTCTCCAATTAATTCTCAAATTTTTTTTTTTTAATTTGTTTAAATGTTCTGCTCTGTCCAACGTGAGTTCTCGCTCTCTCCCTGGTTGTAGGGTTACTGACTACTGCAGAAAAGACAGAAATAGTTGATGCGTGCATGCTGGTGTGATGGCTGTATTTGTTCCAACTGGTAATTCTCCTTTCCCTTTTTCTTTCTTTCCTTTTTTTCCTAACTATATGACGCATGCATGCTAGTGTGATAGTTGTATTATGCCTATGATGTCTTCTTCAATTGATATTTTGATTAAGTAGAATGATGGCTGTTAATCATTGAGAAAATAAATGAACATTATATTTGTATAAGATCCGATCCGGTCCAATCCGATCCGAAGTTCATCGTGTTGTGGATCATGGTCGGACTGGGCTCATATTTTTATCCTTAGGTCTGATCCGACCCCGTCCGCTATAATGTATGGACCTGAGAGACTCGGCCCGGCCCGGCCCACCCAAATTTGAGTCGGGGCGGTCCGGTCCGCTTGACAGCTCTAATTTTATACATCTGTATATTTTTATTTTTTATTGAGTGACTTTTGAAATAATTTAGGACATGCTATTTTGTAGAACAGAAATTTTTCTGTACAGAATTATATTTTTACTATATTGTGTGTAGAAAATAAATATTAACAAAATTTACAAAAAAAAAAATCTGAACGTTTTTAGGACGTATTTATTCAAAAAAAAAAAATTTAATAAAAAAAAATAAAAAAAAATAGGAACAAATGTCCTTACTAAGGACATTTGAATATTTTACATTTAATCAAAAAAAAAAAAAGGGTAAGACAAGTGAACAAACGCCAATAGGTGCATACCATGGTTCAAACGTTCTTAGCAACGTTTAATTTTTTTTCCCTTTTGTGTTTACAACCAACTACAAATGTAGCAACTTAGCTACTGTTGATTGTAAACCAAGCGCCCATATTAGTAGCTAAGTAAATGTTTTAATATTTACAACCGGCTCAGTGGCAACACTTAGCTAATTTTTTTTTTTTTTTTTTTCGTTTTAGGCTTTTGTTTTAATTACTTCAGCAAAAATAGAAAAATTAAAAAAAAAAAAATTGGAATGCCCTTAAGTATACACTCTTAGTAAGGGTGTGCCTAAATTTTCGTTGTTCTTCATTTTTCTACAAAATAATAATAAATATCATTGCTATGAACGTTTAAGGCTATTTTACTCGTTTGGATTCTTTTTATGCAAATGATGGTAACTTAAATTTTTTTTCTCTACAGATAATATAGACAAAGTACAGTTATCTACAAAAAAAAAATTATTTGTAAAATGTATTTTAGTTTGGATTTATGTAGACTGTAGTTTTTGCATCGTATCTTTTGTCAAACGGGGGAATTGTTCAATTTCCTTCAAAAACACCCGAGCAATGTTTGCGAGCCATAACCCATGGATTTGTCGTTCATCCTAACTAGCTGGTAGTTTGTCCTATAATTTAATTTCCAAATGTCTGCTCGTGCTTGTTTGGTTGGTTAAAAGTCATTGGAGGGGGAAAACTGTGCTCAAGCATAAGCAAATGCATTGCCATGCAGCTCGGTTGAGTTGCAAGAAAAAGAAAAAAGAAAAAAAAAAAAACGTTTGGTTGAGTTTAGTTTTGTCTCCTGGAAGTGAATTTTTCTCATATCACTTTCGTTTGAATGCAACAGAAAAGAGGCTCTGGAAAGTCAATTTAGTAGTTTTTCACCATCGTCTCATTGTATATGGATTTGTATACTGATATGTATATATGTATCATATGTAGTATTTTTTGGCTTACGTGATTTCGATATTTTGATCGAGGATTATGAATTTTTGCGAGACGAATCATTGATTATTAATATTTTGCCATGGTATTATTTTTTGATTCAGGTATCGAGGGTTATTCTGGTCTTGGAGATTTTTTGGTTTCTTGTGTATCGAGTATCGTACGATTGGTATCGTGCAATATTCTTGTTTTCGAGTAAATCACGTAGCAACTTATGCAACTTAATATTTTTCTGCGTTTGCGACAACCATGTTTATCACCAGACTGTCAGACTTATAGAATACATATTGACATTGTCATGGACCCGTGTTATGGCGCGTACGTAGAACAAAATCTTGATTTTTTTTTCGAAATAGAAATTTGATAGTCAGACTGTTATATCGTCGATATACCACAGTATACAGACGATATACCGTACGACCGTCAATGACTAAACTTTTGGGCATAACCAGTCCACCCTTTCGTCCAGTGGTTTCTTAGTTTTCTTTTGAGTAGCTGGGATTGAAAGGAGAGGGTCATAGATTGTCACGTCCTAGTACCGAAATACGGAGAACAGGGGCATGGCATAGCCAGCTACGTACTGTGGAGTACACAGGTACCCCGGGGTACGATCAAGGTTGTAAGTAGACAAGGGGGTGCACTCCCTCCAGTTGTAGGCGACAAGGCTATTCGATAGGCAACAATACTGACCTTCTCAAGTATGCCGAAAGGTCCGATGAACCTCAGCTGGAACACGTTGTGCACTCCCTCCAGTTTAGGCGACAAGGCTAGTTGGTAGGCTACAATACCGACATTCTCAAGTATGTTGAAAGGTCCGATGAACCTCGGGCTAAGCTTTCTGCCTCCACCGAAGCGAATCGTGCCACGTGTTGGAGAATACTACAATCAAGTCACTTAGGGTCACACAAAATATCTATGTCTCAATCAATCGAACAAGAAATGGTAAGCATAGAACATGTAAGATAAAACAATAAAGTTACGCTCTATCAAAATGTTCTGGAATTTAGCCATACAAAAGATGGGCTAGAAGCTATCAAAAGTACATGACTAAAATCAGATGCAGTTAGAATAAGTACAATCATGTAAGAAAAACTAGTGCCCAGACTCCCGGCTAAACAGGTGTCGGCGGCTAAACGCCAAAAAATAGGAGAATGCACAATGCGAATGGTGAAAAAAGGGAAACCCACTATTGTCCCTCAACGACCATCCGTCTAGTGCGCTCCATCAGTCAAGGGAAAATAAGCTGGATCCTCGGGCTCTGGCTCTGAACCTGGCAATTCAAAACCAGTGGCGTTAAACCCCAATAGCAAGTACCACAAGGAAGCACGAATGAAGAAACAAAAATCCAGATCAAAAGCATAAGCAATGCATTAGTCAAAATCATTGGTTCGTACCCCATTATCGAGATGATACGACACTCCTACACCAAACAAGAATAATAAGTGTCATATCATGTCGAGATAATATACGTCCCACTGATTCTGGTCAAGCTAAAGGTTTCTATGTCGTAATTTTGATTCGTAGCCTATCGTAGCACAATAGTCCAACCCCACAACCAAACAAGGACAAGGGTTGGACCACCGCACCACGACAGTCTATGTCCTTAAACTAGTGGCAGAAGATACAATACACAAACAAGTTCAATTAAAAGATCGGTCAAACAATCATACAACTTACTAGGTGAAGTCTGGGTTATCCCAGAAACATAATGCATAATATAGGAATCCACATATCGTGCTATGTTTGATCAGGGTTAGGTGAGGCAATAATAATAATAACGCATAACGCGTAGAAGATGCACCGGTCTCCCGTAAACAAGGGCAGATCCAGCCCACCCAGAAAAAAAATATTATTTTATTATTAGTATTTTTTAATATGGGTTAGCCTACTTCTGGCCCACCCTAATATATGGTAGCCCACCCTAATTTCAGTTTTTGGATCCGTCCCTGCCCGTAAGGCCACCGTGCTAAACGAGTCAGTAGCAGTTCCATACCTCATATAGGGAGATGTTGGCTCAAGAAAAGTAAGAATCAGATACTGCACTCCACTAATGCGAATGATATACAATATTGGTGGTGGCTAGCCTTGCACTCCTTGATAAATATCTTAGGGTGGCCATCATGCACGATCTCGAGATACCGTTCCCTCCCCATACTCTACCAAATTTTAATTGCCTAGTTATCACACCCGTTCCAAGATCTTGTATTTTTGAATTTGTGGTATTTAAAATTTTCTTCAAAATGTGTTCATGATGTGTTTTGCACTTTGACTCCTGTCATATATGTTGTATTTTCCATATTGGACTTCTGTTTTATTATGAGAGACTACCCTGGACCAAGAGTGAGCACATTGGCAATCGCCATGAACCGTACTAGGACCCGTACGTAGAATGGATACCTGACTCGGTTCACTTGTTGAACCCATAACACTTGTATTATTTTGGATGGTTAAGATTTGTTAGGAGAAGTCATGATTAGATCCTATGGTCAACCTTGTCATAGGATGCCACCGTATCACGACATATCACGACATGCACTCATCGTATCCATTTGTGGACACGTACGCCCTTTCGAATCATGAATCTCACTCTAAAATCACTAAAGAAATATTCCAGCAAGCAACTAGTGGTCCAAATTCAAGTTTTTCCCAATTTGACCATAAAAGCCAATGTAACTTTCACAATAGGCATCTTATGAACCTAGTTCTTCTTTCTATGGGTAGTTCTTAGCCATGGGAAGATTTCTGTAGGTTTAATACACTAATTAGAATAAAAATTGCTAGGAGAATAGGGATCATAGATAGTGGGAGATGGATTTCCAATGTAGCTCCTTCAAGTGGGCATAAGAGTGAGGAATGAATACCAACTCCTAGCAAAACTCCTCTTCTACTAGCCTCTTGCAATCTTCAAGCTTCTAGCTCTCCTTGGTGATGAAATGAGAGGTATTGGAATTGATTTGGTAAAATGTGGTGGAAGGATGAAGGAATTTTGGGGAAGAACTAAATTAGGGCTAGAATAATGAAGTGGAAGAAATTAATGGAGGCTCTCCCCCTCTTATTAAGGCCGGCCACTATATGCCCCTTTCTTGTCCAATGTGAAAGGTCCAATATGCCCTCAAAGTTTGTCATGAAGAGTTTAACTAACTAAAGGAATTTATAAAGAAAAGGTTCTAATCTTAAAAAGGAATATTCTATTCATTCTCTCTAATTAATGAGTCCACCGTGGGTAAACTAAATGGTTGTACTAATGGGTCAAGTCGAGTCGAGTTGGGTCCACTTGGGCTCACTAGTACTAAGCCTAACTAATGGGCTAACTCACAAACCATTATAACTAACGCATTCACCAATGCCAAGCCTAAAGTAAATATACATATAAATACAATATAATATCAACAATATGGAAGGACCGAAATACATATAGACTATTTATATAATACAATAGCAATTTTGAAATGACAAAAATACCCCTATTTCAAAATTAGGTAGTTACAATCCTACCCCCCTTAGAAAAATTTTGTCCTCGAAATTTAAGGATGGAAGTAGGCACGAATGAAAGAATATATCATAGTTCAAAGATAGGTATCCCCCACACATCTCGTCTCTTCTCTTCTAATGATCACTACCTACTTATAACATCAGTATAGTCAAAATCCCATCTAGTCATGGCCTAAGGAAGTCCTATATAAAATCATGCAATATACAATTCTATTAAAATGAATCATCCACGAGTTATCAAATATGTATGGTTATAATCCTATTAATCCGAATATTGCAGTCCCTATCAGGGTCACTTGCTAACTATAATATATCACAAATTTGCTAATGCAACTATAAGATATTATAGAATCACACAGATCAATATATGGAAAGAAAGGGAAAGGGAAGCTCGAAACTTGCTAATCCAATACATGTATCATCGGTTCCTCGACCGTCATTGCAAAACCATGTCCCGTTGGGGTATCTTCCTCTACTGGTGCTGGGCATTTGTGGTGCCACAGGTGGCATAGCTAGACCTCTTACTTATCTTACACCAAGCGTGCACTAAGCATCAACCTAGCCAAAATATTTAATATCAAGGGTTACCACCTCCAATACTAATGATATACTATGGTTATAGGTCATGGATACACTTAACTCACTGGAACACACACTACCTAAGATATTGTACTAACACTCCTAGGATACTATATTCTGGCACTAGAAGGGTACTCTACCAACACTCAGATTTCCTATACGTCCCTGGGAGACACTTGAATGCATTTACTAATATGTCAACTCTTATTCTAGGTCACTTTTTAACACACATAAAGTCTCATATCTGTCTCAGTTCTTGTAGGCACCTGAATACTGCTCAATCACTTCCTACTTGCAAATGAACACTCGTATACCCTCACACTTATATACCCTATTGGGACACCCTTACCAAATCTAGAATACCCTCTATAGGGTGCCTACCCAAGTCTTGACACTATCTTCCTAAGGCATTAATGTAGTGCCCCACTCTGCGTCGGCACTATGTACAAGAGATATCGATTTGCTGACTTAAAAATGATATCTTCCTTAATAGCTCCTTGTTGAACCAGGAGATGACTGATCTAGGTGAGTTGACAGAAACTTCATTCTCTGATTCTTGCACACCTTAATAATGAATCTGAGTTTTATAATGCATGTTGCTAAGAAGATTATTGTTTCCGTTGCCTAATAATAGAACTGCATGCTTAGCTAGAACTTGAATGCTTGTCAATAAAGAACCTTGCCATGCTAATAAGAAGAGTAAGAGATTGCTTGAACATGTTTTTATATCACTTGTGTTTTGATAGAACCATATCGTGCTTGAACTTGTTTAGAGAGGGCGGCCAATCCGCACAAAGATAGATGGTCTGCTTGTTCATTTCGTCTACATAATAGAGTTTCTCTGATAGAGTTTCATGCATTCGCATCGGTTGGACAATGGCTATTAATGAAGAGCTGAACCTTGGTCCCGACTGCTATAATATTAGTGAAGAGCAACCATGAGTCACAACTGCTAATAGCATCAGATAAAAGAATCATTGGTTAGCTGGATTACCGCTACTGATCCTGAGTTTCTCGGGGACCGAAAGCATATAGATAGTTCATCTTGTTTGATTGATAGAAGGATAGTTCCTAGATGGTGCATTGTCCCTAGAGTCTTTGGGTATAGCTCACGAGACACGCTGTGCACACCCTGATAGTAGAATAATCGGCTTGTCTTGTGTGCTTGAATGAGTCCAATATGATCTCTGATTTCAAAGATATTTTCGAAAAGAAGTAATATGACTCCGTTCCTGTGCTGCATGTAACGAACCTAGGTAAAACTAGAAAGATCACTAGTAATGTAATATTTTCCACATGCTTACTTAGTGTTGGTTTTAGTGAATGTTGCTTCTGTTCGTTGATTTTAGACTCACCAGTACTTTCTCCAAAGTGTTGACCCACCAAAAGTTTGCTTGTTCGCAGGTACTGGATCGTCCGAGGAAGCGATAGGCGTGCCTCATCCCCAGGACCCAAAAATTTGGTTTCGATGCCTTGAGCCGTATCGATTGCTTTGAGATGCTTTTGTATAGAGGGACATAATGTATGGAACGATGCTATTGTATTCAGAGAACCTCGTGCCTTGTAATTTGCCCCGTATACTCAGATGGATTATTGTTTGTAACACTGTTCCTCCGCTGCGTACTCGATCGATTCGATGATAGCCACAACTTTAACGATGTTGCCTTGTACGGGCACAACCCCAGGCTCGCACAACATCACGTCCCGATGGCAAACGATAATATACGCCCCGCGAGAGCGCCGAGGCTTAGTGATTCGCACCCGGCAGGGGCGTTGTCGGGACCTTCGGGATCAGGACGTGAAATAATGGTATCAGAGTAACTTGATCCTCTGGCCTTACGTTTATTTCGCTACTGTTCTTGATGACGATTCCTTGTGCATTGATATCATTATTGAATAGAGCGTTCCATACAATAAGTCCATAGATATTCTCAAAGTTGTGCAAAAGTTTTTTGGATTTGATTTGTTGCTTGAGAGTTGTGCTTGTGGTTTCTTAGAGTTTTCGATTGAGGATGGTGAGGGATGAGGACTATCGCTGCTCTGGATATCGAAAAGTTTCTTCTTGAGTTTCGAGGAAGAAACACTTTCTTGGTGGGTAATATGTAGTGCCCCGCTCCACGTTGGCACTATGTACAAGAGATATCGATTTGCTGACTCAAAAATGATATCTTCCGTAAGAGCTACTTGTTGAACCAGGAGATGAGTGATCTAGGTGAGTGGGAAAAAACTTCGTTCTCTGATTTTTGCATGCCTTAATAATGAATCTGAGTTTTATAATGCATGTTGCTAAGAAGATTATTATTTTCGTTTCCTGATAATAGAACTGCATACTTAGCTAAAACTTGAATGCTTGTCAATAGAGAACCTTGCCATGCTAATAAGAAGAGTAAAAGATTGCTTGAACATGTTTTTATATCGGTTGTGTTTTGATAGAACAACATCGTGCTTGAACATGTTCAGAGAGGGCGGCCAGTCAGCAAAGATATAGAAGAGAAGAGATATATGGTCTGCTTGTTCATTTCGTCTGCATCATAGAGTTTATCTGATAGTGTTTCATGCATTCGCATCGGTAGGACAATGGCTATTAGTAAAGAGCTGAAACTTGGCCCCGGCTGCTATAATGTTAGTGAAGAGCAACCATGAGTCACAACTACTAATAGCATCAGATAAAAGAGTCATTGGTTAGCTGGATTACCGCTACTGATCCTGAGTTTCTCGGAGACCGAAAGCATATAGATGTTCATCTTGTTTGCTTGATAGAAGGATAGTTCCTAGATGGTGCATTTTCCCTAGAGTCTTTAGGTATAGCTCACGAGACACGTTGTGCACACCCTGATAGTAGAATAATTGGATTATCTTCTGTGCTTGAATAAATCAAACATGATCTCTGATTTCAAAGATGCTTTCGAAAAGAAGTAATATGACTCTGTTCCTGTGCTGTATGTAACGAACCTAGGTAAAACTAGAAAGATCACTAGTAATGTAATATTTTGTCACATGCTTACTTAGTGTTGGTTTTAGTGAATGTTGCTTCTGTTCGTTAATTTTAGACTCACCAGTACTTTCTCTAAAGTGTTGATCCACCAACAATTTGCTTATTCGCAGGTACTGGATCGTCCGAGGAAGCGATAGGCGTGCCTCATCCCCAGGACCCAAAAATCTGGTTTTGATGCCTTGAGCCGTATCGATTTCTTTGAGCTACTTTTGTATAGAAGGATATAATGTATAGAACGATGTAATTGTATTCAGAGAACCTCGTGCCTTGTGATTTGCCCCGTATACTCAGATGGATTATTGTTAGCAACACTGTCCCTCCGCTGCGTACTCGATCGATTCGATGATAGCCACAACTTTAATGATGTTGTCTTGTGCGGGTGCAACCCCAGGCTTGCACGGCATCACATCCCGATGGCAAACGACAATACACGCTTCGCGGGAGCACCGAGGCATGGTGATTAGCGCCCGACGGGGGCGTTGTCGGGACCTTCGGGATCGGGGCGTGACATAATGGTATCCGAGCAACTCGATCCTCTGGCCTTATGCTCATTTCGCTGTTGTTCTTGATGACGATTCCTTGTGCATTGATATCGTTATTGAATAAAGCGTTCCATACAATAAGTCCATAGATATTCTCAAAGTTGTGCAAAAGTTTTTTGGATTTGATTTGTTGCTTGAGAGTTGTGCTTCCGTGCTTGTGGTTTGCTAGAGTTTTCGATTGAGGATGGTGAGGGGTGAGGACTATCGCTGCTCTGGATATCGAAAAGTTTCTTCTTGAGTTTCGAGGAAGAAACTCTTTCTTGGTGGGTAAGTATGTAGTGCCCCGCTCCACGTTGGCACTATGTACAAGAGATATCAATTTGCTGACTCAAAATTGATATCTTCCGTAAGAGCTACTTGTTGAACCAGGAGATGAGTGATCTAGGTGAGTGGGAAGAAACTTCGTTCTCTGATTTTTGTATGCCTTAATAATGAATCTGAGTTTTATAATGCATGTTGCTAAGAAGATTATTATTTTTGTTGCCTGATAATAGAACTGCATGCTTAGCTAAAACTTGAATGCTTGTCAATTGCCATGCTAATAAGAAGAGTAAAAGATTGCTTGAACATATTTTCATATCGCTTGTGTTTTGATAGAACAATATCGTGCTTGAACATGTTCAAAGAGGGCGGCCAGTCAACAAAGAGATAGAAGAGAAGATCGAGATAGATGGTCTGCTTGTTCATTTCGTCTGCATCATAGAGTTTATCTGATAGTGTTTCATTCGCATCGGTAGGACAATGGCTATTAGTAAAGAGCTGAACCTTGGCCCCGGCTGCTATAATGTTAGTGAAGAGCAACCATGAGTCATAACTGCTAATAGCATCAGATAAAATAGTCATTGGTTAGCTGGATTATCGCTACTGATCCTGAGTTTCTCGAAGACCGAAAGCATATAGATAGTTCATCTTGTTTGCTTGATAAAAGGATAGTTCCTAGATGGTGCATTTTCTCTAGAGTCTTTGGGTATAGCTCACGAGACACGCTGTGCACACCCTGATAGTAGAATAATTGGCTTATCTTCTGTGCTTGAATAAATCAAACATGATCTCTGATTTCAAAGATGCTTTCGAAAAGAAGTAATATGACTCCGTTCCTGTGCTATATGTAACGAACCTAGGTAAAACTAGAAAGATCACTAGTAATATAATATTTTGCCACATGCTTACTTAGTGTTGGTTTTAGTGAATGTTGCTTTTGTTCGTTAATTTTAGACTCACTAATACTTTCTCCAAAGTGCTGATCCACCAACAATTTGCTTATTCGCAGGTACTGGATCATCCGAGGAAGCGATAGGCGTACCTCATCCCCAGGACCCAAAAATCTGGTTTCGATGCCTTGAGCCGTATCGATTTCTTTGAGCTGCTTTTGTATAGAGGGACATAATGTATGGAACGATGTCATTGTATTCAGAGAACCTCGTGTCTTATGATTTGCCCCGTATACTCAGATGGATTATTGTTTACAACACTGTCCATCCACTGCGTACTCGATCGATTCGATGATAGCCACAACTTTAACGATGTTGTCTTGTGCGGGTGCAACCCCAGGCTTGCACGACATCACATCCCGATGGCAAACGATAATACACGCTTCACGGGAGCACCGAGGCATGGTGATTCGCGCCCGGCGGGGGCGTTGTTGGGACCTTCGGGATCGGGACGTGACATAATGGTATCAGAGCAACTTGATCATATGGCCTTATGCTCATTTCATTGTTGTTCTTGATGACGATTCCTTGTGCATTGATATCGTTATTGAATAGAGCTTTCCATATAATAAGTCCATAGATATTCTCAAAGTTGTGCAAAAGTTTTTTGGATTTGATTTGTTGCTTGAGAGTTGTGCTTTCATGCTTGTGGTTTGCTAGAGTTTTCGATTGAGGATGGTGAAGGATGAGGGCTATCGCTGCTCTGGATATCAAAAAGTTTCTCCTTGAGTTTCGAGGATGAGACTCTTTCTTGGTAGGTAAGTATGTAGTGCCCCGCTCCGCGTCGGCACTATGTACAAGAGATATCGATTTGCTGACTCAAAAATAATATCTTTCTTAAGAGCTTCTTGTTGAACCAGGAGATGACTGATCTAGGTGTGTGGGCATAAACTTCTTTCTCTGATTCTTGCAAGCCTTAATAATGAATCTTAGTTTTATAATGCCTGTTGCTAAGAAGATTATTATTTTCGTTGCCTGATAATATAACTACATGCTTAGCTAGAACTTGAATGCTTGTCAATAGAGAACCTTGTCATACTAATAAGAAGAGTAAGAGATTGCTTGAACATGTTTTTATATCGCTTGTGTTTTGATAGAACCACATCGTGCATGAACTTATTCAGAGAGGGCGGCCAATCCGCATAGAGATAGAAGAGAAGAGATAGATGGTCTGTTTGTTCATTTTGTCTGTATCATAGATTTTATCTGATAGTGTTTCATGCATTCGCATCGGTCGGATAATGGCTATTAGTGAAGAGCTGAACCTTGGTTTCGGCTGCTATAATGTTAGTGAAGAGCAACCATGAGTCACAACTGCTAATATCATCAGATAAAAGAGTCATTGGTTAGTTGGATTACCGCTACTGATCCTGAGTTTCTCGGGGACTGAAAGCATATAGATAGTTCATCTTGTTTTCTTGATAAAAGGATAGTTCCTAGATGGTGCATTATCCCTAGAGTCATTGGACATAGCTCACGAGACACGATGTACACACCCTGATAGTAGAATAATCGGCTTGTCTTATGTGCTTGAATTAATCAAACATGATCTCTGATTTCAAAGATGTTTTCGAAAAGAAGTAATATGACTCCGTTCATGTGTTTCATGTAACAAACCTAGGTAAAACTAGAAAGATCACTAGTAATGTAATATTTTGCCACATGCTTACTTAGTGTTGGTTTTAGTGAATATTGCTTATGTTCGTTAATTTTAGACTCACTAGTACTTTCTCCAAAGTGCTAACCACTAATAGTTTACTTGTTCGCAGGTACTGGATAGTCCGAGGAAGCGATAGGCGTGCCTCATCCCCAGGACCCAAAAATCTGGTTTCGATGCCTTGAGCCGTATCGATTGCTTTGAGCTGCTCTTGTATAGAGGGACATAATGTATGGAACGATGCCATTGTATTTAGAGAACCTCGTGCCTTATGATTTGCCCCGTATACTCAGATGGATTATTGTTTGCAATAATGTCCCTCCGCAGCGTACTCGATCGATTCGATGATAGCCACAACTTTAACGATGTTGTCTTGTGCGGGCGCAACCCCAGGCTCGCACAGCATCATGTCACGATGGCAAATGATAATACACACCCCGCAGGAGCGTAGAGGAACGATAATTCGCGCCCGACGGGGGCGTTGTCGGGACCTTCGGGATCGGGGCATGACATAATGGTATCAGAGCAACTCGATCCTCTGGCCTTACGTTCATTTCGCTGCTGTTCTTGTTGACGATTCCTTGTACATTGATATCATTATTGAATAGAGCGTTCCCATACAATAAGTCCATAGATATTCTCAAAGTTGTACAAAAGTTTTCTGGATTTGATTTGTTACTTGAGAGTTGTGCTTTCGTGCTTGTGGTTTGCTAAAGTTTTTGATTGAGGATGGTGAGGGATGAGGACTATCGCTGCTCTGAATATCAAAAAGTTTTCCTTGACTTTCGAGGACAAAACTCTTTCTTGGTGGGTAAGTATGTAGTGGCCCACTCCGCGTCGGTACTATGTACAAGAGATATCGATTTGCTGACTTCAAAAGGATATCTTCCTTAAGAGCTCCTTGTTGAACCAGGAGATGAGTGATCTAGGTGAGTGGGAAGAAACTTCGTTCTCTGATTCTTACACGTCTTAATAATAAATCTGAGTTTTATAATGCCTGTTGCTAAGAAGATTATTGTTTCCGTTGCCTGATAATAGAACTGCATGCTTAGCTATAACTTGAATGCTTGTCAATAGAGAACCTTGCCATGCTAATAATAAGAGTAAGTGATTGCTTGAACATGTTTTCATATCGCTTGTGTTTTGATAGAACCATATCGTGCTTGAACTTGTTCAGAGAGGGCGGCCAGTCCACACAGAGATAGAAGAGAAGAGATAGATGGTCTGCTTGTTCATTTTGTCTGCATCATAGAGTTTATCTGATAGTGTTTCATGCATTCACATCGGTCGGATAATGGCTATTAGTAAAGAACTGAACCTTGGTCCCGACTGCTATAATGTTAGTGAAGAGCAACCATGAGTCACAACTACTAATAGCATCAGATAAAAGAGTCATTGGTTAGCTGGATTACCGCTACTGATCCTGAGTTTCTCGGGGACCGAAAGCATATAGATAGTTTATCTTGTTTGCTTGATAGAAGGATAGTTCCTAGATGGTGCATTGTCCCTAGAGTCTTTGGGTATAGCTCATAAGACACGATATGCACACCCTGATAGTAGAATAATCGGCTTACCTTGTGTGCTTGAATGAATCAAACATGAACTTTGATTTCAAAGATATTTTCGAAAAGAAGTAATATGACTCTGTTCCTGTGCTGCATGTAACGAACCTAGGTAAAACTGGAAAGATCACTAGTAATGTAATATTTGCCACATGCTTACTTAGTATTGGTTTTAGTGAATGTTGCTTTTGTTCGTTGATTTTAGACTCACCAGTACTTTCTCCAAAGTGCTGACCCACCAACAGTTTGCTTGTTCGCAGGTACTGGATCATCCGAGGAAGCAATAGGCGTGCCTAATCCTCAGGACCCAAAAATTTGGTTTCGATGCCTTGAGCCGTATCGATTGCTTTGAGCTGCTTTTGTATAGAGAGATATAATGTATGGAATAATGCCATTGTATTCAGAGAACCTCGTGCCTTGTGATTTGCCCCGTATACTCAGATGGATTATTGTTGTAATACTGTCCCTCCGCTACGTACTCGATCGATTCGATAATAGCCACAATTTTAACGATGTTGTCTTGTGCAGGCTCAACCCCAAGCTCGCACGATATCACGTCCCGATGGCAAACGATAATACACGCCCCGCGGGAGCGCCGATGTGTGGTTATTCGCGTCCGACGGGGGCGTTGTCGGGACCTTCGTGATCGGGGCATGACAATTAACTCCTATATGTGACACTTAGATGATACTTTCATACCAGGTTACTCATGTTTCTCTTCTATGCCTAGTACACTAGCCACTAGAATGCTTGTACCCAAAACTTCCATAATACTTGAGGTACTCTAGATCTTGCCACTCCTTCCATCTAGATATATGGTTGTATACCCAATTCTAACACTCAACAATCTCTAATGGATACTTACCCGTATCTTGGCAATATAAACAAGTATAAATACTTTCTACCCACTAGACACTATTATCATACCATTACCATTCTACCCATCGTACAACTCACTGATATATAGCCACTCACATACCAATACACCTACAATTATAAACCCCCTAAAATTTTAAATTTTATTTTAAGTATTTTTTTATTAAATTATTGAATTTCTTTAGAGTATTTTTATAGTTAATTAGAAAATAAGTTTCTTGATTTAATTAAATAAATAAAATACTTATTTGAAATTATTACCCCAAAACTAATTTTACTACTATATACCTCTTGTTAAAATATTACAAATATTTTTTCTAGAATTTATTGATGGTGCAAATATTTTTTTCTCTCAAATTTTTATACTCTAATATATATATATATATATATATATATTATTAAAAGAAAAGAAAAGAAAAAGAAAAAGGAAAAGGAAAAGGAAAAGAAATGAAAAGAAAAAGGAAAATAATAATAATAATAATAATAATAATATAAAACCTAAACTCCTAAACCTACCTACACCTGAACCCGCAGACCCCCACCCGCTTGGAACCCGACTTCCCCTGTCCGACCCCCTCTCTCTCTCGATATATATATATATATATATATATATATATATATATATATATATATATATATATATATATATATATATATATATATATATATATATATATATATATATAGGTATAGTTAGTAAACCTAACCCTAATTTCTTCTCCCCCAGCCCTCACCCAACTACCATCGACCTCAGCGCCGACCCCCCCAGACGCCGACGACCGCCGCCCAGGCCGACATCAACCGCCGATCTACCGCCCGCACACACTGCACACCAACAGCAGCGACCCCTACTTCAAGGTCAATATCTATATCATCTCTCATCCTTTTTTTGAGTGGTTTCTTCGTATAGGTTCACAACCTAACCCTCTAGGATTTTCTCCAAGCGGAACGAGTTTTCGTGTCCCGGATTGGTTAAAAAATCGACCGAAAGTCGACCAAAAAACTGTCCAAGGACATCCCAGAAATTCGACCCAAACTCCCATGTGCATGCCCAATTTGCCACAAACCCGTTTAATATTTTCAAAATCTAATAAAAATATTTTCTTCTAAATATAATAAAAAAATTTACTGTTCTTTTATTTTTTATTAGTTTTTTTATTTCTTAAATTATTCGGCCTCCAAACCGACCAAAAATTTGGTATTTCAAAACTAAAATTTTATGATATGGAGTACGCCCCACCAAATGGGACAGCCTCATTGCGTACCAATTGCACCGAAAGGCGCGTATGGTATATCCTGAGTGTGAGATTTTGCGAAAGTTGATTCAGATGTGTGTTCGCGTCAGAATCAACCCGTATCCGTAAAAAGTTCTCGTATCGCAACTTTTATAAACAACCACCTTACTTTGTGTACGCTCGTCGAAATACGATGAAACTCGCGCATTGGATTTGTGGTATCATGCTGGTCCTATGATCGATGTTTCATACGATTTCGAGAAATTGAATCAACCGCCTATTCGTGGGCCCCACGGTTTGACTTGAAAGGCGAATTTGTGATCGGCTCACCGAAATCCAAAATTTGGTATATCGTTGAGTTCGTATCGATGTCATGCCCCTGTCCCAAAATACGTAGGACTAGGAATATATAACATGCCTGCCGTATGTATATGAACTCCAATATATGAAAACTATGCACACACGTATGCTGTACATGAATATCAAATCCACCAGTAGTAATATACTATCAATAAGTCACACGCAATTTATATCTCATCCACAGCACAAATAAATAAATAGGAACTAAATAACTGAATCTCAAAGATGAAGTCTCAAAGTATGATAGTCGGAAGAAAACAAATCCACTGCAAATCGACTATACTAAAAACTACTAAAAGAGAGAAGAGATCAACTCTAATATAAGATAAATATCTATAAAAGAAAACAACAACTAGAATATCCATCAACTACGATGAATCAAAGATACTCTGAAGATAAGACCTCCTCAGTCTGGAATAAAGCGTCAGGTCCGGGTCTATACTCATGTGGATACTCCTGCCCGTCTATATCTGAAAAGGGACCAGGTCCTCAGAGGGACATAACAAGATACATATAAACATGCCAATAAAGTACTGGAAATAAACATCCAATGGGTCGCCTAACCATCTATGTGAATGCACGTTAAGAATAATTTTCTAACAAGTGGGCTATCTGGCTAAAATAGAATTGACATGATTCTCTTGGAGATTCAGGGGCCTACAAAGCATTTCGTCTTTTGAACGCCAAAGGCCGCCAGTAATATATAGGGGTCATCACAACCGCGCATCTCCGGCGGAGCGTACGGGTTATAAAAAAGGAAAGTGCAAAGGAGCCCAAACGCCTTACTTGTTGTTCTCTCCACCCCATGCTCTAAGCATGTCACATCCATGACACGATGATACCTCTAAATAACTGCCAGGTCTTCTAGCATGCAAAGTTTCTATCAGCAATTATCCCTATCCGTCGCACGACCTGTACGTACCGGTGGCCAGCTGAATACGCAAGTCCGTGTCCTACATGTGACTCACACTCGTGTAATAATAGTGTCATAGCCAATGAACATATGGATGCCTCATGATAATGGGGCGGTCTCATAAACTAGGTCAACATGCATATATATATAAATAAAAACAGAATACGACGTCACCGTCGTTGCACCCAAGATACCCTTGGACGTGCAATTTATATAGCAGTTAAAATAAATGAACTAAATAAAGGAAATAAACTACATGCATCATATGGAATTTAAATTACAGTACAATGGCAAGGTATACTTGCCTGGCAAGCAATCTGTATAGTGTAAGCGTCCAGATGTCAGGTACACAAGATCAGAAAAACTAAGGCCTCCGAATAAACGTCTTCGGATACTGAAATAGACATCACCAACGTTTTCAGAATCAGCGAGATAGCTAGAAAATACCACCCTTTCAGCCAATTTGGACACAGGGGCAAAACGGTAGTTTTGGGTCAAAGCATGGTCCACATGTGGCCCACTTTGTACCGAAAAGCTTGCCAGGGGTAAAGGTCTCTAAATGGAATAAATTATAGGTCAAACAAATTCTAAACGTCAGTACAAACTCAACGGTATGTCCAATTTTGGATTTCGGTGAGTCGAACACAAATTCGCCCAAAAAGTCAACCGTAGGGCCCGCAAATAGGCATCTTGGTCAACTGTCTCAGAATTGCGTAAAAATTGGGTCACAGGACCAACGCAATACCACGAGTCCAATGGCACAAGTTTTGTCGTATTCTGACGAGCATACACTAAATGGTGCAGTATTTTGCAAAAGTCGCGATATGGGGACTTTTCTCGGATACGGGTTGATTTCGACGCGCACACGCATCCAAATCAGTTTACGTAAAATTCCACACGTCTGGACATACCATACGCGTCTTTCGGTACAATTGCTACGCGACGGGGCGGTCCCGTTTGGCGGGGCGCGCTCCGTATCACAAATTTTGAAGGTTTTAAAAATAGTTTTTTATGATTTTTAACCCAATTTAATTCTGCATATAACACCAAATAAATTAATCTAATTAACAAAAAATTATCTTGGTTATATGGTTTTCACATAGCAAAAGAAAAATCTAAGTTTGGATCTCTGTGGTAGGAGATACGAGTTCTTAAACATGGATCATTGTAGCAGTTTTTCTGAAGTTAACGTTGTGATTTTTCTCCAACTTGGTCTCAGTTTTCACCTAGGGTTACGCGCTGATCGGAAGAAACTAATACACAAAGTTGGAAGAGGGATAGGTCATGAACATACCGGTGAATACGGGGTCGAATTTGGTCGCAAGATGGAGCAGAAATCCGGACGTGAACATGGGTACGTTGTTGTCAATTTCTGTCGCGGCGTGGGCGGGTGTTGACGCGGGGCGAGCGGCGGTCGGCGGCGCTGTTGACTGGGCTGCGGTACTCCGGTGGCGGCGGTCGAGGTCGGGGTCGGCTCGGGGTTGTGGAGATTTAGGGTTAGGGTTTAGGGTTTAAATAAATATATATAGAGTGAAGATGAACCGAATGGGGGCTTCCGCGGGGGGGGGGGGGGGGGGAGGGGGAATACTGCTGCTGCTGCTGGGTTTACTTGGGCTAGCAGGTTAGGGTTAGTTTAGGCGGGTAGGGTTTAGGGTTATTTGATTTCTTTTTCTTTTCTATTCTATTCTTTTCTATTCTTTTCCTTTCTTTTCTATTTATTTACTCAATATATATATATATATATATATATATATATATATATATATATATATATATATATATATATATATAATTCCAGAAAATTATATTATTACATATAAAAAAATCTTTTATCCTTCTACAACGATTTTCTAAAATAAAAAAATAATGGCTTTGCTCCACAATATCTAGCTAAATATTTACCTAGTAATTAAATCCAATAAAGTATATATTTCTAATATACTACGAAATAATGTAATTCAAGTAAATGATTAATTAAATAATTAATACAGTTTTTAAAATTAGGGGTTTTACAATGTTTAGGATTTGTTTGACCTATAATTTATCCAATTTAGAGACCATTATCCCTGGCACGTATTTCGGTGCAAAATAGACCACACATGGACCCTACTTTGACCCAAAATTACCGTTTTGCCCCTGTATCCAAATTGGATGAAAGGATACCCAAAATTACCGTTTTGCCCCTGTATCCAAATTGGATGAAAGGATACTTTTTTTAGCTATCTCGCTGATTTTGGGAATGTTGTTGATATTTATTTCAGCATCCGGAGACGATCAGTCGGAGGCAGTGGGTTCTAATACTCTGTACTTGACACTTGGACGTTTACGTTACGCAACTTTCCTGCCAGGCAAGTATTGTCATAACCCGGATTTTTCAGAATATTTTAAAACATTTTCTCACAATTTTTTGGAATTAAAACTAAGATATTTCGTGATTAAAGAATTTTTAAATGATAGTAATTAATATTAAAATATTATGAAAATAATATTTTATGGTGTAAAATAGAAAACTGGACATAGGATAATTTTCTATGAATTTATTGGACTCCGGAAGCATTTTTAAAGCCCTAAAAACCAACTTAGAATTAAACCTAATTAAACCCTGACTGAACCCGGTTTAATTAAAATTAAACCAAACCAAACCGACTCGAACCGAACCAGACCAACCCAGCCTTAACGGGTCGTCTCGGGTCGGATCTGAATCAAACCCGACCCGGACCCGAAACCCTAACCGAACCCTAGATTCTGAATCCCACCGAATTTACTGTTCAGGCCTATAAATGCCTCGACGATCGTGCCCAGCCGCCGCCGCAAACCCTCTCTCATCTACGCAGCCGCCCGCATCCAGCCCCGACGAACGCCTCGCCTGAACCCTAGTCTCCCCGCCGCCTTCTTCCTCCTTGCTCCACCCGTCCCCGACCAGAACGACCACTCTCCGCTGCCCAGCCTCGCCGTCGACCTCTCCCGGCTGCCACCGTCCCTCCGCCGAACCCTCGACCTCTCCACCCAGAACACCCTAACCTCCCCGCTCGACCCCCTCGCTTCGCCGACCTCCGCCCTGAACCCAGCCAGCACCACCACCTTCGACCATCCCCAAAGCCCGCTTCCCTTCGTCGACCTCCGCCTCACCCAGCCGCCCCGACTTCGACAACAGCCGAGCCCTAGCCCCAAGCCGCTGCCTCTCCTCTGCCGGCCGCCTGAGCCTCGGCCGACTCCGACCAGCACCTCAGCCAGCCGCCCCGAGTCCGGCGAGTCTCTGGACGCAGAACCCGGACACATCCAGGACACAGAAACTGTGTCAAATCGACACGCGAAAACGTGCAACCCTGTTTCGCGAAGCCCTGTTCAGGTAACCCATTCTCTCTCCTCGTTATTCTGTTTTCTGTTCAGTCAGTTGTGTCACATAGACTGTGTAACCCTCTCGATGCCCGTGCAACTCGCTCGGTGCGTTGCGTCCTGTGGTGATCGCAAACTGTGATCCAAAAACAGGAAAACCAACGCCCTATTTCACCCCGGAACTGAGTGCGCCTCGCCAAACGGGACGACTTGGTCGCGCGTGATCTTTACCGAAATGTGCGCACCGTTGATACGGACGTGCGAGATTTTGCAGAAGTTGATTTGGATGTGCGTGCACACCGAAATTAATACGTATCCGCCGACAACGCCCCGTATCCACCTGTTCTGGAATACGTTATAACTTCGTGTACACACGTCGGATCAAAACAAAACTTGAGCCATTGCACTCGTAGTAATACGCTGCTCCTGTGACCCAAGTTTGGTTCGATTCTGAGAACGTTGACAAAATCGCGTATCGTGGGCCCCACATGATCCACTTGACGGACGATTTTGTGATTGGCTCATCGGAATCCAGTTCTGGAAGTTCCATTGGGTTCGTATCATCGTTCCTGACTTATTGACACTAAGTTTGAGGAAATTGGAGACCTTTGATCCTGACACATTTTTTGGTGCAAAGTGGCCCACATGTGGACCCCGCTTTGACCCAGAAATATTATTTTTGCCCCTGTGTCCAAATTAGACTTAAGGACATGCGTTTCTAGCTATTTGATATTTTCTGAGACTGTTGGTGATATTTATTACAGCTTTTGGAGGAGTACCTGCAGGATCCACTGATACAGGTATAAACCCCCATTCCAGAAAACCGTATTAGTTATTATTTAAATAATTATTTTATTTATTAAGTTTATTAATAAGAAAAAGAAAAGAAAAACAAAAATTTTCTATTGGACCAAACCCGCAACCCGTTAATCATCCCTGCGTAAAAAAAAACTCATTTAGCATAACCCTGCAGAAACTCTTTCATGCGTAAAAATCCAACCCGCCTAAATTCCTTTCTCTACGCACAAAACCATTTCCGCACGTATAATAAAAGTAGCAGTGTACCCGCGTAAACTCTTCAGTTTTCTGAGCATAAAACTAAAATAATGCGTATAACTCTCCGTCGCTTTCTATTTTCCTCTGACGCGTATAAGACTACCCTGCGTATACTTCCTTCCCCGCGCGTAGTATCAGCAGCAGAAGCAAAACCCAATTTTGCTTTGCTTTGCCAATCCACACGTGTAAGAATTTCATTCCACCACTCCTTAAAAGATCTTCTCAACCGCGCACATAAACCAATAAGAAGAAAATAACAGCAATAGTTTCTTAACCATTAAGTAAATTCCACCGCCTCCTTATTCCTATATTTAATTACAAATTCCAAAAATTAACTCTTCTTCTTATCACACTTAACATTTCTTTGGATGAACACTTTACTGGACTTTACTCGGCAAGTATACCTTGCCACAGTACTCTTATTTACATTTTAAATGATGCATGATTCTATTTTATTTATGTATTTGCATTGGACCTTGTTTATGAGACCACCCCAGTATTATGGAGCATTATTTGGTTCATTGGCCGTGACACAGTTGCTGCACGATGTGTGAGTCTCATATAGCTCTCGGACTACATATTGGGTTGGCCGCCTGTATGTATAAGCCGTGCGTTAGGGATGACTGCTGATAGAAACTTTGTATGCCAGAAGACCTGGCAGTTATTTAGAGGATTTATCATGTCATGGATATGGCATGCTTAGAGCATGGGGTGGGGAGAACAATAAGTAAAACATTTAGGCTCCTTTGCACTTTTTCCTGTACGTCCGATTTCTCCACCGGAGAAACGGGTGATGATGACCACTATATATTACTGGCAGCCTCTGCCGTTCAAAAGACGACATGCTTTGAGGCCTCTGATTCTCCGAGAGAGCCACGCCAATCCCATATTTTAGCCAGATAGCCCACTTGGTGGAAATTTGTTCTCAAACTGCATTCACTTAGATGGTTAGGCGACCCGATGGATGTTTATATTTCAGTACTTATGGGCATGTTATTATGTATCTTGTTATGTCCCTCTGAGGACCTGGTCCCTTTCCAGATATGGACGAGCAGGAGCTTCCACAAGAGTATGGGCCTGGACCGGATGCTATTTACGAGACTGAGGAGATCTTACCCTCAGAGTATCTGTGATTATGACTACTGTTTATAGATTTTGTTGCTACTCAGTATAGTCATTTTGTAGTGGATTTGTTTCCACCAGACTTCAGCCTTGATATACATTTTAGTATCCAGTTATATTCTAGTTTTATTCCTACTGAGTATTTGTGTTGTGGATGAGATATAGATTGTGTGTGACTTATTGTGACAGTATATTACCACTGATGGATTGCATATTCATTTACAGCGTACGTGTGTATATGGTTTCCATATATTGGAGTTCATATACATACGGCTGGGCGTGTTACGTATTCCTAGTCCTACGTATTTTGGGACTGGGGCGTGATATATTTTTGGTGGTGGCCCATGCAGGTCTTCGAATATATTGTCTTGGTTACATAATTGTACCAAGCAAGCCTGTGTATAGGAAAGATTTCAAGGATCTCATCCACACTTGACTAAAACCTTATTCATCCTTCCATCTATCCTATATTTTATCTTTATGCCACAGATCCTTTACTCTTGTAGGCATATACTTTATGCTGCAGGAGATTACCTATTTTTGTGCCATAGTTAGGTATACTTTATGCTGCAGTTATAACAAACTATTTTCCCACAATCCTTTAGTCTTTCTAAATCTGCGTATGCCATTACATAGGTAAATACCCAGCGTAAACCTGATGATCCCTGAACCCAGCATAAAATAGTTTAATCAGGCGTAAGTATAAGGATGATGATAAGCGTATTTGTCACTATCTTAGTCATTAAGAAACCAATCTTTTGCATTTAATGCAAAGATATGCTCCTAGCCCTGTGCAGCAACAGCCTTTGACGAGGCATTTGATTTTGTCAATATAACTAGACAACAAAACCCGAGTTTCTGTGCAAATCACCATCACAACCATCCTCTTGAATATCGTGCGGTACTTTTATCAGATGTCAGGTTTTCTGACAAATTCATCCAAGGAAAACAAAAAGTTTCTTACGCTGCCAAGTATGCTATACTTTACGCAGATAAATTATGAAAACAGTAGTTACGCTCAGATTTATGCGCAGAACTTTTACGCATATTCTACGTAGATTTTACGCATAGACCTTATGCTGATAAGTCCTAAACTATGTTTTACGCCGACGATTTAAAATCTTTAATTTACGCTAAAACTTCCTTGGAGCCCTGCTCTACGCAGCTAGCTCTGAAGCTATGTATTATGCGGATAACTCTCCAGCGTATTTCATACTTCTACATCCTATTTAATACTTGTACCCTGTTTGAATCCCATACATTGCCTAAATGTTGAATACATCAACTACAGAAGGATGGATATGCAGAAAGAAAGTACTATCGCTGATGGTGACGTAACTCCTGGAGTCAATGGTCAGACTCAAGGAGGGACTTCAGTGAACCCTAGATTTCAGGACCAGATGAACGGATTCATAATCCAGCTCCATCTGACTTTCCCATTCCACCTAATGGGAACCTTCCAGTATCGTCGACACCGCAGGATGGCCAGGCACAACTGTTCCAATTCTTCCAGATGATAATGAAGGAACAGCAACAACAGGCCGCCACACTAGCTGCAGAACAGAGACAGCAAGCAGCAGAACAGAGATAAGAGTTCCTAGCAGCACTTGAAAGGATGGCTGCAAAGACTACTACACCAGCTCAAGCACTAGCTCCAGAACCTCGAGCTAGAGTTGGTTCAGTGAAAGACTTTGTACAAATGGGTCCAAGGCCGTACAAAGGCATTGAGAACCCAGAAGAAACTATAAACTGGATTACTCACACTCGAAAGTTATTAGAGGCATCACAGCTACCTGCAGAGCTGTGGATGACAGGTGTGAGGACGCTTCTAGATGGTAATGCTCATCACTGGTGGAAATCCATGGAGCGCCAGCTGGGTACATACCAGACTTGGGAACAGTTCCTGGAGTGCTTTGAAAGGAAGTACTTCCCGGACACCGTCAGAGATGTATTATATGATCAATTTCTCCACCTGGAGCAGGGAAATCAAACAGTGGACGAGTATGATGCTGAGTTTAGTCGCCTCAGTAAATATAGTGCTGCGTTGATACCAGATGACTTGGCCAAGGCTAAGAGATTTTATCGTGGACTGATTAAAGAGCTCCAACACTATACTAGCTCCCAGTCCTGAATCTCTTATGCCGAGTTACTGACAGAAGCCAGATTACAAGAAACCATCAGCAAAGGAAAAGTAAGTCAACTGAGGACGCATCAAGGACCGGCAAGGATACAACAAGGAGGACCTATTAGACATCCTTTAGCTCAGCAGCAACAGTACCAACACAGAGCAGGACCATACCAGATTCCAGAGAAACCACAATACAATTATTATGGGAGACGCGGGCACATCTCAAGGGACTGTCGAGTCCGCTTGGGACAGTGTATGAGATGTGGTTCCGGACAACATATATTGAAGGACTGTCCTATGCAACAAACATCGACACTTCCACCACCAGCACAGAGACTAGCACTTCCAGCACCTAAGCCAGCTCAGCAAATAATGAAACCAGGAGCATCTCGACCTCCAACAGCAGGGGGATTTTAGCGAGGATCACCACTACCTATCCAGGAGGATCAATACTTGAGAGCTAATCATGGACAACCATAGAGGAACGGACAAGCTTTTGTGATGGAAGTAGATGATATAAATCAGGAGATTGATGTCATAGCAGGTATCACTCTTGCTTTTACTTTTCCTGCTATAACATTGTTTGATACGGGAGCCACCTACTCATTCATATCATCTAGTTTTATTGCCAAACACAACATTACTTCTACACCTTTATCTAGTTGTGTTAGAATTCTTACCGGGGGTGGAATTGTACCCGTTAGTAGAATTTGTAGATCGTGTCCTATAGTAATACGTGGCAGAGAGATGAATGTCCGACTCTTAGTCCTTCCTATGCCGACTTTTGATATTGTGCTTGGAATGGACTGGCTAAGCAAGTACCACGCTTTCTTTGATTGCTTTGGAGGAAACATTCTTTTTAAGGTACCAGACCAGCCTGAACTTGAGTTTGTACGAGGATCCACCGAAATCCTTGATGGTATGCAACTCGCAATGGACGATATTGTCTATCATCCTATTATTTCAGAATTCCCAAACGTCTTTCCAGAAGAATTACTAGGACTACCCCCAGATAGAGATGTAGAATTTTTGATTCAATTAATACTGGGAGCAACACCTATAGCATAACATGTTTATAGACTAGCTAAGAAAGAGATGGATGAACTAAAATCACAGTTGAAAGAACTAGAAGATAAAGGTTTCATCCGACCAAGTGCATCACCCTGGGGAGCACCAGTGTTGTTTGTACCAAAGAAGGATGGGTCAGTACGTATGTACATTGACTATAGAGCCTTGAATGCAGTAACAGTGAAGAATAAATATCTACTACCACATATTGATGACTTATTTGATCAACTTAGTGGAGCCAAGGTGTTCTCGAAGATAGATTTGAGATCAGGATATCACCAGGTGAAGGTACGAAAGGAGGACATCTCGAAAATCGTATTCTGGACAAGATATGGGCACTACGAGTTTTTGGTCATGCCATTTGGATTGACCAATGCTCCAGCTATCTTTATGGACTTAATGAATCGAGTATTCCATCAACATTTGGACCAGTTTGTGGTCGTCTTCATAGATGATATACTTGTCTATTCAAAGAGACACGGGGAACACGAGAAGCACTTATGAATTATTCTAGAGACCTTGAGGAGAGAGTAGTTATATGCGAAACTCAGTAAATATGAGTTCTTCTTAGACAAAGTTTTATTTCTTGGATATGTCGTTACAGGAGATGGTATTTCTGTTGATCCAAAAAAGATCTCGGCAGTCAAGACATGGCCTGTTCCTAAATCAGCAGCGGAGGTGAGAAGTTTTCTTAGACTTGCGGGATATTACCGACGATTCGTGGAAAACTTCTCAAGAATCGCAACACCTATGACTCGGTTGACATGCAAAGATCAAGAGTTCATATGGACTGACGAGTGTTAAGCCGCTTTTGAGGAATTGAAAAAACGACTGACTTCAGCACCAGTGCTAACTATTCTATCAGGATCAGGAGGTTATGTGATCTACAGTGACGCATCAGGAAAATGCTTGGGATGCGTATTGATGCAGCATGGCAAGGTGATTGCATATGCATCTAGGTAATTACGAGTACATGAGAAAAATTATCCAACTCATAACTTAGAACTTGCAGCTGTTGTATTTTCTCTAAAGTTATGGAGATATTACTTATATGGGGAATGAGTGGAAATATATACAGACCACAAAAGTCTCAAGTATGTCTTCATACATAAGGAGTTAAATATGAGGCAACGTCGATGGCTCGAGTTGATGAATTTTTTTTGAGATAGAGCTACATTACCACCCAGGCAAGGCTAATGTTGTAGCAGACGCATTAAGCCGGAAGCCCACAGTTTACTTCTTGACAACACAGAAAGAATTATTGAAGGACTTGCAAGGTCTTGGCATTGAAGTAATATTACCCGGAGCAGACGGGATACTAGTCAACTTACAAGTACAATCTTCACAAGTAGAGAGAATCAAGGCAGCCTTGCCTACCGACGCCAGATTAAAGGAAAGAACAGAAGCCGGAGAGCAAACAGGACTGCACATTCATAATGACGGGACATTATAATGTGGTGACCGTCTATATGTTCCTAATGGAGAAATTCGACAAGAGCTGATGACAGAAGCTCACAGTTCAATATATTCTATTCATCCTGGAGGAACCAAGATGTATCGGGTTTTACGGCAGCATTTCTGGTGGCATGGAATGAAAAAAGAGATAGCTCGCTTTGTAGCTAAATGTTTAATATGTCAGCAAGTAAAGGCGGAGCATCAGAGAACAGCAGGATTATTGCAACTACTCCCGATTCCAGAGTGGAAGTGGGAACACATCACTATGGATTTCGTCATGGGCTTTCCCAGGAGTCCCAGTGGAAGAGATGCGGTATGGGTAATAGTGGACCGACTCACCAAGTCAGCCCATTTCTTACCTTTCAGAGTTGGTCAATCTACAGAAGTTTTGGCTAACTTATATATGAGGCAGATCGTAAGATTGCACGGCGTACCAGTTAGCATTGTGTTAGACAGAGATTCACACTTTATATCACATTTTTAGAGAAGCATGCAAGAAAGCCTTGGAACTCGTATAAAATTTAGTACATCTTATCACCCTCAAACAGATGGACAGTCAGAACGTACTATTCAGACATTAGAAGATATGTTAAGGGCTTGTATGTTAGACTTTGGGGGATTATGGGAGGACCACCTACATCTTGTGGAGTTTTCTTACAACAATAGTTATCAGGCAAGCATCCAGATGGCTCCATTTGAAGCATTATATGGAAGAAAATATAGGTCTCCTGTATGTTGGGGTGACGTGGGAGAACGTCAAATCCTGGGACCAGAGCTAGTAATCAACACCGTGGAGACATTAAAGAAAATACAAGAACACTTGCGAGTAGCGCAAGATAGGCAGAAGCAATGGGCAGATCTTCATCGTCGTCCATTGGAATTTAGAGAAGGCGATCATGTCTTCTTAAAGATATCACCTACCAGAGGCACCATTCGCTTCGGAGGGCGCGGCAAGTTAAGTCCAAGGTATATTGGGTCATTTGACGTGCTAGAGAGAGTGGGAGAAGTAGCATATCGACTTGCGCTACCACCTTTACTTGAGGGAGTACATGATGTATTCCATGTATCGCAGCTCAGGCAATATGTGGCAGATAACAGTCATATTCTTGACCATTCGAAAATCACCATTGGGCCAAGCTTGACATATCAAAAGCAACTCGTAGGAATCCTTGATCGTAGAGAGAAGGTATTGAGAAACCAGTCCATTCCCTTAGTCCGCGTGGCATGGAAACATGGCTCGCCAGGAGAATCTACTTGGGAACGCGAAGATGTCATGCGCCAATATTTTCCGAACCTATTCATAGACCAAGGTATGAATAAGTTGTTAACTTATATCTTCTACCAATCCTTGACTTTTATTTTACTTGGCTTAGTTTTAATTTCGAGGACGAAATTTTTATAAGTTGGGTAGAATATAAACCCCCATTCCTGAAAACCGTATTAGTTATTATTTAAATAATTATTTTATTTATTAAGTTTATTAATAAGAAAAAGAAAAGAAAAACAGAAATTTCCTATTGGACCAAACCCGCAACCCGTTAATCATCCCTGCGTAAAAAAAAACTCATTTAGCATAACCCTGCAGAAACTCTTTCATGCGTAAAAACCTAACTCGCCTAAATTCCTTTCTCTACGCACAAAACCATTTTTACGCGTATAATAAAAGCAGCAGTGTACCCGCGTAAACTCTTCAGTTTTCTGAGCATAAAACCAAAATCATGCGTATAACTCTCCGCCGCTTTCTATTTTCCTCTAACGCGTATAAGACTACCCTCCGTATACTTCCTTTCCTGCGCGTAGTATCAGCAGCAGAAGCAAAACCCAATTTTGATTTGCTTTGCCAATCCACACGTGTAAGAATTTCATTCCACCACTCCTTAAAAGATCTTCTCAACCGCGCACATAAACCAATAAGAAGAAAACAACAGCAATAGTTTCTTAACCATTAAGTAAATTCCACCGCCTCCTTATTCCTATATATAATTACAAATCCCAAACATTAACTCTTTTTCTTATCACACTTAACATTTCTTTGGACGAACACTTTATTGGACTTTACTCGGCAAGTATACCTTGCCATAGTACTCTTATTTATATTCCAAATGATGCATGATTCTATTTTATTTATGTATTTGCATTGGACCTTGTTTATGAGACCACCCCAGTATTACGGAGCATTATTTGGTTCATTGGCCGTGACACAGTTGCTGCACGATGTGTGAGTCTCATATAGCTCTCGGACTACATATTGGGTTGGTCGCCTGTATGTATAAGCCGTGCGTTAGGGATGACTGCTAATAGAAACTTTGTATGCTAGATGACCTGGCAGTTATTTAGAAGATTTATCATGTCATGGATATGGCATGCTTAGAGCATGGGGTAGGGAGAACAATAAGTAAAATATTTGGGCTTCTTTGCACTTTTTCCTGTACGTCCGGATTCTCCACGGGAGAAACGGCTGATGATGACCACTATATATTACTGGCGGCCTCTGCCATTCAAAAGATGACATGCTTTGAGGCCTCTGATTCTCCGAGAGACCCACGCTAATCCCATATTTAGCCAAATAGCCCACTTGGTGGAAAGTTGTTCTCAAACTGCATTCACTTAGATGGTTAGGCGACCCGATGGATGTTTATATTTCAGTACTTATGGGTATGTTATTATGTATCTTGTTATGTCCCTCTGAGGACCTGGTCCCTTTCCAGATATGGACGAGCAGGAGCTTCCACAAGAGTATGGGCCTGGACCGGATGCTATTTACGAGACTGGGAAGATCTTACCCTCAGAGTATCTGTGATTATGACTACTGTTTATAGATTTTGTTGCTACTCAGTATAGTTATTTTGTAATGGATTTGTTTCCATCAGACTTCAGCCTCGATATACATTTTGGTATCCAGTTATATTCTAGTTTTATTCCTACTGAGTATTTGTGTTGTGGATGAGATATAGATTGTGTGTGACTTGTTGTGACAGTATATTACCACTGATGGATTGCATATTCATTTACAACGTACGTATGTATATTGTTTCCATATATTGGAGTTCATATACATACGGCTGGGCGTGTTACGTATTCCTAGTCCTACGTATTTTGGGACTGGGGCGTGACAACAGGGACAGCTGTTGGTATTCAAACCCCAGGCAAGTGTACCTTACCAAACCCTGCAGTTTTGCTACTTATTCCTTGACTTATTTATACATTGTTGTGCAAGTGTACCTTGCCAACTTTGCAGTCTTGTTACATATTTTCCTTGATTCATTTATATTATTGTGCATGCTTAACCTAGGACCGTATGACTTACTTAGCGTCCGATTATTAGTCGGGTGCCAACAATGTATGCAGAGTTGTGTAACGTCACCTAGAGATGGACATTCGTGATCCTTTACATTCTCGTACTTGTCTTATCAAGTACACTATAACCCAGGATTCTTGACACTATTAATGAGACAAAATCTTTCTGGGATATATATGGTGATTCTGTATAGGATACAGGATTTGACAAAGACACTATATTCCTAGATATTATATGACTTGTTGCATTAGCTATGATCTTGCGTGACATGTACATGAGACGTTGTGGACATGAGACGTGTGGTTACATTGGGTGGGGAGAGACATACAGGCTACAGCCTGATCATATATATAAAACCCCTATTATTGTGAGCCGTAAGACTCCAAACCCGAGCTTGGCCCATTACTCATTATTACTGCTACCGGCTCCCCGACACAGAGCTTGTAGTGGCTCAGCCTGAGTACTAGTGATACTCTCACTTGCATTTCACATAGATGGTTACATAGTTACCCTATTTATTTTATTTACTATTGCACTGTATTTATGTTGGCTTGTATCTTCTGTACCTTGTTATGTCCCCTGAGGACCTGGATACCGGATTATGTCCCCAGGATTTGCAGACGAGATCTATCCCGAGGTATACGGGACAGCAGCAGGAGCAGATACAGGAGATGTACCGGCACCCAAGGACGAGGTGTTAGCGGAAGACTTTTCCTGAGCATCCATGTTTCATGCTCAGTATTTACTTTATTCAGTCGTTTATATTTTGGTCTGTTGAACCATTATATCAGATTTTTATCGGGTTGATCCCCGAAGCACTTTGTTGAGACTGGTTGATAATTTACATTTTTTATATCTGTGGATCATATTTTATCTTGTGTGGATGAGATTAGTTGTGCCATGTTGTCGTAGACTTTATTTTACAGCTTAAGTACGCCCTGATGGATCCATTAAATTGGGTTTGTCCATCAGTGTGTGCTGCTGGCCATTATCACGTGTCTAGTCCCTCGTTATTTTGGGACTGGGGCGTGACAAGTATACCTTGCCATTGTACTGTGACTTACATTCCATATGGCCTATGCATTTTATTTTTGTTATTTAGTTCATATATTTTAACTGCTATATAAACTGCACGTCCAAGAATAACTTGGGTGCAACGACGATGGCGTCGTATTTTATCTTTATTATATATTATGCATGTCGACCTAGTTTTACGAGACCACCACATAATTTGGAGGCATCATTATGTTTCATTGGCCGTGACATATCTGTTACACTAGTGTGAGTCTCGTGTAAGACACGGACTTGCGTAATGGGTTGGCCACCTGTACGTATGGGACGTGCAATAGGGAATAACTGATAATAAATTTGCATGCTAGAAGACTTAGCAGTTATTAGAGGTACCATCGTATCATGGATATAGAATGAATAGAGCATGGGGTGGGGAGAACAACAAGTAAGGCGTTTGGGTTCCTTTGTACTTTTTTTTATGTAACCCGTATGCTCCGTCGGAGATGCGTGGTCAGATGAATATTATATATCTACAGGAAGCCTCTGACGTTCAAAAGATGTCATACTTTTTAGGCCCCTGATTCTCTGAGAGAAGAATACCAATCCCATTTTAGCCAGATAGCCCACGTGTTGAAAAATCGTTCTCAAAAGTACATTCACATAGACGGTTAGGCGACCCTTGGATGTTTATTTTCAGTACTTTATTGGCATGCTTCTATGTATCTTGTTACGTCCCTCTGAGGACCTGGTCCCTTTTTAAGTGTAGACGATCATGACTATTCGCAGGAGCACGGATAAGGACTTGCTACTTCGTTCTCTTTCGAGGAGGTCTTTCCTTCGAGCCTCTCTGATCATTAGATGATATACTTATTATATTTACTTTTATATTCTAGTTTGGTAGTGGATTTGTCTCCATCAAACTATTAGTTCTTTTCGACTAGTTCATATTTGGTTCATTGACATATTTGATCATTTATTTCTTTATGATTTCTGTGGATGAGATTTAATTATGCTTTGTGACTTGTGACAATTATATACCAATTATAAATTATTATTCATAATACAACATACGTATGTGTTATGGTTTCCATATATTAGAGTTTCCATATACATACGGCTGACATACTTACGTATTCCTAGTCCTACGTATTTTGGGACTGGGGCGTGACATATTTTTGTGGTGGCCCACGCAGGTCGAGAGTATATTGTCTCGGTTATATTACTATACCGAGCAAGCCTGCAAATAGGTTATAGTATAGGTCTCATCCACATACTTGACTTTTCTCCTTAATTTTGTTTCAAATTCTTTGAGCTCACCTACCTTCCTGGACCTTCAAAATTGTACACGCTTAATTCTCTTGACATCAGTATCCTTGTTTTCTCACCTCTTCCTATTTAATGTACTTCCCTAATAATTTCTTGAGTATAACCTCCTGCCAGAATATAGGAATCATTGTTGTTAGAAGATAATTATGATAGCATACCTACTAAGAAAAAAATTAGAATATTGGCAGCTCCCAAAAGTTTAGTATACCTAATGAACCCTAGCATCCATCACCTATAAATTAATTGACCATTATTCCTTGATATATTTAGGAATGATTTTAGAGTAGTATAGACACTACTAGGGTTAGTTAAAAATTTGACCATATTGTTTGACCCTAGTATTGAGGAACCAATAGAAATCCAAGGTTGAATATTAGGACTAAACCTAACTTTCATAGTGAGATAATATTAGAGAACTATAAATTTAGATTCATGTCTTGATATTAGCAGAGCAGTACCTTAGAAAACCAAAAGGAATGAACCAATACCTTAGTAAGAGCAAGGGTACCCTACCTTCTTCTTAGTAGGTCCCCTAGAATTTATGATCATCGTTGAGTCATACTTGAGTCTCCATGATTCACCGATCCTGCCATCCCATCCAACTATCTATATACTTTTCCATTTTGAGTTAATCCCTCCCTCCATCATAGATCAATTGTCATAGCTCTTTACTAATTAAAACACATTGAATGAATAGAACCTTTTTCTTGATCATACATCGAACACAGAGATTAGCATACCACCTTTCCTTAGGAAACTATGATATTATCAAGAGTCTCTCTATTTAATTTCATATCTTGTTTCTCCGAAACCTTAACGCTCGCTATTTGTGCGACGACTAAATTTTTTTCTTCATCTTTCAATTTGTGCCACCTAACCCTTCTGATTGTAGGCCAAATGATTCATTTTATGTTAGGATATATAGTTTGCATTTGCTAGGATTATAGTTATTAATCTTGAATTTTGAAATTCTGTGCTTAGTAGTTAGAACTTAATAGTTTGAGTTGTTCATTTAGATTATAATTTTATGATTATCCTTTAGTTTCAAATCAAGTAATCTGTTCCACATATCTTAATACAGGTTATATCCTCTTTCACTTGAGAGCCAGTAACTTCTCTATTCTTAATATTAACACTTTTGTTCTATAAGCACTATGATTAAGACTTAAGATGACCATTACCTATGGAGTTTTATAATGCAATATGATAACTTAATAAGTACCAAGATTATTTTCTCGTATACCCCAACAAGAGTTTCTACTTTATTTATAAGAACAAGGTTATTTTGTAGAACCCCCTTAAGACAGTTACAATATTAGTTGATTCTTGAAAGTTGGGTAGTATGCCTTACAACCTAGTATACATAGTCCTTTTGACCCATTAATAAAGTGTAATTAAATGACACCAACTATAGGCTTGCATAAGAAGATAGTGCTTATCCAGACTATAGAACTTTAGAGGCCCATACCCCCATTTGGTCGACTAGAGACTTAGACAAGAAGTTACTATGGCAACTGTAGAGGCACAACACCGGACGAGTCTTATCTTCTTGGTGAACTTGAATTATTTTGTACATTCATTCATCATAATCCAGCGTACTTATATTTTCTAGACTACCTCGACTTATGCTGCTATTATAGCCTAGTTTTGTAAGCTTATTCTTTTATCGAGCTTGTTCATGACATATGTGTTATTAGGTGTAAATCCCCTGATTTTTTTCAAGAATTTTTAAATTTAGATTTTTTATAATATTCTGGAATTTTCTGGGATTTTTCTGTAATTAAATTCAGGGTTTTAATTTTTAAATGATTTTTAAATGATGATAAATAATATTAAAATATTATGAAAATAATATTTTTGGGTGTAAAATAAAAAACTGGACTTAGGGTAATTTTCTGGGAATTTATTGGACCCCGGACCTATCTTATAACACCTAAAAACTATTATTTATTATTTATTTATTTATTCATTTATTTAATTTTCTAAAACCCTAGGCCCAGCCCAAACCCTAGCCCGACCCGTTGGGCTATCGGGTCGGGTCGGTCAGACCCGAACCCGCCCGCGAACCCGACCCGCTTCGCCCCCTCTTCCCTGCCCGAGTCCCCCACAACCACCCCGCGTCCACCGCCTAGTCCGCCGCGCCTCCGGCCACGCGGCGCCTCCCCCGGCTGCGAGCCCCGGACCCCGCGGCCACGTCTCCGTCCTGGCCGCCTCCCTCGGCCCCACGACCACCCGCCGTCTCCCCTATAAAATCCCTCTTCCTCCGCCCTAGCCCCCGTCGACCACCGCACCCCTCCACCGCCCAGACCCCGCGAACTCGCCGCCTCCTCCCGCCCAGCTCCTCCGCACAGCCGCCTCCCGCAGCGCCTCGCCTGCCGACCTCCTCTCCCTTCTTCCCAGCCCGAGCAGCAGCAGCAAGGGGCAGAAACCGCCGCCTCCGGCCGCCATGCCCGCGCCGCCGCCTCTGCCCAGCCTCGCCGGCGCCGCCCCAGCCTCCTCCGGCCGGCCTCCCCCACCGCAGCGCCGCCCAGCTCCGGCAGTGTCCCCCAAACCCTAACCCTAGGTCTCTGTGTATCGGACACTTGTCGGACACGTGTCGGACACGGAATTTTTTGGGTTTTTCGGACCCTGTTCAGGTACGCGTATCTCCCTGCTCGTTTACCCATTTTAGATTTCGTCAGTTGCGTCGCGAACCCTGTGTGACCCTCTCGGTGTCCGTGCAACCCGCTCGGTGCATCGCATCCTGTGGCGATCGTGAACCGCGATCCAAAAACAGGAAAAACAATGCCCTGATTCACCCGGGAACTGGGTACGCCTCGCCAAACGGGATGACTTGGTCGCGTGCGGTCTTCACAGATACGTACGCGTCGTTGATACGGACGTGTGAAATTTTGCAGAATTTGATTTGGATGTGCGTGCACACCGAAATCAACGCGTATCCGCGGACACCGTTCCGTATCCGTTAGTTCTAGAATATGTTGTAACTTTGTGTACACACGTCGGATCGAAACGAAACTTGCGCCATCGGACTCGTAGCAATACGCTGGTCCTATGACCCAAGTTTGGTTCGATTCAGAGAATGTTGACGAAATCGCGTGTCGTGGGCCCCATAGGCTCCACTTGACGGGCGATTTTGTGACCGGCTCATCGGAATCCAATTCTGGAAGTTCCATTGGGTTCGTATCATCGTTCCTGACTTATTGACACTAAGTTGGACGAATTTGGAGACCTTTGACCCTGACGCATTTTTCGGCGCAAAGCGGGCCCACATGTGGACCCCGTTTTGACCCAAAATTGCCATTTTTGCCTTTGTCTCCAAATTGGACTCAAGGACAGACATTTCTAGCTATTTGATATTTTCGGGATTTGATGGTAATGTTTGTTTCAGCATCTGGAGACATTCCTGGAGATTTCACAAATACCAGAGCTACAGTTGGAGCTAGAACCACAGGCAAGTGTACCTTGCCAAACTTGCAGTTCTTGTTATTTATTCCTTTGACTATATATATATATATATATATATATATATATATATATATATATATATATTTGTGTATTCTTGACCTGGGACCGTGTGACGTGCTTAGCGTCCAATTATAGTCGGGTGCCAACCCCGTACGCGGAGTTGTGTAACGTCACATAGACATGGATATCGAGACCCTATGTATTCTCGTACTTTTCTTATCAAGTACATCAGGACCCAGGATACTTGACACTATTCATGCAGACAGAATCTTTCTGAGATATTCATGGTGATTCTGTGTAGGATACATGATTGACATAGACATTATATTCATAGACATCATATGACTTGCTGTATTAGTATTGATCTTGCATGTCATGGACATGAGACGTGTGATTACATTGGGTGGGGAGAGACACACAGGCTACAGGCTGATATATATATATATATATATTTATTATGAGGCCTCAGACTCTATATCAGAGCTAGGTACTCCATTAGTGTTATATTTATTGTGAGGCCTCAGACTCTATATCAGAGCTAGGCACTCTATTAGTGATATTACTGCTACCGGCTCCCCGACACAGAGCTTGTAGTGGCTCAGCCTGAGTTCTAGTGATGCTCTCAACTTGCATTTATCACTTAGCTGGTTACATAGTTTACCTTATTGTTCTATTTATTTCCTGCACTGCATGATTATGGCTTGAGCTTTCTTGTACCTTGCTATGTCCCCTGAGGACCTGGATCCGGATTATGTCCCCAGGTATAGCCGAAGAGATCCATCCAGAGATACACCGTACATAAGCACTTCCAGGAGCTGTACCAGGACCTGAGGACGAGATCGCATAAGAGGACTTATCCTGAGCATTGGCTGTATATAGTCAGTTATTTCTGTTTCTGTTTCTATTTCCAGTTCCTTTATTTCCTGTCTATTTGCTTGATGTATCAGACTTGTTCTCGGATTGTTCACCGAGACACTTTTATTGAGATTGTTAGTTTATATTATTTGTATTTATTCTGGCATTTAATCTGTGATTATCTGTTGTGGATGAGATTAGAATAACCTGGGACTTGTAATAATTATTCTATTTTCTGTTAGACTACAGCTTAAGCATGCCCTGATGGATCTATTAAATTGGGTTGTCCATCGGTGCGTGCTGCTGGCCATTGCCACATGTCCAGTCCCTCGGTATTTTGGGACTGGGGCGTGACATGGTTTTTGTGGTGGCCCATGCAGGTCAACGACTAAATTGTTCGGTTTTAACTTAGGGACCGAACATGCCTGCAATAAGAATAGGATAAGTTTTAGGATCTCATCCACTTGCTTGAAACGTTCTTGATATCCATATCGAATTCGAATTAATTTCTTGACTTGCATCCTGCCTTGAATCATGTGCGCCTCTTATAGTTTATTTTTGGATGCAGGGCAATGGATTCACAAGAGTGCGACGAGACTTCCGCAGGAACACCGCAAGCTACAGGTGTCACCTATGACGACGAAGTGACACCAGTCGGAGGAGTTCCATCAACTCAACAGAGCCAGCAGGCAGGTCAACCTACCTCCAGATTTTGGCATGATGCCATCCCACCTCCGCCGCAGTTCGTTCCACCAGCGCCTGTATTCCCACAAGGACAACCGATTGACGGGCAATAGATATTCCAAATGATATACATGATGATGCAAGCCCAGCAACAAGTCCAACACGAGGCTCAGCGTCGCGAGGCTGATTACTTGAGGAGCAGCGTCGTAACTGCACTAGAGCAGGCCAACCTACCAGCTCGACGGCCATCGACGGGCTCTATCACTGACTTCTGCCAACTGAAGCCCCGTACCTTCTCAGGCAAGGAAGAGCCCACAGAAGTTCATGAATGGCTCACCAACATTCGGCATCAACTTGAAGCAGCTGAGCTTCCTCGGGAACGCTGGATGACTGCCGTTAGGATGCAATTGACGGACAATGCTCACCACTGGTGGCTATCCGAGGAGACACGGCTCGGACCAGACCGAGTTACTTGGGAGGAGTTCTCCAGACTCTTCCAGGAGATGTACATTCCGGCTATCGCTCGATCAGAACTTTGGGATAAGTTCAATCGCCTCACTCAGGATGCTATGACGGTGGAAGAATACAACGCAGAATTCATTCGTTTGAGCCGCTTCGCCCCAACCCTGATCCCGACAGAGGAAGAGAAGGCAGAGAAATTTTTCAACGGACTGAACTTTGAGCTACAGAGACTGATCGGATCCGTTGTACCTACTTCTTACTCGGACGTCCTCGCTGCAGCCCGACGCATGGAACGCGTCGTCAGGAGAGAGGCCAACCTGAAGCGGCCTTCCACATCCGCACCAACCAGAGCAGCACAAGAAGAGTCTGCAAAGCGTCAACAGATAAATCTACCCCCGAGAGCAGCACCAGGAGTCTCATTCCTTCCTACTTGTTACTACTGTGGAAAGATAGGCCATATTGAAAGAGAATGCAGACGCAAGCTAGGAACGTGCTTAATTTGCGGATCCAGACATCACTTAGCCAGAAATTGCACAGCATATCAAGGAGAAACACTGATGATGCATTAAGAAGCTTTACCAGTCGCGATGCCAGCCTGTCCAGCAATGGGAGCACCACAAACGGGAGTTGAAAGAGTCGTACTACCAACTACAGGAGGGTATTAGCTGAGGCCACCTTTGATACCACAAGCAGCACTCTTCCAGCAGGCTCAGCAGCAATAGAGGAATCGATTGCAAGCACGCGGACAAGCTTATGCGATGACAGTAGAGGACGCGCAGACTCGTGGAGTAGCTAATGCGCGTAAGTGATTCGTAGCTACCGTTTCTAGTATTGTTTTAGCTCGTGCCTATTGGTTCGTGACCTCAGTCCCAACCTAGTAATTTGCAACTTGTTAATAATAACCTGGTTTTTCTAAAAAGTTGTAGTTCTTTTGCTTTAACTAGATTTATTTACTCTGGAAAGTGCAAAACTTTCATTCTTAGGGAAACAATATTTCCCTAAGTATCTTGTGATGTGTTTCGAACCGTGCTTGCGACCGCGTCATCTCTGTTGATCGGTTATTCTTTGATTGCGAGGACGCAATCCTCTTAAGGGGGGTAGATTGTAAACCCCCTGATTTTTTTCAAGAATTTTTAAATTTGGATTTTTTATAATATTCTGGAATTTTTTGGATTTTTCTGTAATTAAATTCAGGGTTTTAATTTTTAAATGATTTTTAAATGATGATAAATAATATTAAAATATTATAAAAATAATATTTTTGGGTGTAAAATAAAAAACTGGACTTAGGGTAATTTTCTGGAAATTTATTGGGCCCCAGACCTATCTTATAACACCTAAAAACTATTATTTATTTATTTATTTATTTATTTATTTATTTAATTTTCTAAAACCCTAGGCCCAGCCCAAACCCTAGTCCGGCCCGTTGGGCTATCGGGTCGGGTCGGTCAGACCCGATCCCGCCCGCGAACCCGACCCGCTTCTCCCCCTCTCCCCTGCCCGAGTCCCCCGCAACCACCCCGCGTCCACCCCGCGTCCACCGCCTAGTCCGCCGCGCCTCCGGCCACGCGGTGCCTCCCCCGGCTGTGAGCCCCGGACACCGCGGCCACGTCTCCGCCCTGGCCGCCTCCCTCGGCCCCACGACCACCCGCCGTCTCCCCTATAAAATCCCCACTTCCTCCGCCCTAGCCCCCGTCGACCACCGCACCCCTCCACCGCCCAGACCCCGCGAACCCGCCGCCTCCTCCCGCCCAGCTCCGCCGCACAGCCGCCTCCCGCAGCGCCTCGCCGGCCGACCTCCTCCCCCTTCTTCCCAGCCCGAGCAGCAGCAGCAGCAAGGGGCAGAACCCGCCGCCTCCGGCCGCCGTGCCTGCGCCGCCGCCTCTGCCCAGCCTCACCGGCGCCGCCCCAGCCTCCTCCTGCCGGCCTCCCCCACCGCAGCACCGCCCAGCTCCGGCAGTGTCCCCCAAACCCTAACCCTAGGTCTCTGTGTATCGGACACTTGTCAGACACGTGTCGGACACAGAATTTTTTGGGTTTCTCGGACCCTGTTCAGGTACGCGTATCTCCCTGCTTGTTTGCCCGTTTTTGATTCCGTCAATTGCGTCGCGAACCCTGCGTGACCCTCTCGGTGCCCGTACAACCCGCTCGGTGCATCGCGTCCTGTGGCGATCGCGAACCGCGATCCAAAAACAAGAAAAACAACGCCCTGATTCACCCCGGAACTGGGTACGCCCCTCCAAACGGGATGACTTGGTCGCGTGCGGTCTTCACAGATACGTGCGCGTCGTTGATACGGATGTGTGAGATTTCGCAGAATTTGATTTGGATGTGCGTGCACACCGGAATCAACGCGTATCCGCGTACACCGTTCCGTATCCGTCAGTTCTGGAATGCGTCGTAACTTTGTGTACATATGTCGGATCGAAACGAAACTTATGCCATCGGACTCGTAGCAATACGCTGGTCCTGTGACCCAAGTTTGGTTCGATTCAGAGAACGTTGATGAAATCGCGTGTCGTGGGCCCCACAAGCTCTACTTGACGGGCGATTTTGTGACCGGCTCATCGAAATCCAATTCTGGAAGTTCCATTGGGTTCGTATTATCGTTTCTGACTTGTTGACACTAAGTTGAACGAATTTGGAGACCTTTGACCCTGATGCGTTCGGGCCCACATGTGGACCCCGTTTTGACCCAAAATTGCCATTTTTGCCCTTGTCTCCAAATTAGACTCAAGGACAGGCATTTCTAGTTATTTGATATTTTTTGGATCTGATGGTAATGTTTGTTTCAGCATCCAGAAACATTCCTGGAGATTTCACAAATACCAGAGCTACAGTTGGAGCCAGAACCACAGGCAAGTGTACCTTGCCAAACTTGCAGTTCTTGTTATTTATTCCTTTGACTATATATATATATATTTGTGCATGCTTGACCTAGGACCGTGTGACATGCTTAGCGTCCGATTATAGTCGGGTGCCAACCCCGTACGCGGAGTTGTGTAACGTCACATAGACATGGATATCGAGACCTTATGTATTCTCGTACTTGTCTTATCAAGTACATCAGGACCCAGGATACTTGATACTATTCATGCAGACAGAATCTTCCTGAGATATTCATGGTGATTCTGTGTAGGATACAGGATTGACATAGACATTATATTCATAGACATCATATGACTTGCTGCATTAGTATTGATCTTGCGTGTCATGGACATGAGACATGTGATTACATTGGGTGGGGAGAGACACACAGGCTACAGGCTGATATATATATATATATATATATATATATATATATATATATATATATATATATATATATATATATATTGTGAGGCCTCAGACTCTATATCAGAGCTAGGCACTCTATTAGTGATATTACTGCTACCCGCTCCCCGACACAGAGCTTGTAGTGGCTCAGCCTGAGCTCTAGTGATGCTCTCAACTTGCATTTATCACTTAGCTGGTTACATAGTTTACCCTATTGTTCTATTTATTTTCTGCACTGCATGATTATGGCTTGAGCTTTCTTGTACCTTGCTATGTCCCCTGAGGACCTGGATCCGGATTATGTCCCAAGGTATAGCCGAAGAGATCCATCCAGAGATACACCGTACAGGAGCACTTCTAGGAGCTGTACCAGGACCTGAGGACGAGATCGCACAAGGGGACTTATCCTGAGCATTGGCTGTATATAGTCAGTTATTTCTGTTTCTGTTTCTATTTCCAGTTCCTTTATTTCCTGTCTATTTGCTTGATGTATCAGACTTGTTCTCGGATTGTTCACCGAGACACTTTTATTGAGATTGTTAGTTTATATTATTTGTATTTATTCTGGCATTTAATCTGTGATTATCTGTTGTGGATGAGATTAGAATAACCTGGGACTTGTAATAATTGTTCTATTTCCTGTTAGACTACAGCTTAAGCATGCCCTGATGGATCCATTAAATTAGGTTGTCCATCGGTGCATGCTGCTGGTCATTGCCACGTGTCTAGTCCCTCGGCATTTGGGACTGGGGCGTGACATTAGGGGCCTACTCTAATACATTTATCTATTTAGAATCAGTGTATTACGGTCTAATCAACCTTAGTACACTTGGTTTGCCCTTCATATGACTATTTTACGTTGATTGAGATAAAGTTGACTTAGCTTATTAGACGAATATACCTGCCCTCTAGACAGGCTAGAGCATAACATATCAGTTACGTAACTGTACTGATACGAGCTTGCGAATAGAAATTACAAAAATAGAATCTCAACCCACGACCGTCTTGGCAACTCTCATAGATTCTTCAATCACCTTTGACTCTGTATTTGAGATCGATTACATCTTCCTTGAGCTCTTATTATTGTTCCTATTTCGGAAAGACAATCACTCAGACTTGACGAAAGTTAGATACAAGGATAATACTAGGTACGCATTACTAAGTGGTTGTCTTTTGTGAGTAAGGGCGTGAAACATGTGATATATTTGGTGTTAAATTTGTTGAGGATATATTGAATAACACGATTAAATAATTTGAGAAAGTCTTTCTTAAAGGTATAGCCTTATGTGATAGATCGGTAAATTCTAAGTTGGGCATGAGTTGTATTGTCAACTTCAGCTGAAATGCTATATGAAGGTAAAAAATTTAGATCATGGTTAAAAAGGTAATCAAGTAAGATAAGATCGAGAGAATTAAGTCATTTTAATTTTAAGAAATTTTAGAAGAATGATTATGATGATGAGGATTTAACTTTAATGAGAAGAATGCCTTATGAAATAAATTTGATATTTTGATATATTGGACCAAATATTTATAATTTGAGCATATGATTTAAATTTTGAATATTGAAGGTTGAATCATCGATTTAAATTTTGACGATAAATATAGAATTTTAAACTTGAACAATTGGTGAATTAGATTTAAAATTTTACAATTTGAGGATTTAAATTAAAATGTTAAATTTGAATGTTGAATCACCCAATTAGAATTTTAAACACGAAATTCTTAAGTTTGAAACTCAGAATAAGATTTGATTTGATTTTTGATATTTAAAATTTAGAAGAGATTATGATAGTTGTAATAGTGATTTGAAATTTGATGTAGGTTATTTAAATTTTGAAGGTCTCATATAGATTTGTCTTAAATTTAAATTTTGATTATTTGAAATTGAGACGAGAGTATGATCGACTGAATTTAAATTTAAATATTGGTTACTTTAATTTTGAGGATTTAAAATTTGACAAATTCAACGAGTACAAATGTTGGCATAGTGGCTATGGAGAATTTATAGAATATAGGGACACCCTTTTAGATCATTAGATCATAGATAGCTCAAGACCGTTCATGTAACCAAGTAGTGGCAGTTCATCCTCCGTTGTATCAATACCTCGTCCCTTTTGATTACTCATCTCTTCTATCGTATCATTCGCATCCTCAATTCCTTGTGCAAGTTCTCCTTATACTAAAACTTATTCGTGCCATATTACTTTACTTAAGCAAGAACAGACTGACCCATAGAATTTTATGCATGATTTATATTTTATCCTTTCCAACTATGAGGTACGATAATTTGTATTTGACTCTTCTCTACCCTTTTTCCTTCTCTTATTCTAAACCGTACCTTACTTTTAATTTTGAGGACAAAATTCTTGTAAGTTGGGTAGAATATATACCCCCTAAAATTTTAAATTTTATTTTAAGTATTTTTTATTAAATTATTAAATTTCTTTAGAGTATTTTCATAGTTAATTAGAAAAAAGATTTCTTTATTTAATTAAATAAATAAAATACTTATTTGGAGTTATTACCCCAAAACTAATTTTACTACTATATATCTCTTAAATATTATAAATATTTTTCTAGAATTTATTGATGGTGCTAATAATTTTTCTCTCAAATTTTTATACAATAATATATATATTATTAAAAGAAAAAGAAAAAGGAAAAGAAATAAAATGAAAAGAAAAGAAAAGAAAAAGGAAAGAAAATAATAATAATAATAATATAAAACCTAAACTCCTAAACCTACCCACACCTGAACCCGCAGACCCCCACCCGCTTGGAACTCGACTTCCCCTGTCTGACCCCCCTATCTCTCTCGATCTATATTTATAGGTATAGTTAGTAAACTTAACCCTATTTCTTCTCCCCCAGTCCTAACCCGACTACCGTCGACCTCAGCGACGACCACCCCGACGCCGATGACTGTCGCCCAGGCCGACAACAACCGCCGATCAGCCGCCCGTACACACTTCACACCAACAACAGCATCCCCTACTTCAAGGTTCAATCTCTCTCTCTCATCTCTCATCCTTTTCTCGAGTGGTTTCTTCATATAGAATCACAACCTAACCCTCTAGGATTCCCTCCAAGCGGGACGAGTTTTCGTGTCCCGGATTGGTCGAAAAATCGACCGAAAGTCGACCAAAAAATTATCCAAGAACAGTCCAAAAATTTGACCCAAACTCCCATGTTCATGCCCAATTTGCCACAAAACCGTTTAATATTTTCAAAATCTAATTGAAAGATTTTCTTCTCAATATAACTAAGAATTTTACTGTTCTTTCAATTTTTATTAGTTTGTTTTATTTGTTAAATTATTCGGCCTCCAAAACGACCAAAAACTTGGTATTTTAAAACTAAAATTTTGTGATATGGAGTGCGCCCTACCAAACGGGACAGCCTCATCGCATACCAATTGTACTAAAAGGCGTGTATGGTATATCCTGACGTGTGGGCTTTCGCAGAAGTTGATTCGGACGTGTGTGTGCGTCGGAATCAACCCGTATCCGTAAAAAAATTTCGTATCGTGAATTTTGCAAACAACTATCCTACTTTGTGTACGCTCGTCGAAATACAAAGAAACTTGTGCCATTAAATTCATGATATCACGCTGGTCTAGTGACCTAAGTTTTACGCGATTTTGAGACAGTTGAATTAACCGCCTATTCGCGGGCCCTGCGGTTTGACTTGAAGGACGAATTTGTGATCAGCTTACCGGAATCCAAAATTTGACATACCATTGAGTTCGTATCACCATTTAGGATTTTTTTGACATATAATTTATCCAATTTAGAGACCTTTACCCCTGGTACGTATTTCGGTACAAAATATGCCACACATGGACCCCGCTTTGATCCAAAATTATCGTTTTGCCCCTGTGTCCAAATTGGACGGAAGGATAGTATTTTTTAGCTATCTCGCTAATTTTTGAACGTTGGTGATGTTTATTTCAGCATCCGAAGACGACCAGTCGGAGGCAGTGGGTTCTGATATTCTGTACTTGACACTTGGACGTTTATATTACACAGCTTTCCTGCCAGGCAAGTATACCTTGCCATTGTACTGTGACTTACATTCTATATGGTGCATGTATTTTACTTCTGTTATTTAGTTAATATATTTTAACTGCTATATAAACTGTGCGTCCAAGAATAACTTGGGTACAATGACGGTGGCGTCGTATTTTGTCTTTATTATATATTATGCATGTCGAACTAGTTTTATGAGACCACCACATGATTTGGAGGCATCATTATGTTTCATTAGCCATGATACATATGTTACACGAGTATGAGTCTCATGTAGGACACAGACTTACGTAATGGGTTGGCCACCTGTATGTATGGGACGTGCGATAGGGAATAACTGCTAATAGATTTGCATGCTAGAAGACTTAGCAGTTATTAGAGGTACCATCGTGTCATGGATATGGCATGAATAGAGCATGGGATGGGGAGGACAACAAGTAAGGCATTTGGGCTCCTTTGCACTTTTTCCTATGTAACCCGTACGCTCCGTCAGAGATGCGTGGTCAGATGACCCTTATATTATATATCTACAGACGGCCTCTTACGTTCAAAAGACGTCATGATTTTTAGGTTCCTGATTCTCTGAGAGAATCATGTCAATCACATTTTAGCCAGATAGCCCACATGTTGAAAAGTTGTTCTCAAAAGTACATTCACATAGACGGTTAGGCGACCCTTGGATATTTATTTTCAGTACTTTATTAGCATGCTTCTATGTATCTTGTTATGTCCCTCTGAGGAACTGGTCCCTTTCCAGGTTTAGTCGATCATGACTATTCGCAGGAGCACGGATCAGGACTTGCTACTTCGTTCTCTTTCGAGGAGGTCTTTCCTTCGAGCCTCTCTGATCATTAGATGATGTACTTATTATATTTACTTTTATATTCTAGTTTGGTAGTGGATTTGTCTTTATCCAACTATTAGTTCTTCTCGACTAGTTCATATTTGGTTCGTTAGCATATTTGATCATTTATTTCTTTATGATTTATGTGGATGAGATTTAGTTATGCCCTGTGACTTGTGACAATTATATACCATTTGTGAATTATTATTCATAATACAACGTACATATGTGTTATGGTTTTCATATATTGGAGTTTTCATATATATACGGTTGACATGCTTACGTATTCCTAGTCCTACCTATTTTGGGACTGGGGCATGACAACAATGTATTCTCACTTACTAAAACTTACCCCTACATAGGTTACCCTTCCTTTCTTACTCCATTTAACACTTGTCCCCCTACTCTCTATGATACTCCCTCTCACAACTCTCTTATTTCTAATATCATGACAATAATCACCAACTTTACTCTGACACCAACCTTAGCTCCATTGCTACAAATAGTACTACACTATGAGTTACTTTTAAGCTTATACACTGATACTTGATGCTCATATACCCAACCAAGAACCACTCTCAGACTCATAAGCTACACTTCCTATAACCAACACTAATACTCAACTTGACACACCCTATCTTCTATTTACCAAACTATTACACTATCCAAGGAAGCTGCCTCAGGAGCTAATGAAGGTAAAACTCTATAAGGAACTAACTAGAGGAACTAAATATATTTCTATCCTGAGCTAGCAAGAGTGATGGAATAGAATTTTATGATAACAAGGTGGAATGAAAGAGATGATAAGTTAAGAACCAATTTAAGATACAATCTGATAATTATACACGTCTATCCGTAATCATATTATCCAGAATCTTCGCTATGCCAGTAAGCATAGCTGCAACAAACTATAGAGTCCGTAACTAAGGTACACACCTTTAGAATCATGATATCTACAATTTTTGCCCTGCCGCATGCTTGGTTGCAAAAACTCTAAATTCCATAACCAAGAGAGATATATTCAAAATCAGGCTCTACGTCTTTGTCACGCCAATTAATATAGCTGTGATAAACTCTAGACTCCATAACTAAAGCAGACGGTTACCTTTCTCATTGTTCTTATCCATTTACATTATAAAAATATACGTCAACTTAGTTCATAAGATTTATCTCGATACAAGAATCAAATTCAACAACGGACAAATACAAAGGCGATAGTGAACGTAGGAAGCGAAAGTAGATTCGAAATAAGATTCTCAAGAGTCATCCCCAGAATCTCTCTAGAAATCCAAATTTTTGATTGAGTATTCTCTCATCCTATATCCTATACTCTTGATGGAGTACGGAATGATATCATAGAACCCGTCATTCGAAGAGAATGTCAACCTTCTACGTCTATTCGTCAAGAACTGAACCAAGAGACGAGGGTGAACGTCCATCGTCGTAAGTGGAGCTCTCCATGTTTATGCAGCATGCTGGCAACGTTTATTCTCTTTATGCGGCCTACCACCGGTCGGGAGCATGCGGTACTAAATACTGGATTAATTACCATTCCTCGTCTCTAGTCTTCTTATCATTCCCCAGTCCCAAAATACGCGGGATTAGGCCACGTGGAAATAGCCAGCTACGCATTCAAGAGGACTCTAGTCCGACTCGAATAAGTATAAGTTGTCTAGATGATGTAATAATCTATTAATCCATAAGAACATCCATAACACTAACTCAACTACAATAATCAAAGAGCAAAGTAATTGCGATAGAATAAAGATGGCATCATCTAGTGATACCTGAAATTCCGAAGAAGTTCCCAATCTTATGTCAGCACTTAGCAATAACCTGGAAAAAAAAACATGTCCTCAAAGGGACATAAAAAGATATATAGAAACATACCTTATGAAAATAGTAAATATCATGCGAAGAAGTAAACATGGGTCTATGTACAACTAACAACAACCAGTCTGACTAATCTATGTGATATACAAATGAGGACAATGTTCGACGCGAGGATTATCCAAAAATAAAATCCGTAACTCCGGGAACGGAATCTCCCAGGGTGCATAGTCGTACGTAGCTCCGGGAACGGAATCTCCCGGTAAATAAAATCAGAGGTCCGTAACTCCAGTCACAGAAATATCTAGATAACTATATATAGTAATACATAAATAGTGATATATGCGTAGTAGCCCTAACGCCTAATGACCGTCCGCCCCACCCAATGCTACTGTCCGTGACGCACCCGCGACACGTCCAGTCTGACTCTAACAGATATACGCCAGTCTATCAAGTTTACAGGTAACTCCATCGAGAAGAAAATAAAGCAATGATCATGTAAGCGTATCCTATATGCCATGCAATACAAATTCGTGTATTATATCTGTGTGACAACAGCTAACCCGGATAGTACACTGGTAATAAGCAGAAGAAGCAGATAATATTATATCAAGAGTGAACGACAGATGAAAAAAAAGCATGTAAATACTGTAATCAAATAGGCAACGTATACTTGTCTGGATCTGAAAACTGAGGATGAAAATCTGACACCGGGTTCAAGTCCAACAAATCCAGAACTGGATCCTAAAGATTAACTAGAATTACGAGTAATTATTAGGGTTTAAAAATTCTTACTATAAAAGCCTATTTGCAATAATATGTTTGATTTAAGGTTAACTATCTCCTAACCTCTAATTTCCTATTAAACTTATTTCTAAATCAATCCTCAGCTAAAGTATTATTCACTAATAAGCTCATACTTATAAACCTCTATTTCCCATGCTTAATGCTCAGTTCACCACGCACGTACCACATCACTAATGTGCATACTGCTACGACACACACCACTCATCATCAATGCTCAGCTTAAAAAAAAATCAATAAATCGAGTACACAAGCACCATTACCTACAAATCCGTTAGTCCAGTTCTTCATTGTACCTCGAACCCACACACAGACAATTGGATCAAAGTTTACTACTCACACACATAATATAATTCCAGTTGGCACCTATATACTACTGTGCCGATACATTCACTGGACCCAACACAAGCACACATGTATTGCCGCCGCCTATTTTAACACAACAAACATGTATCACGTACTCCTCAAAAGACTCCTAACCACCCTTACACAATCTTTATTTAAAAACCATTTTCTCCACACATATACTGTTTATTCCTTTCCCATGCATGCCATAGTAAAGAAATTTTCATATGTGCATATACACTCACCTCTATTTAAGGTTCTCACACATAAAAAGACACATTTAGATCTCTCACAGAACATCGGTTGCATTCATTAAGGCTATTTATATAGCCCACATAAATGAAAACGTATACTAATATTTACCATAAATTTATCATCTCTATTGTTTTATAACAACCAAAGTTCTTTCCCTTGATGGCAAACTACATACAGGAATTTGCTTTCCTCCCCACAACTTACTCTTTCCCGCTCTCACTCAAACACATACACGCGCACAAATATGTATAGCTATTGGCATTAATGAACTAGAAAGGATTTAAAAGAAGCCGGGAGAGGATGAGCATATACCAGAGAAGGACGGGATTTCTGGAGATGGCGTGAAGGCGTTGCCGATCGACTGGACGGGATTTCGATGTGGAGGGCAACGCTTTGGTGCTAGCGGAGAACCGGGGCGTCGGACTGCAGCTTTGGTTGGGTATTGTCAGCAAGAGCGGCAGGTGGCAACGAGTGGAGGAGATGACACGAAGGCCCGCGTCACGCGGTGGTGACCAGTGTTAGAGTTAATCCTGTTGAGGTTGTTGAAACGGTTGTTATTTGGATTTTAATAAATTTTTAGTCTTTAGGAATTTTGTTATTTGTTCTATTCCGTTGATTTTTTTTAGTTGTTATCACTTAGTTAGAATATGGTTAGAAGGTGCTTCTTTTATGCATTATGTTAGAGTTGTAAATGGCTATTTAAAGGTCAAGTTGAGGTTGAACATAACACAAAATTATTCATTCCAAGAATAAAATACTCCTCTCATCTTACATTTGGTATCAGAGCTATGGCAACCAACGACGAGCAAAGTCCCACGACGCCGACATCTATGAAGGAGACCTCATTCACCTTCAAGTACCCCACGCTGATACGGACCAACTACGCGGATTGGGCTATCTTAATGAGAGTCAACATGCAGGCGCAAGGCCTGTGGGAGGCGATTGAACCCGGGAGAGCCGACTACTGCGACGACAGGATGGCCCTGTCCGTCATACTCCGTGCCGTACCGCCAGAGATGCTGCGGACACTGGCAGTAAAAGACACTGCCAAGGAAGCATGGGACGCTGTGAAGATGATGCGGATGGGGGTCGAGCGCGTGCGCGAGGCCAAGGCGCAGAAATTTCTCGCCGACTTCGAATCAATGAAGTTCAAAGACAGCGAGTCCGTCGAGGACTTCGCGATGCGGCTCACGGGACTCGTCAACGACCTGCAACTACTCGACGACGAAATGGACGACGAGAAGGTAGTTAAAAATTTTCTTTGAGTTGTTCCATTCAAGTACACGCAAGTCGCCATCGCCATTGAGACTTTAGTGGATCTCAAGACGCTGTCAATTGAAGAGCTTACCGGTCGTCTTCTAGCCGTCGAGGAGCGGTACGATCTTGGCAGCAACTCTGGAGACACAGTAGCCGCCTTCTCCTCTCTGAAGAGGAGTGGTTCGCTCGCACGAAGCAGAGGAAGGAAGGCGAGGCCTACTTCGATGGTGGCAAAAGTTGTAGTCGGGGGCGAGGCAAGTCAAGAGGTCATGGTCGCGGCAACACGAACTACGACAACGGCAACGCGTCCGGTGGCACGCATGACATGAAGGGTAAGTGATACAATTGTGGCATCTACGACCACTGGGCAAAGGACTGTCGTAAGCCGAACCGCGATGAGCGCGCCAATCTGACGCAAGTCGACGACGATGAGCCCGCACTGCTGATGGCGTAGGAGTACACATTTGCCGAGACCACCGTAGGCACAACCAACAATGTTGTACTCGACGAGGTGCATGCTCAGATGCATCTGGGCTGTGAGGATGACCACAACGGCGAAGCATGGTACCTCGATACCGGCGCCAACAACCACATGACGGGCTGCAAGGAGGTCTTCGCCGAGCTGGACACTGGAGTCACGGGCTCCATCAAGTTTGGGGACGGATCCGTCGTCGACATCCGAGGGCATGGCACGATGATGTTTACGTGCCAGAACGACGAGCACCGTGCCCTCACCGGCGTCTACTTCATCCTGAAGCTACGAAGCAATATCATTATCCTTGGGCAGCTCGATGAGAATGGCTGCTAAGTCTTGATCGAAGGCAGCGTGCTCTCGATTCGAGATCGTCAGCAATGCCTCCTCGCTAAGGTAAAACGTACCCAAAATCAATTGTACATTCTATCTCTTGATATTGTACAACCAGTGTGTTTAGCAGCATGACTCAATGACGATGCATGGCGGTGGCATGCACGGTTCGGCCAGCTCAACTTTGAAGCACTCAAGAAGTTAGCTCACCGCAACATGGTGCACGGGCTACCAAAGATCGAACATGTTGATCAAATTTGCGATAGTTGCCTTGTCGGGAAGCAGCCGCATGCCATTTCCACAGGAGACCAAGTACCGTGTCGACAACCTGCTAGATCTCGTTCACGGTGATATTTGCAGGCCGATAACACCGGTGACACCCGGTGGTAAGTGCTACTTCTTGCTCCTCATCGATGATGTCAGCCGCTACATATGGTTGACGCTACTGGGTTCGAAGGATGAAGCGTCGACAGCCATCAAACACTTTCAGGCCCACGTCGAGGTGGAGATAGGACACAAACTATGCATGCTCCGTACTGATCATGGGGGCAATTTCACATCCGTCGTATTTGGTGAGTATTGCGCGGGCCTCGGCATCAAACTGTAACTCACAGTGCCGTACTCACCACAGCAGAACGACATCGTCGAGCACCGAAACCAGACGATCATTGCGATGGCGCGTAGTCTTCTGAAGGCAAAGTATATGCCCGGGAAGTTCTGGGGCGAGGCGGTCATGATGGTTGTCTACATCCTCAATCGCTCGCCGACACAGAGCATCGACGGTAAGACGATGTACGAGGCATGGTACGGACACAAGCCAAGCGTGCACTTCCTCCGCACCTTCTGTTGTGTCGTATACGTCAAGGTGGTCAAGACAAACTTACAGAAGCTAGAAGATCGCAGCAAGCACATGGTCTTCATCGGCTATGAGCCCGGCACCAAGGCGTACCGGGTATACGACCCTGCCGGCAAGCGCATGCACGTCACACGCGACGTTGTCTTTGACGAGGAAGCCAAGTGGGACTGGGGCGTGCAAGACAACATAGGTGAGACATTTACTATTGAGTATACTATACCACATATTGAATACGCAGGCACGCCGGTGCACGGGGGTGGCGATCCATCAACACCATTGGCACCTAGTCCAGGTCCGTTGACGCCGGCATCCGGGACAGAAACATCTGACTCGGTGGTACAACGTGGAGTGGAATGACGACAGACTACGCAGGTACAGGACCTTGGCGAGCTTGCTTGACACGACCATCGTCCGCGAGCTCGATGTCGACGAGCTGCTCCTCATGATTGACGAGGAACCTACCACTTTCTTTGAAGCCAAGAAACACCGATGTTGGCGCCAAGCGATGCTCGAGGAGATGAGCTCCATTAACGAGAACCATATATGGCACCTCGTAGACCTCCCACCCTGCCACCGTTCGATTGGTTTGAGGTGGGTCTACAAGCTCAAGAAGGATGAGCATGGCGCCGTCCTTAAGCACAAGGTGTAGCTCGTGGCAAAAGGCTATGTGCAAAGGCAAGGAGTGGACTTCGAGGAAGTGTTCGTGCCGGTTGCTTGCCTTGAGTCTGTCCGTTTGTTGATCGCACTCGTCTTGCATGAGGGGTGGGCGATGCACCACATGGACGTGAAGACGGTGTTCCTCAACGACGACCTCAAGGAGGAGGTGTACGTCGCCCAACCTCCCGGCTTTGTTATCGAAGGACAGGAGCACAAAGTGCTGAAACTTGACAAGGCACTGTACGGGCTGTGGCAAGCACCGAGGGTTTGGAACACCAAGCTTGACAGTTGCTTACTGTCACTTAGTTTCCACTGGAGTGCACTGGAGTGCACAGGAGCACACTGTGTATACATGCGGCAAAGGTCCAGCTCGCCTACTTGTGGGTGTGTATGTCGACGATCTCATCATCACCGGAACGGACCCACAAGATATTGCCAAGTTCAAGGAGGAGATGAAGGTGTCACTACCACATTCTGAAAACAGGGGTATTTTCGACTTTTTACAATATTTAATATTATCGTAGTTATAATTAATTAAATTGCATGATAGTATAATTGGTTTTAAATATTTATGAGTGATGTGTAATTAAATATAGTATTAGATGCAGTGTTCATTTATTTTTAGCTGGTAGACTTGACCTAGAAGCCAGTAGATGAGCACCTGTCAGGAATTGTGGAATTATGAAATTAATTGTTTTATGTTAGAATTAATTTATTTGAGGTGTAATTAATTACTGTATTTATTTAATATTTTTGCGTATTGCCTTTGCTTCGATATTTGGAGCGCTACCCTGACTTTTGTCTTCCAACCAATTTCACCATCTTGCCCTAGATATGCCCGCCTTCAATTCTGCTATTTTTGCAACTCATAATTTTGCTCCCTGTGCATTGTTTCTAGCCGCACAAAAATCATCGCGGACGTTTATTTTAAAACTCCTATTTTGTATCGTTGTACGTTCCAATCGAAAATTGGAGGCCATCTTGACCTATTTTTCGTGTGACCCAAATTAGGGTAATATTCTGTTCTGAGTCTTCTTCAATATTGGTAGGGATGACCTGACCTAATTTTGGCTCCATGTACTCCTAATTAATTGTTGAACCCAACTTGTATTTTATTTCTATTTAAATTGAGGATACCATTTTATCTGATTTTAAAATCCCAATTTAATTCCAGTGCCCTGTTATTTGAGCCCATACCGATCATACCGTGCCCCCTGACCCTACAAAACACCGGACTCCGAATCGCCCGCCCAATTTTCGTCATTTCATGTGTTTGTGCAATTTCCCAAATTTAAGGGGGCTAAATTGCAAGTTGGCATTTTGTGTCAACACCCAATTATTTTAACCAATGAGAAATCCTTAATATTTTAATTAAACCTCAACCCTCATCCTTACATGAATTAATTCCCTTCATGTTCAATCCTAGCCACCCATTCAAGGGATGGAATCATCACCCTCCATCACACCCTCTCTCATCCTATTTAATGTATTGTCCCATCATAAGCCCTAATCCCTAGACAACCTAGGTTTTCCCCCACCTCCACAAGCCTCCTCCCTCTCATACGTATGTATATTTTTCTTCTTCCCTTTCCTTTCTTCTTCTCCTTTTCCTTTCTTCTCCTCCTTCTTTCATTCTTTGAATTTGAAATTCAAATAATAAAGAGAGAGGGAAACCATCACCATCCCTCACCCCTGTGCTTTTCCAGCCACCCTCACGACTGTGCACCGGCCGGCGAGCGGCCGACCCGCCGACTGCGGTGATCCCCCACTGTGTCTCCGGCGGCTCCACCTCACCTACTCCTCCCCATCTCCACTGCCCAGCCCCGGCGTCGGTGCCGACAGCCCGCCGCACATCCCCTCCGGCCCGTTGGCAGCCACCCCGGCCGCTGACTGCACCCCGGCCCCCTCCCCGGCTGCTCCTCCTCCGATCCCTCCATCTCCACCCATCAGCCGGCGGCCAACTCCTCTGGCCGGCGCCCCACTGCACCCTACAGCCCGCTGCCCCCTCTGCTGCTGGTCGACTCCAGCCCGGCGAGCGGCCGAGTCCGGCGGCCGGCAACCCCCTCTCCTCTGTAAGTCTCCTTCTTCCCCTTCTTTCTTTATATATATATATATATATATATATATATATATATATATATATATATATATAAGTATATGTATATATATATATATATATATACATACATGTTAATTAGTGTAATTAATTTGTATAATAAATATAAGGTATTGTATGTATTTAAATAAATGGTATAAATATGTATTTAATTTAATAGTATATATAATATTGGTATATATATAATTTGTATAAGCTAGTATATGTATTTGTATATAATTAGTATATATATATGTTTAATAACTATTTATTTAATATGTATAGTATACCTATATACATTAGTATATGAATGCAATATGTACAAGTATTATTTTTAAATAAATATTAACATATAAATAAGTATATCAATTATTTTTATTAAATTATATAATTAAGTATGTATCTAATTAATGTTTTAAATACATAAATATGTATAGCATTTGTAAATTAATGTATATGAAATTATGTAATTTAAATTAATGATTAACAGTATATGTATGTGGATATACATATTTAATATGATTCTAGTATATATATAATATTGGTACGTGTATATATTGTATATATATTTAAATTAGTATATATATATTTTGGCATATAGATGTATATAAACAGTATTATTTAATTAGTGCCTTTAAATACATGAAATGTGTATGGTATATAAAGAAATTGGTAATGCATAATTTAATATATATTTTGTATAAGTAATTAGTATATTCTTAAAATGTATATTTTGTATAAGCATTAGTATATTCTTAATATGTAAATTTGTATATATTTATTTAAATGCTATATATCATTTAAATATTGTACTGTATTTTCATATAGAAATATGTATCAAATATGTATATGTATATTATTTGTTTTATTATATTTAATTGTAAATTATAGTATGTAGAATTAATTACTAAGCATGTATAATTAAATGCCTCTGAATAAGTATATTAATTATTTTATTAAATTGCATAATTGAATATGTATCAAATTAATATTTAAAGTACATAATGTATAGATATGTAAATACGTATTTGATATATGTTAATATATAAATGTACGAATTTTGGAAATGTGCAACTATAGCAAGTGAGTTATATTGGTATATATTTTAGATATATTTCATGAATTATGTTTATATATATATACATACAAGTATTATTTTATTATGTTTATATACAAGTATTATTTATTTTTAAAGTATATAGTTATACATATATCTATTATTGATATTGATGGAAATTATATGTAATTAATAAGATGTTTATTTAAATATGTAGTCCTACTAGATGACTCTAGTTGACTAGTGCCCTGCCTGGCATGGCCCTAAGGCCAGTGTTTATAGACTGTATGTTAGGGTAGCATCTGATGCAAGTGTTATTGTGATATATTTTTAGGACTGTTGGTTTACCCAGGGGATATTCTGGAACAGGACATCCATAAATACCAGCTAAGGACCCAAGGCAAGTACATTCTCTGATAATTTCCAATTCTTGATAATTGCTATAAGTTCAATGATCTTGAAATGTTACAACTGAATCTTTGACACTGTGCTACACGGACTAGTATAGCTTGGATCTACAGTCATGAGATATTACCTTGATTATCGTATTGACATTGTACACGACATGTATATTAGACCTCGTACATGATAGACTTGACTTGCTCGTGTATCGTGACGTGTCATGGTTGGATCCACAGTACTAGTTGGGGGCGGGGAAGTAGTTAGTAAGAAATGTGATCATAACCTCTTATTGTAGTATAGAAATTGTAAGTGTTAATCATGCTCTTCACCCATGATTAGCCAAGCCCTGTAGCCATCGTACATGTTCCCAAGCCGGTCACATTTCGAAACTACTATTTCAAACACTTAGAATAGTTACAGTTCTCTATTTTAGATCATATACTACATCACCCGTATATGATGCTGTTCCTTGTTCTTTTTATTTCCATACATGCACTGACTGTATCATATTGCCTATTGCCTGTCTCTTTACATTGCCTGTCTCTCTTAAATTGCCATTGCATTTATTTCACTGTCTTCTCAGTAGCTAGCATGACATATTTTATTGTATTATAGACATTATCAATTAATGGAACTGTTATTTGAGATTGTGCTTTGCTCCTTCCTGACTGGAAATATTTTTCCAGACTATGCCTTAGAGGACCGCTGTCCGACACTTATGGTGAGTAGCTGCAGACTTGATAGTAGTTGTGATTCCAGGAGGTCTAGCTGGAAATTACTATTTTTAGTTAGTTCTTTTAACAGTCTATTTGGTACCGGATTTGTCTCCGGCATTTGATGATTCTTGGATATTGTTGAGTTAGAATATTACTTGTGGACTTGTGTTGTGTTTAATTTAGTTTTATTATTCGAAATCTTATCGTACTGTAATCCTGTGATTGAGTATATGTTCATCTTATTTGTGTCATCCGTGCCTCCTAATGGAGATTGGATGCTTGCGTGACATTAGTTAGATAGTATCAAGACCTTGACAGCGTTCTACCGCCGATACTGCGGCATAGGCTGGACGTACCCACGCACTCGTGCCCCTAAACCGGGTGCGGGTCGTGACACGTTTTTAGTGGTGGCCCATGCAGGTCGAGACTTCGCAATTAGAGCGATGTCGTAGTAGTGTGACATCCTTGTTATACTACTGTGTGCCTGCTATAGAATCTAGGACATAGGATACTAGGACGAGAACAAATACTCAATCACAATTTCTTGAGAGATTCCTGGGATGACCCCTGAGAATCTTGTTAAAACTTCCAATTTAAATCATTCCCTTGTTCCGTCCATTCTCACTTGTTGATATTGATTTGATTATTGTTGATTAGGTGTTAAATTAGGATTTTGATTTCATAGTAGGGTTGATTTCATATCAAGATGAATTTATAGACTGATTTATGGTATTATTTGATGATGCCCGTCAATGAGGACAGTGAAAGGGATTAACATTAGAGCTATTAGACTACAGAAGGTGGATTTAAAATTTTTAATTGAAGATCGAAAATGAATTTCAAATTTTAGGATTCCGAGAAGATTGAGATTGTTATTAAAATTTATTTTGAAGATTTCAATGAATTACAAAATTTTGAAATTGGGGAGTTGAGATATTATGTTATTAAAATTTATTTTGAGGGATTCAGATTTGATTCAATGAACCTAGACAAGTCTGTAAGGATTTTAGTGATTAAGTTTTCATTTTAGTATGTAGATAATTAACCTTGAGAAAGTGTATGCATTATACTTTAAAAGTTTATTCGAGGAGTTATTTTGAGGAATTTTATTTAAGGATAAGAATTTATAGTGAGAGAGATATATTAGTATACAATAGATGAGATGCATGTGTAAGGATCTGTTAGCTTGAGTATAATTGAGATCTCACTGCCCACTGACTTGGGTGTCCATCTAAGATTGTATTGGAGAGAGCTATACTTAGTACAGGGTGTTGCAATTGATATGCACTTGAGTGATAAGGATAATTAGTATCAACGATTGCAGTAGGAAAGGAAGCTAGCAGTGAGAGTGTTTGTGATAGAACTGTGATACCTAGGGGATAGAGATATCAAACCTTGGATGCATCTTTGACCTGTGCAATCACAACTAGGATTGTTATTCCCAATCTTTATCTTGAATGTTGCTTCTTTAGAACTGTACTGTCCTTCCTTGATGATATCGTATTTTTGCCTAAATTGATTCTTTGGGATCTGTCTTCAGGATGTCGCCGCAGACAAGGTCTATGAGAGCGGGAACATCAGCTTTAGAGGGGTCTGCCACCTCTCCACCTGAGGGACAGACAGCAGTAGTTCCTCCTACATCTCCAATGCACGTAGGAGTATCTGCACTTTTCGGGGATCCTCCTCCCCCACCTGTTAAGAAGATTGCCGCAGCTGTGACGGACAACCTTCCTCCTCCACCGACTCCGATTCCCAGAGGTTTGCCCATTGACGGAACGCAGATGTTTACCTTGATCCAGGGCATGGTAGATGCCCAGAGAGTGACGGCAGATGCTCAACGAGTTCAAGCTGAGGCTCAGAGGGTGCAAGCAGAAGCGTACCAGGCACAAACCGAGCTGATGAAAGAAAACATGGAGAATGCTCATCAAGTGACTCTCCAAGCTTTGGAGAGAGTAGCACAGTACCAGCAGTTTCCTGGCCAGCAACAGCAGAGATCAGGCACTATAGTGGATTTCAAAAGGATGATGCCTCGAGAGTTCAAAGGCACCGAAGGGATACTCTACGCTGACGACTGGCTAGAGGATATAGAGAGAAGCCTGCGATTGACCCATATTCCGGAGAACTTGCAGATAGAAGCCGCTGGCAGTCAGATGTTCGATATCGCACTCACGTGGTATCGTACGGAGCCGAGAATTACTGCACAAGGACTTACTTGGGAGACCTTCAAGGAACTCTTCAAGGAGAAGTTCTTTCCCGACGTGGCATTGGGAACCTTGGAAAGTCAGTTTCATGATTTGGTTCAAGGAAACATGTCGGTCGACGAGTACGCTGCAGAATTCTGTAGATTGAGCCGTTTTGCATCATCTATGATTCGGGACCCAGGAGATCGAGCCCGGAAATTTAGAAAGGGACTGACGAGAGAGATTAGGTCGCGCACTTCTGGTCGTCGTACCGCTACCTTTGAGGCTATCTTGATGGATGCTCAGATTACAGAAGAGGATCTGGATCTCAGGCCTAAGAGGAGCCATAATACTTTTGGAGATACAAATGATAGCGCAGGACCAGCCAAGCATCCCCGTATTCAGCACCAACAGCAGTACCAAGTACCATTTCATAATCAGCAACAACCATGGATATTTCAGCATCCACCGCAGTACCTAGCACCAGTTCCTATCCAGCAACATCCATGGGAGTATCAGTATCAACAGCAGTACCAGGCACCAATTCATGTTCAGCAGGATCAGCAACAACCTCCAAGAGAGACACAACAGACTTGTCATTTCTGTAAGAAGCCAGGTCACCTTTGGGAGAGCTGTAGAACGAGGCTAGGACTTTGTTTGCACTGTGGCGCTGCGGGACATCGAGTAAGGGATTGTCTTCTAGCCCCTTATCTCCCCGACCAGCGCGCAACTTCAGATTATAGAGATCCATTTAGGCTACCTGTGGAACCGTATATTGCTCAGCACCCGCAAAGGGAACCACCCCAGCAGGGCGGGCATTTGCGATAACGGTCGAGGAGACCGATACTGCAGGTAATGTGTTAGCAGTTTCTGTTCTTTCCTTTATTCTGTTCCTACCTATTTGATTGATTGATTGCTTAGTACAATAGTTGCATGCATGATTCTCTTGTTATAATATAGTTAGTAGTACCCCTGATACAGAGACTGCAACACCATAACAAATGAGACCATAACCGTGTATGTTCCCCCTAGATTGTATGTGGTATGACTATAGATAGAATTTTCTTAGACCATGATTATTGGTGTTGACTGTAGTGAAGATTCATGAAGGAGTTATGACTTGACAAGAGGAACAAGATGATTAAAATTCGAGGATGAATATTGATTTAAATAAATGGTTAAGAAATTAACATGGCATAATTGGTGGTTTAATTAAAGGAAAGATTATGACATGTTTAAGTTGGTTATTAATTTGGAAATTTTGGGAGATTTATCAATGTATTTATTTAATTGCAAGTTATGAATTTTAGAACTTTATATTTGGATGTAACATTTGGAGAATCCTTTAAATATCATATTGTTGAGTATTTGAGGAGTGGATATTAAATTCCGGGTATTGAATTATTAACTCAAAACTTTCAAGAAAATTTTAAGGGACTTTGATTCTATTTTGAGGATTTTTCAGGAATACAAATAATTCAGAATTTTGAAAATTTTGAGAGGACATTGTGGATTATTAACTAATATCATGTATGATGAATTTAAAACTTTGAGGAAAATGATAACGTATATGATTAAACACTACTAGGAGGATTTTAAATTTCGAGGACAAAATTCTTTTAAGGTGGGTAGACTTGTCACTACCACATTCTGAAAACAGGGGTATTTTCGACTTTTTACAATATTTAATATTATCGTAGTTATAATTAATTAAATTGCATGATAGTATAATTGGTTTTAAATATTTATGAGTGATGTATAATTAAATATAGTATTAGATGCAGTGTTCATTTATTTTTAGCTGGTAGACTTGACCTAGAAGCCAGTAGATGAGCACCTGTCAGGAATTGTGGAATTATGAAATTAATTGTTTTATGTTAGAATTAATTTATTTGAGGTGTAATTAATTACTGTATTTATTTAATATTTTTGCGCATTGCCTTTGCTTCGATATTTGGAGCGCTACCCTGACTTTTGTCTTCCAACCAATTTCACCATCTTGCCCTAGACATGACCGCCTTCAATTCTGCTATTTTTGCAACTCATAATTTTGCTCCCTGTGCATTGTTTCTAGCCGCACAAAAATCGTCGCGGACGTTTATTTTAAAACTCCTATTTTGTATCGTTGTGCGTTCCAATCGAAAATTGGAGGCCATCTTAACCTATTTTTCGTGCGACCCAAATTAGGGTAATATTCTGTTCTGAGTCTTCTTCAATATTGGTAAGGATGACCTGACCTGATTTTGGCTCCATGTACTCCTAATTAATTGTTGAACCCAACTTGTATTTTATTTCTATTTAAATTGAGGATACCATTTTATCTGATTTTAAAATCCCAATTTAATTCCAGTGCCCTGTTATTTGAGCCCATACCGATCATACCGTGCCCCCTGACCCTACAAAACACCGGACTCCGAATCGCCCGCCCAATTTTCGTCATTTCATGTGTTTGTGCAATTTCCCAAATTTAAGGGGGCCAAATTGCAAGTTGGCATTTTGTGTCAACACCCAATTATTTTAACCAATGAGAAATCCTTAATATTTTAATTAAACCTCAACCCTCATCCTTACATGAATTAATTCCCTTCATGTTCAATCCTAGCCACCCATTCAAGGGATGGAATCATCACCCTCCATCACACCCTCTCTCATCCTATTTAATGTATTGTCCCATCATAAGCCCTAATCCCTAGACAACCTAGGTTTTCCCCCACCTCCACAAGCCTCCTCCCTCTCATACGTATGTATATTTTTCTTCTTCCCTTTCCTTTCTTCTTCTCCTTTTCCTTTCTTCTCCTCCTTCTTTCATTCTTTGAATTTGAAATTCAAATAATAAAGAGAGAGGGAAACCATCACCATCCCTCACCCCTGTGCTTTTCCAGCCACCCTCACGACTGTGCACCGGCCGGCGAGCGGCCGACCCGCCGACTGCGGTGATCCCCCACTGTGTCTCCGGCGGCTCCACCTCACCTACTCCTCCCCATCTCCACTGCCCAGCCCCGGCGTCGGTGCCGACAGCCCGCCGCACATCCCCTCCGGCCCGTTGGCAGCCACCCCGGCCGCTGACTGCACCCCGACCCCCTCCCCGGCTGCTCCTCCTCCGATCCCTCCATCTCCACCCATCAGCCGGCGGCCAACTCCTCTGGCCGGCGCCCCACTGCACCCTACAGCCCGCTGCCCCCTCTGCTGCTGGTCGACTCCAGCCCGGCGAGCGGCCGAGTCCGGCGGCCGGCAACCCCCTCTCCTCTGTAAGTCTCCTTCTTCCCCTTCTTTCTTTATATATATATATATATATATATATATATATATATATATATATATATAAGTATATGTATATATATGTATATATATACATACATGTTAATTAGTGTAATTAATTTGTATAATAAATATAAGGTATTGTATGTATTTAAATAAATGGTATAAATATGTATTTAATTTAATAGTATATATAATATTGGTATATATATAATTTGTATAAGCTAGTATATGTATTTGTATATAATTAGTATATATATATGTTTAATAACTATTTATTTAATATGTATAGTATACCTATATACATTAGTATATGAATGCAATATGTACAAGTATTATTTTTAAATAAATATTAACATATAAATAAGTATATCAATTATTTTTATTAAATTATATAATTAAGTATGTATCTAATTAATGTTTTAAATACATAAATATGTATAGCATTTGTAAATTAATGTATATGAAATTATGTAATTTAAATTAATGATTAACAGTATATGTATGTGGATATACATATTTAATATGATTCTAGTATATATATAATATTGGTACGTGTATATATTGTATATATGTTTAAATTAGTATATATATATTTTGGCATATAGATGTATATAAACAGTATTATTTAATTAGTGCCTTTAAATACATGAAATGTGTATGGTATATAAAGAAATTGGTAATGCATAATTTAATATATATTTTGTATAAGTAATTAGTATATTCTTAAAATGTATATTTTGTATAAGCATTAGTATATTCTTAATATGTAAATTTGTATATATTTATTTAAATGCTATATATCATTTAAATATTGTACTGTATTTTCATATAGAAATATGTATCAAATATGTATATGTATATTATTTGTTTTATTATATTTAATTGTAAATTATAGTATGTAGAATTAATTACTAAGCATGTATAATTAAATGCCTCTGAATAAGTATATTAATTATTTTATTAAATTGCATAATTGAATATGTATCAAATTAATATTTAAAGTACATAATGTATAGATATGTAAATACGTATTTGATATATGTTAATATATAAATGTACGAATTTTGGAAATGTGCAACTATAGCAAGTAAGTTATATTGGTATATATTTTAGATATATTTCATGAATTATGTTTATATATATATACATACAAGTATTATTTTATTATGTTTATATACAAGTATTATTTATTTTTAAAGTATATAGTTATACATATATCTATTATTGATATTGATGGAAATTATATGTAATTAATAAGATGTTTATTTAAATATGTAGTCCTACTAGATGACCCTAGTTGACTAGTGCCCTGCCTGGCATGGCCCTAAGGCCAGTGTTTATAGACTGTATGTTAGGGTAGCATCTGATGCAAGTGTTATTGTGATATATTTTTAGGACTGTTGGTTTACCCAGGGGATATTCTGGAACAGGACATCCATAAATACCAGCTAAGGACCCAAGGCAAGTACATTCTCTGATAATTTCCAATTCTTGATAATTGCTATAAGTTCAATGATCTTGAAATGTTACAACTGAATCTTTGACACTGTGCTACACGGACTAGTATAGCTTGGATCTACAGTCATGAGATGTTACCTTGATTATCGTATTGACATTGTACACGACATGTATATTAGACCTCGTACATGATAGACTTGACTTGCTCGTGTATCGTGACGTGTCATGGTTGGATCCACAGTACTAGTTGGGGGCGGGGAAGTAGTTAGTAAAAAATGTGATCATAACCTCTTATTATAGTATAGAAATTGTAAGTGTTAATCATGCTCTTCACCCATGATTAGCCAGGCCCTGTAGCCATCGTACATGTTCCCAAGCCGGTCACATTTCGAAACTACTATTTCAAACACTTAGAATAGTTACAGTTCTCTATTTTAGATCATATACTACATCACCCGTATATGATGCTGTTCCTTGTTCTTTTTATTTCCATACATGCACTGACTGTATCATATTGCCTATTGCCTGTCTCTTTACATTGCCTGTCTCTCTTAAATTGCCATTGCATTTATTTCACTGTCTTCTCAGTAGCTAGCATGACATGTTTTATTGTATTATAGACATTATCAATTAATGGAACTGTTATTTGAGATTGTGCTTTTCTCCTTCCTGACTGGAAATATTTTTCCAGACTATGCCTTAGAGGACCGCTGTCCGACACTTATGGTGAGTAGCTGCAGACTTGATAGTAGTTGTGATTCCAGGAGGTCTAGCTGGAAATTACTATTTTTAGTTAGTTCTTTTAACAGTCTATTTGGTACCGGATTTGTCTCCGGCATTTGATGATTCTTGGATATTGTTGAGTTAGAATATTACTTGTGGACTTGTGTTGTGTTTAATTTAGTTTTATTATTCGAAATCTTATCGTACTGTAATCCTGTGATTGAGTATATGTTCATCTTATTTGTGTCATCCGTGCCTCCTAATGGAGATTGGATGCTTGCGTGACATTAGTTAGATAGTATCAAGACCTTGACAGCGTTCTACCGCCGATGCTGCGGCGTAGGCTGGACGTACCCACGCACTCGTGCCCCTAAACCGGGTGCGGGTCGTGACAGAAGGCCTTGTTCAAAATGAGTGACTTGGGATTGCTCACTTTCTACCTCGACATCAAGGTGCAACAGTCCAATGGCTTCATCACCGTCAGTCAGGAGGCATATGCGCTCAAAATCTTGGAGAAGAGTGGCATGGTGGATTGTAACCCGTGCCACGTCCCTATGGAACCGAGGTTCAAGCTAAGCAAGGTGAGCTCAGCCCCTCTGACTGATGCCACATCCTATAGGGACATCATCGGGAGCCTCCGGTACTTGGTGCACACTTGCCCAGACATCTCGTACGAGGTGGGCTATGTGAGTCGGTTCATGGAGAACCCAACCACCGAACACCTTTCTGCCGTCAAGCGCATCCTTCGCTACATCGCCGACACACGTTACTTTGGTTGTCTCTACTCAAAGAAGGTGGAGGAACCACGGCTGATCGGCTACAGCGATAGTGACATGGCAGGTGACATCGACACCCGCAAGAACACCACTGACGTGTTATTTTTCCTCGGTCGGAGCCTCATTAGCTGGCAATCTCAGAAGCAGAAGGTTATGGCATTGTCATCCTGCAAGGCCGAGTACATTACCGTGACAACGGCGGCATTACAAGGCAGTTGGCTTGTAAAACTCCTTGGTGACTTAAAGAAGGAGGCCGGCAGCGTCATGCTCAAGGTAGACAACAAGTCCGCCATCTCCCTCAGCAAGAATCCCGTCTTCCATGACCGAAGTAAACATATTGATACAAGGTATCATTTTATTTGGGAGTGTGTCGAGAGAGGGAAGGTTGAGGTCGAGTACATCAACACTGAAGAGCAGCTCGCAGACATTCTTACCAAGGCGCTCGGGCGAGTCAAGTTCATTGAGATAAGACAGAAGCTCGGCGTCATAGAGGTGAATCTCATGCAACAGACTTAGGGGGTGATTTGTTAGAGTTAATCCTTTTGAGGAGGTTAAATCGGTTTTTATTTGGATTTCAATAAATTCCTAGTCTTTAGGAATTTTGTTATTTGTTCTATGTCATCGATTTGTTTTGATTTGTTATCACTTAGTTAGAATATGGTTAGAGGGTGCTACTTTTATGTATTCTGTTAGAGTTATAAATGACTATTTAAAGGCCAAGTTGAGGTTGAACATAACAAAAAATTATTCATTCCAAGAATCAAATACTTCTCTCATCTTACATCCAGTCCGCAGGAAGAGGGGATGCATCTCTGAACAGAAGACTCTCGGTCGGGTCAAGGGGTGGGAATATTGGTGTACAGGGCGTTGTGCCGAGGTCGATGGCATGGTGAATCATAGAGGTGGTGATGATGATTAGGAGGTCATATGGTTGTTGGTGTAGAGCGAAGGAGGAAGCTAGCGGTGCGAGTGTGTCATGCTTGATAGGGTCGTTCTGCCATCGGGATGGTCGGGGCTCGACCGGTCATGTTTTAAGTTCAGGTTTTGGCGAGGCGAGGCATTCTGCTTCGTGACAAGCCCGATCGTCGAACGCGGAGGGGCGCGGGGTCTGCTTGCGCGCCGGTGAGGCTGCTCGGCACTGGCCATTTATGTTGGAAAAATTTCTAAAGAATGCAAATTGAAAGATGTAAAATTAAAGACAAAAAATAGTAGAGGATTCGAGGCATGTTACAGGCTGTCCTTAGAATAGAATTTTGCCCCACGAATAGTGCAACAGGTTCCTGGCGATCTATCCCCGAGATACAATAAATTCTTTGATCCACTTCACTGTGCACCCGGTGGCGAATTCCATAAACGATCACAACCTTGCCTGAAGAAAAGAGATTGGACGGAGGAGTTTTTGGAGAAATTTAGGTTATGGTATTTTTTTTTCTTTTTTGTCTCTGTACGATTTTTCTTTCGTCTCGAACAGAGAACGAGGGAGAGAAAAGAAAAAAACATATTTCTGTTTTTCAGATCTCCGGATCATGTCTTGGATATAGCTCTCACGTAACCTTTCCTACTCTTTCCGTAACAGGATTATGTGAGAACGGTTCCGCGGAAGACCAGCAACCTACCAAACCAAACCAACGAAAATAAAAAATAAAATAAAATAAGTTATAAAATTATCTTTGTACCCATGTCCATTCCGTGGCGCACAAGCATGCAAATTGCTAAGTGCGCGACTAATAAACGTATAAAAATGTGCATTAAATTGTGCACCCGCTCGCGGGTTGGATGAGATCTAGCCCATCCCCTACAAAGCCCACTTACCCACTAAGAGGGATAAAACAATATTTGGAAAGGAGAATGACCCATGTGGGACTAAAAAAAAGAGTTGCCTTTATTGAATCACATGGGTAAACAAATCTAACAATCCCCCACATGATTCAATAAAAGAACAAAGAAGGTATAGCATGATAGGACATATAAGAAGGAAAACAAGATATGGGCAATCACACTGTGTATCAGAGGAAGGTATCTTCCGGACTTGAACCTCCCCTTAGTGTGATACATCTCATCTATACAGACCCAAAGTGACATAAGTCTTGAACTTAGGATCTTACTTGTACAGACTCAACATACACACAAACACATTGTAGGCATTTAATCGTATCAACAGTTGTGCACTTTTTGGCCATGTGCTTTCTCGATTTCTTAAGAGCTCTAGAGAATAGCCCGAGTTCCCATAGAAAGTGGCCCCACTTTCACTCTTAAATAGGTGAATCTTTCTAGGTATTCTGTAATTTATATACCCTGCTTTACAAGCCACAGATTCATTAAGATTTTATAATCACCCTTTTATTTATTGCAGATCAACACTATACAATGGAGGAATGGTTCTTTACAATTACTATCATATAGTGTTTCAGTCACACATTAATTTTGTTGTTACCCGTTGAACCTTTTTTTGGTGCTTCCAATCGAAGGTCGGGTTGCCTTTGAGGTTACTCAATCTATGGGCTTTAACCCCATTCCTCTTGCCGTCTCCAACACAAGTCTCCTTGAGAGCCCTTTAGTTAGAGGATCTGCTAGATTGTTCTTTGATCTGACAAAGTCAATTGCAATTACTCCAATGGATCACAATTGCTTCACCCGATTGTACCTCAGACGTATATGTTTAGATTTTCTATTATAACTTGTCCTTTGAGCCTTTGCTATTGCAGCTTGGCTTTCACAGTGTACAGGGATAGCATGAACTGGTTAGCTCCACAGAGGAATATCTGTTACCAGATTCCTAAGCCAGTCTGCTTCCTCACTAGTGAGGTCAAGAGCTATAAATTCTGGCTCCATAGTAGATCTAGAAATACATGTCTGCTTGGTAGAGTTTCACGCAACAGCAACTCCACCCAATGTGAATACATATCCACTTGTGGCTTTGGTCTCATCTGTATCTGAGATCCAGTATGTATCAGTATACCCTTCTAATACAGATGGATATCCTCCATAGAATAATCCATAGGATATCGTGCCCTTTAGGTATCTCATTACCCGTTCTAAGGTAGTCTAATGTGAACTATTCAGATTGCTAGTGTACCGACTAAGCTTTCCTACTACATAGGAAATATCAGGTCTGGTACGATTAACAATATAGTTCAGGCATCCAATTTGGTGAGAATACTTCAACTGAGCTACATTGTCTCCTTTATTCTTCTTTAACCTGATACTTGCATCATATGGAGTACTTACAGGTTTAGAATCAAAATAGTTAAATCCTTTTAGAACTTTTCTATATAGTGAGATTGGGAGATACCAATAAGTGCGACTTAATTTAAGTCCTAAAATTACATCAGCAGGTCCTAAATCTTGCATATCAAAATTTTGAGACATGAATGATTTGATATCATAAATAATATCCATGTCAGTACTAAAAATAAGAATGTCATCAACATACATGCATAATATTACACAAGAGCTACCAACAGTTTTGCTATATACACATTTATCAGAATCATTAATAGCAAAACCATATGATAGAATTACCTTATCAAATTTATCATGCCATTGCTTTGGCGCTTGTTTTAGCCCATAGAGAGATTTAATTAATTTTCATACCTTGCGTTCTTGCCCTGGAACAACAAACCCTTCAGATTGTTCCATATAGATCTCATCCTGTAAATCTCTATTCAGAAATACAGTTTTCACATCTATTTGATGAATAAACAATTTATGAACAGATGCAATAGCTATTAACATTATAATAGTAGCAATTCTTGTAACATGAAAGTAAGTATCAAAAAAATCTACCCCTTCTCTTTGTTTGAACCCTTTAGCCACTAACCTGGCTTTGAATTTCTCAATAGACCCATTAGGTCTTAACTTCTTTCTGAAGATCCATTTGCAACCTATTGGTTTACAACCTGTAGAAAGGTTAACCAAATCCCAAGTTCTATTTGATATAATAGAATCTATTTCACTATTTATGGCCTCTTTCCAAAATAAGAAATCAACTGAGAACATAGCCCCTTGATAAGATATAGGGTCCTCTTCAACAAGATAGATGGAAAAACCTTCACCTAGGTCTGGTTCTCGTCTTGTTCTTTTACTTCTCCTGGGTTCTACTGGGGTAATCTCCTCTGGTTGTGAACTAGAGGTTACATCAGGGACTTGTGTAGAAATAGAAGATTTAGGAATTCTATTTTTCAATGGAAAAATATTTTTAAAAAATGTAGCATCCCTAGATTCCATGACTGTGTTAGCATCAATACCATTTACCTCACTCTTAATTACAAGAAATCTATAAGCAATACTATTTTGGTCATATCCCAAAAATACACAATCTACGGTCTTGGGTCCCAATTTTCTTTTCTTAGTAGGAGGGACAGAAACTTTAGCAAGGCACCCCCACACTTTAAAATATTTCAAAGATGACTTTCTATCTTCCAAAGTTCATAAGGGGTCTTATCAGTCTTTTTGAAAGAAACTTTATTTAAAATATGACATGCAGAAAGAAGGGCTTTCCCCCACAAATTATCAGATAAACCAGAGCTACCTAACATAGCATTAATCATATCAAGAAATATTCTATTTTTTCTTCCTGCTACCCCATTCTGTTAAAGAGCATAAGGAGCAGTTACCTCATGTATAATGCCATACAATTCGCAAAAGGAGTCAAACTCGGCAGAAGAGTATTCACCCCCACGATCAGACCTATGAATTTTAATTTTTTTTTCAAGCTAGTTTTCAACTTCAGCTTTAAAAGATACAAACTTACTAAAAGCTTCATCTTTAGTTCTAAGCAAGTAAACATGGCAGTATTTTGAATAATCATCTATAAATATAATAAAATATCGTTTACCACTATGAGTAAGAATACCGTTCAATTCACAAATATTGCTGTGAATAAGCTCCAATAGCTGAGAACTCCTTTCAACAAAATAAAAGGATTTTTTGGGCTATTTGACTTGTGTACATATCTCACATTTTTCATTCCTGCTCAAGTCAATCTTAGGAATCAATTACAAATTAGACATTCTCTTTAAAGAGTTAAAATTAACATGTCCCTAACGACTATGCTAAACATCATAACTAACAGTATCATAAGAGAGAGCATTCGAATCAAAAGTAGAAGTAGAGATAATATTATTTAAACAGGAATTTAAAATACTACAAGGTATGTCCACAGAAAGTTTAAACAAACCCCCACAAACATATCCTTTTTCAATAAAGTTACCGTTCAGGGAGATAACAACTCGATCAAACTCAAATACAAGTTTGTAACCATATTTATTTAGCAAATAACCAGAAATTAAGTTCTTGTTGACGTCCGGTACGTGCTGAATATTATGCAAAAGGAGAATCTTGCCCGAAGAAAACTTGAGGTTCACTTTTCCCTTTTCATGCACTCTGGCAGCACTCAAGTTTCCCATAGCTACTGATTCGCCTTCCTCAACCTGTCGAAAGAAGAAAAAAGAATCAATATTAGGGCATACATGGACATTTGCCCCTGTATCAATCCATCAGTCAGTAGGCTGATACGAGGACTCAAAACCAGAATATACGGTTACAAACCTCTGATCATCGGCACTGACAGATTCGGTCCCAGCTATGATAACATGAGCCTGTGGAACAACATAAGCGTCTGTAGGAGTTCGACGATCAGGATTCTGAAATCCCTGACCCTTCTTCCTGTGGCGGCATTGTCTAGCAAAGTGACCAGGCTTACCACAGTTGTAACATTCTCGCTTAGGTCTATTATCTTTCCTAATCACAGCTCTTGGCTTAAAAAACTATTTTTTTGCAGGATTCCTATTCTGGGGGTTGTTCTTCTGTTGATAGGGTTGGCCCTTAGGCTTTTCTTTGGTTTCAACAATGTGTAACTTTGTCTCAAATTCAGTACTTAGAGGTTCCATATCTCTAGTTCTACCTTCTTCCTCAATACGAAAGGATATGAACAGGTCGTCTAAGGACATGGGTTCCTTATTTTATTTTAGTTTTAAACCAAATTCTTTTCAGGATGGGAGAAGTTTATTAATGAAGGCAACAATTAAAAATTTATCAGCAAATGGCATATCTTTTTGAGACATCTCATGTATGATAGTTTGAAGGGTATTAGTCTGTTCAACAACAGACTTCTCATATACCATTTTAAACTCTAAAAATCTATCTATAATATAAATCTTAGAACCCGCTCCTTCGTTGGAGTATTTTTTATCGAGAGCTTCCCAAAGCTCTCTGGACGTAGAGATAGTGCAATATATATCATAGAGTGTGTCAGAAAGACAACTGAGAATTTTTTTGTGATAGATAAAGTCTGTCTCATTGTAGGACTCTAATTCATAGGTCCTGGCAGGTTCGTGTAAGATAGGTAGGATTTTTGGTTCTTTGAGAACCTTAAAAAGTTTTAAGAAAGTCAGCCAGTAGGTCATCCTACGCTGCCATCTCTTAAAGTTTAGGCCATCAAACTTTTTCGGTTTGGAGGAGTTATGAATGTTGGTGGACAGTTCTTCTACGGTGGTGTTCATCATGTAGATAGGAATTTTCACAAACAGAAAATAGAAAGTAGACAGAAGCTACGCAAATTCTATTATAAGATTATTGGAAAAATTCCTAAAGAATACAAATTGGAAGATGTAAAATTAAAGACAAGAAAGAGTAGAGGATTCGAGACACGTTACACGTTGTCCTTAGCATACAATTTTTCCCTAAGAACAGTCCACCGGGTTCCTGACGATCTATCCTCGAGATACAATGAATCCTTAGATTCACTACACCGTGCACCCGGTGGCGAATCCCACGAACGATCACAACCTTGTCCGAAGAAGAGAGATTGGACGGAGGAGTTTTTGGAGAAATTTAGGTTCTGGTGTTTTTCTTTCTTTTTTTTGTCTCTGTATGATTTTTTTGTCCCAAACAGAGAGCGAGAGAGAGAAGAAAAAATATATTTCTGTTTTTCAGATCTCAGGATCGTGTCCTGGATATATCTCTCATGTAACATTTTTTACTCTTTTCGTAACAGGATTACGTGAGAACGGTTCCGCGGAAGATCAGCAACCCACCAGACCAAACCAACGAAAAAAAAGGGTTATAAAATTACCTTTGTACCCATGTCCATTACGCGGCGCACAAGCGTGCAAAGTGCTAAGTGCGCGACTAATAAACACGTAAAAATACATATTAAATCGTGCACCCGTTCGCGGGTTGGATGAGATCTAGCCCATCCCCTACAAAGCCCCCTTACCCACTAAGAGGGATAAAGCAATATATGGAAAGGAGAATGACTTCTCCTTTCCCATGTGTGACTAAAAAAAAGAGTTACCTTTATTGAATCACATGGGTAAACAAATCTTGTGCGCCGGTGAGGCTGCTTGGCACTGGCCATTTGTACACATGTGGGTGCGCTTTGGACGGCGGGATTGGAGCAGGGAATGGTCGAGCTAGTTGGGGTTGTCGTGTTGGCGAGGCCGGCGCGGTGGTTAAGTAAAGGGCAACGGTGGTGGTGATGCACTGGTGAAGAATTTTTTGAGGGAGAAGAAGAAGATGAGGATGAAGAAGAATGTGGGAGGAGAAGCTGAGGATGGGGTGATGATGATGGCGGTTGTTCCTTACAATGGAACACTAGGTTTAGGGTTGACTGATGTTGTTTGCGCTTTATATGGGATGTATGATACTTGGTCGGGCTAAGATGTGTGGGCTTTATTAGGTTGGATAGAAATAAAGAAAGAAAAATACATAAACAAATTTACGGACATAGGTATATCATAAGTAAAAGTGGTTAAAATTTTGGGGAGTTTAAATCCTACCCACCTTACAAAAATTTTGTCCTCGAAATTTAAAGCAATTCATATGATCTCTTTCCCATTGTCTAGAAATTATTTTACATCCAAAGTTATTCTTCATATATCAAAGAACTCTCGGAGTTCATGTGGATTTGTATTGCTCAAAATATTGTTGCCTTGATTGCTTTTTTTTTTTTTTTAAAATTTGCAATCACAAATGCTTCCTTCGCACCATTAAATTTATTTCGTGTCCATGGCTCATTATAGGGAATCATCCCATGATCTATACAATATATTGATCCATCGAAGGTGTGCCTGTAACTCACCAATATTTGCTCACGAGATTTGCAATATTAAATCTTTGGCTCTCAAGTGTCAGATTCCAGTCATTCGGACTATAGTTATAGCAAGAACTATTTAGTACTCTATCCTTAGGTAAATTTCAAAATAATTTATCATCAAGAATTATCTCCTTAAATCTGGCTACAGTATTTTTCCTCGACAATTTTAAATTTTAATACTTCTACTTGGAGTTATTATAATTATAGTCATTCAAAGATATCTGACTAGACTGCCTTGCCATATAAAGCTAATTACTACAATCACTATTAGTCTACCACTTAAGTATGTACCCTTAGGATTATCGACCCTCTTATTGCATCTCTTATCACTCGATCCAATTTTTATGTAATCATTTTCCTTATCGAGATTCTTAGGATTTATGAAGCCAAAAAAGAAATCAGCACAATATCTATCAAATTCTGTGTTGAACCACAATGATATGCTTCCTCAATAATTTATGACCACTAATGACAGGGATTATAGTGCCTCTACTGCCCTGCGTGTGCATCTCTTATTGTTTTTTTTCTTTTTACTCACAAGGTCTTCCGATTTAATATATTTAAGGAAATATTTCACTTGTTATCTAGTATTTTGAGCCCCCAAGAATGCGTACCGATCAGTCTTTCTCGATTGAGAATTTTAAAAATTTTCTTTTCTTTCTTCCCAATTTAATGTACTATTTCTTGTAAACTTTATCCATTAGCGATCACTAACCCTTACCACAACTTCATGTTATACAATTGTATTATTAACGATGAAATCCTCAAGCCCACTACTGGTAGTCATCCCCAATAAAATCTAAAGTGAATTATAGTCTTTATATCATGCCTACCCTAGAAACTCAACTCATATCCACACTCTAGGCTACCCAAGCATCACAGCAACAAAACAGGGATACCTAGCTATATTATGCAACATGTTGGTAAGTCTATATAGTCTCATTTATAATAGCGAGATAACGGGGGCCTAAGTTTGGGTCGTGCAATCCATACAAATACCATGACAACGTTAGGGACATGGTATTCTAAAAGGTTATACCCTTAGTCTCCTAAGTATCAAATCAAACAAATAATCAAATTAGCAGCTATTTAATCTAGTCATTAAAACCCTACACGAGCTTAATCCTCATGATCACAAGTGTATTATTGAAATCCTCTATTAACAGCTAAAATAATCATTATTTTATTATTCTACCGTGGGCATAATGTCATCAATCTATATTCAGCAATAAAATCCTTTATTTCACCTCTTGTAGTTATTTTTATTAGGATCTAAATCCCATATTGACAATCACTTATACCTCAATTATCCCGCTAATTCTTCTTTCATCAATTACGGTTTACAATATATATTCTTCAAAGATCTTCTATTATTAAGCTATAGTCTAGGTTCAACGAAACAATTATGACCTCAAAAAAAAAATTCATGAAATTAACTAACCCATTTATATCAAAGTGGTCCTCATCCTTTTGTCTGCAACCATATACTAGACTTCATATAGGCGTATCATAATCAAGACTTAGTTACTTATCTTTACCGACGCTTATTCCCCAAAATTTAAGCACAAGTTTTAGATTCTTCTATTGTACTTGTAGCACAGCTACCACATTCCTCTATCTTGGATTGGATACAACACATCAATTGTATTTTACAATAATTTGCCAAGTCTAAGATAATTTCTCGACATGATTTGCCCTCTAATACAAGTGGGTGTAAAATCTAAGTTTTCATGCAATCCTCTACAAATATTGACCATCTCAATATTATCAAGTGTATTATCACAATGAACCCTTTATAGCATTTAATTGCAATCATGTTCAACTTAAAATTTCTAATATCCAACTTATCTACTGATTTTGATATATCGTTCTTATTATGGCTCTTATTTTTGGTTTATCGTTCCTTCTCAAGTTTGAGTGAAATTACAATTATATCTACTACAAGAAATTATATTTTTAGCAACATATTTTAGCGACATAGGCTCTTTAATGTCTCGAAAAGATAATTTTTACATGTATTGGCGACATGAGTTTTTTTATGTCGCGGAATCCACATAAATTTTACTAGAGGAAAGCCAAAATGCAGTCCCGTCAAAATTCTCTATATCTGGCGACATCCACTGTCACGCCCCGATTTCGTAGAATCGATAGTCGTCCCCCAGGTATGACGCTGTGCGTGCCTAGGTTGTGCTTCGCACAAGGCTAAGGTATTTTGCATAACGAGCACATTTTTAGAGTACGCAGATAATTGAAACACAAAGTTAAAACATGGAAAAGTTCTTTTTATTGATAATGAACATCTATTTACAAACTCTTGAACGAGTCAGATAATTGCTGCACGGGCTTACAAAAGTGGACTCAAAATGAGATAGTCGTCATGTACATTACATCCTTTACTAAACCTTCAAAATGTTAAGACCTCCAGGAGGGACAATTGCTTTTCCTCCGAGCTGCATGAGTTAAGTGTGCGAGCTCCTGGATCTTCTAAATGCTTCAACTAAGGCACGATCTGGGCGTGCTGGTCGATGGAATGGGATGGAAAGTAGCTTCAGCTCCTCGCAGGATCTCCTTGGTGCGGGGAACCTATTTCAACGAGGGTTAGTACATAAAAATGCACTGGTGAAGGCGAGCTAACCCAACTATACCAATCAACACGTTGTTTATATGAAGCATGCAACTTATTTGTGGTCTTTCTATCTTGTCTTAGTTTATTTTACAAGCAAGCATTGATATTGAAATTCACTGAAATAAACTTGCCACCGTTCAGTGACTTTTACCTGCCCGTCTGAACCACCTGCATAATACTTACCATGTCCTTCCCTGTCGCAAAGATACTAGTTAGCTTGCACAGGTTTAAATATACGTGGGGATCACTGGCTTGATGCAATAATGAACGATATAGTCTTTGACAAGAATGGTATGCAACGAAAGTACAAGGTGCGTTACAAGCCATCCCGTCAAGTACAAGAGACTAAACAATGGGTGTCGTCCGGACCGGATCGGTAGCAGTGCCTGTCACGCCCCGGCCCCGCCCGGGCCGCCGCTCCGCCCTGCCCCGCCCCGTGCGGCCGGGAATTCAACGAACCGGGCACGTATCACCGTGCCTCGGCGCGCCGGACGCGAATCACCGCGTCCGTCCCGCGGGCGCGAGGGAGGAAGGGAGCCAAGCGAATGGCCCGAGTCGAGCTTTCGGGGGACGTGATACCGCACGGGCCTGGGGTTGCGCCCGTGCAAGGCCAATCGTTTAAGTTGATAGTTGGCTATCATCGCATCAATCGAGTAAGCAGTGGAAAGGGACTTGTTGCAATGCAATGCATTAGCCAACTGAGTGTTCGGGACAATCGAGGCAACTTGGGTTTCCTTTAGCAAAGGCACACGTTCGTTCCATACATTATGCCCCCTTATACGATAGCATTCTCGGGCAACAATCGAAACCAGGATTCCGGGTCTTCGGGACTGTGGTACGCCTATCGCTTCCTCGGACGATCCAGTACCTGCGAATAAGTAAACTGTTGGTGGGTCAGCACTTTATACAAGTACTGGTGAGATAAATCAACTGAACAGAAACAAGCATTCACTCAAACAGGCACTAAGTAATCATGTTATAAAACATTACATTACTAGTGATCTTTCTAGTTTTACCTAGGTTCGTTTCATGCAGTTCTAGCAGAGTCGATTTACTTGTTTAGAAACATGTTTGGAAACACAGTTTCATATTGAATATGCAAGCAAGCAAACCGTTCATGTATCAGGGTGTGCGCAGCGTGTCTCGTGCGACTCGAGGGTCTGATGCAAGGCTAGACACACGATGCACATTCTTAGGGGCAGTCACTATCCAAGCCGACACAATGACTTAGCTATATGCAGGGCGGTCCCCGAGTATCTCAGGATCGGTAGCGGTTAGTCCAGCATACCAATGACTCTTTTATCTGATGCTAGAGGCAGCTGTGACTCATGGTTGCTTTGCACTATCATGGTAGCAGCCGGGACACATGCAGTTCAGCTCTCCACCAATAGCCATTGTCCGACCGCGTGCGAATGCATGGATCACTATCAAATAAACTCTAATATGCAGACGAGACGAACCATCAGAATACACTCATTGTTGTGGGGCAATCCGACTTATCACTTGAACATGTTCAGGCACAGTATGGTTCTCTCGAAGCATAGACGATAGTGAACATATTCATGCACTCTAAGCAGGCGATACAGGATTCTCGTTTAGCAGACATTTATTCAAAGACAAGCTAGGTGAGTTCGTTCATTAACATGCAAGGCAGGTTCTATCATTCTCTTAAAAAAACATTGCAAGCAAAAACTCAGGTTATTATTAAGGCGTGCAAGAATCAGAGAACGAAGTTCTGCCCACTCACCTTGATACATAACGCCGGCGCGGAGCGGGGCGTTACATACTTACCAACCAACAAAAAGTTTCATCCTCGAAACTTCAAGGATAAACTTCTCGATATCCCGAGTAGCGATAGTGCCGTCCCTCGCCGTACTCAATCGAAACAATCAAGCAATTCAAGTTCAGGAAACATTTTGCACTTTGAGAATATCTATGGACTTATTGTATGGAACGCTCTTTGCAAAACCATATCGATAATATCTCAGAGTCATAGCAACGGTTTGGGCCAAAGAATCGATTCCGCTCTGATACCATTCTGTCACGCCCCGGCCCCGCCCGGGCCGCCGCTCCGCCCTGCCCCCGCCCCGTGCGGCCGGGATTTAACAAACCGGGCACGAATCACCGTGCCTCGGCGCGCCGGACGCGTATGACCGCGCCCGTCCCGCGGGCGCGAGGGAGGAAGGGAAGCTAATCGAATGGCCCGAGTCGAGCTTTCGGGGGACGTAATGCCGCACGGGTCTGGGGTTGCGCCCGTGCAAGGCCGTGGTTCATTGGCTGGCGGTAAGAGTTCTAAGCCACAGAGTCGTACAGATTGTTCGAGTGCAGCGGAATCATGAACGAATAAGCGATCGGTAACAGGTTCACTGAGTCGACAATATAGCGAAAGCATTGAAACACAAGTTGAAGTAAAGCAAGCTCTTTTATTCATATTGAAACAAGTGTTACAGACGGCGTATAGCCGAGATTACAAGTCGCTCGAGCTCTCTCTCTGAAACATAAAAGCGTGCCAAGTGGCTACATTTATGGATGATAAACAGGTGAGGTTCAGGCGACGTTCTGGCGAGGCGATATTCTGGCGAGGCGATGTTCTGGCGAGGCGATGTTCCGGCGAGGTGATGTTCCAACATTATGTCTTGTATATGTGCTTCAGTTCCGGACGTAGCGTTCCAAGGCTTCTGAGTTGAACTCCACGCCTTAGCACGCACGAAGGAGGCATCCGCACCGAACGAGGTTCTTCCGCACCCTGCAAGCAATCTGGTGGGTTATCAGTACATGAATGCACTGGTGGGGAGGCTACTCGCCCGCTCGACAAATCCAAACACGTAATAAAGGTTCTGTGCACAACTATTAAGTTGTCTTTCTAGTTGCCTTAGGATCAGTTTCATGCAAGATTTGAATAGCCTAATCCGTGTGGCAGTGCACCGTGCGACATGAGAGGAAACACGGCGAGACTTACCAACTTACCATTTGTCCTTCCCTGTCCAAGGCAAACTATGTTAAATCAAGCAGAAACATGTATAAGCATTCAGAGCAAGCATATGCAAACACAAGCGTTTCAGTGCGAGATCCCGTTATGGATGTACGGGTTACAGGATATATCAGGAGTGTTGCATACGATGATCAAGTGCTCTTTATGCACAAGTGTTGTTATAACAAGATCGTTCAGGTGTTTAGTTATTCTTGATGCGATGCAGTGACTCGCACGCGGATAGCCGCTAAGCGAGGATGACTTATCTATATGAACATGAGGTCACTGGCACGACGCCATTAGTGGACGGCATAGTCTCTTGTCGAAATGGTGCGCAAGCAAAACAGGAGGCATTGCACAACATTCCGCTCGAAGCAGGCGACTACTCAGGAGTTCCGTCCGGATCGGATCGGTGCCAGTGCCCCAGCAACCGTCCGCGGAACTATACCTTGTTTTGTTACAAGTTGTCCTGTGACCGGACAAGTCTCTAGTCTTCAGGTTTCGGGTCAGGAACAGGAACAAGTTTTAAGCAGGATATATATATATATAGAACAAGTTTCATGGAACGAGTTCAAGTCAGGAGATATATATATATATATTGAACTTGTTGTGGCAGGATCAGGATTACTCTAATGTCGAGTATCGGCTCCACGAGCCATTTGATTTAGTGCTGGGCAGTATCGCTCAATGAGCGAGGATTCTTGGATAACAGGATTTGCGCAAGTTCCCTGGTTCGGGAATTGCCTTAGCGACCTAACGGTCCCGGAAGCATTCAGGTTTATTTATGCACGGAACGACTATCGGGTAGTCTTCCGAGGAGAGCCTAAATGAATGCATGACAAGCATAGTATTTCACGGTCTGGGTATAGTTATACAACAAGCATTGAACTAGGCAATATATATGTAAGCAGGCAAGCATGCACTTGTATAACTTAAGCATTCAAGTCCGCTCGGGCCCGAAGGTAATCCGAGCAAAACCGTACGGGGCCTTTCCGAGCGAAGTTATCTAGGGAGTGCAGTGTTAGGGAGTGAACAGTGCACTACTGAATATACATTTATGTTATTCTACTCGAGGCATAGCGGGTCCAGTTGCACGAGGCAAAGGTAACATGCGAGGGTCTGAACATATAAGCAATATTTTATTTTCATGTTCTAGCGACAAGCAGTACAAGTTGGGATTATTCCCTTAGCTAGGTGCGTTGGATTCTTATTAGCATGCAGGGGGTGATTCACCTAGCGACTAGCATGTATCCTTCCATATTTTATGTGTGCTGGCTAAGCAAAGACAAGTTCACCGTAGCCACCCACCTTAGCGATGATCCGCCTCGGTCGAGTGATACTGCAAGCGAGCCTCTGAAAGCCTAAGCCGAACTCCTGTAGGGACCAAGTCTGGATATCCTTGCCTCAAACGAGTTGCCTCGTTGAAGGAGGCAGGTCGGGACGTTTGCACTTTGCCGTTTGAATCGGCAGTCCGCTTGAGCGGAACGGGGTATTACATCATCCACTACTCAGAAAAAGTCTCGTCCTCGAGACTTCTCGAGGGCAAGCCATACCTTTGAATTTCGAATCTAGCCCAAGCGTAGCTATCGGTACCACTAGATCCATTGGAACACAAAGTCCTCTACTCGATGCTTACGTCGTGTCGCGGGTATACTGGTTCAGTATAAATTGCGCCTTGGCGCGGGATAAGTTTCTTAACACGAGGCACGTTTCAATCGATCTTGGATAGCGATCTAAGGCTGAGGCAAACTTATACAAGTCGTTATGCTTGTTCAGGAGGATTTTCACTTGCACTAGCATTTGAGATCAGCATATCGCGTGTCTGGATCGTGCACATATTCGAAGCGTCCCTCAAACACATGCATGTCAACCAACTTAGCGATAGTGAAGTCTTAGCACTCGAGTTTCACATTTCTTAAGTCTTGGATCATGCACATATTCGAAGCGTCCCTCAAACACATGCAGTCAACCAAACTTAGGGATAGTGAAATCGGACAAGCTACTTACGAAAATTTCAAGGGTTCAATCCAATCCATATAAATTACCAGGATACTTCCAACAGAGTCAATCAAATCTGGTTTCCATACCAACCAAGTATTTGGACTATCGTTAAACACTATCAATCTGATACCGACTAGCGTCCATCCATTCGGTCAACTTAGCATACGTTATCGTGCCCAAGTCTAACCCTAAGTCTTGCTGCTCCAGTTGTGATGCTTTATACAAGCAATATGGTAAAGTCGGTAGCACAGGCTCTTTCACTCGACACAGGGTCGTCTGCCTAATCACTAGGTCAGATCACAAGGTCATAGGTACAGGTTCAAGCATATCGCGATTCATCGTACAAATTTGTCGCACGATGCTTGCCCCAATTTCTAGGGTCAAACCATTGTTCATTCACAGGGGGTATTCTACCCAAGCTCGTTCACTCAGATTTCTAAACATCGAGCACAGATTTACCTACTCTCATTAACACGTTCGTTTTCACGGGGGACGAGTCCGTTCGATAAAAATTCAGAATATATCCAAGTTGCAGGACAAGCCTAGTGGTTTGCATATTCTATCCCTCAATTGATAGAATCTTATCCATTCCAAGTCTAGTCCACCAAGCCAAGATTCAATTTTAAACCTTAGATTATTTCTCCAAGTCGTTCAACTTGATTCACGTATTCGTTCTCAAAACCATCAAATATGATTTTATTCTAGGTTCAAGGCTAACTAATCCACTAAAATTTATCCCAATCACTTGCATTCCAAGTTCATCTTATCCTTTAACCCTTAATTTCCATCCATCTATAAATCCACCAAGTCAAATCCGTTTATGCAGTGATTGTAGTTCGTTCTTCCAAACTCCAAGCAAGATTTGTTATCGCTTATATCATTCCCAGAAACCTAACATTTCCTTTGCTTGTATCGATCCATGCTATCTTCAAATTATCGATACCAAATCAAATTTATATTTCGAAGCCCAATATTCACTCTCGGTTTAACTTGTTCGAGCGATAATTTATTCACGTACAATCCTTTGTTTAAATCCGAAACCGCTCACACGATTTTCTAATTCCCAACAAGTTTTTCTTAACCAAGATATTGGTTTTTTTCATTTCCGAGAATTCTATTCGATATAAGCTTATCATTTATTCAAGTTATTCTCAATATCGTTCAGTCCTGACTATCGCATGGGTTATGGATCCGTTTGGACAATGATCCATCTACCACTCGGAATCGAGTCATTCCATCAAGTTCTTAATCGGTGTTCGCATTATCGTTAGCTTACTCACTAACTCGTTCCACAATTTCTAGCACGATACTCAGGTTCGCCTGATAAAATCTAATCTCATATATATTCTGGATTGATAGTCATCCAAGCAACCATATTTGATTTTTTTGTCTTCCAACAAGAATCTCGTTCGAGCTATTTCCATAACCAAGCATGATTCGCCTAAGCGATAAAATCCGATGAAGTCTATCGATTTGCAGCTCTAAGTCTGACTTGTATCATTCCTGAACGATATCCTTATCTCGTTTATAACTGGCTTGCACCAAAGGGTCTTGGTGCGCGATATTCTACACAACTTAGCCGAAAGACTGAGTGCATAGCTAACCGTTCGGGGAATATTCGTTTTCGTACTAACCAGTTGGGTAAACATGTATAGGAATTTTGGGTTGCATATAATGCTCGAGTCTAGCACGAATCTAATCCCATAAGGACTAGCACAGGATGGCACAAAGGCCCTTGCAACCAATTTTATACAGGCAATCATACTATTCAAATGCAACTCTTTGAAAGTATTTAGACTTATTGTTTGGAACATCCCTTCGAGGCATTGAGAGAGTGTGTGCACATAACCCACGAACGAGCTTTCGAAACAGAGATATACGAAATAAAGTTCAAAGGCGTAGAAGCCAGGCTTTGATACCATTCTGTCACGCCCCAGCCCCGCCCGGGCCGCCGCTCCGCCCTGCCCCGCCCCGTGCGGCCGGGAATTCAACGAACCGGGCACGTATCACCGTGCCTCGGCGTGCCGGACGCGAATTACCGCGTCCGTCCCGCGGGCGCGAGGGAGGAAGGGAGCCAAGCGAATGGCCCGAGTCGAGCTTTCGGGGGACGTGATGCCGCACGGGCCTGGGGTTGCGCCCGTGCAAGGCCAATCGTTTAAGTTGATAGTTGGCTATCATCGCATCAATCGAGTAAGTAGCGGAAAGGGACTTGTTGCAATGCAATGCATTAGCCAACTGAGTGTTCGGGACAATCGAGGCAACTTGGGTTTCCTTTAGCAAAGGCACACGTTCGTTCCATACATTATGCCCCCTTATACGATAGCATTCTAGGGCAACAATCGAAACCAGGATTCCGGGTCTTCGGGACTGTGGCACGCCTATCGCTTCCTCGGACGATCCAGTACCTGCGAACAAGTAAACTGTTGGTGGGTCAGCACTTTATACAAGTACTGGTGAGATAAATCAACTGAACAGAAACAAGCATTCACTCAAACAGGCACTAAGTAATCATGTTATAAAACATTACATTACTAGTGATCTTTCTAGTTTTACCTAGGTTCGTTTCATGTAGTTCTAGCAGAGTCGATTTACTTGTTTAGAAACATGTTTGGAAACACAGTTTCATATTGAATATGCAAGCAAGCAAACCGTTCATGTATCAGGGTGTGCGCAGCGTGTCTCGTGCGACTCGAGGGTCTGATGCAAGGCTAGACACACGATGCACATTCTTAGGGGCAGTCACTATCCAAGCCAACACAATGATTTAGCTATATGCAGGGCGGTCCCCGAGTATCTCAGGATCGGTAGCGGTTAGTCCAGCATACCAATGACTCTTTTATCTGATGCTAGAGGCAGCTATGACTCATGGTTGCTTTGCACTATCATGGTAGCAGCCGGGACACATGCAGTTCAGCTCTCCACCAATAGCCATTGTCCGATTGCGTGCGAATGCATGGATCACTATCAAATAAACTCTAATATGCAGACAAGACGAACCATCAGAATACACTCATTATTGTGGGGCAATCCGACTTATCACTTGAACACGTTCAGGCACAGTATGGTTCTCTCGAAGCATAGACGATAGTGAACATATTCATGCACTCTAAGCAGGCGATACAGGATTCTCGTTTAGCAGACATTGATTCAAAGACAAGCTAGGTGAGTTCGTTTATTAACATGCAAGGCAGGTTCTATCATTCTCTTAAGAAAACATTGCAAGCAAAAACTCAGGTTATTATTAAGGCATGCAAGAATCAGAGAACGAAGTTCTGTCCACTCACCTTGAGACATAACGCCGGCGCGGAGCGGGGCGTTACAGTGCCCCAGTGACCGTCCGCAAGAACCATGACCTTGTGCACAAGTTATCCGTGATCAAACAACTTCTAGGCTAATTATCAATTTATGTAGTTGAGGAACCATGAGTACAAGACAAGTAGCATTGCATGATTCATTTTGCATAGTCTTCCTGAACAATTTATTGCATAACAAGGTGTGATCCATACTTAACATAATTTAGAAAAGAAGTATACATTCTAACTAAAGTTGAAGCTAAACATAAGAAGAACATTCTAACGAATTAGCATGCAATAAGATAACCATTCACAAGTTGATTGACAAGCATAAAGTTGTCCAAGTATGTTCCTTTTTATCTTGACATCTTTTAGTTATTACTTTGGTATCGTTTGATCGGGGCAAGCAAGAAGGCATAATTTTTTTAGATGTGAAGACTTGGAAGAAGGGTCAACTGAATCGAACATAGCCACTCACAAGTTGTTGGAGAATGAAAGGAAAGAGGTACTTCAGGACTCTGCTCGCACATCGTCTACTGCTTGATCACCTGCATTGCCACGAACAACTGATCAATACCTCTTTTACTCTTTCCAAGCTCAAAATTGATGTGCAGTTCAACGAACGAAAATAATAAAATCCATAAAAAAAGTTCAAAAAAATGCAAACAAATTCGAAAACCAACTCAAAGCACGAAAGTAATAAGGCAACAACGAACACTAGGCAAGAAAATTTGCAACGGAGATGTCCCTCTTGACTCTACCGCTAAGTCCATCCGCGGGAAAATGTCCACTGAATATGGGAATTGATTCCGAAGAAGCAAATCCATAACGAGGATAAGATCTTGTTTTAATCTATCCCGATCTAACGATATTGACTTATATTTTTTAGTCGCGCTCCCCGAATAGGGGGAACGGGGCACCACATCTAACCAACTAATTAAAAGTTTTGTCCACAAAACTTAGGAATAGAACCTACTACTATGAAACAATGAAGGGAACCTTTCTCTCATCTCAGATTTCTCAAATAGATTCTTCGACCGAATAATTTTGCCAAAGCACATGCACGAGAGGAACCGAACGACTTCGAATCACCTTATCTTTTCGATCTAAGATCCGCACAGGATGTTCAACATATGTTAAGTCTGCCCTTAGGTATAGTTGATCAAGATCCACCATATGACTTGGGTGGTACACGTACTTCATAAGCTGTGAAACATGGAAGATATCGTGCACTTCAGATAGTGACGGTGGCAGGATAATCTGATATGCAACTGGGGCGACTCGCTTTAGTATCTCGAACAGACCAACGAATCTTAGACTTAGCTTCCCCTTTGCTCCAAATCTGGTAGCTCCTCGCATGGGTGAGACTTTGAGGAATACTCGATCACCTTCTAAGAACTCAAGAGGTCGTCGATGCATGTCTGAGTAGCTTTGCTGACGACTTTGTGGTACCTTTAGCCGTTCTCGGATCAAACGGATCTTTTGAACGGTTTGCTCCAGGAGTTTTGGGCCAAGAATTTGCCGTTCACCAACTTTATCCCAACATATCAGGATCTGCACTTTCACCCATACAACGGCTCATAAGGCGCCATCTGAATGCTGGATTGATAGCTATTGTTGTATTCAAATTTGGATAACGGTAGATGCATGTCCCAACTCGTCTTCAAGTCCAAGGCGCAAAGCCGTAGCATATCTTCAAGGATTTGGTTGACTAGTTCTGTTTGGCCATCTTTCTGTGGGTGGTAGGCGGAGCTGAACTTCAACTTTGTCCCCATTGCTGACTGAAGCCTTTTTCAGAAGCGCGATAAGAATCGACCATCTCTATCAGAGATAATGGATACGGGCACGCCGTAGAGCCGAACGATCTCGTTGAGGTAGATCTGGACCAGGTGGTCGGCACTCCAAGTACTTTTGATAGGCAATAAGTGAGCTGACTTTGTGAGTCGATTAACGATGACCCAGGCGGCATCATTCCCCCGTTGCATCTTCGGCAAACCAATAATGAAATCCATCGTTATATGTTCCCATTTCCACTCCGGTATAGCAAGGTTCTGTATCACTCCGCCCGGCTTCTGGAGCTTGGCCTTTACCCTCTGACAAGCCATATATTGCAACACGAATAGCGCCACATCTCTTTTCATGTCGTGCCACCAAAATGTTTTACGGAGATCTCGATACATCTTTGTGCTACCCGGATGTGAAGTATAACTCGCATAGTGGGCTTCGGTGAGTATCTCTTTTCTGAGGGTTGCATCGTTAGGAACGCATAATCTTTTCTTCACCCGCATCATTCCGTTCGCGCCTATCGCAAAGTCGGTTGCCTTCCCTGCTGAGATAAGACCTTGCATCTTTTGCAAGAATATGTCATCCTTCTGAGCGGACTTGACTTTTTCTAACAAATCAGGTTCGAGGCGTAGCTGAGCCACTTGAGCCCCCTTTTTTGTATCTGATTTTAAGTGTAATGCCCAAACTTTCAAGATCCCGATACAGCTTGTCATCGATAGCCAAGCTCCCAACGAACACTTGACTCAGCGCATCAGCTACAATATTACCTTTGTCGGGTGTGTATCTGATCATCAAGTCAAAGTCACTAAGGAGTTCAAGCCAACGTCATTGACGAAGATTCAAATCCTTTTGTGTATAGAGATATTTTAGACTTTTATGGTCTGTATAGATATTACGCGGCACACAATAGAGGTAGTAGTGCCACAACTTCAGCGCGAATACCATCGCTGCGAGCTCCAAGTCATGTGTTGGATAATTCTTTTCGTGATGCTTCAACTACCTCGATGCAAAGGCTATCACCTTGTCCCTCTGTATAAGGACACATCATAAGCCCTTTCCTGAGGCGTCGCTATATATCTTAAAGTTATCGGGTCCGTCCTGAAGGGTAAGAATTGGTGTTGAGACAAGTCACTTCTTTAACTCCATAAATGAAGCTTCATAGTCGTTTGTCCACACAAACGTTACTCCCTTCCGAGTGAGCTGGGTCAGAGGCGAGGCGATTCTTGCAAAATCTTTTATAAATCTTCTATAGTAGCCTGCTAGACTAAGAAAACTCTGAATGTCGCTAGCTTACTCAGGCCTCCCATTTTACTATGGCTTCTATTTTCGTTGGGTCAACTGAGATGCCCTCTGCAGAAATAATGTACCCGAGGAAGGATATGTTGTCCAACCAAAACTCGCACTTACTTAGCTTCGCGTATAACTTATTGTCTCGAAGGGTTTGAAGCACCATCCGCAGGTGTCCTGCGTGTTCATCCTTATTCTTCGAATACACTAAGATGTTGTCTATAAAAACTACCACAAACTTGTCGAGGAAGGGTCGGAACACACGATTCATCAAATTTATAAAAGCAGCAGGAGCATTCATCAGTCCAAACGGCATAACAGAAAACTCATAATGGCCATAGCGGGTTCGAAAAGCTGACTTCGGCATATCCTCGGGCTTAATCTTCAATTAGTGGTAGCCCGAGCGAAGGTCGATTTTCGAAAATACTGATACTCCTTGCAACTGATCAAAGAGGTCATCTATCCTGGGTAGGGGATACTTGTTTCTGATAGTGACCTTATTCAGCTCCCGATAATCGATGCAAAGTCGCAATGCCCATCATTTTTCTTTATAAAGAGTACAGGGGCACCCCAAGAAGACACGCTCGGACGGATATACCCACGATCTAGAAGTTCTTGAAGTTGGTACTTTAACTCCTTTAGTTCAGCAGGGACTATTCTCTACGGAGCCTTGGAAATTGGCTGAGTATTTGGAAATATGTCGATGGTAAACTCGATCTCTCGGTCAGGTGGCATGCCGGGTAGTTCGTTCAAAAAAACATCAGGAAACTCTGCCACAACGAAAGAAGACTCAATGTTTGCGTAATCCAGCTGCGTGTCCCGAACCGACGCTAAGTATCACTCACCACCATAGTGTAGCATCCGTCGAGCATATATTGTCGAAATCACCATGTGGGCCCTGGATACATCAGTTGCTGGACTACTCGTGTAGCAAAATTTGGCTTCTCCAGGTAGGCGAAAGATGACTCATTTCTCTACACATTCGATAGTTGGGAGCAAGCGTCGTGCCAATCCATCTCCAAAATAATATCATAATCCCGAACATCTAGGACTAAAATATTTAACGAGAGTTTTCTGCCTCCAATACAGATATAACTGCCATGATATACTGAACGGACATCTATTTTCGTGCCCGATGGGGTGCTAACACTCAGGTCTAGATACAATGGTATCATTTTTATATTATTTTTTACGAAAAAATTTGTTTATATAAAGTTATGGGTTGCATCAGAATCAAATAGCACACGTGCAGGTATGTTATTAAAAAGTAATATACCTGACACAACGGTGTCCGATGCCAGGACTTCTTCCCGTGTCATAGTATACACTCAGCCCTCAGCTTGACGACGCTCTTACTGCGGTGCGGCAAATTTGGTCTGAGGTGCTGGGGCAGAATTTGGATGCTGAGGGAGACGATCATGGTGCAACAGACATGTACTAACTTCATGGTTTGATTCACCACAAGCTAGGCATAACTCAAGTTTCAGACGATATTTATTGGTCGTGTGCCCTGACTTCTTACAGAAGGAACATGGTTGCCCTTGATTTTCTCTCTGCTGACCCCTATTATTTGGACGCTTTAGAGCATTGTTTTCTTTCTTGTTGCTATGGTGCTTGTGATTGGAAGTATGCACAGTACTGGTAGCAACTGGAGGATACTGCGGTTCGAGAGAAATGGCATGGTTGAGGACTCCCCGCATAGTCTCGTACTGGGGAACGACCACGTGCGCATGGATGGCAGGTCTGAGGCCGCATTCAAATCTTCTCGCATGACTTGCCGCTTCAGGTAAATATGCACTTGAAATTTGGCGAGCCGGTTGAATTCGGCAGAGTACTGCTTTACGGTCATGTTGTCTTGCCGAAGTTGCACAAACTCGTTCTCCTTTTGGCGACGTACGGGTGGGGGTATGAACTCCTCTTCGAATGCGCCACAGAAGGTAGCCCATGCAATCGTCTCATCTTTATCGTCAACTGGAAGAGATCTTCGATGCACGTCCCACCAATCGTGTGCGTTCAAGCGAAGCTGTAGTTGGGCACACGCGAATCTCTTCTGCTCAGGCACCTCTAGCATTTTGAAGTAATCCACAAGTTCTACCAACCAATCTAGAGCCACAATTGGGTCTTCAGTCCCCTTAAACAGCGTGTTGCAGACCTTCTTAAAGTCGGCAAAGTCAAAGGTAATCACATCATTCTTCCTTGGAGTTTGAGGTATTTCGACTTCAAGTGCGGGTTGCTCCACCGTTGTCGCTGCTGTTGTCGCATAATGGTTGGAGGCCAAGGTCTGCACAATTTATTGTAGGGTATCTACCTGCTTTTGCTGGACTGTAAATCGGGCTTCTAGATTGTCTTCAAACTTGCTCTGTTTCTCTTCCGCGTGCTTCTCGGCTTGTTCATAGCAATCCTCGTCTCTCTTTTGGCTAGCCTCAAGCATCTGCATCATCTGCTGAATGAGATCGATACGGGACATGGCTCGCTGACTTCGTAAACTTTTCGATGTGCCATAACTACTTTCTTGGGCTTGGGTTCCACCCGGTACTAGCGATGATGCTTGCGCTTGAGTTATTCCTTCAAAAGAAGGTAACTTATGTCAGGATCATAATGTATTATGGACTCATTGTTTGAAACCTATCTTATTTTGTCCTAACGAGTTTAAGAGTTCTCATAGGGAATAGATCGTTAAAGGAACCTTTCCAATACGAGGGTCAAAGGAACTTGAAGCTGCGCTCTGATACCAATATGTCACGCCCCGATTCCATAGAATCGATAGTTATCCCCCGGTATGACACCGTGCGTGCCTAGGTTGCGCTTCGCACAAGGCAGAGGTATTTTGTATAACGAGCACATATTCAGAGTACGCAGATAATTGAAACGCAAAGTTGAAACATAGAAACATTTTTTTATTGATAATGAATATCTATTTACAAACTCTTGAATAAATCAGATAATTACCGCACGGGCTTACAAAAGTAGACTCAAAATGAGATAGTCGTCCTGTACATTACATCATTTACTAAAACTTCAAAATGTTAAGACCTCCTGGCGGGATAATTACTTTTCCTCGAAGCTGCATGAATTAAGTATGCGAGCTTCTGGATCTTCTAAATGCTTCAACTAAGGCATGATCTGGGCATGCTGGTCGGTGGACTGGGATAAGAAGTAGCTTCATCTCCTCGCAGGATCTCCTTGGTGTGGAGAACCTGTTTCAACGAGGGTTAGTACATCAAAATGCACTGGTGAAGGCGAGCTAACCTAACTATACCAATCAACACGTTATTTATATAAAGTATGCAACTTATTTGTGGTCTTTCTATCTTGCCTTAGTTCATTTTACAAGCAAGCATTGATATGGAAATTCACTTAAATAAACTTGCCACCGTTCGGTGACTTTTACCTGCCCGTATGAACCACCTGCACAATACTTACCATGTCCTTCTCTGCCACGAAGACACAAGTTAGCTTGCACAGGTTTAAATATACGTGGGAATCACTGGCTTGATGCCATGATGGACGATATAGTCTTTAAAAAGAATGGTATGCAACGAAAGTACAAGAGACTAAACAATGGGTTCCGTCCGGACCGGATGGTGCCAGTGCCCCAGCGACCGTCTGCAAGAACCATGACCTTGTGCACAAGTTGTCCTTGATCAAACGATGTCTAGGCTAAGTTATCAATTTATGCAGTTAAGGCAACATGAGTACAAGACAAGTAGCATTGCATGATTTATTTTGTATAGTCTTCCTGAACAATTTATTGTATAACAAGGTGTGTTACATACTTAGCACAATTTATAGAAGAAGTATACATTCTAACTAAAGTTGAAGCTAAGCATAAGAAGAATATTCTAACGAACTAGCATGCAATAAGATAACCGTTCACAAGTTGATTGACAAGCATAAAGTGTTTGATAATAAACGGAAGAAATAAAACTAGGTTTATACAAAAACCTTTCTTAGGTTTACAAACAAGAAGTACTATTAATCCTATACGAGGATGTTAAGTACAAATTTTAATCTGGATAAATATTGTTATAGGAGTCTGATCTGCAGTCGATCACTTTGTCCCTTGGACCACACGATGATGAAGAAGTGCTGTAGAAGAAGGAGATGCTTCAAAGATTGCAAGAGGGAGTGGATGTTCGATGCCAAAATCGTCGATCGCTACTCTGTCTGAGCTCTTCTCTCTCTGTTCTTTGATTTCTTTGACTTTTTTCCGACCTTGATTCTTCAACTCTGGAATTTTTGACCCTAGACCTCTGTCAATAGAGGTTTCTATTTATAGGATTTTAGTGACAGTAACCGTCCATTCGGCGTAGAAGCCGGATAGTGGAGAGTATGGCACTTTTTATGCGGCAGTAATAATAATTGCCACCCACGTATAGATGATCTTCTGAATCTACGTATGACGCGTGTCCCATGATGGGATAATGCATATAACTGCTGCGAAGATCACGACATGCAAGCCACGTAGGTAACTGTCCCTTGCATAGAAAAGGTTGGCGTAGAAGCCAATAACTGTCACCATGGCGTAGAAGCCAAATAGTTGTCAGGTTGGAGTAGAAACCAAATAGGCGTAGAGGCCTGATGCTGTGTGGATAGGTAGCTAGCGTAAAAGATAGCTGATCCTCCTTCTTTGACTGAGGCCTTGAGCATATTCTGGACAAAATAGCCTTATCACGCACAAATGCAAGTATAGCCTGAGTTGGCATATTTCAAGAAGATAGCGTACAACGTGCTCCTTATAGCTGAAAATAGCCCGAAGGCGTATTTCAAGAAGATAGCGTACATCGTGCTCCTATAGCTGAAAGTAGCCTGATGGCGTAATATGCAAAGGTGATGATGTTGACGTATTAGCCGTAATTATGGCTCGCCTAGTCTTTGAAAATATAACCAAATCTCGTGCATTTAATGCAGAGATCTGCCACCATTCTAAGCATTAAATGCAGAGACGTATCTCGAGCTTTGTACGAAGATCTGCCACCATTCTGAGCATTAAATGCAGAGACGTGCCTCGAGTTTTGTACGAAGAGTAGCTTTTGACGTGGCAGTTCGGTTTGTCTTCTGCTGAGCATAAAAGCTCACATCTGCCTATGTAAAACTAGGCAGCATATTCACTTGTATGGTAAAAGCACTTTTGTATCAGGGAAACGTCACTAAACGACGGTTTGGGTCTCTGTGCCGCACCATCATTACAGCCGTCGTCTGGATAGCTGTGCAGTACTCATTGTCAAGAGTCAGGTTCACTACATGATCTGACAGGTTCATTCGAGGAATACAAAGCATTCCCCGTACAATTTCCCATCGCATTAAAAGCGAGTAAGTTTTACGCCAAAGTGGCGATGTAACAACCCTTTTACGCTGAAGCAGCCTGGAAATACTGCATTACGCGGATTGTCCTAGAGCTTATATTTTATGCTGTACTAGCGACAAAGCTTTATTGTACGCCGATGGCTATGAAGTCATATTTTATGCCGCCCAGCACTAAAATGTTGCCTATAACTCTACAGCGTATTTTTCATGCTTCTATATAAAGTAGTTCAAGTCTACTCCTTTTTATCTTGACATCTTTTAGTTATTACTTTGGTATCGTTTGATCGGGACAAGCAAGAAGGCATAATTTTTTTAGATGTGAAGACTTGGAAGAAGGGTCAACAGAATCAAACATAGCCACTCATAAGTTGGTTGGAGAAGGAAAGGAAACAGGTGCTTCAGGACTCCGCTAGTATATCGTCAACTACATGATCACCTGCATTGCCACGAACAGTTGATCAATACCTCTTCTACTCTTTCCAAGCTTGGAATTGAAGTGCATTTCAACAAACGAAAACAATGAAATCCATCAAAATCGTTCAAGAAAATACGAACAAATCCGAAAATCAACTCAAAGCACGAAAGCAATAAGGCGACAGCAAAAACTAGGCAAGAAAACTTGCAGCGGAGATGTCCCTCTTGACTCTGCCGCTAAGTCCATCCTCGGGGCACGGTCCACTGAATATGAGAATTGAATCCGAAGAAACAAATCCATAATGAGGATAAGATCTTATTTCAATCTATCCCGATCGAACGATACCGACTTGTATTTCTTAGCCGCGCTCCCCGAATAGAAAGAATAGGGCACCACATCCACATGTCACAGAAAGGTATTATTTCTTTGCCGACATGTACCTATGTCGAAAAAATATTTCTATATTTGTTTAATTTAATAAAAAAAATATATAAACAAAAACCTAAAACTCAAAAAGCCAAAACTAACAAAAAGCCAAAACCTAAACTTTCGCAGCCTCTCTCTTGTGCGCGCGATCTCCCGCAGACATCTATCGATCGAGATCTTCTCTCTTGGACGTTTCTATCTCCCGCAGACATCTCTAGATCGAGATCTTTCCTCACTATCGTGAACTTCAAAGGTTCTTCCGGTTCACCATTTTTTGCCCTAATATTTTTAATTGTTTGATTTTGTGAGGGAATTGATTTCCTATGATTCAAATTAGGGTTTGACTTTGTTAGGGTTTCTGTCTCTAAAATAATTTTTTTAGGGTTTGATTTGTGATAATATGTTAGTTGAAAAATTAGGGCTTGGTATTCAAATCCTCTATTTAGGGTTTGATAAATGTAGAAAATAAAAAAATTTGGCATTATTTTTAATATTTTAATTTTTACATTTACCAGGGCAAGACACGACATTGCGTTTATTGTATTTTTGGAGTATTCGTGTCCAATTTGTGTCCTAAACCTTAGATTCACTAAAGATACTGTATTTTTGGAGTGTATGTGTCTGATACCATATTCACTAAATATTTTGGAGTGCACGTGTCCGATACTTAGTTAAGCAATTGAGGAAATGTGCAAAGTACAAGTCGGCTACTCTCAGAAGTTCCTTTTCCTACTTGGCCATTGTTGTGCCACATGATGCCATACTCCTCGATAATTTTTACTACATAAGCCGAGGTCATGACATTGGATTACACGCAAAAATGTGTTAATTTAGGGTGGAGTTTCATCATTTTACAAAGAGAAATGTTATGTTTGGTCTTCCAGCTAAATAGATAACTAAACTGGTCATTCAGCTACTGTTACAGTTGGTTTTCTTGACTCGTAAACCAATTGAACTATCAATTTATGTGAAGAATATCCACGAGTGTCTATTACACATCCCATTTTGCTAGTGTTCCTGGTTAAGAAATAACGGACTATGTTTCCTCTTCTTTGTCATAAACCTAAATCTAATCAACTGAACAGGCTGCATTTGCATTACAATTTATACTTAGTTAATGTATTCATAGAAATACCAAACAATTAGAATTTATTATGATAGATTTCTAAAGTAGTTATTCCTAAATTGGTTGATTGATTGCTATCATCATGCCATACGTCACAACTACGAGTGCACTACCAATCAACAGAGACACACTAGGCAAAGAATATGGATGCGTCCAACTAAGAGCATGCCATTGACTAATCTTGGTGTACATTATGTTCTCTAGACATACTCCCTCGTCCTCATTATATAAGTGCCCGCTTCTTGCTCTCCAGAAAATACCTTTCTTGAACCAACACTCATCATATGCAACACTTATTCTAGATTAGTGTACAATGTTGGTGTTTGTTAGCTTTATGTGCAATAATGCTCTACAATTCCAATTTATTATAATATAAAACCTTTCTTGAAACAACACAACTGTTTTTAGCACAAGTATAAAAGAATGCAAACTCTTTCACATATTTTGAATAGAAAACATATATGAATATGAACCTCACATCTTACAAAAATAATAACACCATACTAATTGGTGTAGTTACATGTTCATTCCTCATATTTTTCTAGCATGTGGTCACATTAAGAATACTTTTAGTTTTCTATACCAAAATTTGTTTATTAATTTTTTTCTACTAAATTGACAAGGTTTTGAATCATGTTCTTAACCTTGTTTTGTCAAAGTTCTAGTAGATAGAACTAGCATGGTTCTTAAAATACTTGGGTTTATTCAGCTACTCTATTTCTATTTTCATTCTTAGTTAATGATACATGTTGTGGGATTTCACAAGTTACAGAGTTATTTTCTCTATTTTGTTTATTTTCAGTCGAAGTTGGATTTTTTAATTCTTTTATTGTATTTGGTTCGGTAAAAATGTGAGGGGATGTAAAAAGGGAATGTAATCCAGGTACAAATATAATCTCAAAAGATGGTATATATCTTGCTAATAGAGCTCCTTCAGGAAGTGCATTTTATATGGGAGGTAATAGCACTCTATCTAGTTGATATGTTTTATACTTTCTTAAAGGTATTTTTACTTCAAGAAAGATTAATATACTTTCTTTTGTCAAATTTGAGTACCCTTTTCTAATTCCTACATAATTAGCTTAACTATTTTCATTCACAATAGAGAAATAAAGAAGATTCCTAACTTCCATCCTCTCTATGACTCAATCAAGCAATCTAGTATCGACAAAAATCTGCTTAAGATCTCATAATACGTAGGTTTATTTCAAAGCCTTATTTTGGAGTAGATGTCTGATACTTGTTTTGAACTCTGATACCACTCCGTTATAAATATTGTCACTGAACTTGGTGAATCTTGTTTGCAACCAGATATGAGATATAAATCCAAGGGTCATTATCTTGACGATTCTAAATCAGTTTCAGTAAAGTAATAACAATGTTTAAGGCAAACTTCAGATTATTGGGTAGCTGAATTTCTTCCATTTTGACTGATACTCAAAGTAGGAATAAGTCTTAATATATATTAAATATTACGGAATAAGGCTAATTCTGAATATATTAACAAATTTGTTATTAGTTTTGTGTTTAGAAGATACTGATTTGATTTTGTTTGGCTCATATAGGCATCCTTGGCACACAATATGTATGCCTTTTCTATATATATAGGTCATCATTACAGTAGCTCAGTACCTGCAAAAGTATTCGAGAAGATGGGAGATGGAAGCCTACGAATTGATGTATATCTTTTGGATTTGTATATATGCATGATCTGGATCTTCATTTTGCAGCTTCCCTAAGGTGTGCTCTGTTCGAGTCTAGAGGTGTAGTACATGGCAACTTATTGCTCAACAAACTTGAAGTGAAACGATCTGTGGAGGTAGAAATCCATATTACGTATTTAAATATCCTACATTTTTAAGCTTAACTCTTAATTAGGAAACTGATGATATTGATCTTTATAAGATGAAATTATTGATGGTCTTCTTCAATGAGTAAATTCGCATATTGACATTGTTTTTCCCCTCTTTTGGGATCAGGTTGCTGCTCCTGCTGAGCTTGAAGGCCTATTAGAGTTTAGTTGTTGTAATTAGTAGGGGAATTAATGGAGTTTGGTGAGGAATTAAATTGTTTGTTTAAGAAATCAACTGGGTGCATTGATTGAAGTGGTACGGTGGACTAATCTAGGTTAGCCAAGCCTAGCTTCTTTTGTATTTCTTACCAAAATCTCTTTTTAGGTTTTGTTGGAACAATTGACTACTTCACCATGGAACAACATGTTCTTCATGATGTACTATGGCTGAGTAATTGAAGGTATTTTTTATCATGATTTGGCTACAACTTCAATTTATATCTATAATTCCTTATTTGTAGTTAAGCTTGATTTATTTGTTATCTTATTTAAGCAGTGGAACGTTTGCTATCGATTAAATTTTCCATCGATTTAATATATTTCTCTATGTAACATACCTCGCAATCAAGATTGCCCTGTTTGTAGAATCAAGGTCCTCACTTTTTAAATTGTTAGCCACTATAGTTTCTTGTACCTTTTACATGGCTTAAAGTAATATGACAAGCTTCTTGGGAATATTTCACTTTATGTGGGTTTGAGTATTGGGGCTTGGAAGGAGGTTACACATACGAAAATAAAACTTGTAGAGCTAGCAGTTTGCTCATGTTAAGTTGAGCTAATGGCAGAGGAATTCAATCTTAGAAAAAAAGAAGCCAAATTCAACTGAAAGTTCATGTTAGTTTTTACCCAACCAATATATGCTATAATGTACATTTGCTAAGCACTTGTTTTAGTTTTAGATGTTATTTGCATATATCAATTGGCTAAAACTTTACAAAAGCTGAAACATATACCACTTGTCTAACTATTGGAAAATTGCTAAAATATCCTAAATATTCAAAGAATAAATGGTCTAATGACAGTAAAGAGGATTTTGTCAAAAACTGTTTGAACCAACAATTACCATTTTTACATGGAAAAATCTTGTATCAAAAAAATCTTAAATGTTTCTCACTGGAGTGAAAAAATTCATCAGTAGAAGTTAAAATGGAAGTTCAACAAGTTAGTTTGCTAAACTTTTGGAGAACTTGTCAAAATATAAATGGTAACTATCTCTTGACATAAACGTTGGAATTTTGTTAGACTAATACACCTTATTGGTTTCTGTAAAATATGTTAATATTTTGTAGGCTTCCTATGATAACTTCACCGTTATGAAACTATGAAGAACTCATCATATGTTTTAATGTTTTGTAACAGCAAAAGAACTCGAGGAAGAACATAGGACTTTGTGCGTGAACTGGTACTTATTCGTCTGGACTCCAACATTCATGTTGCTGATTAAAGATCTATTGCTGTCAGATGGCCTCTGACCCTACTGCATAGCCTACAGTAGCAGCAAAATATAGGTACTATTTCTGTCAAAATAGTTTCAAACTATGATACAATTAAGATGCCTTTACTTACTATTCTACGGTGTCCCTATATTAACTTGCGCTTACAGGTTCTTACTAAGCCTGTACAAGTTGCTATTTTCTTCCCTCTTGAGATTAAGTTTTTTCGAACTGCACATGTTGAGACACTCCAAGTTTTACCTCAAGTTTGTCATAGAATTATGCATACATGGTTTGGTTGTCATTAATTTAATAAAATACATCTTAAATGGATTCGATATTTAGTATTACTAAACATATTAAAGTTACAGTGAAATGGCACTATTTATCACCATTTCCATATAACTAAATAGGTTAAAGTTACAGAGATGTTATTTTGGTAATAGAAAGGTTAGTTATTGAAAACTTTCCCCTCTCTCTCTCTCTCATTGGAAAGAAATAGGTTCATCTAACATGTTACTAATACTGGGAATAAGGGTTACTAAGTATCTTGTGCCTTTTTTATGCCAAATCCCTATTCTAATTTTAGCTTAATCAGAAAAATATATGGTGCCTTGGTACATGTTCCATGGTCACTTATACATCTGGTAATGAAACTGAGTAATGTAACCTTGGTACATATTTTTTGAACCTTTTTTGTGTGTATGATTATATTATATATCTGACAGTGTCTTCTTTATTTTGGTGATGTAGTACAAGATGATTGAAATTCATTTCATCTCAATCAAAAAAAATTATGTTGACAAAATTCAAACATGTAAGAAATATAGTTGAGCTTATTTTGTCTTTGCTAATTATTTGTTCTCTTAAACTGACTCTGGTAGCTACTTGCTTTCTTGTGCATTATATATGGGCCCATAATTCAAAGCTTTATATGATCTTTTATTTAATTCTGGGGGACCTACTCGACCCACTTGTAAAAGTTATCCACATCCAGCAATAGGTAAGGACAGTAAATCAGTGATGATCTTCTTCTTTTGACACTCAATAACAACCTTTTGGCAAAGTCCCTAACTGATAACCTTCTCACCATTGGCTACTTACACCTCAAAGGGCCTATTATCTCTTAGGGTTAATCCCAACCTTTTACTAAACCCAGAATCAATAAAGTTATGAGCGGATCCTAAATCCACTAGGATCATGACTGGTTTATTATGCAATGTGTCACGCCCCAGTCCCAAAAATACACGGGACCAGGCCACGTAGCAATAGCCAGCTGTCACGTCTCCGAGGATATCCCAATTTAATGGATCCAAACGAAGAGTACTATGCTGTCCTAAAATACTAACATGTCCAATCTCAATCAACAACAGGTAATCTAATCTCATCCACAATATAAACAGCAAGAAAGTACTAAAATAAATACTCGAAGATAAACGCCAGTCTCAAAATATTATAGTACAACCAAGAATGTCTGGTGGGGATAAACCCACTACTATGACAAAATAAAAGTACAGAATGACAGATAAAAGAGTAATGACTAGGACATCGGCTGACTAGATAATAATGCTCCCAATCCTAGGCAGAAGGCCTACCAACTGATCACGAAAACTCTGACGGTAGCACCTCTAGCTCCTCCGCGGTAGCGTACCTCGTCTCCTGTCCTGGGCCGTACACTGTGGGGTAATATGCCTCGTCCAAATCTGGAAAGGTACCAGGTCCTCAGAGGGACGTAACAAGTTACATAGAAGCATGCCATATATAAATACTGAATAAAATAAATACAATAAATGGTGTGCTAACCATCTAAGTAAATGCAATGTGAGGACAACATTGGTACGTATAGGTAGGCATAGGCGTATAACGTCCACACTCCGAAGAGAGTGGCATCTGCATAATGTATCGTCCATATCGCTCCGAAGAACGTGGCATCTGAATAATATATCGTCCATATCGCTCCGAAGAACGTAGCATCTGAATAGTATATCGTCCATATCGCTCCGAAGAATGTGGCATCTGAATAATGGAAGTCATTGAATCCGTGGCTCCTCCGGATACTACGGATTCCAATGTGTGTATCATATATGCCTACTAGTTGTCCTCCCCTCCCAATTTAGATACACAAGTCGAATAGTCGACGTGCATACCACGTATCTATATGCCAAGTCTCTACAAATAAAATAATCCTGAGTTACGTACTAACAGTGATGCATGTCACACGCACTGATAGCTAGTCGAGTACGCGGACCCGTATCGCAATATAAATTTGTCACAGTGATACGTGTAAGAGTGTCAGGTCTCAAAAAATACCAGAGTATCCTCCCAAGAGGGTGAGTCTGCTAGCAACTAGGTCAAGTACACTACTCATCGACGCATCCGTAGACTGCACCCGAGTCAATCTCGGACGTGCACAGTCATATAAAATAAAGCAAGAAGACATCATACAATATATGCATCATTTAATTTAAACAGTAAATATGGCAAGGTATCTTGCCTGGGTCCTCAAGCTGTGAATGCTAAAAAGCCTGTTCCTGCAGTGTCTCCGGGCTGGTCCAGTGACCCTAAACATACAATATAATATAGAATTCTAGTATCATACACTAAAGCAATACATACACAAACTACAACGCTGCTCTTTGGTACTGACACAAGATAACGGCTGGTCGACTACAGGGGCGCATGTGTACGTAGCCAAAGTTCACACGTGTCCTGTCCTCAGTTACCGCATCTCTCGCGATAATAAAAACTAAGTTATGGGTCACAAAACTGTTTATGTTTAGTACAATTATGTCCTTATTTCCCATGTTTGAGCATGCATGTAGAGGTCCAGGTTTTTTAGGTGAAATATCGGTCTTTATAATCGTGTTCTATCATTAGGGTAAATGCTAGTTATTATATAAATGCTAAATCTTGTTAACATCACACATTCATATATATAGTTTAATGTTAATTAGGTTTGTGTCCAAGACTATGATACTGGACACGACGGCTATATGTACACAACGATACGAGGAGAGAAGGGAACTAGAGGGCGAGTACCTAGTTGGCTGGACGAGGGTCTCCTCGCTGACTGGTCGTCCTCCGGCGAGTGGTGGGGCTTCGGCGTCGGCCGGCGAGCAAGGCAGCAGCGGCAGTAACTGCAGTAGATGCAGCAACGGCAGCGGCGGGCTGGGGATGATATTGGGTGGTGGAGACGGTGGTCAGGCGGGGGTAGGCGGGCTGTGGTGGTGGTCCGGCGTTGAGGGGTGGTGGTGTTGAGGGGGTCAGGTAGATCGGGTTGGGGTGGTTGTTGATGATGGTGAAGCGGATGGTGATGATGGAGGAGGTCCGGCGGGTACAAGCGGGCTGTGGTGGTAGTCCGGCGTTGAGGGGTTGTGCAGGCGGGTGAGGTGGCTGTGGGGGTGACGGCCTGTGGTGGCGGTGGAGTCGTCCGGTTGGAGTAGGGGGAAGGTTGCTCGGGTGAAGGGATGGCTCGGCTAGGGTTTGCTAGATGGTGAAGAAATTGGTTTTTAGGGTTTTAAGTTAGAGAATATGTGTTTTTATATGGGAGGGGATTTATGGGCTGACCTCGGGACTTGGGTCGGCCAGGGCTCTTTGGGTTGGGGGCTGGTCCACATGAAAGGTGTACACGGGCTTGGTTAGGTTTTGCTTTGGTAAAATTGCCTCTAATTAAATTTAATTAAAATAATGCACCAGTTGTTCTTTTGTTAATTGGAAACACAAGGGGTTAACTTTGGATGAAACACAAGAGTCATGGCGTAGTAGGCTCAAAGTAGGTTAATACCCTAATTTGGGTTATACGGAGTTGGGTTATGGTTGTGCCTCAAATTCAATGGAAATGGGCAATTATGAGAAATTGGTTTTTATTGGCATAATACATAGACCTTTGTAACGAATATTGTGCAGCTCATATAAAGCACAATATTGAGTATCTAAAAGCTACACAAGGGTCAGATGGGTAGTTTGGCATGTCTAAGAGATATGTATTTGATTTGTTTGAGGGTACCTACTAGTGTAGCGCTCTAAACATTGAAGCAACGGTAAGGCGTATTAAGTCACATAATTGTTGCTCATTAATTCTAATTGTATCCAAATTAATCCTAGTCTCTCAATTTAAATTAAATAAAATTCTAAATTGGTCGAGGGGGTTTACAATCAACCCTCCTTAGAGTATTTTGTCCTCGAAATTAAAACATATGTATGGCAAGAACTGACTGAAATAAAAATAAACCATTACATACCTATGCCTTCGAAGAGATGGGGGTAACGCTGTCGAATATCCTCCTCACGTTCCCAGGTCGACTCGCCTGGTGCATGATGCCTCCATGCGATACGAACTAGGGGGATAGTTTGACCTCGCAATACCTTCTCACTTCTGTCCAGAATCTCAACAGGCTCCTCTTGGTAAGATAAGCTCGGGCCGACTGTGATTTTTGAATGATCAAGCACTTGACTCGAATCTGGCATGTACCTCCTTAGCTGAGATACGTGGAAGACGTCATGCACTCCCTCCAAGGTCTGTGGCAAGGCTAATATGTAAGCAACCTCCTCGATGTGTTCTAGCACATCGAATGGTCTGATGTACCTTGGACTCAGCTTTCCTCTACCTCTAAATCTGATAGTCCTTCGAGTAGGTAAAATTTTTAGGAATACATGATCTCCAACCTGAAACTCTAAGGGTCGTCGGTGTGCATTTGTCCAATGCTTCTGTCTGTCCTGTGCTGCTCGTAGGTGCCTTTGGATCTTCTTCACCTTCTCCACTGTACGAAGAACCAACTCTGGCCCAAGAATCTGTCTCTAGCCTATATCGCTCCAACATACTAGGGAACGATATTTCCTTCCATACAACGCTTCATAGGGAGCCATCTGGATGCCCGCTTGATAGCTGTTCTTATAGGAAAATTCAACCAAATACAAATGGTCTTCCCATGATCCTCCGAAATCAAGCATGCACGCTCTTAACATGTCTTCCAATGTCTGGATGGTGCGCTCGGACTGGCCATCTGTCTGTGGGTGATACGATGTGCTAAACTTTAGGCGGGTACCGAGGCTCTCTTCCATACTCCGCCAAAAGTAGGATGTAAACCTCGTATCCCGGTCAGACACTATACTAACTGGCACTCCATGCAGTCGAACAATCTCTCTCATGTATATATCGGCTAAGACCTCTGTAGATTGCCCAACTCTGAAGGATAAAAAGTGTGCGGACTTTGTGAGTCTATCCACGATTACCCATACTGCATTGCGGCTACTAGGACTCCTCGGGAAGCCCGTAACAAAGTCTATAGTAATGTGCTCCCATTTCTACTCAGGTATCGGAAGCGGTTGAAGTAACCCTAAAGATATCTGATGCGCAGCCTTGACTTGCTGACACACCAGGCACTTTGCCACAAAGCGGGCTATCTCTCTCTTCATTCCATGTCACCAGTAGTACTGCCTCAAGTCTCTATACATCTTCGTGCCTCTTGGATGAATAGAGTAGGTTGAACTGTGTGCCTCTGACATCAACTCCTGACGAATTTCTCCATTTGGAATATGGAGACGCTCTCCATTCTGTCTTCATGTATACGCAATCTTGTCTGTGTTCCGGCCTCTTTCCTCTGTCGAAGCCTCTAAAATCTGGCGTCTGTCGGCAAAGCAGTCTTGATCCTCTCCACTAATGTCGATTGCAACTGAAAACTCGACAACTGTCCGTCTACTCCGGGCATAACGACCTCTATACCCATCTGCTCTAGATCTATCAACAGATGTTATTGATTAGTCAAGAAGAATGTCATGGGTCTTCTGCTCAAAGTGTCAGCTACTATGTTGGCCTTTCTCGGGTGGTACTGTAGCTCGATCTCAAAGTCTGTCATCATCTTGAGCCAACGTCTCTGTCTCTGGTTAAGGTCCTTCTGGGTGTAGACGTACTTTAGGCTCTTGTGATCAGTGAATATCTCCAGTCTTTCTCCATATAGGTGGTGTCTCCAAAGCTTCAAAGCAGAGATTACTGTGACAAGATCCAAGTCGTGAGTGGGATAGTTCTTCTCATGGGTCCTTAACTGCCTAGAGGCATAGGCCACAACCTTTCCATGCTGCATCAAGACACATCCTAATGCTTTCACGGATGCATCACTATAGATCATGAATCCTCCGGGTCTAGTAGGTATGGTCAAGATAGGCGCTGTAGTCAGACGCTTCTTCAGCTCATCGAATGATGTCTGACACTCCTCTGTCCAAGTGAACTCCTGCTCCTTATGGGTCAAGCGGGTCATCGGTTTTGCGATCTTCGCAAAGTTTTTCATGAACCTCCGGTAATATCCGATAAGTCCTAGGAAACTTCTCACCTTTGAGACATTGGTAGGGGTTGGCCATGTCTCTACTGATGAAATCTTTGCTGGATCTACTGAAATACCATCTCCTGAGATGACGTGTCCAAGGAAAGTGACACGATCTAGGAAAAACTCGCACTTGCTCAGCTTGGCATAAAGTCTCTCTCTTCTCAGTGTCTCCAACACTAGTCTCAAGTGCTTCTCGTGCTCCTCGTGGCTCTTCGAATACACCAAAATGTCGTCGATGAAGACTACCACAAACTGGTCTAAGTATTGGTGGAAGAATCTGTTTATTAAGTTCATAAATACAGCAGGTGCATTCGTCAGTCCAAAAGGTATTACTAAGAACTCGTAGTGACCATAACGAGTCCTGAATGCTGTCTTTTGAATGTCTTCTCTTTGCACTTTCACTTGATGATAACCCGATCTCAAGTCGATCTTTGTGAACACTACTGCTCCTGTCAACTGGTCGAATAAATCATCAATCCGCGGCAGGGGATACTTGTTCTTGATAGTCAAAGCATTAAGAGCTCTGTAATCAATCCATATACGTACCGTCTCGTCTTTCTTAGGTACAAACAATACTGGTGCTCCCCAGGGTGATGCACTAGGACAGATAAATCTCTTGCTCTGTAACTCCTCTAATTATAGCTTCAGCTCATCTAGTTCCTTCTTCGCCAATCGGTATACATTAGAAGATACCGGTGCTGCTCCGGGTACTAGCTCAATAGTGAACTCTACGTCTCTATCTGGCGGTAAGCCTGGCAATTCTTCAGGAAAAACATCCTCGAATTTTGCAACTATTGGTGGGGGTTCCATCTCCATAGCCATGTAAGCTCCAGCTATCTGTCATACTCCTTGTTTGACGGTCCCTCGCATGTACTCGAACTCCGGTTGATCTGGCGGTCTAAAAGTGATACTACCCTTTCGGCAGTCCAGTACGACATTATATTGGCTTAACCAGTCCATGCCTAGCATAATATCAAAGTACGGTATGGGCAATACTAAGAATCGTGCTCTCATTTCTTTACCACATACGACTACCGAGCATGTTCTGATAGTGCTGGTAACCGGCACGATACCTCCTCCGGTAAGAATCTTCCAACTATTAGGTAAGGGGGAAATAGCTACTCTATGCATTGCTACGAATCTACTAGATATAAAAGATAGTGTAGCTCCAGAATCAAATAATATAGTTGCTGGTAATGATGCAACTAAAATGGTACCTGTGATAGCTTCCCCTTATGTTTCCTCCTCAGTAGTTGCTAATGCAAATGCCTGTCCGTGCCTCTGCCCTCCGGTCTACTGTCGGGCTCGATCAAACTATGCCTGCTGTAGGGCCAAGGGTGGTCCCCTCTGAAATCCTCCGGGTGCTGGTGGACGCTGGCCTCCTAGTGGGGGTAGTATTCTCGGAACTGGTGCTGCTGGCCTCTGTCCTGTCTGGGGTGCTGCGTCTCTGCGCTGTGGACAGTCTCAGGCTTGGTGCTGGTTTGCTCTATAAATCATGTATGTCCCCAGTCTCTTCCGACAGTCCTTCTCGAAATGTCCTCTTTTTCCACAGTGGTAGCAAGTCGGAAGCTCTCTTTGTTGGTATGTGTAAAACCCCTAATCCTAAAAACCGTATTAAACTATTTTTTTAATTATTAATTTAATTGTAGTAATTAGTGAATAATTAGGAGAAATATATTTTATTCAATTTTTATTTTAGGTGTTCGTGCATTTAGGAGATTTATGGGGCCATTAGAATTTTTTTGAATTTATTTCATGTAGAAGACCTCTTGAGCAGTTGCTAGCTTAATGGTATGCATTAATATAATTCTAGATTTTTTCTATGAGTATATATATATATATATATATAAAAGAAAAAGAAATAGAAATAGAAATAGAAAAAGAAAAAGAAAAAGAAAAAGGAAATAAAAGAAAAGAAAAGAAAAATAGATTTAAATCTCCTATTGGATCCAAATCCTATTGGACCTACCCAAACCCAATAACCAACCCACTACCCGCACCCTTTAGAAAATAGGAATAGCAGCGGCAGTAGATCAACCCCGCGGCTTCTGCAAATCCGTGGCCCCCCTTTCACCCGATCCCTCTCTTCCCTATATTTATTCACATATCTTTCCCAAAACCCTAATTCATCCTCTATTCATCTCCTCTCCACCCTCCACCATGCCGCCGAGCCCTGACCGCCCAGCCAAGCCAACTCCGGCCGACCACGATGACCGCGACCCCGTGCGAGCACCGCGCCGCGCAGAAGCTACAGCAACTTACCTCTCTTCCCACACAATTTTTCGTCACCTCGCTCAACCAAACTCGACCCCGTCTTCACTGGTATGATCCTCACTTAACCCTCTCCAGTACCTGTATGATAGTTGACCTCGAACAACGCATAATCCTAGGCGAAAATAGCATCAAAGTTGGCAGAAAATAAAAATTTCTGGGTATCGCAGAAAACTGCGGTGACCACCTATGTTCCCGGATTCGTATCTTCCACCAAAGAGATCCGAATCTAATTTTTCTTTTTGGTATACAGAGACCACTTGACCTAGTTTAATATCTGTTAATTAATATTAGATTATTAACTGCTGTAGGTAGAATTAAATTCGTTGGAAAACCCTGAAAATATACTTTTTCTAAATTTCTAAAAGTTATGAAACGGAGCGCGTCCCGCCAAACGGAACTGCCCCGCCGTGTACCAAGTGTACCAAACGGTACGTGTAGTATACCCGGACATGTGAGAGTTCGTGAAAACTGATTCGGACGCGTATGCGCGTCGAAATCAGCCCGTATCAGCGAATAATTCTCGTATCGCAACTTTTGCGAAAGCCATGCACATTTTGTGCACGCTCGTCAATTGCGATGAAACTTATGCCAATGGACTCGTGGTAACACGCTGGTCCTGTGACCCAATTTTTACACAATTCTGAGACATTTGACCAAGTCGCCAATTGGCGGGCCCCATAGTTGACTTTTTGGGCAAAATTATGTTCGGCTCACCGGAATCCAAAATTGGACGTATAGTTGAGTTCGTATTGATATTTAGAATTAGTTTGACCTATAATTTTGTCCCATTTAGAGACATTTACCCCTGACACGCTTTTCGGTGCAAAGTGGGCCACATGTTGACCCCGCTTTGACTCAAAATTACCGTTTTGCCCCTGTGTCCAAATTGGACGAAAGGGAAGTGCTTTATGGCTATTTTTCTTATTCTGGGAACGTTGGTTATGTCTATTTCAGCATCCGGAGATATTTGTTCTGAGGCCATAGCTTCTGATCCTGTATGTTGGACTTCTGGACGTTACACTTTGCAGCTTTCTACCAGGCAAGATACCTTGCCAAATTGCTTACAATATTTTGCATGCTTAGTATATTTCTGTATATTTATTATATTTTTGTTTATTCATTATTTGTTTAGTTTCTTTCAGTCATTACTATATATTAGATGTGTTGACACACACACTTGACACTTAGTATCATAGAGGGCAATCAGTAGGCATATGGGCTTTAACCACTCTGGTAAACTATAGTAACTAGCGCGCACTATGGTGGTCGTGTCCGATGGTCGCTACCCCCGAGGTATGTCGATTGATGGAGTCACGAGGGTCGCTACCCCCGAGGTATGTCGGCTGATGATGTTCTAGACGGGTGTATGAGTTGTGAGGCTTAGATCGAGTAGCCTACCCTTGCCCATACGTTGAAAAGTTGTCCTTATTTACATTCATATAGATTATCTTGTACAGCATACTTATTTATTTTTAAATATTATGCATGTTTACTGTAGTCAAATTGGCTTGCTTCTATGTATCTTGTTACGTCCCTCTGAGGACCTGGTCCCTTTCCAGGTGTATCTGTTCTTGAGTATTCGCAGGAGCACAGATTTTGATGGTTACATATGTTCGAGGATGCCTTCTCTTCGAGCCTCGTGGTCATTAGCTGGTATTCTTATATTGTGTTTATTATGTTGTACTTTTCCATTCGAGTTGGGAGTGGATTTGTTTTCATCCAACTATCATCCTTAGATACTTATATTGAGATCTAGTTTCATAGATACTGGTTATTTATTTATATTGATTTTCTGTGGATGAGATTTAGATTGTACCCTATGACTTGTGATAGATTTTATACCACTTGTGTATTTGACATTCATATTATAGCGTACGTGTGTATTATGGTATCCATATATTGGAATTGCCATATACATACGGCTGGCATGCTTACGTGCTCCTAGTCCTAAGTATTTTGGGACTGGGGCGTGACAGTATGGTGTTGCCCTCTGCTGTGTTTGTGCTCCAGTACGACGGATCGGTCCTCCTGTTTTGGGCTGGGCTCTGGCTGGTGTGGTCGTGCTGGAACGTCTTACTCCTCTGCCGATGGCCTCCTGGATCCTCGCCTCTGTAAGTACCTCCTCATAAGAAATCCTCGCCTGTGTGGTGGTATACCTTTGTAGCTCGAAGGTGAAGCCGTGATGGAATCTCTGGGCCTTCTCTAGATCGTTGGGTATCAGGACGACACCAAATCTGCTAAGACGGCTGAACTCCGCATCGTATGCATCTACAGTCATATTTTCTTGTTCTAGATGTAGAAACTGGGAGTACAGGGCATTTCTAACTGTAGCCGGGAAATACTTTGCGTTGAAGTACTCTAAGAACTGTTCCCAAGTCTGGTCCTTGCCTACACTGCGCTCAATAGAATCCCACCAGTGATGGGCGTTGCCTTTCAGTTGGGCCCTCACTGCGGTCATCCAAAGGTCTGGGTGCAGTTGTGAAGCCTCTAGTAGCATCTCCGTATTGGCGACCCAATCAGAGATCTCCTCTACAGTCTCCCAATCGAAGATCTGGTCCCATCTGTCGGAACCATCTTATGGTGCGACCTGTCTGGGCTGGTACAGGTGCTGGTATGGTTGCTGAGACAGGTGTCCTCTCTATTACTGTGATCAAATTCTGTCTCAACGTCTCGGTTTGATGCCACTGTGCTTGCATCATAGTCTGGAAGAACTGAAGCAACTGTGGATGTCCATCTGATTGTGGCATCTGGGTGGATAAGCTGGTAAGGCGTATTAAGTCACATAATTGTTGCTCATTAATTCTAATTGTATCAAAATTAATCCTAGTCTCTCAATTTAAATTAAATAAAATCCTAAATTGGTCGAGGGGGTTTACACAATGTGCCCTTGAGTTTTATAGTAGAATGGTTCATACTACCTGATAAAGCTAAATCTCCAAAAAACTCTGGTTATTTTCTGTAGGTGGATTCACATTTTCTGATACTGTACACAGGGTATCAAAATCTAGAACTTCTTCATATGAAATTAGCATGTACAACTTCCTTTCCTTGCACCTATGCCCTCTTGACCAGCTTTCATTACACAAGAAGCATAACCCTAAATTTTTTCTCCTCAAAATCTCTACAGGAGATAAAGTATTTGAGAGTGCCCTGTGTTGTTTAAGGATTCTACACCATGGCTACCAACTTTCTTAACAGGTTCATGGCCTATAGATAGTGTTGAACTTACAGTAACCTAAGTCCTTCCTGGATAGGAATTATGTTTGTAGTTCTTCTTGACCGCTAGCCATTTTGATTCAAATAACCTGGCTACTTGCATAGCTGCTGGCAGGCTTACAAGTCTTGCTACCTGCACTTCATATCTCAATTCCACTTTGAGATAAAACTCAAAGTGCTTGATAAACATGTGCCTGACTAAATCTATCTAGCTACTTATTATGGTACAATGTTAAGTTTCTGCCTACTGTTGCTCATATCCATTTTGTATCGAGGGTATTTATTTTACAATAATGTGTGCATTTATACATGTATGCATATATGGATGATTCTATGCTTTTCTAATAATATGTACGAATTCCATAGGGTTTTGTTAGACTTATTGTCTGAATTGGTATTGCGGATTGGTTTTCTCTACTTGTGATATGTTGCAGAACCAAAAACACTGTGGAACTGGTGTGAGCCTTATGTCAAAGATGATGAGGTATGTGTAATCTTGGACATTTACTATATCTTTGTTAGTGTAACCATCATGAAAAGATTGGAATAGTAATTTTGTTCGAATACTCCTAGGTACATCTCACATGGTAACTTGTAGTTCAACCGTTCTTCAATAATCTAAATTTATAACTCCTAAGAATATTGGGATGCTTAAAGTTTGAGATCTTTATGAAGATTTAATATTTTAAATTATTTATGTTGATTGGACATATAGTAAAAATTTGAAATTCCCATTGAGAATCTGGGTCTCACTTCTCTATAAAAAACTGTGAGTTAGAAATCTCTTTAGAAAACCCGTGACAACGATTTTAACCACCATAAAAGAATATTAGTGGGTCAACACTATTATTGAAATAGGCGATTCTTTTAATAACTTTATTTTTGACCAACTAGCAAAATGATAATTTTTGGATATCTAATTCACTCCGTCCAAACATCACAACTAAAATTCCATGAATCTTAGTTTGTCAATCAAACATCAAAATAAATTAGAATTGCAATTACAGGAATCTTGATTCCACATATTTTTTTTCTCTTTTTCTCTGGATTTCCAATTCCTTGTAATTGTAACCCTTACTTGACAAGGTATGTTGTTAGCTTAATGGGCCATCATGTTTTCATAATGTTTTGCCTTTTATTAACTTGATTGTCTTTCAATGTTAGGAGAAGTCAAGAGTTGTCCAATGCGCTCAAGGTGAACGATGATATAACATATTTTATCAGCTTTGTGCGGGTGCTTTTTTGGCTCTTAGAGGTACTCCAAATGTTCTTTTTATGAGTCCTTACAGTCAAAGACTCAAAATAAGCTTGGATGTGGAATTGTAGTTTATTACTTTCCACCTCCTTTATTAGTTGTTTAACTACTGGAGAAAATGTCGGTCAAGTAATTGCCTTTCATATGTTATTGCCAAGATTATTTTCATTTACAACTTACTGAATTATGGTTTTTCTTGACAGTCAATATTTTATTTTTTATTAAATTTTTTTTATTCAAGTTATACTTGTATATAAATTCTCAACATAAGAAATGGCGTTCTTAGTGTCTGTAGCATCTTTTATTGGTATAACTTAAATCTTTAAGAACTCTTAACGAATAAAATTCATGTTCAATGGAAACCAATATTTTGTTTCATTTTCGTTACTAGCATATTAGGGTATTGTTTCTACTTGGTTTTCATGTAGTATTTCCATATTAAGTTTTCAGAAATTGAACAAATATATCCAAAGTTTAGTCCTTTAGATGCGTTTGTAGCATCTTTGTGAACTCTTAACGACTAATATTCCTTTTCAATGATCCTCATCAGGTATTGCAATCTACCAAAGGACCTATAGACCTGCTACTCTATTAGCTTTGAACTGTACTTTATATAGATAGGTCCTATAAGTCCTATGGTAGACTAGCTAGCAGGTCATTGACACACAAGCATATATATATAATTCATTTTCATTATTGCATATTAAGGTATTGTTTCTACTTGGTTTTACTTCCAGAAGGTATACTGTATATATGTTACATTTCTATTTATGTGAATATGCTTGTATGTGTGTCAATGATTGATTTTTCTAATCTAAAATTTAATTTTGTTTCATGCTCATTGTTGAATTTCCCAATGACAGAAAAGTCATAGTTACAGAGTGACCTCCTTGTTTTTCTTTTTCTTTTGACATTCTACTATTACAAATAACTGTCATTCATCTAGTATTGTGAACTGTAAATATAAGAATTTTTTTAAACATATTTAACTAAACTATATATAAGCAGAACAAAATTTTGAATTATAAGAATCTAATATCATCTAGTATTACGACATGATATCTATTATGTTTTTGCAAAATCTAATATATTTTTTATTATATATATATATATTTTTGTATATTTTTTTGCATGCAAGTCCCTTAAACCTGTACTAGATATACATGATAATGTATATATATATATATATATATATATATATATATATATATATATATATGTGTGTGTGTGTGTGTGTGTGTGTGTGTGTGTGTGTGTAGATTTTTTTTGCATATAAGTCCCTTAAATATGTCATTCTTTTAGTATATATTTTATTTTACTTATAATTTTTTTTTTTTTTTTTTGTAGGATTACATAGACAACAAGCTAATTTTGTGAGAAGACATTCATATCATGAGATCTATTGTAGGATAATTTTTCGGAAAGACACTCAATTCATGTGTTTTAGTTTACACTATAGTTGTCTAGCTGAAATACAATATGTTTATGGAATATAATACATATCTTTTTGAATGGGCTATTTGTTGTTAAAATATAATATTTTTGGATTATTTTATGAAGAGATGTTTGAAAACATTGTATTGGATATCATTTATATTTATTTTTTGTATGTTATTTTCGATTTTTACATTTATATTGGAAAATATATACAAAAAAAAATACAAATAAATATAAGTGAGCTTTCGCGACATCAAATTGTGTAGCAGAAAGTATATTTATATTTGGCTACATTAGCTTTCGCAACATCAAATTGTATAGCAAAAAGTATTTTTATAATAATAAAAGATAAAGAACTAGACTATTGGCGACATGTGTTATGTTGCCAAAGTATCATCTTTTTGCGGCACACAAGACACATGCCGCCAAAAGTTATTTTAAATCAAAAAAATGATATGAAGCCAAAAGTGCTTACATTCCGCGGCATGTGTTATTTAATGTCGCTAAAGACTTTCCCAGACAAGGCTACGGCAACATGTGTGCGACATAGCCAGATATGTCACGAAAATGCTTTGGCGACACAAATCTAACTTTGCGCTACATATTGCTTATGTCGCTGAACATGTATTTTCTTGTAGTGATCATTTCCCTTCTTAACTTGGCAATCACAATTTAATTTTATCCGCTTATAACATCAACAAAATCATTATTATTTCAAGGTTCCTTTATCCAAGGTGTCCTCTCCAATATAACTAGCCACTCATCCTGAAATACAATCATCCAATCACATCCTAGACATCGTAGTACAACAAATAACACACCCCTTAACTACTCAAATGTCACAATCACATCAACAAATCTTTAGTTATACTATATAATCCTTCAATAAGGTTTCCTAGTCCAGCTATCTATGAACATAAAGTAACCAGGACCTAAGGCTAGGTCAAACAGCCCATACTAATATTAAACAAGGTAAGGGTCAAGCAGAACAGAAAAATATGAATATTCTGCAATGACAGTATCGTGTCAATCAAGATGCATATGATATAGTCTAGGTAAAATTCGAGAACCATATACCTCTGTGATCCTATTATTTGAAGTCCCTTGCCAGTATGCCTCTAGCTACAAGAACTCCTGATTATGTAATACAAGAATGGTTTCAGGACATGTCTGCCACGGTAGATAATATAGGTTCTCAAACCAGCTCTTGGCTAAATCCATAAGATTTTTCCAAAACAACTTTAGCGAATAATCGAGAAAAGTCAATCGAGAAGTCAATATAATTTTTTTAGTCGAATCATGAAAGCAATCAGGTCAGAATAATATGAAAGCAATCATGCTAAAGGAATCCTAGAGAAGCCTATAATCCTAAATGTGGATGTATCATCAAATCTTTAATTCTCAATTTGTTATAGGCTCGTAGTAGTACATCTAGCCTAAGTACCACCACAACTTTGTATACTTTACTAAGACGGGACCTACATGGGCTACCACAAAAACTATGTCACGCCTCAGTCCCAAAATACGTGGGACAAGGCCACGTGGCAATGGCCAGTTACACATTCAAGAGGACTTCAGTCCGACTCGAATACGTATAAGCTGTCTAGATGATATAATAATCTATTAATCCATAAGAACATCCACAACACTAACTCAACTACTATAATCTAAGATAAAAGTAACTGCGGTAGAATAAAGATGGCATCATCTAGTAATACCTGAAATCTTGAAAAAGTCTCCAATCCTATGTCAGTACTCAGCAATATCCTGAAAAGGAACCAGGTCCTCAGAGGGATGTAATAAGATACATACCTTATAAAAATAATAAATATCATGCGAAGAAGTAAACATGGGTCTATGTAATAGATTTCTATCATATGTACTCATGATCTTGAATATTAATGAAAGTCTTTCTACTTCCAAAACTTCTCTTTGTATTTGTTTTGTGCTTTGTAGATATGAATATTATACCAAGGACGTGCATTATAATACCGTAGTTGTTGGGGACATCCCACCAGGGGTCTTTTAATGGACCTATTATTTATTGCACACTTGAGTACAAATAATACGTTCGAGGTGATGTCCTATCAGAGGTGATATGAACGTGATAGGCTTTTGTGGACTTATCATCCCTGGCGCACTTAGAGTTAAGTACAGATGATAAGTGTCATGATCCGCTCCCGAATATTCAGATACGAGTCGGACACATCCAGCCTACGCTGTGAGACATCGCATAGTAAGTTATTCTAAACCTTCAAATATTATTATAATATATTGAATCATAATAATCACAACATCTATATCATGATAAACTAGAATAAGTCCAAGATGTCATTTTAGTTACATTCCCAAAGCAAGAGTAACTGGTGACAAATTCAGCAAAATGAATGTTAAATATTTATTACAAACCAAAATCAAATACTAAATGTAAGCTAAGCTATAGGGTATTCCTTAGCAGGGACGTCCTCTGGGATGTGAGCTAGAGTCTTAGGAGAAGATCCATAGTATGAGTTGCAAAGCAACTCCTCCTCAGTCAATTCACCTGCAACGATCCAATCAGAAAAGGACCAAAGTACAACCCTACAATTTACGTACGCTATAACATAGAACTATCAATAGGGATGTATGTAAAGAACTGGTAATAAAGGAAGATACAATAAAATAGACTGCAACATGCTCAAGTAAAAAATAAATGCAACTAAAAATAGAGTAAATGCATGATCGGCTGATAGGACAGTAACAATAAATGCAACTGATATGGCATATAGCCGATCCAGCAAAATTCACAGGTATGCCTTATGAATTAAGCTATCCACTCATATTACACTATGGGCTTTGATCTCGTATTTAACTATTCTTTTCTCCAATCCCATACACAAAAGAAAACATGAATAAGTAGAGACGCAATTGTGAAAAGTAAAGGCAACTGCTGTAAAGTAAAGCAAATTATGAAAATTAATTATAACTTATTTTAGAAATTAAATGCAGTTGGTAATAAGAAGAAAACATGTCCTGAATGTTCAACATACAAAGTTATAGTTCATGTTCAGTTTAGTAAAAGATGTAGTGAACTTGCCTTCTCCAAGATAGGGTATAGAGCTAAGAAGAGATAATGTCTCGGGTCCTCTCACTGTGTACAAAATAGGGTACAACTTAGGTTCCACAATTAGATAATGTCTAACTAACCAAATCTACCCTTAACCCTTATTTAAGCACTCTTAATTCTATCTTAAATCAATAACAACCAAACACTAGTTTATTTAGTACTAGTAACTGTACAATTATAAACCAAATTTGTTTTCAAAATATACAAATGTTCCAACTCCAAAAACATGATTATAAGTTCTGGAAATTAAAGTAAAAATTTATAATTTTCTCTATTTATCTTACTATTTTATGTATTACAAAATAATAAAATTAAGCTAGTCGGTATAGACTAGTTTTTAGCACATCTTTCCAATGCAAACTCATCAAGAATTCTTATGCATAAAACCCTTAAAAACTTTAATTAAAATTATGAAATTAGCCAAAATATAATATATAATTACTTTCTTAACATAAAAATTAGTCCTTCTAATGATAAAAATACAAACTAGTTATATAAATCTAGTGTTTACACATGCTCAACACTATTACCCTTATGAATTTCTACCAATCTTAATTACAAAAAAAATAATTTATAATCTGAAAAAATATGTAAATTTAAGTATAAATCAGAAAATAATTTATTTTAAAGTTATTTTATGAATATATTAAGAATTACAAGTTGGTGCTCACTACGGGTAAAAACTAGGTTGGTATCGGGTTTCCTAGTATAGCATGCAAAGTATATATAACAAGTTGATAAAATATTTATAGAAACTAAAGAGTATTGTTTAGGACATCTAAGGGGGTTCAAGGAGAAGGGTTTTGATCACTAACCTCTTTGGAAAGAATATGTTAAAAGTGCCTCGAATCGCAGCTTCTTCGAAATAATTTTAGATTTGACTGATTCTCCTTGTAGCTCATTGTGATGCTTGTGTAGTTTGTTCTAGGAGTTTTGGTGACTATGGAAGATGGTAGGATGGTATAGTAAGGAGATTTGGGTGCTGTGGTGATGGTTTGGAGGCTGTGGAGGTGGTGGGGTGGTCTGAGAAGTAGTTATGTTGAATTTGGATGCAGCCTGGATACCTCTGATGGCGGGACAATTTTAGGAAAATTAGAATGTGTTTTTATGAAAGGTTTATGAAGAGAAAGTGTGAAAAACAGGGAGTTAAATAAGCATACTAAATTTGAGAGAAAGATACTTACTGTGGAGGGAGATATGGCCGGATTAGTGGGGGTGTTGCTGAATTCAGATTCAGCCTGGGTAGGGCAGGAAGGATGGAGGTGTGGAGGAAAATGGAGAAAGATTTTGGAGATGGTTTATAAAGAAAAAATATGAGAAAGAGAGTTAGAAAGAAATATTCTTCAGGTGGTTTGAATGGGGAGGTGAAGAGATGGGGGTTATGGCCAGCCTAATGGGGAGAGGATAAGTTGGAGGTTACAAACTCCTAGTTGGGAGAGAAAAATATTGGGGGTTTTGATCATGAGAGGGAGGTGAAGGGGTTGTGGTTACAAATAATTATAGGCTGAATTATTCTTCAAAAAAAATAGGTTTTGGTGTATGGTATTTGGTGTTTGGTGTTTTATGAGTTTAGAGAGGGTGTTTGGTGTTCTACTTGATCACTTAGTTAGGTTTTAAGTTGGTTTTGAGGGTTGGCTCTAGGTTGAGTCAAAATAAGATCACAAAGTGTGAATAGTATCATGCACCATGCATGTTGCATATTCTTCAGACTCAGAGGGAATGCTACCCCAGCATCGGAAGCTACTTTTTCTTGACAAGGTTGACTACCCCCAGGAACTTCTGTGTCTGTTTCTTGAGAGTCGTTGTCTCCTTAGAATGTTGGGTTATTATAGAATCCCGGAGGATTGCTACCCCCGGCTTGCAGAGTCACTGTAGGTCTTGGGGAAGTCCCACCCCCAGCTGATGACAGTCTCATCTTCGAGCGGGTAGCAAAGAATACTCCCTTTGTAGGAATGACTACTCGTCCTCCTGGGGCTCGCCTTCTCGACACACTGGTTGAAAGTGGGGGATTGGAGGCTTTCGACTTTTGGCCTTCCTATGTAGAAGGAGATCTCCACGTAAAGTGACACGAGGCGAAGGGCAACTCCTCCTCTAGCATTTTTACCTATTTTCTGATACGTTGTCTGTAGTGCCCCGCTTCGCGTAGACACTATGTACAAGTAATATTGCTTTGCTGCTCGAGTGGAAGTCTTCTCGGAGAGTTCCCGATCGAACCACAAGACAATTGATCTATGTGAGTGGGCAGAACGACATTCTCTGATTCTTGCATGCCTTAATAATGAATCTGAGTTTTCTACTTCTTGTTCTAAGAAGATAGTTTTATAAGAAGAATAATAGAACCTGACTCTACATGCTAGATAAGAGAACTCATATTGCTTGTCATTGAAATGAATCTGCTTGCCTAACTAGAGAACTTGAATGCTTGTCTAAAAAAGATAGAACCATTGACATGCTAAAAAAGATAGAAATATGCATGCTTAGTTACACGGACATCGCTATCGAACGAACCACTGCCATGCTAATAAACAAGAGTAAAAAAAGTCCATATATTTCCATCGAATGCTAAACAAGAATAGAACTACATGCTTGTCTAGAGAGATAGTGGAATGACTACTATGCTTGCTTTAATAATAGATTGCTTGCCTGTTCGCTATCGTACTAAAGAAATAGAATTGTATGCTAGATTTATAGAATTGTTCTTGCTTATTACTTGTTAAAAGAGAGCTAGATTGCTTGAACATGTTTCATTGATCGCTTGTAAAGAGATAGAACTGCATGAATAGTATAAACTTGTGCATCTAGACTAATAGTCCACCCTGATGTTTGAAGTCCTTACTTACAGGAGGGTGTGGCTATTAGGAAAGAGTATTGAGAGCTGCGGCTCTATAGCTTGATAGATATACTTGCTTGCTTGTTCTGGATCATGTGCATAATATGGTATTTATCTGATAGAAATACATTCATGCATCGGTCTGACAACTTATGCACAAGGTTTATCTCTCGAGTGGTTCCTGGGGCACTGGGATCGTTCAGCTTGGGAGAGATCTGGAACACCTTGAGGCTAGAAGTCCTTATTTATGGGAGGGTATAGATTTTAGTGTAGTGTTGAACCATGTTTTCTGGGTGCTATTTTAAGCATATTTTAGTGTATAGCAACCATGTGTTTCAGCAGCTATTAGCTGATCTGTCATTAGTGAGATAGGCTTATACGTCCCACTTGCAAATCCCTTTGAGGGGACCATCATGTAGTTAGGGCGCATGCTAGGCTAGCCTTCTTGCATACCTAATTATTTGATGCAGAGACGAACATGGAAAGAGAACCTTATTATATATATAAAATTGTTGCTAACTTGTATATTTGTTGCAGGGATAATCGTTCGACCATGGGTAAGGATCACTGAATAAGTGCTTGTATTTTCTTATGTTCCTAGTCATAAATGCTAAATGAGATATAAATCTGCTTTACTTGTATATGTTGCTGCCCCTATTGCATCGAATTATATAGTCCACTTAAAATACTTGTATTAATATGAGATAAGCAGTCCACTAGAGAACCTTTGTTCCTAAGAGATCGAATATGGCTTACAATACATGCTATGCACTGCACGATAGAATATTGTCTCTATAGCTTGCTTGTATGTATTGAATATGCAAACTGGTTTTAAAGCTATATTTTTGAAAAGATGTAAACTGACTTTAATCCTGAGCTGCATGAAATGAACATAGGTAAAAGTAGCAAGATCACTAGTAATGTAATATTTTGCCACATGCTTACTTAGTGTGGGTTCCAGGGAGTGTTGCTTCTGTTCGTTGATTTTATACTCACCAGTACTTTCTCCAAAGTGCTGACCAACCAACAGTTTGCTTGTTCACATGTGCTGGATCGTCCGAGGAAGCGATAGCCGTGCCTCATCCCCAGGACCCAGAAATCTAGAGTCGATGCCTTGAGCCGTATAGAGATTGCTTTGAGCTACTTTTGTATAGAGGGACATAATATATGGAACGGTGTCATTGTAATCGAGAGAAAGAGAGTGCTTGAGCGATTTTTAACCTCGGCCAAGCACCGCTTGTATCACTTTTGATTAAAAATAAAGAGCTTATTTTTATATGCCATTGTATTCTTTACTTTTCTGCAATATTGTGTCGCTGCATCCGTCTTGAATAGCTTGCTTGTCCTTGTTCAAGCTTTGGCCATGTGCAAGCGCAAATTAGGCTTGCACGATATCGCGCCCAAGCGAGGGCGATCGGTTCCGTAGGGACCAAGCGAGGACGAACGGCCCCCCTGCGGGACCGGGGCGTGACATATTTGTATCAGAGCAACTCAATTATTTGCCTATTTCGTTGCCTCCGACTCTGAGATGTGCTCGTTATTATGCTGCAATGAGCGTTCCATACAATAAGTCCATATATATTCTCAAAGTTGTCGGCAAAAGTTTTCTAAATTTGTTTTATTGCTTGAGATGTGATTTATAATTTGTGATTTCTGATGGCTAGAGTTTTATTAAGTTTTGATTGCTAGAGTTTTTGATTGAGGATGGTGAGAAATGAGGACTATCGCTGCTCTGGATATCGAAAGTTTGTCCTTGAAGTATCGAGGACGAAACCTTTTATTGGTGGGTAAGTATGTAGTGCCTCGCTTCACGTAGGCACTATGTACAAGTGATATCGCTTTGCATGGTCGAGTGGAAGTCTTCTCGGAGAGTTCTCGATCGAACCACAAGACGATTGATCTATGTGAGTATGCAGAACGACATTTTGTGATTCTTGCACGCCTTAATAATGAATCTGAGTTTTCTACCGCTTGTTCTAAGAAGATAGTTCTATAAGAAAAATAATAATAGAACCTGACTCTGCATGCTAGATAAGAGAACTCGTATTGCTTGTCATTGAAACGAATCTGCTTATCTAACTAGAGAACTTGAATGCTTGTCTAAAAGAGATAGAACCATTGCCATACTAAGAAAAGATAGAAATGTGCATGCTTAGTTACACGAACACCGCTATCGATCGAACCGCTACCATGTTAATAAACAAGAGTAAAAGAAGTTCATATGTTTCCATCGAATGCTAAACAAAAATAAAACTACATGCTTGTCTAGAAAGAGAGTGGAATGACTACTATGCTTGTTTAATAATAGATTGCTTGCTTGTTCGCTATCGCACTAAAGAGATATAATTGCATGCTAGATTTATAGAATTATTCTTGCTTATTGTTAAAAGAGAGCTAGATTGCTTGAACATGTTTCATTGATCGCTTGTAAAGAGATAGAACTGCATGAATAGCTTAAACTTGTGCATATAGACTAATAGTCCGTCCTGAGGCTTGAAGTCCTTACTTACAGGAGGGTGTGGCTATTAGGCAAGAGTATTGAGAGCTGCAGCTATATAGCTTGATAGATATGCTTGCTTGCTTGTTCTGGATCATGTGTATCATATGGTATTTATCTGATAGAAGTGCATTCATGCATCGATCTGACAACTTGTGCACAAGGTTTATCTTTCGAGCGGTTCCTGGGGCACTGTGATAATTCGGCTTGGGAGAGATATGGAACAACCTGGGGCTAGAAATCCTTATTTACGGAAGGGTGTGGCTTTTAGTGTAGTGCTGAACCATATGTCCCGGCTGCTATTTTGAGCGTATTTTAGTGTATAGCAACCATGTGTTTCAGCAACTATTAGACAATCTGTCATTAGTGAGATGGGCTTGTACGTATTACTTGTTAATCCCGTTGAGGAGATCATCATGTAGTTAGAGAGCATGCTAGGCTAGCCTTCTTACATACCTAATTGTTTGATGCAGAGACGGACATGAAAAGAGAACCTTATTATATATATGGAATTTTTGCTAACTTGTATGTTTGCTGCAGGGATAACCGTTCGGCCATGGATAAGGATCACTGAATAAGTGATCACTTGTATTTTCTTATGTTCCTAGTCATAAATGCTAAATGAGATATAAATCTGCTTTACTTGTATATGCTGCTGCCCTTATTGCATCGAATTATATAGTCCACTTGAAATACTTGCCATGATATGAGATGAACAGTCAACTAGAGAACCATTGTTCTTAAGAGATCGAATATGGCTTATAATATATGCAGTGCACTGTACGATAGAACACTGTCTCTATAGCTTGCTTGTATGTATTGAATATGCAAACTGGTTTCAAAGCTATATTTTCGAAAAGATGTAAACTGACTTTAATCCTGAGCTGCATGAAATGAACATAGGTAAAAGTAGCAAGATCACTAGTAATATAATGTTTTGCCACATGCTTACTTAGTGTGGGTATCAGGGAGTGTTGCTTTTGTTCGTTGATTTTATACTCACCAGTACTTTCTCCAAAGTGCTGACCCACCAACAGTTTGCTTGTTCGCAGGTGCTGGATTGTCCGAGGAAGCGATAGCCATGCCTTATCTCTAGGACCCGAAAATCTAGAGTCGATGTCTTAAGCCGTATCGAGATTGCTTTGAGCTGCTTTTGTATAGAGGGACATAATGTATGGAACAGTGTCATTGTAATCGAGAGAAAGAGGGTGCTTGAGCGATTTGTAACCTCGGCCAAGTACCGCTTGTATCACTTTTGATTATCAATAAAGAGCTTATTTTCATATGCCATTGTGTTCTTTACTTTTCTGCAATATTGTGCCGCTGCTTTCGTCTTGAATAACTTACTTTTCCTTGTTCAAGCTTCCGTCTTGTGCAAGCACAAATTAGGCTTGCACGTCATCGCGCCCACGCGAGGACGATCGGTTCCATAGGGACCAAGCGAGGACGAAAGGCCCCCCTGCGGGACGGGAGCGTGACACTGTCGGGCGGGTGCTTTTGGTTGCAGTCGTTGGAATATCGACTGTCTGTATACATGTACTGCTACTTTAGCGCAGCAGCAATTGATGGCGATGCTAGCACATTGATCCTCCAGAGGGGACATCTCACATGCCATAGCCGTTTCCATCGCTTTGCGCTTGTGATTAGTCACGCTGCGCAAATCGGGCAAGGGTTTATTCACCTTTACACCCTCTTTATGCGTACGGGTAAACCGAGCGCATGGGTGTGTAGGTGATATTTTTGCTCCCTGACCTGGGGTTCCTACGAGAACTTTTTCCAAGTCATTGGTGGAAGACTTTTTAGACTGGCCCACTTCACGCACCCCAACAAGCTGGATGCATGGGTCAGTCTTGTACAACTTTTTATCAGGAGCTCGCATAACAGTTAGCAATGCAGGCTGACGGCCAGTCAACTAAGCAGTTGCTTGAGCTTGGCGAGCTTGCACTGCCCTAGACTTTTTCGTCATAGCGCGCACTGGCGCATAGTACGAATAGTCCAAATTCTCTCCTTCTTCAAGGTGGTGCATAGGGTCGGTGCCGCTTGAAATTCTGTCAAAGACAAAGGCTTTGTTTCTGTCTTGGACGCATCCAGTAGTCTTTCTGCACCTAAAGTTAGGCGTCGCATGCATTTTATTATGTGCCCCTCGTCGTAGGCGCATGGACCGTGCATCAACCCCCAAGTTCCTGGCATCATAGTATTTTTCTTCTGCTAGAACTTAGGTGCTAAGCACCTTTCTCCTCCGACGAGGTTGCCACATAAGCAGGGACAGCCTGTGTAGACACATGACGTAAGTCTTGAGTATCAGGTACAGAGACATGGAGCACATGTTTCGCAGTTGGGTGAGGCGCACTAGCCTTAGCAACCCAAGTCCTGTGGCTCTTCTTAGGCTTTGCTAGCCTTGGCGAAGAATTTATGCTGCCCTCAGAGAGCATCTCCTCGAAGGCTTGCTGGTCGAAGCGTACAACCAGCATCCTTTGGGTCGAATCCAGCTTTATCGCGTCGGACGACGTCACTATCTTTTCGTCAGTGGAAAATGATGTCCCCAGTAGAGTCGCTATTTTTGTTCCGATACAAAAAAATTTTGGTTTTGTATATTGAAAACAAAGAAAGTACAAGGAATCCTTAAACAAGAAATCTAAGTACACTTAAAATTTTGGGGAGTGTGACGATGGAGATCAACTATTACAACTGATTTCTTTACTCCGATGACGGTCTGACGATGAAGGAACTTGCTAGATCTCTGGGTCACTGGCACAAAAGACAGCAATTGGGCTACTGAGTATGATTTCTCTATGTGTCCATGTACGTCCCCCTGTGTGTCCGTGTGGGAATGCATCCCTGCTATTTATAACCATCTGCACTGGATGTCTTATGTGCGCGCATATGCTATGCGCGCATGTCTGGTTGTCGCATGACTATTCTTAACAGAATGTAGTTACAACCGAGAGCGCATGTCACAGTCAGGCTGCCACGTAGCATTAGTTAGGATACGTTGTTGTTGAGATCTTGGCTTGTAACCAAAGTCGTTTTCACCCGTTGCGTGCGAGACTCGGTCAACTTGACATGTGGTTAGCACTGGTGGTGACAAGAAGATTCGGTCGCATGGAGCCGCATGAAGACAGAACTGCATAGGAGCTGGGCCTCATAGTGACCGAGTCGCATAGGGATTGGACCTCATGGAGCCGCATAAGTGCTAGGCCGCATAGAAGCGGGGCCGCATACGAGTTTTATCATGCCCACGTGGCACTGCATGTCTGCCAAGAGTCATTATTGCACTGACGTCATTTTCTGTCGTTTAGTGTACCATCTTTTCTCGTGGCTTTCGAAGCATTTGGGGCCATTAATGCCCTGTAAGAACTTTGTGGAAGGCCATTATTGCCATGTCAGGACATTATGCGGCTGATGCTTCCATTGCAGTCAGAGCCGCATAGACACCTCTTGAGGACTTAGCTCTGCCCAAGACGCTGGGCCGCATAGCTGCCTTTGAGACCCTGCGGTCTGAGTCCACTGAGTATGGCTTTGAATACGTGGCTTTTGGATGCATGACTTTGAATTTTTTCCATGCTTCTACACAAGATCCAACGGCTAAAAAATTCAAATATGCACATAAACGTCCTTTAAAAGGATATTTTTGGCACACTTAGGTAGTTAAGTAGGGTAGTTAAGGAGGAAGGGAGAGTTTAGGGAAGGCTGTGTGTATGGTATAGAAACGTCCTTTTAAAGGGTATTTTTGTCACAAAACTTAATAACGTCCTTTTAAAGGACCTTTTGTGTTTGTCGTAGCAATTTTTAAAATTTTATTGCTCTCAGAACCATTTTAATAGAATTTGATGTTATATATGTAATTTTTTGAATGTAGACAGATTTAGTACGGCGGCGGATGATATTAGTTGATGTCATTTAGATTGTTATTTAGTACAGATGATATAGATGATGCAAATTCTTTTGTTTTTACTCCTGAAAACTTATCCTTCTTCCATTATTGTCTTGTAGGTCCCCCCCTTTATGTATCTTTCATGATTTGTGACCTTTGATTTATATGTCACCTAATTTTGTTTTCTTCTTTGGAAGATTAAAAGAGTGAAGTATGAGGACTCTATCCCCGTTGCATCTTTTGCTAATTTGTAGTAATGGGAATAGCTACTGCTTTCATATTTGTCTTTGCTTTCAAAACCCTTTTTATGTCCATCACATTCTTTTCATTATAAAAAGAAGTCGCCAAAGTGCTTCTTATCCTATAAATGTGGTCGTCGTTTGTGTTTTATTTGTACAATCTTACATGCAAAATTATAGCTTAGAAATATGTTGAACCTTGGCAAAGTTACAACATCTTCCATAATCACGCAATTCAGAATATTCTCCATTTTTTGTTCTCGGTACGTGAATTGTATAGTAGTCGGAAACTATAGAATTACTGTAAAAAAAATATGACTTTCTCAATAGACAACAAGATATATTTAGTGGATTTTTTCTTCGTTCAAAGTTAATTGTAATCCAATTGGTAAGATGGTGGTATAAAATGATTGCGTTCAATACCCTAATGGTATGTACCCAAATTCAATCCGAACAACTAACACATACACGACTGTCACGTACCCAAACATTACCCATACATGACTGAGTCTGACCTACACTAGAGTCAAATACCACTTACGTTAAATCGATCCAAATTCGACTGACCCAAATCTAAGTTGAACCCAACCCGAGAGGTTGATTCAAATCTGGCTGTCAAAAACCATATCCAAGCCTGACCCTAGTGATATTAACAAATAAATTTCGATGGGAAAAAATCCACCATATTTATGGAAAAAATTGTACTTCTAAAATTAATTAATCCTCAATAATAATAAAAATTATAACAACAAACAGACATGGATAGGTTCATGGGAACTGAAGAAAATTTTCTTATAACAACCTAGGGAGAGAAAAAATATTTTATATATTTGGGACCGGAAAAAATTTAGAGCCCAAATGTGCCTTGAGCTACTAATATTTCAATATGAGTGTCACCAGAGGCGTATACCAATATTTCACTAATTTATGTTTGAACAGCATATTTTTTTTAAGATTGACGGTCCTCGAACATCATATTTTTTTAGGACTGTCAAAATATTTAACAGTCCTACCAATAGGAAGAACTGTCAAAATTTTGACTGTCCTAAAGAGAACATGTTGTTCATTGAACTACATATTTTTTTCTGATTATTAAAAAATTTAACAGTCCTACCAATAATAAAGACTACCAAAAAATTTGACAATTCTAAAGAAAATATATTGTTCAATGAACAATTTGTTTTTTAAGGACAGTTAAATTTTTTGAGAGTCCTACCATTAGGAAGGACTGTCAAATATTTTGACAGTCCTATTATAACAGTGTAATTCTTCCTTGCTTATACATATTTTTTGACTTTATTTTCTATTGGTTATAGGGCATACCGTCTACAACTGTTGTCGTATATCCTACTATATATTGTCGTTGATGTATGCAATTTATTCTCGGTGGATATTTCATTTGAATCTCATGAAGAAGCGTTAGATTGGTGTAGACAAGTTGGACTTCAACAAAACATAGCCATTGTCATTTCAAGATCTATCAGATCCCAGCTGGGTCGAAAATATTTAGAACTTGGATGTGAAAGAGGTGGTGTGTTCAGATGTCATCGTAGAAAAGATAAACTTCCCAACAAAAAAGTCATTGAAAAAATCATTGGTACGAAAAAATATGGATGTCCATTCAAGATGGTGATTGTATGCATAGATGATGAGAATTGGATAGTCAAAGTCAAGAATAGAATGCACAATCATTCTATTGTCGATACACTAGTGGGACATTCATATATCGGACGATTGAAGAATGATGAGAGGAAGCTAGTTAAAGAACTGTCCATTGCCGAAGTTGCATGTCTTACAAATTTATTCTCTCGTACGATAGAAAGACGATAAGAACAAGTCAACATGAGGACAATCTACAACGCTTCATCCAGATCAAAATCTAATAGTATGAAATAAAGAATGGCGATGCAGCAAGTGTTGAAGTTGCTTGCCGAGAATCACTATGTGGAGTACCATAGAAGACATCCACGGAATAATAAATTATTTTAAATAATTTGGGCTCATCCTCAATGCACACACTTGGCCAGGTCCTTCATTGACGTATTGGTCCTTGATTGCATACATAAGATTAATTAATTTAAGAAGCCTCTTTTTCACATTGTTGGCTCTATGAAAAAAAAAATTTAGTCGCTTTTTGTTTCGTGAAGAGTGAGACGGTTGAGTATTATACATAGTCATTAAGGAAACTAAAATCAATTTATACTAGACATAAAGAGCCCTCTATTTTTGTTACCAACATAGAATACGCCCTAATAAATGTTATAGCTATCGTATTTTCTTACGCGGATAGATTATTATGCGCTTGGCATGTAAATCGAAACATCCATGCACAATGCAAGAGCAAGTTTGAAAATATGGATGGTAAAATTGACATTGTCCGCTTTGAAGAATTCTGCAATTATTGAAATCTTGTATGGCGAGCGAGTACCCAAGACAGTTATGACATAACATGCTACATGTTCAAAAAATTTTGGGGGACGAGTAACCCGCACACTACCAACCGGGTTGAAGGTTCACACGTAAATTTAAAATGACATCTACGATCATCGGTCAGTAATTCTGTCTCTGTTTAGCAAACGATAAATTTAATAATAAATGCGATGGTGAACGAAATTAAGACATCATTTGAGATAAGTCTCAATATTGCAAAACATGGACATAAGAATGAATACCTCTTGAATGCTTTAATCCATGTAATATCTCACAAGACATTGGCATTACTATTTGAGGAGATAGGTAGGTCAAAGTTTGTGGGGTTTGATCCCGAGATTTGTGATTGTACATATCGACATTCGCTCGGCCTTTCTTGTGCACATTGTAGTGCCCCGCTCCGCGTTGGCACTATGTACAAGAGATATCGCTTTGCTGGCTCGAGTGAAAGCCTTCTCGGAGAGTTTTTGATCGAAACACAAGACGATTGATCTAAGTGAGTGGGCAGAACTTTAGTCTCTGATTCTTGCATGCCTTAATAATGAATCTAAGTTTTTGAATGCTTGTTCTAAGAAGATAGTTTCATAAGAAGAATGATAGAACCTGCCTCTGCATGCTTAATAAGAGAACTCTTACAGCTTGTCATTGAAACGAATCTGCTTGTCTAACTAGAGAACTTGAACGCTTGTCAATAGATGAACCATTGCTATGCTAATATGAAAGAGTAAGAGATTGTTAGAGAACTTGTATGCTTGTCTAAAAGAGATAGAATCATTGTCATGCTAGTTAAAGATAGAATGTTGCAAGCTTAGATACATGGACACTGCTATTGATAAACCCATTTTCATGCTAATGAACAAGAGTAAAAGAGAATATTTATATGTTTTCATCGTATACTAAAGAAAGAAAGAGTATAACTGCATGCTTAGTTAAAGTGATAGAGAACTGTTTTCATGCTTGCTTGCTTAAATAGAGATTGTTACATGTTTCTGTAGAAGTTATTGAAATGCTTGAACGGTATTAGAGAAATGACGGCCTGTCCGCACTGAGACAGAGATAGAGATAGAGAGAAGAGATTGACTAGATGCTTGTTATTGAACTGCTGCATCCATATAGAGTTTATATGATATAGCTGCATTCATGCATTGGTCTTAGATAACTTGTGCACAAGGATCATCCCACGAACAGTTTTTTGGGGCACTGGGGATCGTTTACCCTGGGGGGATCAGAGAAATACCCTAAGGCAAAGAAGTCATCACGATCAGGGGATATTCATGTCTATTAGATAGCTGGTTCACGAGTCAAAGCAGCTAAGTATATGAGCGAGTATACATTAGTGTAGTGCTAGGCCATGATAACAACGTTTCTAATCATGAGGAAGTAGACTCATGGACCATCATATAGTTAGATCGCATGCTAGGACTTAGCCTTCTTGCATACCTAACTGTTTGATGCAGAGACGGACAGAAAAATAGAACCTTGTATATATATATATGTATATATATATATATATATATATATATATATATATATAATGTTGCTAACTTGTATGTCTGCTGCAGGGATAACCGCTCGATAAAAGGGTAAGAATCACTGAATAAGTGATATGCATGCTATCAAACATGCTTTTCTGTATTGAATGCTTTCATAGAGAAGTCTTATTTTCGTATATGCTTCTATCTCGTTCACACGATAAGATGTTAACTAATAAGAGAAAGATAGAGATGCTAAGAAGATAGTCCACTAGATGAATATGCTAGAGTATTTAAAAAAATGAATATAACTCACGAGACACACTGCACATCAGAGATAGTAAATGAATCTGCTTATCATATATGAACTGCTTGTCTTGCCTGCTTGCTTATATCAAACATGAACTCTGTTTTCAAAGATGTTTCCTAAAAGAAGTAATATAACTATGTTCTTGTACTGCATGAAACGAATCTAGGTAAAACTAGAAAGATCACTAGTAATGAAATATTTTGCCACTTGCATACTTAGTATAGGTTTCAGGGAGTGTTGTTCTTTTCGTTTATTTTATACTCACCAGTACTTTCTCCAAAGTGCTGACCCACCAACAGTTTTCTTATTCTCAGGTGCTGGATTGCCCAAGGAAGCAAAAGTCGTGCCTCATCCCAAGGACCCAAAAATCTATAGTCGATGCCTTGAACCGTATCGAGATTTTTAAGGTGCTTTTATATAGAGGGACATAATGTATGGAACAATATCATTGTAATCAAGAGAAATAGAGCTTGAGTGAACTATAATCTTAACCAAGCGTCGCTTGTAACACATCTTGATTATCAATAAAGAATTTGTTTTCATATGCCACTGTGTTCTTTACTTTTTTGCAATATTGTGCCGTTGCTTCTGTCTTGAATAGTTTACTTGCCCTTATTCAAAGCTTTGGCCTTGTGCAAGCGCAGCTTAGGCTTGCACGGTATCATGCCTGTGTGAGGACGATCAGTTCCGTAGGGACCAAGCGAGGATGAATGGTGCCCTACGGGACTGGGGTATGACATAATGGTATCAGAGCTTCTCGATTATTTGCCCTTTTTGCTGCCTTTGACTCAGAGATGTCCCAGATGTTATGCTGTAATGAACGTTCCATACAATAAGTCCATAATTATTCTAAAAGATGCTAGCAAAAAGTTTTATGGAGTATTTATCGCTTGAGAGTTAGGGCTTTTAATTTCTGTTTGCCTGAGTAATCATTTTTTATTGCTGCAGTTTTTGATTGAGGATGGTGAGGGATGAGGACTATCATTGCTCTGGATATCGAAAGTTTCTCCTTGAGTTTCGAGGACGAAACTCTTTCTTGGTGGGTAAGTATGTAGAACCCCGCTCCGCGTTGGCACTATGCACAAGAGAGATCACTTTAATAGCTCTAGCGAAAGCCTTCTTGGAGAGTTCTGATCAAAATACAAGACGATTGATCAAAGTGAGTGGGCATAACTTCATTATCTAATTCTTGCATGCCTTAGTAATGAATTTAAGGTTTGGAATGTGTGTTCTAAATATATAGTTTCATAAGAAGAATGATAGAACCTGCCTTTGCATGCTTAATAAGAGAACTCGTATAGCTTGTCATTGAAACGAATCTGCTTGCCTAACTAGAGAACTTGAATGCTTGTCAATAGATGAACCATTGCTATGCTAATAAGAAAGAGTAATATATTGCTAGAAAACCTGTGTGCTTGTCTAAAAGAAATAGAATCATTGTCATGCTAGTTAAAGATAGAATGTTGCATGCTTAGATACACGGATACCGCTATCGATCAAACCATTAACATGCTTATAAACAAGAGTAAAAGAGAATGTTCATATATTTCCATCGTATACTAAAGGAAAAAATAGTAGAACTACATGCTTAGTTAAAAGAGATAGAGAACTATTTTCATACTTGCTTGCTTAAATAGAGATTGTTACATGTTTCTATAGAAGTTATTGAAATACTTGAACGGTATCAGAGAAATGGCGACATGTCCGCCTTGAGACAGTGACAGATATAGAGACAGAGATAGAGAGAAGAGATTGACTAGATGCTTGTTATTGAACTGTTGTATCCATATAGAGTTTATCTGATAGAGCTGCATTCATGCATTGGTCTTAGACAACTTATGCACAAGGATCATTCCACGAACGATTTTTTGGGGCATAAGGGAACATTCGCTCTGGGGGATCAGAGGAGTACCCCGAGGCAAAGAAGTCCTCACAATCAGGGGGGTATTCATGTCTATTAGATAGCTGGTTCACGAGTCAAAGCAGCTAAGTATATGAGCGAGTATACATTAGTGCGATGCTGGATCGTGATAATACCGCTTCTAATCTTGAGGAAGTAGACTCATGGACCATCATATAGTTATGTCGCATGCTAGAATTCAGCCTACTTGCATACCTAACTGTTTGATGTAGAGACGGATAGAAAAAGAGAACATTATATATATATGCAAATGTTGCTAACTTGTATGTCTGCTGCAGGGATAACTGCTCAACGAAAGGGTAAGAATTACTGAATAAGTGATATGCATGCTATCGAACATGTTTTTCTGTATTGAATGCTTTCATAGAGAAGTCTTATTTTCGTATATGCTTCAATCTCGTTCACACGATAAGATGTTAACTAATAAGAGAAAGATAGAGATGCTAAGAAGATAGTCCACTAGATGCATATGCTAGAGTTTTTAAAGAAATGAATATGACTCACGAAACACACTACGCACTAGAGATAGTAAATGAATCTACTTATCGTATATGAATTGCTTGTCTTGCATGCTTGCTTATATCAAACATAAACTCTGTTTTCAAAGGTTTTTTCCAAAAAGGAGTAATATGACTATGTTCTTGTACTGCATGAAACGAATCTAGGTAAAACTAAAAAGATCACTGGTAAAAAAATATTTTGCCACATGCTTACTTAGTGTGGGTTTCAGGGAGTGTTATTTCTATTCGTTGATTTTATACTCACCAGTACTTTCTCCAAAGTGTTGATCCACCAACAGTTTGCTTGTTCTCATGTGCTGGATCGCCCGAGGAAGCGATAGCCGTCCTCATCCAAAGGACCCAAAAATCTAGAGTCGATGCCTTTAGCCGTATCGAGATGTTTGAGATACTTTTATTTAGAGGGACATAATGTATGGAACGATGTCATAGTAATCGAGATAAAGAGAGCTTGAACGAATTCTAATCTCGGGTAAGCGCCACTTGTAACACATCTTGATTATCAAAAAAGAGCTTGTTTTCATATGTTATTGTGTTCTTTACTTTTTTATAATATTGTGCCGCTGATCCTGTCTTGAATAACTTACTTGCCCTTATTCAAAGCTTTAGCCTTGTGCAAGCGCAGCTTAGGTTTGCACGGCATCACGCTCGTGCGAGGACGATTGGTTCTGTAGGGACCAAACGAGGACGAACGATGCCCTGCGGGACCGGGGTGTAACACACATGAGATTAACGAATATTAACGTTAATCTAGACCTAATTTGATAGATGTTGTTGATCAACGTTGGAGACAGTTGTTGATCATGCCGATGGTAAAATATGACGATAATTTTTCTATGCCAGAAATGAAACTCCTTCACACAAGATGGTGTGTCGTACTGGAACTAGAGAGTAAATTCATTATCACCCCCACTTTTCCAAATAAGGGGTTTTTTGGTCATTTTGAATATCTATTTATTTCTAGTGATTAATAATTATCATAATGCTATTTAATTTATTAGTTCTTTATATTATTTATTTGTAGTAGTGGGCTAGCCTTTAATTTAGACTTGTCATGTGTCACGCCCCAGTCCCATAATACCGAGGGACTAGACACGTGGCAATGGCCAGCAGCACACATTGATGGACAAACCCAATTTATTGGATCTATCAGGGCGTACTTAAGCTATAAAACAAAGTCTACGACAATCATGGCACAACTAATCTCATCCACACAAGATATAAAATATGATACACAAAATATAAGGAATGTAAATCATCAACCAGTCTCAACAAAGTTCTTCGGGGAACAACCCGATAAATATCTGATACAATGGGTCAACAGACCAAATATAAATGACTGAAATAAAGTAAATACTGAGCATGAAACATGGATGCTCAGGTAAAGTCTTCAGCTAACACCTCATCCTCGGGTGTCGGTACAGCTCCTGTATCAGCTCCTGTTGCGGTCCCGTATACCTCAGGATAAATCTCGTCTGTAAATCCTGGGGACATAATCCGGATCCAGGTCCTCAGGGGACATAGCAAGGTACAGATAATACAAGCCAAAATAATGCAGTGCAGATAGTAAATGAAATAAACATGGTAAGTATGTAACCATCTATGTGATATGCAAGTTGAGAGCATCACGAGTACTCAGGCTGAGCCACTACAAGCTCTGTGTCGGGGAGCCGGTAGCGGTAATAACACGTAATGTGCCTAGCTCTGCTACGAGAGTCTACGACCTCACAATAGTAGTAGATATATATATATGAAATAGCCTGTAGCCTGTGTGTCTCTCCCCACCCAATGTAACCACGTATCTCATGACCATAACGTCTCATGTCCATGTCAAGCGGGATCATAGCTAATGCAACAAGTCATAATGTATATAAGAATATAGTATCTCTGTCAAGTCCTGTATCCTATACAGAATCACCATAAATATCTCAGGAAGATCCTGTCTCATGAATAGTGTCAAGTGTCCTAGGTCATAGGGTACTTGGTAAGACAAGTACGAGAATATAAAGTGTCACGAATGTCCATCTCTAGATGACAATACACAACATCGCGTACGGTATTGGCATCCGACTATTAATCGGACGCTAAGTAAGTCACACGGTCCTAGGTTAAGTATGCACAACAATATAAATGAAGCAAGAAAAATATGTAACAATACTGCAGAGTTTGGCAAGGTACACTTGCCTGGTGTTTGAATGCCAAAAGCTATCCCTGTATCAGTAGATCCTGTAGGTACTCCTCTAAAAGCTGTAATAAACATCACCAACAGTTTCAGAAGATATCAAATAGCTAAAAACGCCTGTCCTTAAGTCCAATTTGGACACAAGGGCAGAAATGACATTTCTAGGTCAAAGCGGGGTCCACATGTGGGCCACTTTGCACCGAAAAGCGTGTCAGAATCAAAGGTCTCCAAATTCGTCAAACTTAGTGTCAACAGGTCAGGAACGATGATATGAACCCAACGGAACTTCCAGAATTGGATTCCGATGAGCCGATAACAAAATCGCCCGTCAAGTGGAGCCTGTGGGGCCCACGATACACGATTTTGTCAACTTTTCAGAATCGAACCAAACTTGGGTCACAGGACCAGCGTATTGCTACGAGTCCGATGACGCAAGTTTTGCCTCGATCCGACGTGTGTACACAAAGTTATATCATGTTTTAGAATAGGCGGATACGGGACGTTGTCGGCAGATATGCGTTGATTCCGGTGTGCACGCACATCCAAATCAACTTCTGCGAAATCCCGCACGTCCGTATCAACGATGCGCACATTTTGGTAAAGACCGCGTGCAACCAAGTCGTCCCGTTTGGCAGGGCACACTCAGTTCCGGGGTGAAACATGGCGTTATTTTTTCTGTTTTTGGATCGCGGTTTGCGATTACCACAGGACGCGATGCACCAAGCGGGTTGCACGAGCACTGAGTGGGTTATACAGTCTATGCGACACAACTGACGGAATCGGAAACGGAATTACGAGGTGAGAGAAAACGTTACCTGAACTGGGCTCCGAGAAGTCTGAATTCTCGTGTCCTGGTCGAGCTCTTGTGTCCGTGTGTCTACTGCTCTAGGGTTCTGCTCGAGACAGCGGTGGGGCTTCGCCGGAGGGAGTCGGGCTCGGGGTCGGCGATGTCGGGCTAGGGCGGCGGCTCTGCACAGTTGGCCGGAGCGGGTTCAGCCGCGGGGCGTTGGCTCGGTGTCGGGATGAACGGGGCTGGGTGGACTCGGGTGGAGCGGGGAGAGGTCGAGGGGTAATCGGGGAGCGGCAGCATGGAGTCGTTGAGGCGGTGAGGGAACAGGCGGCGTCGGGTGTCAGTGTTAGAGGGCGGCGCCGGTAGTCGGCTAGGACTGAGGGGAATGACCGGAGTTGGGGTGAGAGGGGCGTCGGGTTCGTCGGAGACGGAGGAACTGGGTTCGGGAAAGATGGAGGAGGAGGCCAAGGAGATCGGGGAGATGACGGCGCGGCTGGCTAGGGTTTCCGAGGGCTGGGCATGCACGCCAAGGAGGGGTTTTATACAGTTGCTATAGGAATTCCGGCGGGGGAATTCTAGGGTTCTGTGGGTGTTGCTGGTCCGGGTTTAGGTCGTATTGACTCGGATCCGACCCGACCAGACCCGCTAAGCTGGGTTTGCCTGGTTCGGTTCAGTCAGGTTTGGTCTGGTTCAGGTTTGGTTTGGTTCAGTCAGGTTTGTTTCGGTTTAAATATCCAATAGCTTTTAGGGCTTTAAACGCGTTTCCGAAGTCCAATAAATTCACAGAAAATTACCCTATGTCCGGTTTTCTATTTTACACCATAAAATATTATTTCCATAATATTTTAACACCAATTAACAGCATTAAAAATCTTTCAATCATAATTACCTTGGTTCTTTATCCAGAAAAATACCGAAAAGTTGGGGAAAATATATTAAAATTATTTTGAAAAATCAGGGTGTTTACAATCTACCCTCCTTAAGAGGATTGCGTCCTCGCAATCAAAGAATCAGCTACTAAAGAAAGAATTATCGGAATTACAAGAATGCTTAGTTTACAACTACATCCGCGAACAAGTAAGGATAACACTGGCGCATACTATCCTCCCGTTCCCAGGTCGATTCGCTAGGAGAATGATATTTCCAAGCTACACGAACCAGTCTGATTGTCTGTCCCTGCAATGTCTTCTCGCTGATGTCGATGATGCCAACTGGTTGTTCTTCATATCTCAAGCTAGGGCCCACTGCGATCTCTGAATGATCGACTATGTGACTTGGGTCGGTCACGTACCTTCTCAGTTGTGAGACATGAAATACGTCATGTACTCCCTTTAAAGATGGTGGTAATGCAAGACGATAGGCCACCTCACCGATGCGCTCTAGAATATCAAATGGCCCAATATACCTTGGGCTCAACTTGCCTCTGCTCCCAAATTTAATGGTACCTCGAGTGGGCGAAATCCTCAAGAATACGTGCTCTCCTTCTTTGAACTCTAGGGGACGTCTGTGAGTATCAGCCCAATGCTTCTGTCTGTCCTGAGCTGCTCGAAGATGATTCTGAATCTCTTTCACCTTCTTCACTGTCTGCGTTACCAATTCTGAACCCAGTATTTGACGTTCACCGACGTCACTCCAATATATTGGCGATCTGCACTTCCTTCCGTATAATGCCTCGAATGGTGCCATCTATATGCTGGCCTGATAACTGTTATTGTAGAAGAACTCTACCAAGTACAAATGATCTTCCCAAGATCCTCCAAAGTCTAGTATACACGATCGTAACATATCCTCCAATATCTGAATTGTGCACTCCGATTGACCATATGTCTGTGGATGGTAAACTGTGCTGAATTTGAGTCTGGTGCCCAGACTCTCTTGCATGCTTCGCCAGAAATGAGATGTAAATCTCGATCTGATACAATACTAACCGGCACTCCATGTAATCTTACGATTTGTCGTATATACATGTCGGCTAGTACCTCTGTGGATTGTCCAACTCTAAATGGCAAGAAATATGCCGATTTAGTGAGTCGGTCCACGATAACCCATACTGCATCTCTTCCGCTGGGGCTCCTTGGAAATCCTGTGACAAAATCCATCGTGATATGTTCTCACTTCCATTCTGGTATAGGAAGCGACTGTAACATACCTGCAGTCCTCTGATGCTCGGCCTTTACTTGCTGACAGACTAAACATTTGGCCACAAATCTTGCAATCTCCTTTTTCATTTCATGCCACCAATAATACTGTCTCAAGTCTCGGTATATCTTGGTTCCTCCTGGGTGAACAGAGTACATAGAGCTATGTGCTTCAGTCATTAACTCCTGTCTCAATTCTCCATTTGGAACATACAGGCGATTCCCAAACCTCAATGTCCCGTCTTCATGTATGCGAAGTCCTGTCTGCATGCCTGCTTCTGTCCTCTCTTTCAGTCTTCGAAATCTAGCATCGGTGGGCAATGCCTCTTTAATTCTTTCCACAAGTGATGACTTAACTTCGAGATTAGCCAGCAAGCCATTTTATCCTGGTAAAACAACCTCTATCTGAAGCTCCTGTAGATCTCTCAATAACTCAGGCTGCATCGTCAAGAAATAAGCCGTAGGCTTCCTGTTGAGTGTGTCTACTACGACATTCACCTTTCCCGGATGATACTGCAGATCTATATCAAAGTCTACCATCAACTCCAGCCAACGTCTCTGCCTCATGTTGAGCTCCTTCTGAGTATATACATACTTCAGACTCTTGTGATCAGTAAATATTTCTACCTTTTCCCCATAAAGATAGTGCCTCCAGATTTTCAATGCAAATATAACTGCTGCTAACTCTAGATCATGTGTTGGGTAGTTCTTCTCGTGGACCTTCAACTGTCTCGATGTATAAGCAATGACTTTGCCCTGTTGCATCAAAACACATCCTAGTCCACTGCTAGACGCATCACTGTAAACAATAAAACCTCCTGACCTTGAAGGAAGAGTCAAGACAGGTGCTGTTGTTAATCTTCTCTTCAATTCTTCGAAGGCCTTATGGCAGTCTTCTGTCCATATAAACTTCTGGTCTTTACGTGTTAGCTTCGTCATCGGTTCTGCAATCCTTGAGAAATTTTCTACAAATCTTTGGTATATCCCGCATGTCCGAGAAAACTTCTCACCTCTGCCACTGATGTAGGTGTAGGCCAAGTCTCTATTGCAGCAACCTTCTCTGGATCAACTGAAAGTCCTTCTCCTGAGATGATATGTCCTCAGAAAGGCACTTTATCCATACAAAACTCACACTTACTGAGCTTTGCATATAACTTCTCCTGTCTCAAGGTCTCTAGCACAATTCTGAGATGCTCCTCGTGCTCTTCGTGGCTCTTAGAATATATTAGAATGTTGTCAATGAACACAACCACAAATTTATCCAAGAACTGATGAAAGACTCTGTTCATTAAACTCATAAACACTGCTGGCACGTTGGTTAAACAAAACAGCATTACCAAGAACTCATAATGTCCATACTTGGTCCTGAAAGCTGTCTTCTGTATGTCTTCCTTCCTTACTTTGATCTGATGATAGCCGGATCTAAGGTCAATCTTCGAGAATATCCTAGCACCACTCAATTGATCAAATAGATCATCAATGCGTGGTAAGGGATACCTGTTCTTGATGGTCACAGCATTTAGTGCCCTGTAGTCAATGCACAACCGTACTGTTCCATCCTTCTTCGACACAAATAATATGGGTGCTCCCCAAGGTAAAACACTGGGCCGGATAAAACCCTTCTCCAAAAGATCATCAACTTGTTCCTTCAACTCCACTAACTCCTTAGGTGCTAGCCGATATACTGATGAAGTGACAGGCTCTGCTCCTGGAGTTAAGTCTATTGTGAATTCTATTTCCCGATCAGGCGGTAAACCTGGAAGATCATCAGGAAATACATCCACAAACTCAGATATAACTCTTGGGTAACCTGTCTCCCCTTCTACAGATAGTACCCTAAGAGTAGGCTGAACTCCTTGCTCTACTGCTCCCCGAAGAAACTTAAATTCTGGATGTCCAGGCGGTCTAAATATAACTTTTCCAAGTCGGCAATCAAGAGTCGCATGGTACTGACTTAACCAGTCCATACCAAGTACAACATCATAATCCGGCATAGAAAAGATCAGAAATTGAGCTTGCATCTCTCTTCCACAAACTACTACAGAACATGATCTACAGACGTCACTAACAGGGATAATTCTACATCCCGTAAGAATTCTCTTCATGTTCGGAAGGGGTACTGTAGCTACTCTATGGGTGGCTACAAAGCTAGCTGCTATAAATGAATGCGATGCTCCAGAATCAAATAAAGCTACAGCTGGTAATGAAGCTACTAAAATAGTACCTGCGATAACTTCGCCTGCAGTAGCTTCCTCCTCAACAGCCAATGTGAATGCCTGTCCTCGTCCCTGAGCTGGACCTCTCTGCTACTGAGCCTCCTGAAATAGAGCTGTCTGTGGTGTCAATGGTGGTCTCTGCTGATATCCTCCTGGGGCTGGTGGTCTGACTCCACCAACTCCTGTCTACGGTGCTCCCACTGCTGGATAAGCTGATCGTGGTACAGGTAAAGCTAGTCTTGGTGCTCCCTCTCTATGTTTAGTGCAGCCTCTGGATAGATGCTGGTCGGATCCGCAAAGCAGGCATAGTCTTAACTTGCGCCTGCACTCTCTCTCAATGTGTCCTATCTTGCCGCAATGGTGACAAGTAGGAAGGGATATGGCCCTGTGTGCTGCTCTATCTGGCATACTCCTCTGGGATCGTTTTGTTGAATCCCCATGTGCTGTCCTGGATGATGCTGATGTGATTGGCCTCTTCATATTTGACTCCCTTCTAGTGACGCGCTCCATGCGTCGGGCTGCTGCAAGGACGTCGGTATATGATGTAGGTGCGCCCGATCCAATCAATCTCTGTAGCTCAAACTTCAGTCCGTCAAAGAACTTCTCAGCTTTCTCTTCCTCTATCGAAATCAAGGTTGGGGCGAAGCGACTTAGATGAATAAATTTTGCGTTGTATTCTTCCACTGTCATATTGCCTTGGATAAGGCGATTGAACTTGTCTCTGAGCTCTGACCGTGCAACTGCTGGAATATACATCTTTTGGAAGAGTCTGGAGAACTCTTCCCAAGTGACTCGGTCCTGTCCGAGCCTCCTCTCTTCTGCTAACCACCAATGATGTGCATTTTCAGTTAACTGCATCCTGACTGCAGTCATCCATTTCTCTCTCGGAAGTTCGGCTGCTTCCAACTGGTGCTGTATGTTCATGAGCCAATCATGAACTTCTGTTGGCCCCTCTTTACCATAAAAGGTATGAGGCTTGAGCTGACAAAAATCGGTGATAGATCCCGTCGCTGATCGCCTCGCTGGTGGATTTGCCTGCTCCAATGCGATACCAGGCTGGTTCTCGAATACTCTGCCTCCTGACGATGTACCTCTTGCTGAATCTGCTGCTGGACTTGCATCATGGCATACATCATCTGAAATATCTGTTGCCCATCCATGGCTTGTCCTGGCGGGCAAACTGGCATCTGGGGAGTGAACTGTGGTAGAGGTGGGATGTCATCACGCCGGAACCTTGGATTAGGCTGGCCGGTTTGATTGCTCGGTGATGTTTGTCCTCCATTCCCTGGTGTGTCACTCCGTCTATATAAGTAACCATAGCGTCGTGTGGCGTATCTAATAGAATCTCATCTCCGTTCCTGGGATCCATTACTCTGCAACCAAAAGATAAACTATAAGAACGCATAGAGGAATCAACACAGGATGCAAATCAAGTAACAAATTTGAGTTCGATATAGAGTTCAAAAATGGTTCAAACAATGGATGAGATCCTATAACTTATCCTATCCTTGGGCAGGCTTGTTCAGTCCCTAAGTTAAAAACAATATAGTCGTAGACCTGCATGGGCCACCACAAAAACTATCTCACGTCCCAGTCCCATAATACCGAGGGACTAGACACGTGGCAATGGCTAGCAGCACACACTGATGGACAAACCCAATTTAATGGATCCATCAGGGCGTACTTAAGCTGTAAAACAAAGTCTATGACAATCATGGCACAACTAATCTCATCCACACAAGATATAAAATATGATCCACAGAATATAAGGAATGTAAATCATCAACCAGTCTCAACAAAGTGCTTCGGGGAACAACCCGATAAATATCTGATACAATGGGTCAACAGACCAAATATAAATGACTGAAATAAAGTAAATACTGAGCATGAAACATAGATTCTCAGGTAAAGTTTTCAACTAACACCTCGTCCTAGGGTGTCAGTACAGCTCCTGTATCAGCTCCTGCTGCGGTCCCGTATACCTCGGGATAAATCTCGTCTGCAAATCCTGGGGACATAATCCGGATCCAGGTCCTCAGGGGACATAGCAAGGTACAGATAATATAAGCCAAAATAATATAGTGCAGATAGTAAATGAAATAAATAGGGTAAGTATGTAACCATCTATGTGATATGCAAGTTGAGAGCATCACGAGTACTCAGGCTGAGCCACTACAAGCTCTGTGTCGGGGAGCCGGTAACGGTAATAACACGTAATGTGCCTAGCTCTGCTACGAGAGTCTACGACCTCACAATAGTAGTAGATATATATATGAAACAGCCTGTAGCCTGTGTGTCTCTCCCCACCCAATGTAACCACGTATCTTATGACCATAACGTCTCATGTCCATGTCAAGCGGGATCATAGCTAATGCAACAAGTCATAATATATCTAAGAATATAGTATCTCTGTCAAGTCCTGTATCCTATACAGAATCACCATGAATATCTCAGGAAGATCCTGTCTCATGAATAGTGTCAAGTGTCCTGGGTCATAGTGTACTTGGTAAGACAAGTACGAGAATATAAAGTGTCACGAATGTCCATCTCTAGATGACAATACACAACGTCGCGTACGGTGTTGGCACCCGACTATTAATCGGACGCTAAGTAAGTCACACGGTCCTAGGTTAAGCATGTACAACAATATAAATGAAGCAAGAAAAATATGTAACAATATTGCAGAGTTTGGCAAGGTACACTTGCCTGGTGTTTGAATGCCAAAAGCTGTCCCTTTATCAGTGGATCTTGTAGGTACTCCTCCAAAATCTGTAATAAACATCACCAACAGTCTCAGAAGATATCAAATAGCTTGAAACGCCTATCCTTAAGTCCAATTTGGACACAAGGGCAAAAATGACATTTCTGGGTCAAAGCGGGGTCCACATGTGGGCCACTTTGCACCAAAAAGCGTATCAGGGTCAAAGGTCTCCAAATTCATCAAAATTAGTGTCAATAGGTCAGGAACGATGATACGAACCCAACAGAACTTCCAAAATTCGATTCCGATGAGCCGATCACAAAATCGCCCGTCAAGTGGAGCCTATGGGGCCCACGATACACAATTTTGTCAACGTTCTCAGAATCGAACCAAACTTGGGTCACAGGACCAGCGTATTGCTACGAGCAGTGGTGCAAGTTTCGTCTCGATCCGACGTGTATACACAAAGTTACAGCGTGTTTCAGAATAGGCAGATACGGGGCGTTGTCGGCGGATACGCGTTGATTTCGGTGTGCACGCACATTCAAATCAACTTCTGCGAAATCATGTACCTCCGTATCAACGACGCGCATGTTTTGGTAAAGATCGCGTGCGACAAGTCGTCCCGTTTTGCGGGGCGTACTCAGTTCCGAGGTAAAACAGGATATTATTTTTCCTGTTTTTGGATCGCGGTTTGCGATCACCACAGGACGCGATGCACCGAGCGGGTTGTACGGGCACCGAGAGGGTTATACAGTCTACGCGACGCAACTAACGGAATCGAAAATGGAATTATGAGGTGAGAGAAAATATTACCTCAACTGGGCTTCGAGAAGTCTGAATTCTCGTGTCCTACTCGTGTCCTGGTCGAGATCTTGTGTCCGTGTGTCTGTTGCTCTAGGGTTCTGCTCGAGACAGCGGCGGGGCTTCGCCGGAGGGAGTCGGGCTCGGGGTCGGCGAGGTCTGGCTAGGGCGGCGGCTCTGCACAGTTGGCCGGAGCGGGTTCAGCCGCGGGGCGTTGGCTCGGCGTCGGGATGAGCGGGGCTGGGTGGACTCGGGTGAAGCGGGGAGAGGTCGAGGGGTGATGGGGGAGCGGCATCGTGGAGTCGTGGAGGCGGTGAGGGAACAGGCAGCGTCGGGTGTCAGTGCTGGAGGGCGGCGCCGGTAGTCGGCTAGGACGGAGGAGAATGACCGGAGTTGGGGTGAGAGGGGCGTCGGGTTCGTCGGAGGCGGAGGAACTCGGTTCGGGGAAGATGGAGGAGGAGGCCAAGGAGATCGGGGAGATGACAGCGCGGCTGGCTAGGGTTTCCGAGGGCTGGGCACGCACGCCAAGGAGGGGTTTTATACAGCTGCTACAGGAATTCCGGCGGGAGAATTCTAGGGTTCTGTTGGTGTTGCGGGTCCGGGTTTGGGTCTGGTTGACTCGGATCCGACCCGACCCGACCCGCTAATATGGGTTGGCCTGGTTCGGTTCAGTCAAGTTTGGTCTGGTTCAGGTTTGGTTTGGTTCAGTTAGGTTTGTTTCGGTTTAAATATCCAATAGCTTTTAGGGCTTTAAACGCGTTTTCGGAGTCCAATAAATTTACAGAAAATTACCCTATGTCCGATTTTCCATTTTACACCATAAAATATTATTTCTATAATATTTTAACACCAATTAACAGCATTAAAAAATCTTTCAATCACAATTACCTTGGTTCTTTATCCAGAAAAATACCGAAAAGTTGGGAAAAATATATTAAAATTATTCTGAAAAATCAGGGTGTTTACATCATGGCAACTTTGAGACCAACATGGACTAGACCCATTAAATCCATCCCCATTAGTTAATTAGAAGGATTAGCCTAATCTATATTAGTTTAGAAGTCTTTCCAATATAGCCCTTCTTAATTGCTCTTTATATTAATTAGTGAGGGGAAAATTAGACATTGATAATTGCTTGGAGAGGGGGAAAGCTAGGGGCCGGCTACATATAGCCTCTTCTCTCCTCTCTCTCTCTCTCTCTCTCTCTCTCCTCTCTTTCCTCTCCATTTGTTTATTTATTTTGAGATCCCCAATATCTAGATCCCTAATTCCCTTCCTCTCCCCATCAATCCCTCTTAATTTATTTGCATTCCCTCTCATTTTCACCACTCAAGGAGCATTGGAGCATGGAGTGCCAATAAGCACTTGGAGGAGAAGCTTTGGCAAGGAGATTATGTTTGGATCGTGTCCATGGAGATAATTTATTGAAAATCTATCTCCCAATAGGTATAATTCTGAATTAAGCCTCATTGTAGAGTCTAAATCATGAATTTAACCATTAGAAATTCTCCCATAGTATAGGGCTACCTATAGAAACAAGTTCTAGGTTATTTGGTTGTGTATGGTGATTTCTACATGGTGATTTGTGTCCAAATAGGGGGAATTACGAGATTGGCACATCAATTGAGTGTCATGAGACCAATTAAATCTAATTAGACTTAGATTGGGATTGTGGGACTAGGTACGTGTCCACAAATGGATAGGAGTAGGCCGTATCATGGTATTTTATGATACCCTATGATACAGAGCTCTATTTTCAGTGATTTGCGTGAATTCTCTTCAATTCCTAGTGTAACAAGTTGTATTAGTTATTATTATGAGTATTTGACATGTGGGGATGGTTATTGTGAGCGATTGAGAGTTTTGGCATTGCGGTTGGGTGCATTTCATGAATACTTTAGTTGTATATTCTAGGTATTTGCTTAAATGCCTCTAATGTATCAAATATATATATATATATATATATATATATATATATATATATATATATATATATATATGTGTGTGTGTGTGTGTGTTTGTGTGTGTGTGTGTGTGTGTGACAGTGAGGAGTGGTATCAGGTATTAGGTGTGCAAGAAGTGCATACTTGTGCACTGCAATGATAGGCCTGTTAAGTGTGCTAGAGAGGGTACTTCCTTGTGAGACCTTGGGAGTGTGTGATGTTGTGCATAACTTGGAATGCAGGAAGAATTAGTGCTCGAGTATCTCTAATACTCAAGTGTATTAGAGCTGTAACAACAAGATGGGAGAGAGGGATCGAATATTTAATGTTGGGAAATGCAGGCAGCAACTGTGTCTTGGGCAAGTAGAGTCAATAATGGGGAGAGTGAAACATCAATGCACTGCAAATTATGCTTGTAAGTTTCCCGTGTGTGTGTGTATGTATGACTATGTGGGTGTGCAATATGGAAAGTTGCAAGGAAGGGCAACAACTGGGCAGTGGCCAGTTCAATCTGCAGTAAGAGGGTATCTCAATTTATAGTGAAGTGCATCAATAAAGAGGGGATATCTGTACAAAAGGTTAGAAGCAATGAACCAACAGTAACACCAATGTGCAGACTTACAAGAGAAGATGATAAAGCAACAACATAGGAAAAGACTTTGGCAATATCTGAGAGGAGGAAGTGAAGTGTAAGAAATAGCAGCAAGTGGTTTTGGTGTTCAGATAAAACTTAACATAGGTTGGGTATCAGGCTCGAGTGAGCAAGGAGCTTAATACATCATGTATCAGTTAAGTGAGTTAGTCATGCATGTCAGTTAGCCTAATAAGGAAGGGTAGTTTATTAGTTGATTCAGTATAGGTGTTAACATGTTGATATCAGTTAAGCAGTTAAGTTAGATAATAGTTGAGAGATATACTAAGATGCCAGTTATTAGTATTAGTTAGTTGATTATGCTAGTTAGATAATGTTGCTAGTTAATATATATATATATATATATATATATATATATATATATATATATATATAATGAGTCTAGTTATATACTAGCTAAGGTATACTAAGTATTAGTATGGGTTAGATACTACGTTCATGAATTACCTTGAGATATACCAAGGTAATGTCAAGGCATTGACTTTATCTTTAGGTATTGCTAGTATTATAGATATAGATAGTGCTATGTAATATACTTAATAGTTATGATACTCTAGTATCCTAATATAGCTAGTATAGCCTAGATAAGTAGTATATGGACCCAATAACCTAGAGATGGACTCATACAACCTAGAAATAGCTAGTTTGACCTAGAGTTGATTTAGTTTGACTATTTGGACCTAGAAATAGCCTAAAAAGCATGTATTAATGTATTTTAGCTTATTATCACTTTATTACACTATTTGACATGATATTCCTAAATAGGATTGTGTGACACCAGCTTAGGCATCGAGAGATACCTTTGCTCAGGACCCGAGTCGAGTACATTTCTCTATTAGTTTTTAGTCATGATAATGTATATTTCATATATTCTAGAACTGCTTACTTGATTCTGACACAATGATTACATGGACTGGTACTAAATAGATCCTGTCATAGGATGTTATCCCCTACCGTGTTCAGCGAGTACTCCTTCACATGTATTTTATTGTGTGTATCGGGTATTGATTATCGTATACTTCGTGTTTATACACTGCTCGTATTCAGTGTGCTTATATTCGTATTCGTAACGTGTCATGATTGGATCCATAAGTATTGGTTAGGGATGGGAGAGTAGGAGGTGGTTATATGATCAAGCCCAAGTGTATTCATGTACATGTCAAGTACATATCACACGTGTAATCGAGTTACCATATTGTATTCGTGTTCAACCCAAAATCGATCACATAACGAACTTGTAATCTATGGCACATTAGCTAGTTTATCTATTTCTATTACTTGCAGTTATTCATATTACCTGTTCTTTTATTCCAATACTTCACATGTTCACTCTAGTTCATTTCTATTTTCTATTGCTAGTTATCTTGTATTCTTTTCTATTATTTGTCATATATGCTCTACCATGTATTTGGAACTGCTTTCTGAGGTATGTACTTCGCTCCAATCCTGATTGTATATATTTTTCAGATGATTGGCTTGAGGAGCAGTGTCCCACTTACTACGTGCCACAGGACGACGAACCATTAGAGGATAATCCTATAGAGCAGGGGAACCTAGTGCCAGAGACTAAGAAGGTTTAGACTTATATTGTTAGACATTGTATCTGTCTTATTTTAGACTCTTGTCATGTATATATTATTTTGAGAGTTGCTTTGTACCTAGACTTATATTATGGACTTGTGGATGTATTTATGACTCTTGTACTACTTTTCTATTATATATCGTGCTTTATCTTCCTTAGTTTGATATAGTGATTAAGTACTGATATCTTATCATGTTATTATATTGTTCCTCTGTTTGGAGTTGAGATGATATGACATATACTATATACATATTGTGTGAGATATTAGATAGTATTATTGATTAAGACAACATTTTACGTCATTTTTACGACGTAGGCTGGGCGTAGTTTATCACTCGTGTCCTTATTCTGGGTGCGGGTCATAACATGTTTTTAGTTGTGGCCCATGCAGGTCTTCGAGAGATCATAATTAATGCGATATCGTAGTGGTGCTCACACTTATAGTATTGCTACGAGCCTTCTTTAGGATATGGGATATACGCTGAGAGTATACTTAATCACAACTAGAAAACATTCCAAAAAATATCTGTTTTTGCTATCCTTATCAAATTAAATGCTTGTTATACTTGAATAATTATGTCCTTCTTTGATGATATCGTATCATACTCAATATTGATTCATTTGTTTAATCTATCTTCAGGATGCCGCTGAAGATGCGATTCCAGCGCTCAGGCGCAGTATCAGCGAGGTCGGTTACTTCGTCGCCTCAGAGGAGGGCACTAGCAGACACTACTCCATTAGCTCCGGTTTAGAGGGTCGTTTTACCGGTCTAGGTAGGCATTTCTGTAGCAGCTTTTGGGGGTGCTCCACCTCTAGTCCAGAGGACGGTACCCACAGCTTCACAGAGGATGGTACCTACAGCTTCAGAGGAGCTACCACCCCCAGTAGTAGCAGTTGATCCAGCAGTGGTGTTTGCACTGTTTTAAAAGATGATGAAGGCACAAAGGGCCCAAGCAGAGGCCTAGCAATACTAGTCTGAGGTCATGAGACAGGGTATTGAGAATGCCCACCAGCTTGCACTCATCGCAGTCGAGAGAGTTGCGTTGGTCTAGCCACAGGTAGCTCCACCTTATCCCGTCCCATAACAGCCGAGGCCGGGGACTATTATAGACTTCAAGAGGATGAGGCCTAAGGACTTCAAGGGCACCGAGGGAATTTTATATACGGATGATTGGATCGAGGATATTGAACGAAATATATGGCTGGCGCAGATTCCAGCGAGCCTACAGGTGGAGGCAGCGGTGAGCATGATGTTTGATATTGCATTGACATAGTTCAGGACAGACCCGAGGATCTCAACACCTGGACTTACTTGGAAAGCTTTCAAGGAGCTTTTCAAGAAGAAGTTCTTCCCATATGTAGTTCTGACTTTTCTAGAGAGCCAGTTTTAGTATCTCATCCAGGGCAGCATGACAGTGGACGAGTACGTGGCAGAATTCTGTCTATTGAGTTATTTTGTAGAGGGACAAAATCCCCGAGAAAAGCCCAAAATTTCAGAAAGGGTCTGAACAAGGAGATCAAATCCCATACTAGCGATCATCGTACCACTATATTTGAGGAGATCCTGGTGCAGGCACAACAGGCCGAGGATGATTTGGAGCTTGGCTCCAAGAGAATGAGGGATGCTTTAGGAGCTAGTAGTAGTGCGGGCCCAGCAAAGCGGCCTTACTTTCAGCAGCAGCATCAGAGATACTTTTAACAGCCGAGGCAGCAGTTACCTGCACCAGCTAGAGTGCCAGTACAGCAAGCGCATCATATTCAGAGGCCAGCTCAGCCAACTATTCCTTGTCCATTTTGCAAGAAGCCAAGACCTGGATGGAATGCGTGTAAGATGAGATTGGGCCAGTATTTGTTCTACGGATCAGGAGACCACCAGTTGAGGGCTTGTCCTAGGGCTCCAACTCATCCAGCTCAGGGCGGGGCCCAGGCACAAAGAGCACCCGCGAGACCACTAGCGGGACAGTAGAGAGGACTTTTGTTGCTGACACAGCAGCAGAGGTTCGTACCGCACCAACAATAACATAGAGGTGCGTAGCAGGGGCGAGCATTCACCTTGACCGTCAAGGAGGAGAAGCTAATTGGTGATGTCATCTAAGGTTCAATCTATCTTGATTCTTTTTTAGCTCATGCTTTATTTGATTTCGGTGCTTCATATAGTTTCGTAGTTGTATCTTTTACTTTGTAGCATCATCTTGATACTGAACTGTTGGCAAGGACTTGCAAGATCATGACCGGGGATGGCATTATCCTGGTCTGTGATGTTTGCAAGAATCAGAGAGTTTCTCGGGGAGGCCGAGAGTTGAGCGCGTGTTGTCACTACCACATTTTAGGAAAAAGGGTATTTTAGTAATTTCCTATTTAAATAAATATTGTGTATGGTAAATAATTTTTGTTGTATGATTTAATCATTGTTGGATGTTATTTAATTATTTTGGACTTATTTTAGTGGACCCAACTAGTTTAGTTTGGACCCATGGACCAACATGAATTAAATAGTTAGACTTGGCCCATTTAGAAAGCCCATGGTTAAGGAGATGGATTAAATTAATTAAGTGATTAGACTAGAAGCTTCCTTCCTTAATTATTTCTTCATGAGAGGCCCCAAGGGGTACATTGGATATTTTATAATTACTTGGGGAAGGTGGCATAGCCGGCCTATATTAGAGGGGGGAATTTCTCTCTCCTCTCATTCTCATTTCCAAATCTAGATCTAAAATTTCCACTCCCAAATTCCCTCCATTCCCATTCCAATTCCCTACCAAATTCATTCCAAATTCTTTCCAATTCACCATTAGAGAAGGAGGAAGCAAGGATCTAAAAGAAGGAAGCAAGGATCTACAAAGAGGAGCAAGGATCTACAATTTGGAAGCAAGTTCTTCTCAATTGGAGGTTTCATTGGGAATCCATCTCCCAATAGGTATAATTCAGTTTTTTCCATTTAAATAGCTTCTAAATCTGAGATTTAATTATGTAAAATCAACCTATATGTATGTACTACCCATAGGACTTTGTTTTGTGTTCATAGGAGACCCATGGAGAAAGTTATGGTACTTTTTGTGTTAATTTTGTTGGAATTCCAAATTTACATTTTGTTGTGTGTATCAATTGATCCTATAGATCAATTGGACATGAGCTTATGTGTTTGGGGCTAGTGTCGTGTCCATAATTTGGTACATATGGTTCGTATCCCAACTATTTGGTGATACGTGTCATTTTGGGGGTTTTCCCTCCGACACGGGGTTTTGAACATGTCGTATTTTGACACGGACACATAGATCTACTTTTGACACTTTGATTTATTTATAAATATTATTTGTGATTTGTTTATATCCTTCGGGGTGCAATTGGTTGTGTGTTGGACTCGTGTTACATGCGTATCCTAGATCTAGTGGGATACGGTGTGATACTCTCCAATTGTGTGGATTTTTGAATAGATCTAATTATATATGGTTTAAATTCTTCAATTATAATTAGTAAATATATATAGATTTTATATATTTATTTTGTGTATTTATTATAGTAATTATTGTAGCATAGATCTATATATTTTTGTGTGTGCTAATATGATGTACAAATATAATATGTAGCTTTCTTGCATGTAATTATATATGTACTTATGTTAATAGTATAAATTATACATAAATGTTTTATAAAATATATTTATGTGTTTAATTGTGTAATTATATTATTTATAATTATTATGTAATTATTTGTATATTAATGTATATATTTTAGGTGTGCTTCTAGCCATGTAAAATATGAACATTAATATGTGCATGTGTTGTAACTATTGGTATTTAATTATAAGTTTATATGTGCATATATATAAGTATATAATTATTTATTTATATATATGTATTGTGATTATTATTGCATATATATATTTATATATATATATATATTTGTGTTTTAGTGACAGTGGGTTTGTGACAGTGAAACTGTCGCTAAATAGGCGGGTCAGCAGCAGCCGCTGTAGCCCACTGTGCATTAATGACAGTTCTGTCATTAATGCTGCGGGCGGGATCTTAGCAGCAGTGGCGACAGTTTTCGGTGACAGTTGATTAACTGTCACCAATGCAGCAGCAGTGGGTTTTATTACACAGTGGCTTTTGCGACGTTTTCTGTGACAGTTGAGACTGTCACTATAAGCTGTTTTAATTAAATTATATTTTTAACTCCCTGTTTTCAGTGACGCTTTGGCAGTTTTAAATTATATTTTATATATTATTATTGTATATATATATATATGTGTATATATATGTATTTTGTGAGGTATAATATTTGTAATAATACATTATTTTATTTATATAAATATTGGTTGTTTATATATTATATTAGAGTATGTATTATTTGTATTATTAGTATACTTTGTGTGAGTATCTTTTGGGATCTAATTTTTATTCCTAAATTGTTGTATTTTATTTCTATATTATTTATATAGATTTCTTGTGAGGTTGACCTTGGTTTGACTTTAGTTGACTTTAGAGTTGACCATAGTTGACTTTTGACTTAGAATTTATTTATTGACCTAGGAGTTGACTAGTTTGACTTGTTCTCTTTCCGGGACCTTGTTTTAATATGGTATTCCATATCTAGGTCTTCGAGGCACCGAGTCAGACATCTGTGAGACTGTTCATTGGACTTCAGGCGAGTACATTCTCTGATAGTTTCTCATTTATGATATCCTCTATGTTCGTTGTATCTAGTATAGATTTACATGTTTCTCTCGACACTATGGTTACACGGATTGGTATATCCGGATCTCGTCATGAGATGTTATTTCTTGGTATATGGTGTATATGGTGCAAGTATTGTTTCATTGGTTATCTTGTACATGTACAGACATCGATTCTCGGGGAGACTAGCTATCTTCTTGGGGAATCTAGTGCCATAGCATACCGTGGTTGGATCTATTATACCAGTTGGGGGTGGGGAGTATTAGTATAGATATGTGATCAAATCCCTATTGAATAAAGTATTGGTAAGCGAATAGTGTTGATCATGCACCGCACGTATGATTAGCCAGGCTGCATTGTATCTTGCCCAAGCCGATCACATGTTAAGCTAGTACTCACACACTTAGTCATTAGTATTATTGTTTCATTGGCATATTGTTCATTATTGTATTTCTTTCCAGTATTTCCTTATTGTCTATATATCTCTTGTATCTATTTTGTGCATCTTGTTTATCCACAGCTATTTACTGTTATATAGTTTTTATCATGGATTAGAACTACTGTTAGAGATGTACTCTGCTCCTTTCCTGACTGAATATATTTTTTCAGATGACACTGAGGATTACCCTACGTATTATGGACCAATATATCAGCGGATATGTCTGGTCAGGACTTGGCAAAATATACCATTCGGATGTTGTGGGTTTAGATTCGGAGACCCTGGCTTAAGAGGGACTTATCCCAACTGAGACAGTTGACCCTGGAGTGTAGCTTGTAGTATGATAGTATTCTTTTGTACTGGATTTGTCTCCAACTTATTTTTGTTACTCTTCAGACTCATTGATGTATTATTTTAAACTCATGAGTTGATGACTATTCTATTCTTATCTGATTCGTGTTCATTCTATCTTAGTTCTGTAATTGAGTACACTATCTTTTGGTGGTTCATTATATTAGATAGACTTTCTAGACAGCGTTCTACCGCCGATTCTGCGGCGTAGGCTGGGCGTTGTTTCCGACTAGTACCCTTACCCCGGGTGCGGGTCGTGACACGTTTTTGGTGGTGGCCCATGCAGGTCTAGCTTCACAAGTATGTGATGTCGTGGTAGTACGACAACTTAGTTGTACTACTGCGTGCCTGCAATAGGATATAGGATATAGGCTGAGATACTCAATCACATCTAGGAAAATTCTTTTAATTCAACTATTCTTCTTTGATATTGATACTTGATCTCTTAAACTGTCCTTTTCTTGATGTCTTACATCTTGTGCCATATTGATTCTTCTTTCGCTTTGTCTCAGGATTGCGCCTAAGACTATATCACAGTAGGGGAGAGCAGCTTCTGAGAGGTCTGCGACATCCCGAGGGCCTGCACCAGTCACTTCTTCGGTGATTGGAGTGTCAGCTGCTTTCGGAGGTCCACCACCTACTCAGAGGACTGTGCCAGCTGTATCTGAGGGGCTTCCACCTCCACCTCCTGTGCCAGCAGAGGCGTCACAGATGTTTATACTATTTTGTGAGATGCTCGAGGCACAGAGGGCTCAGTCAGAGGCACATCAGAGGCAGACCGACGTTCTACGGCAGGGCATCGAGAGTGCTCATCAGCTTGCTCGTGCTGTAGTTGAGAGAGGAGTTCCGATCCAGCAGCAGATTGTTCCTCAAGTTGCTCAGCTTTGGCCAGGCAATATTCAGGACTTCAAGAAACTGGAGCCTAGGGTTTTCAAAGGGATGGAGGGCATCGTCTATGCTGATGATTGGCTCGAGGATATTGAGCGTCTTATGAGGGTGTCCCGTCTTTCTGAAGATCTGAAGGTTGAGGCGGTAGGACTTCAACTGTTCGACGTCGCTCACACTTGGTTCAGGAATGAGCCGGTTCTAGTTGACGCAGGACAATCTTGGGAGGTATTCCAGGACCTTTTCAAGAAGAAGTTTTTCGCCCGGATAGACAGGCTTGACTTAGGGAGACAATTTGAGAGTCTCATTCAGGGAAGCATGTCTGTGGAGGAATACGCTGCGGAGTTCGGTAGGTTGAGCCAATTTGCAGAGTATTTGGTGAGGGAACCTGAGGTTCGAGCTATTCATTTCCGTGAGGGTCTAAACTGGGAAGTGAAGATTCTTATTCCGTCTTTTTATGAGACATACTCGGAGATACTTGCGGAGGCACGCAAGGTTGAGCGGGATTTGGGTTTGAAGACCAAGAGAGACCGTGATTCTTTTCTTGGGGCCAACGGCAGTGCAGTATCTACCAAACGTCCTCATTTCCAGTCCAGACCTTTCCAGCAGCCACAGCAGAACCAGACTCCAGCTAGAGCGCCTTTTCACCAGGCACCTCAGCAGCAGAGGCAGTTACAGCAGGCTCCATGCAACTTCTGCAAGAAGTCCGGCCACATCTGGGAAGTTTGCAGGAGGAGGCTAGGAGTTTGTTTGTATTGTGGTACTAAAGGGCATCAATCGAGGGAGTGTCCTCGTCGTACAGTTCAAGGAGCAGCTCCAGCTCCGAGGACCCAGACGAGATCACCTGCAGCACAGCCGAGGGGACCGCTTTCGACACAGCAGCAGCGTTTTGTCCAGCATCAACAACAGGGAGGTGCTCGGCAGGGACGAGCGTTTGCTATGACCGTCGAAGAGGAGGAACCCACAGGAGATATCATCGCAGGTTCTATTCTTCTTGATTCCATTCCAGCTTTAGCTTTGTTTGATAGTGGTGCTTCCCATAGTTTTGTATCTGTTTTTTTTGCTCTGAAGTATGGTTTGGTAGCTGAGTCTTTGCTTAGGACTTGCAAGATCATGACCGGGGGAGGCATTATCCTGATTAATGATATTTACAAGGATCGGAGAGTTACTCTGGGAGGCCGGGAGTTGAGTGCGTGTCTACTTGTAATGCCACTTCCGAGCTACGACATTGTACTTGGGATGAATTAGTTGAGTAGGCATCGTGCTAGCATAGACTGTAGAGGAGGTAGAGTTTTGTTTGGTTCGCCAGGAGAGCCAGAGTTCGAGTTTGCTAGAGGAGCTGCAGAGCAGGAAGAAGGCATTATTTGTGGAGCTATGGTGGAAGATAAGGAGTTGCCGCATCCGTTGATAGCAGAATTCTTGGATGTGTTTCCTGAGGAATTACCAGGATTGCCACCAGATCGAGATGTTGAATTTTCTATAGACTTGGTGCCAGGTGCAGAACCAATTTCGCAACATGTCTATAGAGTAAACAACAGCGAGCTGGTCGAGTTGAAGAAGCAGGTGGACGAATTACAGGATAAGGGATTTATCAGATCGAGTTCTTCACCATAGGGAGCCCCGGTATTGTTTGTACCGAAAAAGGATGGATCGGTGCGTATGTGCATTGATTACAGGGCTTTGAATAATCTCACTATCAAGAATAAGTATCCTTTGCCACGGATTGATGATCTGTTTGATCAGTTGAGTGGTGCGAAGGTATTTTCTAAGATAGATTTGAGATCAGGCTACCATCAAGTGAAGGTGAAGCCGGAGGACATACCGAAGACTGCTTTTAGAACTCGGTATGGTCAGTACGAGTTTATGGTGATGCCGTTTGGTTTGACTAATGCACCGACGGTATTTATGAACTTGATGAACAAGGTGTTCCACCAGTACCTTGACAAGTTCGTAGTGGTGTTCATCGACGACATACTCATATACTCGAGGACACTGGAGGAGCATGAGGAGCATTTGAGGATTGTGTTGGATGTGCTGAGGAAGGAGAAGCTGTATGGGAAGTTGTCCAAATGTGAGTTTTTCTTGGACAAAGTAGAATTCTTGGGGCATGTTGTGACTGGTGATGGTATTTCAGTGGATCCGAAGAAGATTTTAGCAGTAGAATCTTGGAAGACTCCGAGTTCAGTAGCAGAGATCAGGAGTTTCTTGGGATTGGCAGGCTATTACAGGAAGTTTGTGCAAGATTTTTCGAGGATTGCCGAGCCGATGACCAGACTCACAAGGAAGGATGTGGAGTTTGTTTGGACGGAGGATTGTCAGGTTGCTTTTGAGGAGTTAAAGAAGAGGTTGACGTCTGCTCCTATTTTGACGTTGCCATCAGGGTCCGGAGGTTTCACTATTTATAGTGATGCATCGGGGAAGGGTTTAGGTTGTGTTCTTCAGCAGCATGGAAAAGTGATTGCCTATGCATCCAGGCAATTGCGTCCTCATAAAAAGAACTATCCTACCCATGATTTGGAGTTGGCAGCAGTCATCTTTGCTCTGAAGTTGTAAAAACATTATTTGTACGGAGAGCGTGTGGAGATCTTCACAGACCACAAAAGCTTGAAGTACGTTTTCACGCAGAAGGAGTTGAACATGAGGCAGCGTCGGTGGTTGGAACTGATGAAGGATTTTGATATCTCCTTACAATATCATCCTGGGAAAGCCAATGTAGTTGCCGATGCTTTGAGCAGGTATCCGGTAGCTATGTTCTTGACGCAGGATCGATATTTGTTGGAGGACTTGGAGAGCTTGGGCATTGAGGTGATTGTTCCTGGGTATGCTATACAGATGTGGGGACTGCAGATACACTCAGATTTGATGGACAGGATCAAGGCAGCACAGTATGATGATGTATCCTTGAGGAGTATCAGAGCTCAGGTGAGAGCAGGATTGGAGGATGATTTCACTATTGCAGAGGATGGATCTTTGAGGCATGGAGATAGATTGTGTGTGCCTAGTGGGGAGTTACGAGAGGAGGTATTGTAGGAAGCACATCGCTCTCAGTATTTCATACATCCAGGTACTAACAAGATGTATCGGGATATGCGAGAGAGTGTGTGGTGGTATGGCATGAAGAGGGAAGTGGCACAGTTTGTATCCAGATGCTTAGTGTGCCAACAGGTGAAAGCCGAGAGGCAGAGGCCAGGAGGTTTACTTCAGCCATTACCCATTCCAGAGTGGAAGTGGAAACACATTACTATGGATTTTGTGTCCGGACTTCCACGATCTCCAGGAGGGAAAGACGCGATTTGGGTCATTGTTGATAGATTGACCAAGTCGGCCCACTTTTTGCCTTTCAAGGTGGGTTTGTCTACGGAGAAGCTGGCAGAGATGTATGTGAGGCAGATCGTTAGGATACATGGAGTTCCCGTCAGCATAGTCTCAGATCGAGATAGTCGTTTCACTTCTCATTTCTGGAGGAGTTTGCAGGAGAGTTTGGGCACTCAGCTCAAGTTCAGTACTGCATATCATCCCCAGACAGATGGGCAGTCAGAGAGGACTATCCAGACTCTCGAGGATATGTTGCGCACTTGTGTACTAGATTTCGGGGGTTCTTGGGAGGATCATCTCCATTTGGTAGAGTTTGCTTACAACAACAGTTACCAGGCCAGTATAGAGATGTCACCTTTTGAAGCTCTATATGGTCAGAGGTGTCGTACTCCTTTATCTTGGGACAATGTTGGAGAGAGAGTTTTGCTTGGGCCAGAGATGGTTGTGGATGCAGCGGAGAAGGTTCATTTGATCAGAGACAGACTTCGAGTGGCGCAGGACAGACAGCGGCATTGGGTCGATAGCCATCGGAGACCTTTGGAGTTTGAGGTATAGTTTAGATTTTATTTTTGCTTGTTCTTGTTTGTTATAGATTAAGTTCTTAAGATGGTGTTTTGTTCTAGGTGGGTGGTTTGGTATTTCTGAGGATTTCTCCGACACGAGGCACGATTCGCTTCGGTGGAGGCGAAAAGCTTAATCCGCGATTCATCGGATCTTTCACTATTCTAGAGAGGGTCGGTACAGTTGCTTATAGACTAGACTTGCCACCTGCATTGGAGGGAGTGCACAACGTGTTTCATGTGTCGCAGTTGAGATGATACGTGGCAGATCCTAGTCATGTATTGGATCACTCGGAGATAGAGGTGGGCCCTACTCTTAGCTATCCAGAGCAGCCAGTTGAGATTCTGGATCGGAGAGAGAAGGGGCTGAGGAACCAGACTATTCCTTTGGTGCGTGTCGCATGGAGGCATCACTCTTCGGGGGAGTCTACCTGGGAGAGAGAGGATGACATGCGAGAGCGTTATCCATATTTGTTTGTACCTTGAGGTATGTTATTTCTAGTTATGTTCTGTTCATTGTTATATTTTGTTCATTAGTTAGTTGTGATTCTTTAGTTCTGTTTTGTAATTTTCTGGGGGTAGTTTTTATCTTTGAATTTCGAGGACGAAATTATTTTAAGGAGGGTAGACTTGTCACTACCACATTTTAGAAAAAAGGGTATTTTAGTAATTTCCTATTTAAATAAATATTGTGCATGGTAAATAATTTTTGTTGTATTATTTAATTGTTGTTGGATGTTATTTAATTATTTTGGACTTATTTTAGTGGACCCAACTAGTTTAGTTTGGACCCATGGACCAACATGAATTAAATAGTTAGACTTGGCCCATTTAGAAAGCCCATGGTTAAGGAGATGGATTAAATTAATTAAGTGATTAGACTAGAAGCTTCCTTCCTTAATTATTTCTTCATGAGAGGCCCCAAGGGGTACATTGGATATTTTATAATTACTTGGGGAAGGGGGCATGGTCGGCCTATATTAGAGGGGGGAATTTCTCTCTCCTCTCATTCTCATTTCCAAATCTAGATCTAAAATTTCCACTCCCAAATTCCCTCCATTCCCATTCCAATTTCCTACCAAATTCATTCCAAATTCTTCCCAATTCACCATTAGAGAAGGAGGAAGCAAGGATCTAGAAGAAGGAAGCAAGGATCTACAAAGAGGAGCAAGGATCTACAATTTGGAAGCAAGTTCTTCTCAATTGGAGGTTTCATTGGGAATCCATCTCCCAATAGGTATAATTCAGTTTTTTCCATTTAAATAGCTTCTAAATCTAAGATTTAATTATATAAAATCAACCTATATGTATGTACTACCCATAGGACTTTGTTTTGTGTTCATAGGAGACCCATGGAGAAAGTTATGGTACTTTTTGTGTTAATTTTGTTGGAATTCCGAATTTACATTTTGTTGTGTGTATCAATTGATCCTATAGATCAATTGGACATGAGCTTATGTGTTTGGGGCTAGTGTCGTGTCCATAATTTGGTACATGTGGTTCATATCCCAACTATTTGGTGATACGTGTCATTTTGAGGGTTTTCTCTCCGACACGGGGCTTTGAACATGTCGTATTTTGACACGGACACATAGATCTACTTTTGACACTTTAATTTATTCATAAATATTATTTGTGATTTGTTTGTATCATTCGGGGTGCAATTGGTTGTGTGTTGGACTCGTGTCACATGCGTATCCTAGATCTAGTGGGATACGGTGTGATACTCTCCAATTGTGTGAATTTTTGAATAGATCTAATTATGTATGGTTTAAATTCTTCAATTATAATTAGTAAATATATATAGATATTATATATTTATTTTATGTATTTATTATAGTAATTATTGTAGCATAGATCTATATATTTTTGTGTGTGCTAATATGATGTACAAATATAATATGTAGCTTTCTTGCATGTAATTATATATGTACTTATGTTAATAGTATAAATTATACATAAATATTTTATAAAATATATTTATGTGTTTAATTGTGTAATTATATTATTTATAATTATTATGTAATTATTTGTATATTAATATATATATTTTAGGTGTGCTTCTAGCCATGTAAAATATGAACATTAATATGTGCATGTGTTGTAACTATTGGTATTTAATTATAAGTTTATATGTGCATATATATATAAGTATATAATTATTTATTTATATATATGTATTGTAATTATTATTGCATATATATATTTATATATATATATATATATATTTCTGTGTTTTAGTGACAGTGGGTTTGTGACAGTGAAACTGTCGCTAAATAGGCGGGTCAGCAGCAGCCGCTGTAGCCCACTGTGCATTAATGACAGTTCTGTCATTAATGCTGCGGGCGGGATCTTAGCAGCAGTGGCGACAATTTTCGGTGACAGTTGATTAACTGTCACCAATGCAGCAGCAGTGGGTTTTGTTACACAGTGGCTTTTGCGACGTTTTCTGTGACAGTTGAGACTGTCACTATAAGCTGTTTTAATTAAATTGTATTTTTAACTCCCTGTTTTCAGTGACGCTTTGGCAGTTTTAAATTATATTTTATATATTATTATTGTATATATATATATGTGTATATATATGTGTTTTGTGAGGTATAATATTTGTAATAATATATTATTTTATTTGTATAAATATTGGTTGTTTATATATTATATTAGAGTATGTATTATTTGTATTATTAGTATACTTTGTGTGAGTATCTTTTGGGATCTAATTTTTATTCCTAAATTGTTGTATTTTATTTCTATATTATTTATATAGATTTCTTGTGAGGTTGACCTTGGTTTGACTTTAGTTGACTTTAGAGTTGACCATAGTTGACTTTTGACTTAGAATTTATTTATTGACCTAGGAGTTGACTAGTTTGACTTGTTCTCTTTCCGGGACCTTGTTTTAATGTGGTATTCCATATCTAGGTCTTCGAGGCACCGAGTCAGACATCTGTGAGACTGTTCATTGGACTTCAGGCGAGTACATTCTCTGATAGTTTCTCATTTATGATATCCTCTATGTTCGTTGTATCTAGTGTAGATTTACATGTTTCTCTCGACACTATGGTTACACGGATTGGTATATCCGGATCTCGTTATGAGATGTTATTCCTTGGTATATGGTGTATATGGTACAAGTATTGTTTCATTGGTTATCTTGTACATGTACAGACACCGATTCTCGGAGAGACTAGCTATCTTCTTGGGGAATCTAGTGCCATAGCATACCGTGGTTGGATCTATTATACCAGTTGGGGGTGGAGAGTATTAGTATAGATATGTGATCAAATCCCTATTGAATAAAGTATTGGTAAGTGAATAGTGTTGATCATGCACCGCACGTATGATTAGCCAGGCCGCATTGTATCTTGCCCAAGCTGATCACATGTTAAGCTAGTACTCACACACTTAGTCATTAGTATTATTGTTTCATTGGCATATTGTTCATTATTGTATTTCTTTTCAGTATTTCCTTATTGTCTATATATCTCTTGTATCTATTTTGTGCATCTTGTTTATCCACAGCTATTTACTGTTACATAGTTTTTATCATGGATTAGAACTGCTGTTAGAGATGTACTTTGCTCCTTTTCTGACTGGATATATTTTTCTAGATGACACTGAGAAGTATCCTACCTATTATGGACCCCAGGATGTTGTGGGTTTAGATTCGGAGACCCTGGCTCAAGAGGGACTTATCCCAACTGAGACAGTTGACCCTGGAGAGTAGCTTGTAGTATGATAGTATTCTTTTGTACTGGATTTGTCTCCAGCTTATTTTTGTTACTCTTCAGACTCATTGATGTATTATTTTAAACTCATGAGTTGATGACTATTCTATTCTTATCTGATTCGTGTTCATTCTATCTTAGTTCTGTGATTGAGTACACTATCTTTTGGTGGTTCATTATATTAGATAGACTTTCTAGACAGCGTTCTACCGCTGATTCTGCGGCGTAGGCTGGACGTTGTTTCCGACTAGTACCCTTACCCCGGGTGCGGGTCGTGACACGTGTCTACTCGTAATGCCACTTTCGAGCTACGATATTGTCAGGCCCCAGTCCCAAAATGTATGGGACCAGACATGTGGCAATGGCCAGCTGGTACGACTCTTCAGGGCTTTCCAATTTAATAGACCCGACGAAGCACACTTACACTGTCCACGGTCAAGTGATCCAATTAATAATCTAATTCTAACATGCAATAAGTAAACTAAATCTCAATCCATGGTAAACAAATCTCAAGAAAGAACGATACGCATCATCAGTCTGCAGCCCAATAATACATCCGTTCGAATAGGCCAAAAAAACAACATAGGCCAATAAACACTAGGCAATAAAAGCAAAATCAAAAATCGAAAGTAGTACATGACTGTAATAGTTGAAAATTTAAAGATACCTACAATAATGTCCATACTCCATTAGATCAAGCATCCTACAAACTACAAAAATACCTAGAAGAAAACCAGGTCCTCAGAGGGACGTAACAAGATACAAAAATACATGCCATTAAGTAAATTCTGTGAAAACTCGAGGGTGAACTAACCAGCTAAGTGAAATACAATTTGAGGACAACTTAGCGCGTATGGGAAGTGTAGGCTAGACATATACTGAAGTAATTCACCAATCGTTGTGACTGGCTAGTATATGCCACATATATCCCCATAACAAGGGCACTCTACAATATAATAGCGTCCAGCTCCGAAGAGCGTGGTATCTATATAAATAATAACGTCCAACGTTCTCTAGAGTGTGGTATCTACAAAACACAAGTAACATCCAACACTCTAAAGAATGCGGTATCTGCATAAATATATATATACGTTCGTATCGCTTTGAAGAACACGATATCTGTATAAAGAAGGTGGGTGTCCCATATGCATACTAATCGTCCTCCCCGCCTAATGCTCTTTTCTTGTTGTATCCACAACACGTTTTAGCTACTAGGTCAAGACGGAGTACAAGTATCAGCGTCGTAACTTTTGCTCATAGCCGATCGTTAGAATAATAGTCCAACCCTACAACCAAACAAGGACAAGGATTAGACCACCGTACTATAATATTCCATATTTCTGGACTACTAATAACTGCTAAGTCTTCTAACATGCATCACTATTAGCAGTTATATCCTATCCGTCGTACGACCTACACGTACAGGTGGCCAACCGAATACACAAGTTCGTATCCTACATGAGACTCATAACCCATATAAGAAATGTGTCATGGTCAATGACATATAAGAATGCCTCATGGTAACGTGGTGGTCTCATAAAACTAGGTCAACATGCATAATATATAATAAGGAAAAATACGACACCACTGTCGTTGCACCCAAGTTATTCTTGGACGTACAGTTATATAATATTAAAATAAATAAATATGTAACTAAATAATAACTAAATTTAAATAGTAGAACAAGGCAAAGTATACTTGCCTGGGTCCTCAAGCTGCGAGTACCAATATCCTGCTCCCGAAGTCTCGTCCGAAAGGTCCAGCGACTCTATAATATAATATAATATAATATAATCATCAGTTATTACACTAGTACGTACGAAAATCATAACTACACTGCACATAGGAACTGACACAGGGGGTCACAACTGGTTAACTAGCAGGGTCGCGTGTGCACGCAGCAAAGACGTACACGTGTCATATCCTCAATTACCGTATACATCAAGACAACGAATTATCAAGATACGCTATACTACCAAATACCGTATAACGTAAACACAGGTCCTAGTTAACAGGGTAATGTGCACAAGTCATTATCTAAACACCTAGGTCAACATAAGATATAGGAATATATGACACCTTAAATTAATAATTTAATTTCTAAGGAGTATATACTAACACCAAATTTCCATGAAGTAGTTTATAAACCTAAATACTATATTCACCTACACACACATATACTAGCTATTTGGGTTTACCAATGCAGTGTCACGAAGTCAACCAAACTTTCATGAAGTAAAATGCTAATCCCTAGTACTATTCATACTTGCACATACAAGATCATAAAAGAAGGCAAGCTACGAACCTTAGCATTGGCGTGCACGTGCACGAGGGGGTGACGCTGCTGTGGGTCATCTCCGGCGAGGTAAGATGGGCCGACGTATGGGTGATGATAATGATGATGATGAAGGTTGCCACTGCTGTCGAAGTCCGACGAGGCAGGGCTGCTGTGTGTTGGCGCTTAGGCGGAGGTGGTCGTACTCAGACGGGATGGCCGAAGGAAGGTGCTCAGGTGGGTGGTGTTAATGGTGATGGTAGTGACGGTTCTGTCGTGGGTGTGGTGGAGGAGGATAACCGGGGTTGGGAAGGTTAGGGTGACAATGGTGAAGATGATGGTGGCGAGGTGGTTGCACTGCTCGACTGTGGTTGTGTCGTGGTGGTGGTCGGGTCAGGGGGTGAACAGGTCGAAGATGAAAGGAGGTCGTGGGTCGGCTGCTGTGAACGAGGGTTAGGGACGAACGGTCGTGGCTGCGGGAAAGTCTAGAACGGGTCGTTCAGGCGGTGGTGCTCCGCGGTGCCAGGTGGCTGTCGCCGGCTAGGTCGACGGCCGGAGGGATGGTGAATTCTAGGGTTAGTTTAAGGTTTTCGGTTTGGAGCTTGGTGTTGGTGATGACAAATAATGGAGGATGATGGTTTTTGCATAAGGAAGGAGAGGTGATGACAACCTAGGGATTAGGGCTGGCCTATGTATGCCTTGGGATGGGGTTGGCTCATTGGAAAAGGGTTGAGGATGAGGGATTATATATAGGAAGGTGTGTGTGGTGTAGTTGATGCTCCATTTTGAATGAATGGCCAAGATTCAATATGAAGGAGAGGGTACAAACAAAAGGGGAGAGAGGGAGAGAGTTGGACAGATCAAAGAGAGAGGGGGGATTGGTTCTTCATGTGCCTTGACCAATAGGATGGTGACACCTCATTGCACTTTTGCATAAAAGTCCCAACAATTAGAAAATTGCCCAGAAAGTGGAAATTAGGATTTAATGAACGAAAACACCATATTTGGTGTTATGTAGTGGATAAAAAGGGTGTGTGGTGTTTAGTATGTGTCTTGAGGGTGTGAATGGGGGTTTGGTTTGGTGTTGGGTCTAGTTTTGGGTTTAGTTGGGTCCTTACACCAATTTAATTTAAATTAATGTAAATTGTGTTCTAAAATTAATTGAGAATACGTAGGGTTAAAATTTGGTGGAACACAAGTGTCATGGACGTAGTAGACTTAGAATAGAATATTGTCAATATTCGGGTTGAACAAAATGGGTCGAGGTTACGTCTCCAATTTTGATTGGAACGGACAAGGATGCAAAGTTAGATTTATTTGAATTTAAGAACATACGTTTGTAACGAATATTGTACAACTAAAATGAAGAAACAGGGAGGGTATTTATGAGTTACACAGGGATCCGAATGGAAGGCTGGCACGTCTAGGAAAAGTGTGTGAAATTTGTTTGAAGGTAAATGCTAGTGCAGCGCTCCAAATATCGAAGCAACGGTAAGGTGCACTAAGTGATATAAATATTGCATAATAAATCAGAAATACTGTGTTCTAATTCTAATTTTCTTCAAACTATCCCTAGTCTCTCTATCTAAGCTAAGTAAACTAAATTTGGTCGAGGGGTTTTACAATCTGTCCAACTTATAAGAATTTTGTCCTCGAAATTAAAATAAACACATAATATACTATTAACTATCAAGCAATGCTACAAACATACCTAGGACCGGTGGAGTTGGCATTTGTACTATCTGTTGGGCTCTATTGACATACTGGGAATACTCCTGAGCCTGATGTTAGTTCGATCTGTACCTCATACACTGTCCTAACCTTCTTCTGCAACTAGGACGGTTAATATCTCAACATTCTTTCTTAGGTATAATATCATCATCCTATGGTATCCACAATGGAATCATGCAACCTAACTTCTTACAATCGCTCTTAGCAGCAATAAGTCTAATCTAGCTAGTTAGTTATACCTAGTCTAGAAGCTCAACTCAAACAATTTCGAGAAGAAATATATGTAATAAAATACCACATAGGTCTCTACTCAATACCTAGTAATAAGGATATATAGAAATTATGTAATAAGTATCTATTCAATTATTCTAAATATCCTAGAATAAAATATAACAATTACAATAACAAGAATACGATTCCTAGAATTCATTGACTTAGGCAAATTGGATTTAGGCTCCCATAATACTACCTACTACTAAGGATTAGGTTCAGCAAGCTCATGTCCTATTGGTTAAAAGTCTAAATCTCTATCCCTAAGCAGTTTATGTATAATCCACAATATTCAGCTACCATTCCTGTTAGACTTCTATCTTCCATTTATACCCCATACTCACATGTCAATATATAATCTAAGAGTCTAGTGGTAATCCTCTACCAATTGAACAATGAGTCAGTGTGTGATCTAAACCTGTATTTTGTTCATTAAAATAAGACCTCCATAGACTATCCAACTCTGAAAGGTAAAAAGTAAACGGTCTTGGTGAGTCAATCCACGATCACCCATACCACATTGCGACCATTGGGACTCTTCGGAAAGCACGTAACGAAGTCCATAGTGGTGTGCTCCTATTTTTACTCACGTATTAGAAGTGGGTTTAAGTAAACCTGCAGACCTCTAATGCTCAGCCTTGACCTGCTGACACACCAGACACTTCACCACAAAGTGGGCTATCTCCCTCTTTATTCCATGCCACCAATAGTACTGGCTCAAATCTCTGTACATCTTGTGCCTCCTGGATGAATAGACTATGTTGAACTGTGCACCTCCGACATCAGCTCCTGACAAAATTCTCCGTTCGTAATATAGAGACGATCTCCACATCTTAAAGTCCTATCCTCGCGTATGCATAATCCTGTCTGCATCCCGGTCTCTGTCCTCTGTCGAAGTCTTTGGAATCTGGCATCTGTTGGTGAGGCAACCTTGATCCTCTTAACCAATGTCGATTGCACCTCGTCAACTGGCCGTCTGCTCCGGGCATAATGACCTCTATACTCAATTGCTATAGATCTCTCAACAGTTATTGTTGGGTAGTCAAAAAGAATGCCATAGGCCTCCTGTTCAATGCATCAGCTACTATATTGTCTTTTCCCGGATGGTACTGTAGCTCAATCTCAAAGTTTGTCATCATCTTGAGCCAACGTCTTTGTCTCTGGTTCAGGTACTTCTCTAAATTTTAAAAGAAACTCGAGGTCAGGTACTTGTCACGAATCTCATCTTATTGCTACTCTACCCTATTTTACCTCAAACTTGAGGTTTTTTCTAGTTTACTCCATGCGTATCCTTCACCCAAACTATATGGGTACCATCTCGTTTAAAACTTGCCATCTATTATAGGTAGTTCATGCTATCCAACTCAAGACTATAACAATTGTTGATATTCTCATCCTTCAATCTAATTGCTCTATTTCAGATACTAGCTCAACTAATCGAGTTATCAATGGTAAAAACAAGAGCCTAATAGACACTGGCAACCAAAATAAGTCAAGTACATCTAACCTAATTTGAAACCTACAATGTAGTACTCAAGTTATCTCATCATCCAAATATTGGGTCTAGCAATCTGTGTCAATCAATCTACCTATCTGTTTTAGCTTAGTCATATTATCATCATTATCTGAAGGGTAAAATTTTTTTAGGTCTGGTGCTGTAAGTCATAAGGCAACTAGGGAATAACCACTATGGTTTGCTACCTAAAGTGATATTTTATATCCTATTTTTATTAGTATCCGATAATCCTCTTCTAGATGTGGGTCTAAAATTTTGTCTTGTCATTCCTTGTATCACTACCATAAGACTACAACTAATTCCTTGTATCATTATCATGGGGCTACAACTAACCTTAGTATCTAGCTATGTCTTCCCTAAATTATTCTAGAGCCTTAGAATCAAACAATCCTTCTAGCTTATAATACTTACAATTCACGACTACCTTAAGTAAGGGTAGGGTATAGTTTTAGGTCTCTACTTCTATGTCTAATTCTTATGCCAACAGTCTATACTAACTCTAGTAACAAGAAAAACTTATCAACTTTCTCTATCATGGTTAACCATCTACTCAAACATCTTATCAAATATGTCATCTTCGTCTTGACAAGGATCTGCTCCTGGAGGAAATTACCGAGCGCGAGCATCCATCTTTTCGAAATAAGGAAGATGAGAAATAATAATAACGATATTGATGGTAAATAAACGAATACAGTAATAAAGTCCAAGGGCGACAATCGAATACAAGAGGAGTTTTAAAATCAGTTATAGATTAAGATCTTATTCAACATTATTCCTAAGCTGCAGGCTCATTCGGTATAGTAACGTAACTGAAACGATATGCTCCGACCTGCATGGGCCACCAATAAAACCATGTCACGCCCCAGTCCCAAAACATATAGGACTAGACACGTGGCAATAGCCTGCTGGTACGACTCCGCAGGGCTTTCCAATTTAATAGACCCGACGAAGCACACTTACGATGTCCACGGTCAAGTGATCCAATTAATAATCTAATTCTAATATGCAACAAGTAAACTAAATCTTAATCCATGGTAAATAAATCTCAAAAAAGAATGATACGCAATATCAGTCTACAGCCCAATAATACATCCGTTCGAATAGGCCAAAAGAATAACATAGGCCTATAAACACTAGGCTATAAAAGCAGAATCGAAAATAGAAAGTAGTACATGACTGTAATAGCTGAAAATGTAAAGATACCTGCAATGATGTCCATACTCCACTAGATCAAGCATCCTACAAACTGCACAAATATCTAGAAGGGAACCAGGTCCTCAAAGGGACGTAACAAGATACAAAAATACATGTCATAAAGTAAATACTGTAAAAACTCGAGGGTGAACTAACCAGCTAAGTGAAATACAATTTGAGGACAACTTTATGCATATGGGAAGTGTAGGCTAGACATATGCTGACATAATTCACCAATGGTCATGACTGGCTAGCATATGCGACATATTCTCCCATAACAAGGGCACTCTGCAATATAATAACGTCCAACTCCGAAGAGCATGGTATCTGTATAAGTAATAACGTCCAACGTTCTCTAGAGTATGGTATCTGCAAAACCACAAGTAACGTCTAATACTCTAAAGAACGCGGTATCTGTATAAATATAAATACGTCTGTATCGCTCCGAAGAACGTGGTATCTGTATAAAGGAGGTGGGTGTCCCATACGCCTACTAGTCATCCTCTCTGCTCAATGCTCTTTGCATGTTGTATCCACAACACATTTTAGCTACTATGCCAAGACGGAGTGCAAGTATCAACATCGTAACTTTGGCTCATAGCCAATCGTTAGAACAACAGCCCAACCCTACAACCAAACAAGGACAAGGATTGGACCACCGAACTACGATAGTCTATGTTCCTGGACTACTAATAACTGCTAAGTCTTCTAACATGCATCACTATTAGAAGTTATACCCTATCCGTCGCATGACCTATACGTACAGGTGGCCAGCGGAATACGCAAGTCTGTGTCCTATATGAGACTCACAACCCGTGTAAAAAATGTGTCATGGTCAATGACTTATAAGAATGCCTTATGATAATGTGGTGGTCTCATAAAACTAGGTCAACATGCATAATATATAATAAGGATAAAATACGATACCACCATCGTTGCACCCAAGTTATTCTTGGACTCGCAGTTATATAATATTAAAACAAATAAATATGCAACTAAATAATAACTAAATTTAAACAGTACAACAAGGCAAGGTATACTTGCCTGGGTCCTCAAGCTGCGAGTACCAATATCCTGCTCCCGAAGTCTCGTCTGAATGATCCAGCGACTCTATAATATAATATAATATAATATAATATAATATAATATAATATAATATAATATAATATAATATAATATAATATAATATAATATAATATAATATAATATAATCATCAGTCATTACACTAGTACGCACGGAAATCATAACTACACTGCACTTAGGAACTAACATAGGGGGTCACAACTGGTCAACTAGCAGGGTCGCGTGTGCACGCAGCTAAGACGTACACGTGTCATATCCTCAATTACCGTGTACATCATGACAACAAATTATCAAGATACGCTATACTACCAAATACCGTATAACGCAAACACAGGTCCTAGTTAACAGGGTAATGTGCACAAGTCAGTGTCTAAATACCTAGGTCAACATAAGATATAGGAATATATGATACCTTCAATTAACAATTTAATTTCTAAGGATTATATACTAACACCAAATTTCCATGAAGTAGTTTATAAATCTAAATACTATATTCACCTGCACACACATATACTAGCCATTTGGGTTTACCAACGCAGTATCACGAAGTCAACCATACTTTCATGAAGTAAAATGCTAATCCCTAGTACTATTCATACTTGCACACACAAGATCACAAAAGAAGGCAAGCTACGAACCTTAGCATTGGCGTGCACGTGCACGAGGGGGTGACGCAGCTGTGGGTCATCTCTAGCAAGGTAAGATGGGCCGACGTGAGGGTGATGATAATGATGATGATGATGATGGTGGTGATGGTGATGATGAAGGTTGCCGCTGCTGTCGGAGTCCGGCGAGGTGGGGCTGCTGTGTATTGGCGCTCAGGCGGGATGGCCGGAGGAAGGTGCTCAGGCGGGTGGTGTTAATGGTGATGGTGGTGACGGTTCTGTCGTGGGTGCAGTGGAGAAGGATGACCAGGGCTGGGAAGGTCGGGTGACAATGGTGAAGACGATGGTGGCGAGGTGGTTGCACTGCTCGGTGGTGGTTGTGTCATGGTGGTGGTCGGGTCAGGGGGTGAACAGGTCAAAGATGGAAGGAGGTCGTGGGTCGGCTGCTGTGAGCGGGGGTCAGGGATGGATCATCCAGGCGGTGGTGCTCTGCGGTGCAGGGTGGCTGCTACCGGCTAGGTCGACGACCGGAGGGATGGTGAAGTCTAGGGTTAGTTTAGGGTTTTCGGTTCAGAACTTGGTGTTGGTGATGACAAATAATAGAGGATGATGGTTTTTGCATGAGAAAGGAGAGGTGATGACAACCGAGGGATTAGGGCCGGCCTATGTATGCCTTGGGATGGAGTTGGGTCATTGGAAAAGGGTTGAGGATGAGAGATTATATATAGGAGGGTGTGTGTGGTATAGATGATGCTCCATTTTGAATGAATGGCCAAGATTCAATATAAAGGAGATGGTACAAACAAAAGGGGAGAGAGGGAGAGAGTTGGACCGGTAAAAGAGGGATGGGGTTGTTTCTTCATGTGCCTTGACCAATAGGATGGTGACACCTCATTGCACTTTTGTATAAAAGTCACCAACAATTGGAAAATTGCATAGAAAATAAAAATTAGGATTTAATGAGGGAAAATACCATATTTGGTGTGATGTAGTAGATGGAAAGGGTATGTGGTGTTTAGTATATGTCTTGAGGGTGTGAATGGGGGTTTGGTTTGGTGTTGGGTCTAGTTTTCGATTAAGTTGGGTCCTTATACCAATTTAATTAAAATTAATATAAAAGGTGTTCTAAAATTATTTGGCAATACATAGGGTTAAAATTTGGTGGAACACAAGTGTCATTGACGTAGTAGACTCAAAATAGAATATTTTTAATATTCGGGTTGAATAAAATGGGTCAAGGTTGCGTCTCCAATTTTGATTGGAACGAACAAGGATGCAAAGTTAGATTTATTTGAATTTAAGAACGGACGTTTGTAACGAATATTGTGCGACTAAAATAAAGTACAAGGGAGGGTATTTATGAGTTATACAGGGATTCGAATAGAAGGCTGGTACGTCTAGGAAAAGTGTGTAAAATTTGTTTGAAGGTAAATGCTAGTGTAGTGCTCAAAATATCGAAGCAACGGTAAGGTGCACTAAGCGATATAAATATTGTACAATAAATCAGAAACAGTGTGTTCTAATTCTAATTAGCTTTAAACTATCCCTAGTCTCTCTATCTAAGCTAAGTAGACCTAAATTTGGTCGAAGGATTTTATAGATATAGTACTCGGGATGGATTTGTTGAGTAGGCACCATGCTAGTATCGATTATCATGGAGGCAGAGTTTTGTTTTTATTGTCGGGAGAGCCAGAGTTTGAGTTCGTCAGAGGAGGAGCGGAGCAGAGCGATGGATATTCTGAGGTGCATTGGAGGAAGAGAGGGAGACACAACATCCGTTGATAGCAGACTATATGGACGTCTTTCCGGAAGAGTTTTCGGGGTTGCCACCAGACAGAGATGTGGAGTTCTCTATAGACTTAGTGCCTAGCGTAGACCCGATATTACATCATGTCTATTGGATGAACAACAGTGAACTAGAAGAGTTGAAGAAGTAGGTAGATGAGTTACAAGTCAAGGGCTTCATCCACTCTAGCTCATCACCGTGGGGTATTCCGATATTATTTTTACCGAAGAAGGATGAGTCAATACATGTGTATCGACTACCGGGCTCTCAACAACCTCACTATCAAGAATAAATACCCGTTGCCGCAGATTAACAATTTATTTGATCAGTTGAGCGGAGCAAAGGTATTCTCGAAGATAGACTTGAGGTCGGTGTACCACCAGGTGAAAGTGAAGAAGGACGATATTCCGAAGATAGCTTTCAGGACTCGGTATTGGCAGTTCAAGTTCTTGGTGATGTCGTTTGGGTTGACCAATACCTCGACGGTATTCATAAACCTGATGAATAAGGTGTTTCATCAGTACCTGAATCAGTTTATTGTGGTAGTCATTGATGATATATTGATATATTCGAAGACCCCGAAGGGCCATGAGAAACACCTAAGGATAGTTCTTGAGACCCTTAGGAAGGAGAAGCTGTATGGCAAGCTTTTAAAGTATGAGTTCTTTCTTGATAAGTTTGAATTTCTCGGGCATGTGATTACAGGAGACGGGATCTCAGTAGATCCGAAGAAGATATCAGCAATTGAGTCGTCCCTGAGTTCAGTGGCAGAGATCAGGAGCTTTCTTGGATTGACAGGCCATTATCGGAGATTTATTCAGGACTTGTCCAGGATTATAGAGACGATGACTAGGCTTGCCAGAAAGGACATGGAGTTCGTCTGGACAGAGGAGTGTCTGACCTTCTTTAAGGAGCTGAAGAAGAGGTTGACTAAAACTCCAGTGTTGACGTTGCTATCGGGGATAGGAGGATTTTTTATATACAGTGATACTTCGGGTAGGGGTTTAGGATGTGTGTTACAGCAGAACTGAAAGATGATCGCTTATGCTTCCAGGCAATTACGTCCTCATAAGAAGAATTACCCTACCCATGACTTAGAGTTGACAACAGTCATTTTTACTCTAAAGCTGCAGAAATACTACTTGTACGGAGAGCGTGTGAAGATCTTTATAGACCATAAGAGCTTGAAGTATGTGTTTACATAGAAAGAGCTTAACATGAGACAACAACGGTGGTTGGAGTTGATGAAGGACTTCGATATATCCTTGCAGTACCATCCAAGGAAGCCAAAGTAGTCGTTGATGCCTTGAGCATGTATCCAGTGGATATATACTTGACGAGGGATAGAAATTTATTGGCCGATATTGATAGCTTGGGTATTGAGGTACTAGTTCCTAGAGTTGCGGCACAGATATGGGGACTTCAGGTACAGTCAGAGTTGATGGACAAGACCATAGCCGAGCAGTTCGAGGATGAGTCTCTGAGGAGCATCAGAGCGCATGTCCGGATAGGATTGGCAAAGGACTTCAGTATTACAGAGGATGGATCATTGAGACACGGTACCAGATTATGTGTGCCGAGTGGAGCTACATGGGGAGGTTCTTCAGGAGGCACATAGATCTCAGTACTCTATGCATCCGGATGTCAACAAGATGTATTGAGACATTAGAAAGCATGTTTGGTGGTATGGTATAAAGCTGGAGGTGGAGAGCTTCGTATCCATATGTTATGCTCCAGTCCCAAAATACGTAGGACTAGGAATACGTAAGCATGCCAGCCGTATGTATATGAAGACTCCAATATATGGAAACCATAACACATACGTACGCTGTATTATGAAAAATAATTCACAAGTGGTATATATTTGTCACAGGGCATAACTAAATCTCATCCACAAAAGTAATCATAAAGAAATGAATAACCAATCAACTATATAACTGAATGAAGTATGTAATGCTTGATCATAACAAGTAGTTGGGTGGAGACAAATCCACTACCAAACTAGAATATAAAAGTAAACATAATAAGTACATCTGATGAACAAAGAGGCTCAAAGAGAAGTCCTCCTCGAAAGAGATCGAAGTAGCAAGTCCTGATCCGTGCTCCTGCGAATAGTCATGATTGTCTATACCTAGAAAGGTACCAGGTTCTCAAAGGGATCTAACAAAATACATAGAAGCATTCCAATAAAATACTGAACTCGGGGTAGACTACGATTCAACTGCTAAGATCTTCTTCGAGTCCACCGAGACTCCATCTCCTGTAATGGCATGCCCAAGGAATCCAACCTTATCAAGGAAGAATTCGTACTTTGACAACTTGCCAAATAACTTCTCCTTCCTGAGGGTCTCCAGAACAAACCTCAAGTGCTACTCATTCTTCTCTGGGGTCTTCGAGTAAATCAGAATATCATCTATGAAGACTACAACAAACTGGTCCAGGTACTGATGAAACACATTGTTCATCTGGTTCATGAATACTGCCTGAGCATTGTGTCATGCTCCAGTCCCAAATTATCGAGGTACTAGACATGTGGCAATGGCCAGCAGCACACACTGATGGACAACCCAATTTAATGGATCCAGCAGGGCGTACTTAAGCTGTAAAATAAAGTCTACTATAACATGCTACAACTAATCTCATCCACAGAAGATAAATATGATCAACAGCAATAAGAAATAAAAATCAATAACCAGTCTCATCAAAGTAGTTCGGGGAACAACCTGATATAAATCTGATACAATGGTTCAACAGACCAAAACATAAATGTTTGAATAAAGTAGATACTGGGTACGAAACACAGATACTCAGGAAAAGTCTTCAGCCAATACCTCATCCTCGAGAATAGGTACAGCTTCAGTATCAACTCCTGCTCCTGCTTCTGCTGCTGTCCCATAAACCTCGGGATAGAAATCGTCTGCTAATCCTGGGGACATAATCCGAATCCAGGTCCTCAGGGGACATAGCAAGGTACAAAATAATATAAGCCAAAATAAATGCAGTGCAATAGTAAATGAACAAATAGGGTAAATATGTAACCATCTGTGTGAAATGCAAGTGAGAGCATCACTAGTACTCAGGCTGAGACCACTACAAGCTCTGTGTCGGGGAGCCAGTAGCAGTAATAACACGTAATGTGCCTAGCTCTGATGTAGAGTCTACGGCCTCACAATAATAAGTATATATAAATAAAACAGCTTGTAGCCTGTGTGTCTCTCCCCACCCAATGTAACCACAAGTCTCATGTCCATAACGTCTCATGTCCATGTCACGCGAGATCATAGCTAATGCAACAAGTCGTATAATATCTATGAATATAATGTCTATGTCAAAATCCTGTAACCTACACAGAAACACCTTAAATATCTCAGAAAGTTTCTGTCTCATGAATAGTGTCAAGTGTCCTGGGTTATGATGTACTTGACAAGACAAGTACGAGAATGTAAAGGGTCACGATATCCATCTCTAGGTGACGTTACCAACTTTGCGTACGGTATTGGCACCCGACTATTAATCGGACGCTAAGTAAGTCACACGGTCCTAGGTCAAGCATGTACAACAATATAATGAATCAAGAAAATATGTAACAAAACTGCAAAGTTTGGCAAGGTACACTTGCCTGAGGTTTGAATACCAACAGCTGTCCCTGTATCAGTGGATTCTGCAGGTACTCCTCCAAAAGCTGTAATACATATCACCATCAGATTCAGAAAATATCAAATAGCTAGAAACTCCTGTCCTTGAGTCCAATTTGGACACAAGGGCAAAAATGACAGTTTCTGGTCAAAGCGAGTTCCACATGTGGCCCGCTTCGTACCAAAAAATGTGTCCGAACCAATGGTCTCCAAATTCGTCAAACTTAGTGTCAACAGGTCCGGAATGATAATACGAACCCAACGGAACTTCCAGAATTGGATTCTGATGAGTCGATCACAAAATCGTCCGTCAAGTGGAGCCGAGGGGCCCACGATACGCGATTTTCTCAACGTTCTCAGAATCGAACAAAACTTGGGTCACAGGACCAACGTATTTCTACGAGTCCGATGGAGAATGTTTTGTTTCGATCCGACGTGTGTACACAAAGTTACGACGTATTCTAGAACAGGCGAAAATGGGACGTTGTTGGCGGATACGCGTTGATTCCGGTGTGCACGCACATCCAAATCAACTTCTGTAAAATCTTGCAGGTCCGTATCAACGGCGCGCACCTTTCATTGCGCGTGACCAAGTCATCCCGTTTGGTGGGGCGTACTCAGTTCCGAGGAAAAACGGGGTACTATTTTTCCTGTTTTTGGATCACGGTTTGCGATCGCCACGGGACGCGACGCACCGAGCGGGTTGCACTGGCATCGAGAGGGTTACACAGCCTACGCGTCACAACTGACGAAACGAAAAATAGGGCAACGAGGAGAGAGAACGGGTTACCTGAACAGGGCTACGTAGAACAAGGTTTTCTCGTGTCCGCGAGGAGATGCGACACAACTTCACAGTGCTGCTGTGTCCGGGTACGGCTGTGTCCGGGTTAGGGTTCAGGCTGAGACTCGCCGGAGCAGCTCGTGGAGGAAGGCGGCTAGGCGCTGCTGCGGTAGAGGCTCGCGAGGAGTTCGTCGGAGGCTGCGGGAGGGGTCGTGGCAGAGCGGGGCGGAGATGGGTTGGTGGTGGTGCGGGCCTGGGGGTTCGACGGTTGAGCGGGGAGAGGGGGTTTCGACGGTGGAGGTCGAAGATGGAACTGGGAGGCCGGGGTTCGGTTCGAGCGGGGCGCTGCGGGTCGGGGAACGACGGAGGACGGCGAGGGGTTCAGACGGTGGTTGAGGGATGTGGGTTTTCGTCGAGAGAGATGGTGGAAAGGGAAGGCGGAGAGTTTAGGGTTCAAGCGACACGTCGGGGGGGAGGAAAAGTTCTGGAGCAGGAAGACAAGGCAGGAGGCTAGGGCTAGGGCTAGGGCGGCCGAGGGTGACCAGAGCGGGCGCTGTGGGTTGGGCGGAGGAGAGAGATTAGGTTTCCGGCGGCGGAGCGAGGAGATCGAGGGATTTTATAGGGCCGCCGGAACAGTAAAAATGTTAGGATTAGGATTAGGGTTTCGGCCGGGTTAATGGGTCCGGGTCAGGTTTATTTTGGATCTGACCCGACCCGTTAAGAGTGGGTTCGATTCAGTTTGGTTCTCCTTGGTTCAGTTCGGGTCAGTTTGGTTTATTTGAAATAAACCGGTTTAATTCAGGGTTTATTTTGGTTTAATTTTAACTGGGTTTTTAGGGCTTTAAAAATATTTTCGGGGTCCAATAAATTCTCGGAAAATTATCCTATGTCTAGTTTTTTATTTTACACCTAAAAATATTATTTTTATAATATTTTAATATTAATTAACAATATTTAAAAATCATTTAATTTTAAATACCTTAGTTTTAATTAGTTAAAAATCCCAGAAAATTACAGAAAATTATGAAAAATTGTTTTTAAAAATTCCTGAAAAATCAGGAGGTTTATAATCTACCCCCTTTAAGAGGATTGCGTCCTCGCAATCAAAGAATAACCGGTTAACAGAGATGACACGGTTGCAAACATTGTTCGAAGCACAGCACGATCAAGGATGAGGGTTTTTATGAAGAAGACACAGGGAATCTCTTCCCTAAGAAATGGAAGTTATGAAATTTTCAGAAGGAATTCTAAAAAACTATAGTTTAGAAAAACTAGGTTACCACTTTAAAAACATATTAGGTTATCACTAGGTTATCAATTATTAGCAAGTTCAAAATTACTAGGTTAAGGCTAGGTCACGAACTAACAGACACGAACTAAAGCAATACTAGACGAGATAGTTACGAATCACTTATGCGCATTAGCTACTCCATGAGTTTGCACGTTCTCCAAGGTCATCGCTAGGGCTTGTCCGCGTCCTTGCAGTCGATTCCTCAAAATTTACTTATTCCTGTTACTCAATCCTCAGAAGTTTTAACACCAAATATATTACATGGGATATGCCCTCGGTTACAAAATAATCATCAATTAATGTATTTGGCCCACATGGTACCTCTAACACAATCCGTGTATCAACTTATGCTAGGCACGAGGTTTCATCTTTCCAAAATAAGGGAAGACGAAAAACAATAATAAAGAGTTCAATGGGAGGCAATAGATTAGAAGTATGGGGATCAAGGCATTTAAAGAATTTAATAGGAATTGTTAAGGCAGTTGTGGACTGAAATCCTATTTTTGGCAATTCCTATTTACACGCTCGCATCGGTACAGTTATGTAACGGATACGATATGCTCAGACATATCTAGAGGGCAAGTACATTCGTCTACTAATCACTATATATCTCAATCCACGTAAAGTAGTTATACGAAGGGCGAACCAAGCGCACTATGGTTGATCAGACCGTAGTACACTGATTCTGAAATGTATTAGTATACGCATCCACTAATACATATGTCATGAATAAGCTTGATAAAAGACTGAGCTTGCAAAACTAGGCTGTAACAGCAGCATAAGTCGAGGTAGTACAAAATATAATTATGCTAGATTTTGATGAGAGAAATTATAAAATAGTTCAAGTTCACAAACAAAACAAAAATAAGACTCTACAGTCTCTCTAGTTGTTATACTAATCCTTATCTAAGTCGCTAGTCGACCAAATATAGGGGCATGGACCTATAATTTCTACAGTCTGAATAAACACTATCTTCTTACGCAAATCTAAAGTTGTGTCATCCTATTATACTTCATCAATGGGTCAATAGGGCTATGTGATACTATGTTGTGAGGCATACTACCCTACTTAGAAATAATAATAAACTAGTACTGTGACAGTCTAAAGGGGATCCTATAAATTAATAAGGTTCTAGTTAATAAAGTACAACTCTTATTGGGCTATACGAGGAACGAATCTTAGTACTTATTAGGGTCTTCTATTGTATCATGTAAGTAATAGTCATCTTAAGTCTTAATCATAGTATTCCAAGAATACAAGTATCAATAGTATGAATGGAGGAGTTACTGGTCTTCAAGGGAAAAGAGGATATAATTTATACTAATGTGGGGTACATGTTACGTGATTTAAAAGTAAGAATAATCAGCTCACAATCTAAGGGAACAACTCAAACTATCAAACCCTAACTACCACGCACAAAATTCAAAGTTCAAATTACCAAACTATAACCCTAGCAAACTGTATATCCTAACATAGAATAAGATCACTTGACCTTCAATCATAAGAGTTATGTGGCACGAGTTAAATGATGAAGAAAAGAAGAATCATAATTTAGTCGTCGCACAATTAGCGAACGCTAAGGTTGCAGGGGGACAAGACATGAAAGTAAAATTGGGGCTCAAGATAATATCGTGGTTTCCTAAGGGGAAGGTGGCGAGCAATTCTCCGTGTTTGAGGTATGATCTTATGGTGAATGTCATACTCGTTGCTCTGGGCTTCCTGAGGTACTGTCTGCTAATATCACGATAAGAACCTATATCCTAACACTATCTCACTATGCACATTAGGTTCAGTCCTAACATTCGATCTCGGATTTCTATTGGTTCCTCAAAACTGGGGTCAAACATTAGGGTCAAATCTCTAACTAGCTCTTAGCAGTGCCTATACTACTCTTAGGTCATTCATGACTATAATAAGAAATAATGGTAAATTATTCTATAGGTGAGGGACACTAGGGTTTATTAAGCGTTCTACTTAGAGGTGTGTGTCAATATCCTAGATGTATTCTTAATAGGAATGTTACCCTATTTATCATTCTATCAACAGGGACTTCTATATTCTAGGACAAGGCTACACTCAAGGAACTAATGAGAAGGCATATGAATCAAGCAGGATGCAATTATTCAACAGAATGGATTGGAAGAAGGATGAGTCATAGTCAGTTGTGGATGAGATCCTATACTCTAATCCTAGGTGCTGGTTTGCTCGGTACAACAACGTAACCGAAACAATATGCTCTTGACCTGCATGGGCCACCACAAAAACCATGTCACGCCCCAGTCCCAAATTATCGAGGGACTAGACACGTGGCAATGGCCAGCAGCACACACTGATGGACAACCCAATTTAATGGATCCATCATGGCGTACTTAAGCTATAAAATAAAGTCTACTATAACATGCTATAACTAATCTCATCCACAGAAGATAAATATGATCAACAACAATAAGAAATAAAAATCAATAACCTGTCTCATCAAAGTACTTCGGGGAACAACCCGATATAAATCTGATACGATGGTTCAACAGACCAAAACATAAATGTCTGAATAAAGTAGATACTGAGTACGAAACACAGATACTCAGGAAAATTCTTCAGCCAACAACTCATCCTCGGGAATCGGTACAGCTCCGGTATCAACTCCTGCTCCTGCTTCTGCTTCTGCTGCTGTCCCGTAAACCTCGGGATAAAAATCGTCTGATAATCCTGGAGACATAATCCGAATCCAGGTCCTCAGGGGACATAGCAAGGTACAAAATAATACAAGCCAAAATAAATGCAGTACAATAGTAAATGAACAAATAGGATAAATATGTAACTATGTATGTGAAATACAAGTGAGAGCATCACTAGTACTCAAGCTGAGACCACTATAAGCTCTGTGTCGGGGAGCCGGTAGCAGTAATAACACGTAATGTGCCTAGCTCTGATGTAGAGTCTACGGCCTCACAATAATAAGTATATATAAATAAAATAGCCTGTAGCCTATGTGTCTCTCCCCACCCAATGTAACCACACGTCTCATGTCCATAACGTCTCATTTTTATGTCACGCGAGATCATATCTAATGCAACAAGTCATATAATATCTATGAATATAATGTCTATGTCAAAATCCTATAACCTACACAGAAATACCTTGAATATCTCAAGAAGATTCTGTCTCATGAATAGTGTCAAGTGTCCTGGGTTATGATGTACTTGACAAGACAAGTACGAGAATATAAAGGGTCACGATATCCATCTCTAGGTGACGTTACCAACTTCGCGTACGGTGTTGGCACCCGACTATTAATCGGACGCTAAGTAAGTCACACGGTCCTAGGTCAAGCATGTACAACAATATAATGAATCAAGAAAATATATAACAAAACTGTAAAGTTTGGCAAGGTACACTTGCCTGAGGTTTGAATACCAACAGCTGTCCCTGTATCAGTGGATTCTGCAGGTACTCCTCCAAAAGCTGTAATATACATCACCATCAGATTCAGAAAATATCAAATAGCTAGAAACACCTGTCCTTGAGTCCAATTTGGACACAAGGGCAAAAATGACAGTTTTTGGTCAAAGCGGGTTCCACATGTGGCCCACTTCGTACCGAAAAATGTGTCCGAACCAATGGTCTCCAAATTCATCAAACTTAGTGTCAATAGGTCCAGAATGATGATACGAACCCAACGGAACTTCCAGATGAGTCGATCACAAAATCGTCGGTCAAGTAGAGCCGAGGGGCCCACGATACACGATTTTGTCAACGTTCTCAGAATCGAACCAAACTTGGGTCACAGGACCAGCGTATTACTACGAGTCTGATGGCGCATGTTTCTTTTCGATCCGACATGTGTACACAAAGTTATGACGTGTTCCAGAATAGGCAGATACGAGGCGTTGTCAGCGGATTCGTGTTGATTCCGGTGTGCACGCACATCCAAATCAACTTCTGCGAATTCCCGTACGTCCGTATCAACGGCACGCACCTTTCAGTAAAGACCACACACGACCAAGTCGTCCCGTTTGGCGGGGCGTACTCAGTTTCGAGGAAAAATAGGGTTCTGTTTTTCCTGTTTTTGGATCGCGGTTTGCGATCGCCACGGGACGCGACGCACCGAGCGGGTTGTACGGGCATCGAGAGGGTTACAGAGCCTACGCGTCACAACTGATGGAACAAAAAATGGAGCAACGAGGAGAGAGAATGGGTTACCTGAACAGGGCTATGTAGAACTAGGTTTTCTCGTGTCCGCGAGGAGATGCGACACAAATGCACAGTGCTGCTGTGTCCGGGTACGGCTGTGTCTGGGTTAGGGTTCATGCGGAGACTCGCCAGAGCTGCTCATGGAGGAAGGCGGCTAGGCGCTGCTATGGCGGAGGTTCACGGGGAGTTCGTCGGAGGCTCCGGAGGGGTCGTGGAAGAGCGGGGCGGAGATGGATTGGTGGTGGTGCAGGGCTGGGGGTTCGATGTTGGAGCGGGGAGAGGGGGTTTCGTTGGTAGAGGTCGAAGATAGAACTGGGCGGCCGGGGTTCAGTTCGAGCGGGGCGTTGCGGGTCGGGGAACAGCGGAGGACAGCGAGGGGTTCAGACGGTGGTCGAGGGCTGTGGGTTTTCGTCGGGAGAGATGGTGGAGAGGAAAGGCGGAGAGGTTAGGGTTCAGGCGACACGTCGGGGGGGGGGAGTTCTGGAGGAGGAAGACTAGGCAGGAGGCTAGGGCTAGGGCGTCCGAGGGTGACCGGAGCGGGCGCTGCGGGTTGGGCGGAGGAGAGAGATTAGGTTTCCGGCGACGGAGCGGGGAGATCGAGGGGTTTTATAGGGCCGCCGGAACAGTAAAAACATTAGGATTAGGATTAAGGTTTCGGCCGGGTTAACAGGTCCGGGTCGGGTTCATTTCGGATCCGACCCGACCCGTTAAGAGTGGGTTCGGTTTAGTTTGGTTCTTTTTGGTTCGGTTCGGGTCGGTTTGGTTTATTTGAAATAAACCGGTTTAATTCAGAATTTATTTTGGTTTAATTTTAACTGGGTTGTTAGGGCTTTAAAAATATTTTCGGGGTCCAATAAATTTCCGAAAAATTACCCTATGTCTAGTTTTTCATTTTACACCCAAAAATATTATTTTTATAATATTTTAATGTTAATTAACAATATTTAAAAATCATTTAATTACAAATACCTTAGTTTTATTTAGTTAAAAATCCCAAAAAATTACAGAAAATTGTGAAAAATTGTTTTTAAAAATTCCTGAAAAATCAGGGGGTTTACACATTGGTCAACCCAAACGGCATCACCAAGAACTCAAACTGCCCATAACGAGTCTGAAAGCTGTCTTTGGGATGTCTTTCCTCTTCACTTTCACCTTGTGGTACCCTGACCTCAAGTCTATCTTGGAGACTACTATCGCTTCGCTCAACTGGTCAAACAATTCATCTATCCGCGGTAATGTGTATTTGTTCTTGATAGTGAGGTTATTAAGTGCCCTGTAGTCGATACACATACGTACCAATCCATCCATCTTTGGTACAAACAGTACCGAAGCACCCCATAGTGATGAACTAGAATGGATAAAGATTTTGTCTTGTAACTCATCCACCTGCTTCTTCAACTCCGTTATTTCGCTATTGTTTACTCTATAGACGTGCTGAGAGATCGGCTCTGCGCCTGGCACTAAATCTATAGAGAATTCTATATCTCTGTCCGACGGCAACCCCGACAACTCCTCTGGAAAGACATCTAAGAACTCCGCAATCAATGAATATTATGGCTCATGCTCCTTGACCAAAGCTCCACAGAAATCGCCCTCGCTCTGCTCTGCTCCTCGGACGAACTCGAACTCTGGCTCTCCTGGCGTCTGAAATAAAACTCTACCTCTACGAAAATCGATACTGGCGTGATGTCTACACAATCAATCCATCCCAAGTACTATATCGTAACCCAGAAGTGGCATTACAAGTAAATATACGCTCAGCTTACGGCCTCCCACATAAACTCTCTGGTTCTTGCAAACATCACTGACCAGGATGATGCCACCCTCGGTCGTGATCTTACAAGTACTCACCATTGGTTCAGACTCAAGATGATGTCTCAGAGCAAAAGATACAAATACAAAGCTTTGAGAAGCACCAAAATAAAATAAGGCATGAGCTGGAAAAGAATCAAGTAAGACTGAACCTACTATAACGTCTTCGAATGGCTCTGACTCCTCCATGGTCAGGGCAAAAGCTCGTCCCTGATGTGCACCTCTCTGCTGATGCTGGTGCTGCACGAACTTCTGCTACTGGGGCTACTGCTGTCCCATCGGATGTCTCGTGGGTATCCTCTTGATCAGGGCTATATCCTGAGTTAAAGGAGCTAAGGTCTTGGGACAATCCCTCAGCTGGTGATCTGAAAATCTGCAAAACAAATACTGCCCAAGCCTCTTCCTGCAAACATCCCATCCGTATCCTTCCTTCTTACAGAAGGGGCAAGCACGAGCTGGCTGGACTGGCCTCTGCATCTGGTACGTCTGTTGTTCGGGTGCTCGGATAGGCGCATGGAACTGCTGCTCGAAATAGGGCTTCTTGGCTGGACCTGTGCTGCTGCTGCCACCAAAAATATCTCGGTCTCTCTTGGGCCTCCAACTCAGGTCTCTCTCGACCTTGCGAGCCTCCCTTAAGATATCTGGATACGTCTTGTGGATTAAAGAAATGAGAGCCTTCACTTTCCAGTTCAGACCCTCTCTGAATTTACTCGCTCGGTTCTCAGGATCTCTCACCATATAGTCTGCATATCTGCTCAACCTACCGAACTCGGCGGCATACTCCTCCACCGACATGTTCCCCTGGTGAAGGTTCTGGAACTGTCGCTCCAAATCAAGTCTCTAGGTGGGCGAAAAGAACTTCCTTCTGAACAAGTTCCTGAACTCACCTCATGTCAATCCTGGATCGGCGATCTGTGGCTCATTCTGGAACCAAGTACTGGCGATGTCCATCATCTGCAGTCCCCTTGCCTCCACCATCAGGTCCTCCGCAAGGCGGGATAAGCTCATGACGCGCTCCATGCTCTCCAACCAGTCATCCGCATATATGATGCCCTATGTCCCTTTGAAAGGCCGGGGATCCAACTTCTTGAATTCATGTATAGTACCGGGCCTGGACTGTACCTCTTGTGGCTATGGTGGTGCGGTCCTCTCTACGGCGGTGATGGCCACCTAGTGAGCATTCTCAATGCCCTGTCTCATCACCTCAGTCTGTCGGTTCTGTACCTCAGCCTGGGCTCTCTGGGCCTCCATCATCTGCTAGAAAAGTGCGAACAACTATGTAGCATCAGCTAGCACTAGCGGTGGTGGCAGAAGTCCCTCAGAAATAATTGGAGCTACCTTCCGAACTGGGGGAGGAGCACCCCCAAAGGCGGCTGTTGAGACTCCCACCTGAACCGGTGAGACGACCCTCTCAACTAAAGAAGAACCAGTAGTAGCTGCTACCCTCTCCGCAGTAGGCCAGGAAGCATCTGAGGAAGTTATCGCTGCTCTCGAGCAATAGAATCTGATCTTCGGAGGCATCCTGAAGACAGATTGAAAAATATGGAATCAATATTGAATATAATACGATATCATCAAGGAAGGACATAACTTAATTCAAAATAAAAGACAATATTCAATAGATAAGGATTTGCAAAAACATATATTGGGATTTTTCATAGATGTTATTAAGTAAACTCTCAGCCTAAATCTTGTTTCATAAAGCAGGCTCGTAGCAGTACTCTAGTTGAGCACAACTACGATATCTATCTAGACCTGCATGGACCACCACTGAAAACGTGTCATGACCCGCACCCGAATATTTGAGCATGAGTACATGGTTACGCCCAACCTACACCACATAATCTGTGGTAGAACGATGTCTGGATTATTTCTAACTATCTAACATATCAACAATATAATATGGTACCTGTCAATCATCTCAACTGCAAATGGAGGAGCAATATGGTATCTCACAAGTATATCAAATCTCAATCATAAAACAAACTAAGGATGGATAATGCACGAATGAAATAGCGAAGGAAAGAAAGATACAATCCATAATATGAAATAATAGTACATCTGTGAATCTCAACAAGAATAGTCTAATACAAGAATCACCAAACAATAATCTAGACCTCCTCGGTCACTGGTACTACGTCCTCTAGATCTAGGAGAGTATCCTCTAGAGTCTCACCCTCATGTGGGCCGTAATACATGGGACACAGCTCCTCTAGCCAATCATCTGAAAAATATATCCAGTCAGGATTGGAACAAAGTACATACCTCTAAAAGTAGTTTCAAATACATAATCGAGCATATAGAACAAGCAATAAAAAAATGATACAAGATGCACAAGTAGAAAGAATATATAATACAGGGTGAACAAGCAATAAGCACAATAAAAATTGGAAAGTAAATACGAGAAATATCTGTAAGTAGAGAACAAGAATACTATCTATGTGGTTTAGAGTGCAAGTTTGTTATGTGATCGGCTTAGGTTGCACATGAGGTATAAAGGTTACTCCATTATGCGTGAGGTGTATAATCGACATGGACATGAGATCAAGATAGCTTTGATCACATAACCAACTCCTACTCCCCCTCACCAACCAATACTCATGGATCCAATCATGACACGTTACGTACATGATTACGATATGGTCACACTAGCACACGAAATAGTGGATGCACAAGAAGCACATAAAATTAATACCCGATGCACACGATAAAATACATGTGACTGTGTACCCGTTGAACACGGTAAGGGATAACACCTCCTGACGGGATCCACATAGAACCATTCCATGAAATCACTGTGTCGGAAATCAATGTATACAATTCTAGAACATGTATATATACAATATTATGAATTAAAAATATTTAGAGAAATGTACTCGCCTAAAGTCCTGAGCAAAGTGTGTCTCTCGATGCCCAAGCTGGTGTCTCACAACCTATATATGGCATGTTGCATCAATACAAGGTTCGATAATGAAAATAAATGAAGTTGATAAAATTCTAGGTCGATACACCATTTCTAAGTCAAACCGATAAAATCTAGGTTGCAAGAGTCTAATGCTAATCACTAAGTCGATACATTATGAAGCTATGATATATAAACTAAGCTAAGAATAAATAAAGCATTCAAAGAGCCGCATCCTAAGATACGTAAGTTTCTAATTATGAAAATAAGGTTTTATATCTATATGTTCAAGTAAATTATAATAACTATATCAAAACATTTTAATTTGGATACCTTGGCCTTGCACCAATGTGTATCACACCTAACTCGATACCCAATACCAATACCTTGGGTATCGACTCAATACCTTGGGAATACCTTGGTATCTCAAGGTAACCCAACACCTAGTATAACTAATACAATATATAACTAAATACTATAATATCTAGTTACTAACAAACAACAAATACAAGTATATATATACATATATTTATACTAACTACTTACTAGTACCATAATATATATCAACTACCTATCATTAATACCAAAATCATGCCTAGATATAGCTTAACTAGTATATATATATATATATATATATATATATATATATATATATATATATATCACTGCTAACAGTATAACAAATACTATACAAATCTATCTACTATAAATCACTAACTCAAGGTCAAGCTAAACCAATACCCCAACTCAATACCCAATAAACTTATCTCAGATACATAACTAACTAATAACCAAGCAACTAACACAATTACTAACTACTCTACATACCAAATACTTAGCTAACAACCCAAAACCCAACTAAACTAAACTAATACACTGATATTCTACTGATACAAAGACTAGTGTTGCTGTCTCTGTTGGTTCTCTTCACTATACAGATGCTGCACTCCCTCTAAGTTGAGTTTCTGCTGCACTGTTGTTCCATCGTGAAGTTTCTGCTGTACTGCAGCTCCATTCGTTTAAGTGTGGACTGCACACAGGAAACTGGTGGTTGCTGCTCTCTGGTCTTCAGGTGTGCAACCTATGTTGCTGTCCTTGGTCTTTATTCTTCATTTGCCTATGCACTGCACTGTTGCAGTGTACAGATACTTGCTGCAGTGCTAGTTCAATATTCATTAGATATCCAGTCTATACAGTGACTGATGGTCCTGTATCGAATTCCCTGAAGTGTGCCACTGCACACAGTGGTTGATCTCTGTGTCGAGTCCCCCCCTCACTCACTCAAGCACACACAGACACACAAATCAATACTTAACACATATAAACACTGACACGACTATGAATATATAGCTATACTTATAATTACACACAACTACATACACTACTCTCATAAGTATATCACTATATATGTAATCAACACACAATACATTTAAATATATAAGCCTACACCTATATATATATATATATATATATATATATATATATATATATATATATATATATATATATATATGTATAACTACAGACACTAATATATATATATATATATATATATATATATATATATATATATATATACACTTAATCATAAGTGCCCAAATATATACCAACATATATATAGACCTATATACATAGTTATATATATCTACCTAGATACTCATATATACACACATAGACATACGTATATACATAAACCCAAAATTCTCAATTATATACTCCAAATAATACATAGATAGTATATACATATATAATTACATATGCACGTATAGTAAATAAGCCAAACAATAAACACATGGAGTGCATCACACCCGTATCACACTTCCTCTATGATACGCTTGCGATACGGCTCCAACACACAACCAAACGCATCTCGGAGGACACGTATAAGTCTAATACCTAAATTATGAACAATATGTATAGTAATTAGAGTGTCTACGTGTCCGTATTACTATGTGATATGCACAAGGCCCCGTGTTTGAGAAAAACTCCCAAAATCAACCCGTTTCGTCAAATTGACGAGATACGTCCTACACGTATCCAATTATGGATACGACACTAGTCACAGACAAATAGTCAAGTGTCAATTAGATTTATTAGATCTAATAACAAGTACTACATGTACCAATCTCGGAATTCCTCTAAAATTGGCACCAATTTGGTCATAACTTCCACCGTAGGTCTCCAATTGACCCAAAACTAAATCCTATGGGTAGCCTATGCATGTGGGTTGGTTTCTCATAGTAAAATCTCATATCTGGACTCTATTAGAAGGGTAAAAACTAAATTTTACCTATTGGGAGATGGATTCCCAATGAAAAGTCCCCAATTGACAAGTAGCTCCTCTCCTTATAGATCTTAGCCTCCTCTTCTTTGCTCCTTGCTTCCTTCTTGTAGATCCTTGGTGTAGAAACCTCAATGATAAAATTAGAAGGGAATTGGTGAAGATTGGTGGAGAATTGATGAGGGAATAGAGGGAATTTGGAGAGGGAAATTGTAGATCTAGAATTGAAAAATTAGAATAAAAATGAATAATTTTCTTTCTCCTCAAGGAGGGGGCCGACCTATATACAGTCTCTATACAATGTGAAAAGTCACAAATATCCCTTTGGATCTTTCATGAAGAAATTAATTAGGGAGAGAAAGTTCTAGTCTAATGGTTTCACTAATTAATCAAGCCGCATAATTCATAGGCCTAATTCATGTGCTCAACTTAGACTAGTCTAAAAGTTTATTTCATGCTTTCTACATAAATGGTTAGGTCCACTAAATAAGTCCAAAATAAATCTACACTAGCAATAAATAATAATACAATAAATAAATAAATCATGCCATGCACAAATATTAATTATAATAATCCTAAAATAAAATACAGTTAAAATATATGAACTAAATAACAGAAATAAAATGCACGCACCATATGGAATATAAATCACAGTACAATGGTAAGGTATACTTCCCTGGCAATTCCCTGGCAAGAAAGCTACATAATATAAACGTCCAGGTGTCAAGTACAAAGGATCAGAAATTATGGCCTCTTAATGAACGTCTCCGGATACTGGAAAAAAATCACCAACGTTCCCAGAATCAGCGATATAGCTAGAAAACACTACCCTTTTGTCCAATTTGGACACAGGGGCAAGACGATAATTTTGGGACTAAACGGGTCCACATGTGGGCCACTTTGCACCAAAATGCGTGCCAGAGGTAAAGGTCTCTAAATGGGACAAATTATAGGTCAAACAAATTCTAAACGTTGATACAAACTCAAAAGTATATCCAATTTTGTATTTTGGAGAGCCAATCACAAATTTGCCCTTAAAGTCAAACTGTAGAGCCCGCGAATAGGCGGGTTGGTCAACTGTCTCAGAATCGCATGAAACTTGGGTCATAGGACCAGCGTGATACCACGAATCTAATGGCATAAGTTTCGTCGAATTCCGACGAGCATACACAAAATATAGTAATATTTTACTAAAGTCATGATATGGAGACTTTTTACGGATATAGGTTAATTTTGACGCGCACACACGTCTGAATCAACTTTTGCGAAAGCCCACACATCAGGATATACCTTACGCGCCTTTCGGTATAATTGGTACACGACAAGGCGGTCCCTTTTGGCAGGGTGCACTCCATATCATAAAATTTTAGTTCTAAAAAATCAAGTTTTTGGTTGTTTTGGAGGCCGAATAATTTAACACATAAAACAAATTAATAAAAACTAAAAGAACAGAAATATTCTCGGTTATATTGAGAAAAAAATCCTTTAATTAGTTTTTGAAAATATTAAACGAGTTGGTGGCAAATTTGGTGTGAACATGGGAGGTTTGGGTTAAAATTCTGGACTATTTTTTATCAGTTTTTCGGCCAACTTTTGGTCGACTTTTCGACCAATCCAGGACACGAAAACTCATCCCGCTTAAAGGAAAATCCTAGAGGGTTAGGTTGTGAACGTACACGGACAAACTGCTCACAAAAAGAATCAAAGATGAGGGAGATATGATACCTTAAAGTATGGACGTCAGAGCGGTGCTGCTACAAGCGTGCGCGTACGCGGGCGGGGGCGGATGGCTCGGGGTGGCGTTCGCCGGCGGGTGCGGTCGATCGCCAGTCGTCGGAGTCGAGGTCTAGGGTTAGGGTTGGATGGTTTAGGATTTAAGTATATATATATATATATATATATATATATATATATATATATAGAGAGAGAGAGAGAGAGAGAGAGAGAGTGAATCGGGATAGGGGTTTCCTGCGGGGGGAGGGGGGGGGGGTTGCTGGGGTAGTTAGTTTTAGGGCTTTTTTTTATTACCTTTTTCTTTTCTTTTCTTTTTATTTCTTTTCTTTTTTTTCTTTTCTTTTTTTATTATCATTATTATTATTATTATTACTATTATTGATAACTATATAATTATTAACATATATATATTTATATATATATATATATATATATATATATATGAGGTTATAAAAAAAATCTAAGAAGAATATTTGCACACAAAATAAATTCAAGAAAATTTACTTTGTAAAGCTCTAATAAAATACTACACCCAAAATATTTTAATAAATATTTTATAATTAATAATTAAATATTTATCTAGTTATAAATCAAATAATTATATTATCTAATTAACTTAGTAAATAATTAAATGAATATTCAACAAAATAGGATAACAGTAAATAATATGCAATTTTACAAAAGGAATTTACCTAATTTGGCACGGGGAATTATGGGATGCTAATTGTAGAAAAGTTGTAATTGAAAAATAATCACAATTAAATTATATATCTAAATTATCTAAATATTAAGACACAATCTATGATTGTTACACTAATGTTATACTAATACCAAGGGATCGAATTTTTTTGTCACAAAAAGATCCTACAGGTAGTGTCTCCTGTGTAGGCTATTTTCTATAAAGGGAGATACAAAATTTAGGGCCATCCTATATTATTAATGTCCAAACCACGGTGAAGTGTCCTAATAAAATCATTAGATTTTATTTAATTTAAAAAATAATCTATAACAAATACAAAAAATATAAAATACACACAAGATACATATTTTTGGATAAGGAAATTTATAATCTACCCAACTTAAAAGAATTTTATCCTCAAAATTAAAAATAAGGCGTGATTTGCTAAATCCTTCATATTCATATATAAGGCAAGTCAATCGCAATCTCTACCAAAAATTTAAATAATAAAATCTATTCAAATCCATTGCAATCACTTCAAAATTAAAATAACCACTGTCCAAATCAGAATTTAACCTATCGTAATCTCTTCTCAATTTTTAAATCATCAACATCCAATTTTAAGTAAAATCCATATAACATCTTCAAGATTTAAATAACCCATATCAAATTTTATATCACAATTTTCAACTATTATAATCTCCTCTAGATTTTAAACAATGCACAATTCTAATCAAATCGTATTCCTATTTTCAACTTATGAATTTTTGTACTCTTCAAATTTTAAATTCAACTTCCATCCTCAATATTTCAAATAGGTGATCCAACAATCAAATTTTAACTTTTAATTTAAATCATCAAACTATAAAAATTTGAGTTCAATCCATCAATGCTCATGTTTAGAGTTCTATATTTTTTTCCTCAAAATTTAAATCGTTGATTCAATCTCTAATATTCAAAATTTAAATCATGTACTCAAATTATAAATATTTGGTTCGCAATATCGAGATATCGAAATTCATTAAATCCCCATCATCTTAATCATTCTTCTAAAAAAATTCTCAAAATTAAAATGACTTAAATCTCTCAATCTAATCTTACTTGATCACAATCTAAAAAAAAAATTCACCTCAAGTTGACAATGCGACTTCTACCAAACTTGGAATTTATCGATCTATCACATAAGGCTATACATTTAAGAAGAAGTTCCTTAAATTATTTAATCGTGTTATTCAATCCTCAAAAATTTTAACACCAAATATATTATATGTGATGTGCCCTTAATTACGAAAGATAGTCACGAAGTAATACGATTGGCCTATGGGGTATGTTTAGTACTCTCCGTGTATCAAACATATACCAAGCACGAACGTTCGTCTTTCCAAAATAGGGGAAGATGGAGAACAATAATAAAGAATTCAAGGAGGAGGTGATAGAATACAAGTACGGGGTTCAAGGCAATTTTAAGAATTCAAAAGAGAGTTATCAAGGCAGTTGTGGATTAAAATCTTATTTTGGTAAATTCTTATTTGCATGTTCATATCAGAACAATTATGTACATGATATGATATGCTCTGACCTGTCTAGAGGGCAAGTATATTCGTCTACTAGTTAATTATATATCTCAATCTACGTAAAGTAGTCATGTGAAGAGCGAACCAAGCGCACTAAGGTTAGCTACACCATAATACACTGATTCTGATTTTAGACAATGTATTAGAGTGTGCACCCAATAATACATATATCATGATCAAGCTCGATAAAAGAGGAAGGTTGCAAAACTAGGCTATAATAGAAGCATAGGTCGAGGTAGTTTAGAAAATATAAGTACGCTGGATTATGATGAAAGAATGTACAAAATAATTCAAGTTCACAAAGAAGATAAGACTTGTCTGGTGTTGTGCCTCTATAGTTGCCATACTAACTCCTTGTCTAAGTCTCAAGTCGACCAAATGGGGTATGGGCTTCTAAGTTCTACAGTCTGGATAAACACTATCTTCTTATGCTAGCCTATAGTTGGTGTTATTCAATTACACTTCTTTAATGGGTCAAAATGACTATGTGATACTAGGTTGTGAGGCATACTACCCAACTTATAAGAATTAACTAATAGTATAACTGCCTTAAGGGGAATCTACAAAATAACCTTGTCCTTGTAAATAAAGTAGAACTCTTATTGGGGTACACGAGGAAAGATTTTGGTACCTATTAGGGTATTCTATTGCATTATATAGGTAATGGTCATCTTAAGTCTTAATTATAGTGTTTATAGAACAAAAGCGTTAATATTAAGAATGGAGAAGTTACTGCCTCTCAAGTGAAAGAGGATATAACTTGTATGGAGATATGTGGAACAGATTACTTGATTTGAAACTAAAAGATAATCATAAAATTATAATCTAAATGAACGACTCAAACTATCAAGTTCTAACTACTAAGCACATAATTTCAAATTTTAAGATTAATAACTATAATCCTAGCAAACTATATATCTAAATATAAAAGAAAATCACTTGACCTACAATCAGAAGGGTTAGGTGGCACTAATTGAAAGATGAAGAAAAAGTTTTAGTCGTCGCACAAATAGAAAGCGTTAAGGTTTCGGAGGAACAAGATATATTAAATAGAGAGACTCTTGATAATATCATAGTTTTCTATGAAAAGGTGGTATGCTAATCTCTGTGTTCAAAGTATGATCAAGAAAAATATTCTATTCATTCCTCTTGGCTTCCTAAGGTACTATTCTGCTAATATCAAGACAAGAAACTAAATTTATAGTTCTCTAATACTATCTCACTATGAAAGTTAGGTTTAGTCCTAATATTCAACCTTGGATTTCTATTGGTTCCTCAATACTAGGGTCAAATAATATGGTCAAATTTCTAACTAACCCTTGTAGTGTCTATACTACTCTCAAGTCCTTCATAAATATATCAAGGGATAATGGTCAATTAATCTACAGGTAAGGGATGCTAGGGTTCATTAGGTATTCTCAACTTAGTAATGTGTCAATATTCTAGTTGTATTCTTAGTAGGAATATTATCCTAATTATCTCCTAACCCTAACAATAATGATTTATATATTCTGGCTGGAGGCTATACTCAAGGAACTATTAGGAAACTACATGAATCAAGCAGGATACAATTATTTAAATAGAACGGATTGAAAGGAAGGTGAGTCATAGTCAAATATGGATGAGACATAAAACTCTAATCCTAGGTGCAGGCCCGCTTGGTACAGTTATGTAACCAAAACGGCTAACTCGACCTGCATGGGCCACCACAAAAATATGTCACGCACCAGTCCCAAAATATGTAGGACTAGGAATACTTAAGTATGCCAGCGTTATGTATATGGAGACTCCAATATATGGAAACCATAACACATACGTACGCTGTATTATGAACAATAATTCACAAGTGGTATATATTTGTCACAAGTCACAGGGCATAACTAAATCTCATCCACAAAAATAATCATAAAGAAATGACTAACCAATCAGCTATATAACTGAATCAAGTATAAAATGCTTGATAAGAACAATTAGTTGGGTGGAGACAAATCCACTACCAAACTAGAATATAAAAGTAAACATAATAAGTAAATCTGATGAACAAAGAGGCTCAAAGAGAAGACCTCCTCGAAAGAGATCGAAGTAGCAAGTCCTGATCCGTGCTCCTGCGAATAGTCATGATCGTCTATACCTAAAAAAAGACCAGATCCTCAGAGATACATAACAAGATACATAGAAGCATGCCAATAAAATACTGAAGCTAAACATCCAAAGGGTCGTCTAACCACCTATGTGAATGCACTTTGAGAACAACTTTCTAATACCTGGGCTATCTGGCTAAAATAGGATTGGCATGATTCTCTCGAAGAATTAGGGGCCTAAAAAGCATGACTTCTTTTGAACGTCAGAGGCTGCGTGTAGATAATATATAGGGGTCATCTGACAACGCATCTCCGGCGGAACGTGCGGGTTACACCAGGAAAGTAAAAAGGAGCTCAAACGCCTTACTTGTTGTTCTCCCTACCCCATGCTCTATGCATGTCATATCCATGACACGATGAGACCTCTAATAACTGCCAAGGCTTCTAATTATGCAAATTCTATCAGCAGTTATCTCTATCCGTCGCACGTCCCATACGTACTGGTGATCAGCCGAATATGCAAGTTCGTGTCCTACATGAGACTCACACTCGTGTAACAACTGTGCCATGACCAATAAAACATAAGAATGCCTCATGATCATGTGGTGGTCTCATAAAACTAGATCGACATGTATAGTATATAATAAAGATAAAATACGCTGTCACCGTCGTTGCACCCAAGTTATTCTTGGACGTGCAGTTTATATAGCAGTTAAAATATATAAACTAAATAACAAAAATAAAATACGTGCACCATATGGAATGTAAATTACAGTACAATGGCAAGGTATACTTGCCTGGCAAGAAAGCTGCGTAATGTAAACGTCCAGGTGTCAAGTACAGAGGATCAGAAACTATGGCCTCCGAATTAACGTCTTTGGATGCTAAAATAAACATCACCAACGTTCCCAGAATCAACGATATAGCTAGAAAATACTATCCTTTCGTCCAATTTGGATACATGGGCAAAACGGTAATTTTGGATCAAAACGGGTCCACAAGTGGGCCACCTTGCACCGAAATACGTATCAGAGGTAAAGGTCTCTAAATTAGACAAATTATAGGTCAAATAAATTCTAAATATCGATACGAACTCAACGGTATATCCAATTTTGAATTTCGGTGAGACGATCATAAATTCGTCCTTAAAGTCAAACTGTGGGGCGCGCAAATAGGTGGTTTGGTCAACTGTCTCAGAATTACGTGAAACTTGAGTCACAGGACCAGTGTGATACCATGAATCCAATGGCGCAAGTTTTGTCGTATTCTGACTAGCGTACACAAAATGGGATGATATTTTATAAAAGTCATGATACGAGGACTTTTTACTGATACGGGTTGATTCTGACGCGCACACACGTCTGAATCAACTTTTACGAAAGCTCACACGTCAGGATATCCAATACGCACCTTTCGGTGCAATTGGTACGTGATTAGGCGGTCCCATTTGGAGGGTGCACTCCGTATCACAAAATTTTAGTTTTAAAAAATCAAGTTTTTTGTCGTTTTGGAGGCCGAATAATTTAACACATAAAAGGAATTAATAAAAACTAAAAGAACAAAAATATTCTCGGTTATATTGAGAAGAAAATCCTTCAATTAGTTTTTGAAAATATTCAACGGTTTGGTGGCAAATTGTGTGTGAACATGGGAGTTTGGGTTGAAATTTTGGACTATTTTTGGTCAGTTTTTCGGCCAACTTTTGGTCGACTTTTCGACCAATCTATGACATGAAAACTCGTCCCGCTTGAAGGAAAATCCTAGAGGGTTATGTTGTGAACGTACACGGGCAAACCGCTCACAAAAAGAATCAAAAATGAGGGAGATATGATACCCTGAAGTATGGACGTCGGAGCGGTGCTGCTGCACGCGTGTGCGCGGGCGGGCGAGGGCGGACAGCGTGGGGTGGCGGTCGCCGGCGGCTGCGGCGGCGCAGGGCGGCAGCTTCGGTCGGTCGTCGGTCGTCGGAGGTCGAGGTCTAGGGTTAGGGTTGGATAGTTTAGGTTTTAAGTATATGCGTATATATATATATATATATATATATATATATATATATATATATATATATATATATATATATAGAGAGAGAGAGAGAGAGAGAGAGAGAGTGAGTGAATCGGGATAGGGTTGGATGGTTTAGGTTTTTTTTATATTATCTTTTTCTTTTCTTTTCTTTTCTTTTTCTTTTCTTTCTTTTCTTTTATTATTATTATTATTATTATTATTATTATTATTACTACTATTATTGATAACTTTAAAATTATTAACATATATATATATATGAGGTTATAAAAAATCCAAGAAGAATATTTGCACACAAAATAAATTCTAGAAATTTTACTTTGTAAAGCTCTAATAAAATATTATACCCAAAATATTTTAATAAATAATTTATAATTAATAATTAGATATTTATCTTGTTATAAATCAAATAATTGTATTATCCAATTAACTTAGTAAATAATTAAATAAATATTCAACAAAATAGGATAACAGTAAATAATATGTAATTTTACAAAAAAAGGAATTTACCTAATTTGGCACGGGAAATTATGGGATGCTAATTGTAGAAAAGTTGGAATTAGAAAATAATCACAATTAAATTATATATCTAAATCATCTAAATATTTAACACATAATCTATGGTTGTTACACTAATGTCATACTAACACCAAGGTATCAAATTTCTTTGCCACAAAAAGATCCTACAGGTAGTATCTCCTGTGTAGGCTATTTTCTATGAAGGAAGATACAAATTTTGGGGCCATCCTATATTATTAATGTCCAAACAACGGTGAAGTATCCTAATAAAATCATTGGATTTTATTTGATTTGAAAAATAATCTATGACAAATACAAGAAATACAAAATACACACAAGATACATATTTTTGGGTGAGAGAATTTACACCAGATGCTTGGTATGTCAGCAGGTAAAGGCAAAAAGATAAAGGCCAGGAGGATTACTACAGCCTTTACCCTTTCCAGAGTGGAAGTTGGAGCATGTGACGGTAGATTTTGTTTCAGGGCTTCCGTATTCTCCAAGAGGTAAAGATGCAATTTGGGTCATCGTTGACAAGTTGACCAAGTCACCCCACTTCTTGCCATTTAAATTAGGTACGTCTATGGAGAAGCTCGAGGTAATGTATGTGCGACAGATAGTCAGATTGCATAGAGTTCCTATGAGTATAGTCTCAGATCGGGATAGTCACTTCAAATCCTATTTTTGGAGGAGTTTGCAGGCTAGCTTGTGTACCCAGCTCAAGTTTAGTACCACATATCACCCTCAGACAGATGGACAGTCGAAGAGGACTATCCATACTCTCTAGGATATGCTTCAAACTTATGTTTTAAATTTTAGAGGCTCTTAGGAGGATTATCTTCACCTGGAAGAGTTTGTTTATAACAACAGCTACCAGGCCAGTAAAAAGATATCACTATTTGAGGCGTTGTATGGACGGAGATGTTGTACTCTGTTATTATTGGATAATTTTGGCGAGAGTGCCTTATTGGGACCAGAGATGGTCGTGGATGCAGATGAGAAGGTGAAGCTTGTCAGAGATAGACTTCGGGTGGCACAGGACAGACAACGACATTGGGCCGATAGCCATTGGAGACTTTTGGAGTTTGAGGTATAGGTTTTGTTTGTATTATTTGTGATTGCATATATTAGATAGAGTGCTAAGGCTGTGTTTTGTGATAGGTGAGCGATCTAGTGTTATTGAGGATTTTTCTGACACGAGGTATGATTCGATTTGGTAGAGGTAAAAAGCTTAATCTGCGGTACATCAGACCCTTCGGTGTTCTTGAGAGGGTCGATGCAGTGGCTTACAGACTAGACTTGTCGCCTGCACTGGAGGGAGTGCACAACGTGTTCCACATATCGTAGCTAAGATAGTACGTGGCAGTCCTTATCCATGTATTGGATCACTCGAAGATCGAGGTGAGTCTGACACTCAACTATCCAGAGCAGTCAGTGGAGATTCTGGATCGCAGGAAGAAGGTACTACATAACCAAACGATTCCTTTGGTACGCGTCGCATGGAGACATCATACTCTAGGGGAGTCTACCTGGGAGCGAGAAGCCGAGGTCCGTGAACTATATCCTTATCTATTTGAGCCATTAGGTTTTTTTTTTTGCTTGTTATGATTGCTTGTTGTAGTTGGTTCATTCCTTAAATTTTGAGGACAAATTTTTTCCAAGGATGGTAGGTTTGTCACCCCCACTTTTTCAAATGAGGATATTTTGGACATTTTGAATATCTGTTTATTTCTAGCGATTAATAATTATAACAGTGCTATTTAATTTATTTGTGCTTTGTATTATTTATTTATAGTAGTAGGCTAGCCTATTATTTAGACCTGTCATGACAAATTTGAGCTCAATATGGACTAGGCCCATTAAATCCATTTTCATTAGTTAATTAGAAGGATTAGCCTAATTTACATTATTTTAGAAGCTTGTCCAATATAGCCCTTCTTAATTGCTCTTCATTTAGTGAGGGGCAAATTAGACATCGATAATTGTTTGGAGAGGTAGAAAGCTAGGGGCCGGCCACATATAGCCTCTCCTCTCTCTCTCTCCTCTTCATGTGTTCATTTATTTTAAGATCCCCAATTTCTAGTTCCCTAATTCCTTTTATCTATTTTATCAATTCCTCTCAACTCATTCATATATTCTCTTATTTTTATACTCAAGGAGCATTGGAGCTTTGAGTAGCAAGGAGCACTTGGAAAAAGAGCTTTGACAAGGAGATTGTGTCCAGATCGTGTCCGTGGGGACAATTCATTGAGAATCCATCTTCCAATAGGTATAATTCTGAATTCACTCTTATTTTAGGTTCTAAATCATGTATTTAACCATTAGAAAATCTCCCATGGCATTGGGCTATCTATAGGAACAAATTCTAGGCTATTTGGTTGTGTATGATAATTTTTACATGCTAATTTGTGTCCAAATAGGAAAAATTACGAGATTGACACATCAATTGTATGTCATGAGACTAATTAGATCTAATTAGACTAAGATCGGGGTTATAGGACTAGGAACGTATCCACAAATAGATATGAGTAGGCCGTATCATGATATTTTATGATATCGTATGATACGTAGCTCTATTTTGGGTTATTTATGTGAATTCTTTTCAATTCCTAGTATAGCATGTTATATTAGTTATTATTATGAGTATTTGACATGTGGGGATAGTTATTGTGAGCGATTGAGAGTTTTGGTATTGTGGTTGGGTGCATTTCATGAATACTTTAGTTGTGTATTCTAGGTGTTTGCTTAAATGCCTCTAATGTATCATATAAAGATATGTATATGATAATAAGTGTGTGTGTATATATATATATATATATATATATATATATATATATATATATAAAAGTGTTTATGTGTGTGTGTGTGTGTGTGTGTGTGTGTGTGTGTGAGAGAGAGAGAGAGAGAGAGAGAGAGAGAGAGAGAGAGAGACAGTGAGGAGTGGTATCAGGTATTAGGTGTGCAGGAAGTACACACTTGTGCACTGCAATGATAGGCATGTTAAGTGTCCAAGAGTGGGTACTACCTTGTGAGACCTTAGGAGTGTGTGCTGTTGTGCATAACTTAGAATGCATGAGGGGGGAATTAGTGCTCGAGTATCTCTAATACTCAATAGTATTAGAGCTGTAACAACAAGATGGGAGAAAGGGATAGGATATTTTATGTTGGAAAATACAAGCAGCAACTGTGGCTTGGGCAAGTGGAGGAGTCACTGATGGGGAAAGTGAAAAATCAATACACTGCAAGTGATGCTTGTGAGTTACCCGTGTGTGTGTATGTGTGGCTATGAGGGTGTGCAATATGGACAATTATGAGAAAGGACAACAAATAGGAAGTGGCCAGTTCAGTCTGCAGTAAGAGGGTGTCTTAGTTTACAGTGAAGTGCATCAATAAAGAGGGGATATCTGCACAAAAGGTTGGAAGTAATAAAACAACAGTAACACCAATGTGCAGACTTACAAGAGAAGATGATATAGCAGCAGCATAGGAAAAGACTTTGGCAATATTTGAGAAGGGGAAGTGTAAGAAATAGCAGCAAGTGGTTTTGATGTTCATATAAAATTGAACATAGGTTGGGTATCAGGCTCGAGTGAGCAAGGAGCTTGATACATCATGTATCAGTTAAGTGAGTTAGTCATGCATGTCAGTTAGCCTTATAAGGAAGGGTAGTTTGTTAATTGATTCAGTATAGGTCTTAACATATTGATATCAGTTAAGTTAGATGACAGTTGAGAGATATATTAAGATGTCAGTTATTAGTATCAGTTAGTTGATTGATTCTAGTAAGCTAATGTTGTTAGTCAATATATATATATATATATATATATATATATATATATATATATATATATGTATATATATATATATATATATATATATATATATATAGTATTAATGAGTTTAGTTATATACTAGCTAGGGTATACTAAGTATTAGTATGGGTTAGATACTACGTTCTTGAGTTACCTTGAGATACACTAAGGTAATGTCAAGGTATTGACATTATCTTTAGGTATTGGTAGTATCTTTAGGTAATGTCAAGGTATTGATTATATCTAGGCTATACTCTAGTATCATAATATAGCTAGTATAGCCTAGATAAGTAGTATATGGACCCAATAACCTAGAGATAGACTCATACAACCTAGAAATAGCTAGTTTGACCTAGAGTTGATCTAGTTTGACTATTTGGACCTAGAAATGGCCTAGAAAGCATGTATTAATGCAGTTTAGCTCGTCATCACTTTATTACACCATTTGACATTATATTCCTAAATAGAATTACGTGACACCATCTTGGACATTGAGAGACACCTTTTCTCAGGACCCGAGGCGAGTACATCCCTTTGTTATTTTTCAGTCATGATAGAATAAATATCACAAGTTCTAGAACTATTTACTTGATTCTGACACAGTGTCTATACGGACTGGTACTAAATGTATCTTGTTATGGAATATTATCCCCTACCGTGTTCAGCGGGTACTCCTTTACATGTATTTTATCGTGTGTATCGGATATTGATTATCGTTTACTTCGTGTTCATACACTGTTAATGTTTAGTGTGCTTATATTTGTGTTCGTAACGTGTCATGATTGGATCCATAAGTTTTGGTTGGGGATAGGGGAGTAGGAGTGGTTATGTGATCAAGCCTAAGTGTATTCGTGTATATATTGATTATATATCACATGTGTAATCGAGTTACCATATTGTACTTATGTTCAACCCAAAATCGATCACATAACGAACTTGTACTCTATGGAATATTAGCAAGTTTATCTATTTCTATTACTTGCAGTTATTCATATTGTATGTTCATTCATTCCAGTACTTTACATGTTCACTCTATTTCATTTTCATTTCCTATTGCTAGTTATCTTGTATTCTTTTCTATTATTTGTCATATATGCTCTACCATATATTTGGAACTATTTTTTGAGGTATGTACTATCACGCCCATGTTTCGCAGAACAGATTCGTCCTCGCATTTGGTTTCGCAGAACCGATCGTTCTCGCTGGGCGTGATGTCGTACAAGTCTTGAATTACACTTGTACAAGACAAGAACGTGCACATTGTGTCAAAAATCTTTTGCAAACAGTTCCACAACAAAGGAGAAGATTAAAAAATACACATTTGTATAGGAAGAAAAAAATTCTTTTATTGATTCTTTGCAACGAAGTATAATTTTCTCAGCACCGAAATAAAAATGCCTGAACGTCTTACATAGCTTTCCATAAAATAATATTCTTATCCTATACATTATGCCCCTTTATTACTTCTTGGAAACTTAAAAATAGCCCTTTATCAATGCAATTATATTAATTTATAATAGTGGTATGAAACTTGTGGTATTAGTGGCTTTATCGATCATTGGACTTAGCAAGATTATAAGAGAACATTATTGATTATTGGCATGAAGGAGTAGAGAAGAAGGGACAAAATTGTTCACCAAATAGATAATGTCGAAAGAGAAAAGATGCTTGTCCGCTCAGGCTCCGGTCACGCGTCTATTGTAACGACCCGTTCCGCTCAAGCGGACAGACGATTCAAACAGAAAAAGTGCAACGACCCGACCCGCTTTGCTCTGCGAGAATACTCATTTGAGGCAAAAAGATTTTCAGACTTGGCCCTTCAGAAGTTTTGGCTTAGGCTTTCAGTGGCTCGCTCGGAGTATCGCTCGACCGAGGTAATTCATCACTAAGGTGGGTGGCTACGATGAACTTGTCTTTGCTTAGCCAACACACTTAAAATATGGACGATATATGCTAGTCGTTGGGTGAATCACCCCATGCATGCTAATAAAGAATACAACGCACCTAGCTAAGGGAATAACTCCACTTGTATTGCTTGTGTTAGCACATGGAAATGAAACTTTGCTTATATATGGACCCTCGCATGCTCCATTTGCCTTGTGCAACTAGACCCCGCTATGGCTCGAGTAGAACGATATACGTATACTCTGTAGTGCACTATTCACTTGCTATACTGCACGACCCTAGATTATGTCGCTCGGTATGTCCCTTTACGGTTTTACTCCTCGGCTTACCCTTAGGCCCGAGCAAACATAAATGCTTATATTTTTATAAAAATCCATGCTTGCCTGCTTATATGTTAACTTGTAATGTTGCCTCGATCCAATACTTTCCACAATAAAACTTATGTCACAATCAAGTAACACTATCGCATATCGTGCATGCATTTAGTTAGGCAAAAGACTATCGAATAGTCCTTCGGTACAATATAAAAGTTTACGGGACCGTTAGGTCACCAAGGCAGCCCCTGAACCAGGGGAATGCATCAACTCAACTTTAACTCTGAATGGGAATCATGTTAAGTAAAGCATAAGAATTACAGATCATAGAGCAAAGTTCATTCAGAAATTGAATCAAGAATTATCATGTTATGTTGTGAATATGGAATAACCCAAGACTTGAATGGTCACAGATAACTCATGCACGAGGTATCTGATTCCTCGGACGATCAGCGGGGCACCGGAATCGTACCGGCCTAAGAGGAAGGTCTGGTGTATTGCGTGCCAAAGTCGATTATGGTATGCGACGTCGTCTTTGGGCCGAGCAATACATGGTATTCGAGTCTTGGTAGAGCATACTACCTTGGACTAGCCGTTTACCCATAATAGTCATTTTATCGACGGGATGGCATGTAATAGCTCTTCTGTATTATCTGTTTGCCTGTGTGTTGCTCGTTTGTTTCAAGTAATGCACCCCATTCTGTCATGAGACTATAAATATGGTCCTTTATGGCTAAGCCAGTGACTTTTTGTTCATATAAATAAGGCATCCTCGCTTAGTGGCAATCCGCGTGCGAGTCATTGCATCGCATCCAATAATCTAAAACAGTATGATATGAGTATGAGACACTAGTGAGTGATAGAAACATTTGAACATCTAAAGGAACACTTTCAGATAATCTGTGTAACCCGTGCACCCGAAACATAACCTCGCTCATGACACTCATGTTTGCTTATGTTACTGTCCTTGGTTTTATATATGTCCGTGCTTGATTTAACTTGGTTTACCTTGGACAGGGAATGATGAATGGTAAGTTGGTAAGTCTTGTCGTATTCCTTATATCGCACGGCGCACTGCCACACGAGTTAGGCTTTTCATATATATGCCATAAAACTTATCCTAAGGCAAGACTAGAAAAATAACTTAATAGTTGGTGCACGGAACCTATATAACATGTTTGGATTTGTCGAGCGGGCGAGTAGCCTCCCCACCAGTGCATTCATGTACTGATAACCCACCAGATTGCTTACAGGGTGCGAGAGAACCGTGTTCGGTGCGGATGCCTCCTTTGTGCGTGCTAAGGCGTGGAGTTCACTCTGGAGCCTTGGAGCATTGCGTCCGAAACTGAAGCACATATACAAGTAAAATATTGGAACATCGCCTATGTATCATTCCACAAATATTGCCACTTGGAATATTTTTACTGTTTCAGAGAGAGGCTTGAGAGACTTGTAATCTCGGCCTAGTGCCGCCTGTAATACTTGTTCAATATCAATAAAGAGTTTTTTTACTTTTACTTGTGTTATTTAATGATTTCGCTATTGACGACTCTGTGAACTTGTTACCAATCGCCTATGCGTTTATTATTCTGCCGCACTCGGACAATCCGTACGACTCTGTGGCTTAGACCTCTTATCGCCTGCATGGACCACGGCCTTACATAGACACGACTTACGTTCGTGTGGCATCACGCCCAGATGGGTCAAGCGATCGTCCTACGGAAGCGCTGGCATGGTGATTCGTGCCTAACGAGGACGGCTGATTAGCCTACGGGAGATCGGGGCATGACGTAATGGTATCAGAGCATGGCTTTACGCCTTTGGACTTTGTTTCAATTTTCTCAGGTTTGGAAAGCTCGTTCGTGGGTTATGATTATACGCTCTCTCTCAATGTTCCATTGGAATATTCTAAACAATGAGTCTAAATACTTTCAAAAAGTGCATGTGAATGATATGATTGCTTATACGAAATTATGATGCGAAGGCCTTTGTTCCGACCTGTGTTAGGCTTTGTAGGAATAGACTCGTGCTAAAATTTGAATGTTATATGCAAACTTGAATGCCTATATGTGATTACCCAACTAGTTAGTATGCGAAATAGAATATTGTTAGCTATGCACACAACCTTTCAGCTAAGTGGTATTGAGTATCGCGTGCTAAGACCTTTTGGTGTAAGCTAGTTGTAAACTAGATTAGGATATCGTTCAGGAAAATGATAAGTCAGACTTAGAATGACAACCGATAGAAATATTGTCAATTTATCGCTTAGGCGAATATAGAGAATCTTGGTTGGATTTTGGAAAATAGCTCGAATGATATTTTGTGTCGAAAGATACAAATCGAATATGGTTTGCTTGGATGACTATCAGAAAGAATATTGTGGTTCGATGAAAGAGATAAGCGATAAAGGATTTGACTTGGAGTTTGGAAGAACGATCTTGAAATCTAGTTCAAAACGATAAGCTTCAAAATTAGTCTCAGCGAGAACGATTATCCTGAGGGAGCGCCGACGTTGTGATTTCATGTATGGCGGGGATGATCGAACTCACGGGAACATGTTCGGTGATTATTCCAAACAAACTCAATGAATAGAACGTATCAAAAATGGTATAGACTTTGGCTTGAATATTTGAACTTAGTTATTTGAGGAATGCCAAAAGTAGACTATGGATTTATCGAATAGTAACGTTAAAGTTGGATGATTTTACTAGACGAATTATAATGACTGCATGAACGGACATGACTTAGTGGATAAATATATATAACTTAGATGAAGCAAAAGTAAAATGATAAGGTGTCTCGATCATACTGAAGATAACCATATTGTTCGATATTCTTGTCTTGTGCGAGCATAACTCTATGCTCGTGCATGCGTCACGCCTGGATTAGGACGATTATCCAGCGAGAGCATTGGTGTGATGATCTCACGTCCAACGAGGGTGATCGAACTTGCGGGAGACTGGAGCGATATGATAAGACGAATTTGGTAATGCAAGTGAATCGAAAGTATTTTATGGATAAGTTAGCTTAGAACCTGGTGTCACGCTTGATGGTTTCGTGAATAGATACATAAATCTTGTTGGATAACTTGAATTATAAATAAAGGTTTAGAATTGAATCTTGGCTTGGTGGTCTAGACTTGGAATTGATAAGGATTCTATCAAAACATGTTTGAAGAGAGACTATGCAAATTACTAGGCTTGTCCTGCAACTTGGATATACTATAAATTTTATTAAACGGACTCAACCCCTGTACAAACGAATGTGTAAATGAGAGTAGGATAATCTGTGCTCGATGTTTAAAAATCTGAGTGAAACGAGCTTGGGTAGAATATTCCGTACAAATAAATAATGGTTTGATCCTAAGAATTGGGACGAGCATCGTGCGACAAATTTGCACGATGGATCGTGTGCTTGAATTTGTACCTATGACCTTATGAGATGACATAGCAATTAGGAAGACGAACCTGTACCGAACGAAGAACTAGTACGACCGACTTTAGCATATTGCTTGAACAAAGCCATAGAACTGGGGCAGCAAGACTTAGTGTTAGACTTGGAACGGTAAGTGTGTGCTATGTTTGACCCGAATGGATGGATGCTACTCGGTAGAATCAGATAGATCGTGCTTAATGGTAGTATAAATATTTGGTTGGAATAGAAATGACTTGGATTTGATCGACCTTGTCGAAAGTATCCTTGTGATTTATAGACGAGAACCCATAAGATTTTCGCAAGTAGCTTGTCCAATTTTATTATCTTTAAGTTTGGTTGAATGCATATGTTTGAGGGACGCCTTGAACGTGTGCATGATCCAAGACTCAATGATATATGAAACTCGAGTGCTAAGACTTCACTATCGCTAAGTTGGTTGATATTCTTATATTTGAAGGATGCTTTGAATATGTGCACGATCTAGACTCGCGATATGCCGATCTTGAATGCTAGTGCAAGTGAATATCCGTATGGACAAGTATAACAACTTATATAAGTTTGCCTCATCCCTAGATCATCATTCATGATGGATTAAAACGTACCCTGCGTTAAGCAATATGTTCCGCGCTAAGGCGCAATAGAGACCGACCCAGCATACGCGCAACGCGGTAATAAGAAACGAGTAGGAGATTATGTTCGAACAGATTTAGTGGTACCGATTGATATGTTTGGGATAGATTCGATAGTGCGATATAATGGCCTACGCTCAGGAAGTCTCGAGGATGAGACTTTTTCTGAGTGGTGTATAAAGTAATGACCCGTTCCGCTCAAGCAGATAGCCGATTCAAACGGCGAAAGTGCAATGACCCGACCCGCTTTGCTCAGCAAGAATACTTATTTGAGGCAAAAGGATTTCCAAACTTAGCCCTTCAGGAGTTCCAACTTAGGCTTTCAAAGGCTCGCTCGGAGTATCGCTCCACTAAGGAGAATCATCGCTAACGTGGGTGGCTACGATAAACTTATCTTTGCTTAGCCAGCATACTTAAAATAAAATATGGACGATACATGCTAGTCTCTAGGTGAATCACCCCCTGTATGCTAATAAAGAATACAACGCACCTAGCTAAGGGAATAATTCTAACTTGTATTGCTTGTGTTAGAACATGGAAATAAAAAATTTCTTATATATGGACCCTCGTATGCTTCCTTTGCCTTGTGCAACTAGACCCCGCTATGCCTCGAGTAGAACGATATACATATACTCTGTAGTGCACTGTTCACTTGCTATACTGTACGACCTTAGATTATGTTACTCGGTCTGTCCCTTTACGGTTTCACTCCTCGGCTTACCCTTAGGCCCGAGCAAACTAAATGCTTATGTTATCATAAAAATGCATGCTTGGATGCTTATATGTTAACTTGTAATGTTGCCTCGATCCAATACTTACCATAATGAAACTTATGCCACAATCAAGTAACACTATCGTGTATCGTGCATGCATTTAGTTAGGCATAAGACTATCAAATAGTCCTTCTGTACAATATAAACCTGCAAGTATACGGGACCGTTAGGTCGCCAAGGTAGCCCCTGAACCAGGGGAATGCATCAACTCAACTTTAACTCTGAATGGGAATCATGTTAAGTAAAGCTTAAGAATCACAGCTCGTTAAGCAAAGTTCGTTTAGAAATCGAATCAAGAATTATCCTGTTATGTTGTGAATCTAGAATAACCCAAGACTTGCATGGTCATGGACAACTCGTGCACGAGGTATCTGATTTCTCGGACGATCAGCGGGGCACCGTGATCGTACCGGCCTAGGAGAAATGTCTGGTGTATTCGATTATGGTATGCAATATCGTCTTTGGGCTGGGCAATACACGGTATTCGGGCCTTGGTAGAGCATACTACCTTAGACTAGCCGTTGACCTATAATAGTCGTTTGTATTGGCAGGATGGCGTACAATAGGTCTTCTGTATTATCTGTTCGCCTGTGTGTTGCTCGTTTGTATCAAACGCTGCACTCCATTCCGTCAGGAGACTATAAATCTGGTCCTTTATGGCTAAGCCAATGACTTTATGTTTATATAGATAAGGCATCCTCGCTTAGCGGCAATCCGCGTGAGAGTCATTGAATCACATCCAATAATCTAAAATAGCAGAACGATATGAGTATGAGGCACATGTGAGTGATAGAAATATTTAAATATCTAAAGCAACACTTTTGGATAATATGTGTAACTCGGCACCCAAAACATAACCTTGCTCATGACACTCCTATTTGCTTATGTTAATGTCCCTGGTTTTTATTATATATGTCTGTGCTTGATTTAACTTGGTTTACCTTGGACAAGGAAGGACGGATGGTAAGTTGGTAAGTCTCACCGTATTCCTTATATCGCACGGCGCACTTCCACATGAGTTAGGCTTTTCATATATATGCCATAAAATTGATCCTAAGGCAAGACTAGAAATATAACTTAATAGTTTGTGTACGGAACCTATATAACGTATTTAGATTTGTTGAGCGGGCGAGTAGCCTCCCCACCAGTGCATTCATGTACTGATAACCCACCAGATTGCTTGCAGGGTATGGGAGAACCTCGTTCGATGCGGATGCCTCCTTCGTGCATGCTAAGGCATGGAGTTCACGCTGGAGCCTTGGAGCGTTGCATCCGGAACTGAAGCACATATACAAGACATAATGTTGGAACATCACCTATGTATCATTCCACAAATGTAGCCACTTGGCATGCTTTTTACTGTTTCAGAGAGAGGCTTAAGAGACTTGTAATATCGGCCTAGCACCGCCTGTAATACTTGTTCAATATCAATAAAGAGTTTGTTTTACTTCTACTTGTGTTATTCAATGTTTTCGTTATTAATGACTCTGTGAACTTGTTACCAATCTCCTATGCGTTTATTATTCTGCTGCACTCGGACAATCCGTGCGACTCTGTGGCTTAGACCTCTTACCGCCTGTTTGGACCACGACCTTGCACGGGCACGGCTTACGCTCGTACTATATCACGCCCAGATGGGTCAAGCGATCGTCCTGCGGGGGCGCTGGCACGGTAATTCGTGCCTAGCAGGGATGGCCGATTAGCCTATGGGAGATCGAGGCATGACATTTATTTACATTGGCACCAATATTTGGTTAGACTACCGTCTTTATTTCTCTTAGAGTTCTCTAGAATGAATGCATGCAGTCAATAGAAATGGGCTAAATAATCAATCATCAAAAATCAATCACAAAAACTCATTCATCAAAACCAAGCAGCGAAAATCCAAGAAAGCCAACCAAAAAATCCAACGAAAGCTATTGGACTCATTCCAACAGAAGCCGATCCATCAATTAGAAAGGTTCATTGTATTGTCCGAGATCGATTATGCCATAAGGTTTTCCCATACTTAATTTCGACTGAGTCAATCGAGCCATAAGTCTTATATAGTGCTCCGCTAGGTGCGGGACACTACATAATATACCACTAAGAAAAAGTTTCGTCCACGAAACTTAAAACAAAGGTTCTACCTCTAGGTTATAGAAAAAGGAAGGGTACTGCTTCCGCATCTCTTCATCAAGCTCCCATGTTGATTCATCAACTGCATGATTCCTCCACAACACAAGGACCAAAGCCACTAATCGATTCTGTAGGGTCTTTTCTTTTATGTCTAGGATTTGAACAGGTTCATCCGAGTAAAATAGGTCTGCCTTTAGCTTAAGCTGATCAAAGTTCACTATATGACTCGGGTCATACATGTATCTTCTTAGTTGGGAAACATGGAAGACATCATGTACTTTCACGAAAGCAAGAGGTAGTGGAAGTCGATAAGCCACTGGTGCCACCCTATCTAGAATCTCGAAAGGTCCAACAAAACGTGGACTCATATTCCTTTTGACGCCGAACCGCATCACACCTTGCATAGGTGTTACCTTTAGGAACACATGATCACCCTCCATTAATTCTAAATGTCACCTATGTACATCCGCGTAGCTTTTCTGTCGACTTTGAGCAACTCAAAGATTTTCCCATACCATACGAACTTTCTCGATGGCTTGTTCAATAAGTTCCGGTCTGAGTACTTGTCATTCACTGACTTTCTCCCAACATATCGGTGATCGATACTTGCGTCCATATAATGCTTCATACTGGGATATCTGAATACTCGCTTGATAACTGTTATTATAAGCGAACTCTGTCAGCGATAGGTAGGTATCCTAACTTGCTTTCAAATCTAGGACTCACAGTCACAACATATCTTCTAGGATTTGGTTTACTCTCTCGGTCTGTCAATCAGTTTACGGATGGTATGCCGAGCTGAAATGCAACTTGGTACCCATTGCCGCCTGAAGGCTTTTCCAGAATCAAGTCAAGAATCGTCCATCCCTATCCGACACAATTGAGACTGGCACTCAATGTAACCGGACAATCTGATCTAAGTAAATTTGAGCCAAACGGTCAACACCCCATGTATTTTTGATTGCTATGAAATAAGACAATTTGGTCAGTTTATCCACGATGACCCACATCGCATAATTTTTCTTTATCGTCCTTGGTAAGCCTACTATGAAATCCATTGAGATGTCCTTCCACTTCCATTCTGGAATGGCGAGGTTCTGCAACTCTCCACTGGGTCGCTGGTGTTCTGCCTTCACACGTTGACAATCCAGACATCGTGACACGAACAAAGCTACATCTTTCTTCATGTCATGCCACCAAAATATTGCGCGTAGATCCTTGTACATTTTGGTGCTTTCTGGATGCAAGGTGTACTTAGTATAATAAGCCTCAATTAGTATTTTATTCCCGAGTTCATCATCATTAGGTATACATAATCTTTCCTTAAGCCACAATGTTTCATTCTCGCATTCCACTAAACTGGTTGCCTTTCCTGCTGAAATCAACTCGTGTATCTTCTGCAGGAATAAGTCATCCTTTTACACGGATTTGATCCTTTCGATCAAGTTTGGTTCTAACTGCAATTGAGCCAGTTGCACTCCCTATGTATGAACTTTGTATTCGATGCCCATTTCTTCCAACTCTCGAAATAACCTGCTTGACACAGATAATGATTCGACGAATTTTTGACTCAATGCATCTGCCACAATATTTTCTTTTTTTACGTATAAGCAATCGTCAAGTCATAATCCTTTATCAGTTCTATCCATCGTCGTTGCCTCAAGTTTAAGTCCTTTTGCGTGAATATGTACTTAAGTCTTTTACGATCCGTGAAGATCTCGTAGGATACTCCATAATGATAGTGTCGCCACAATTTCAATGCAAACACAATTGTCACAAGTTTTAAATCATGGTCGGATAATTCTTTTCATGTTGTTTCAGTTGTCTTGAGGCATAGGTAATTACTTTCCCACGGTACATAAGAACTCATCCTAATTCGAGCCGAGATGCATTGTTGTAGATCTGAAATCCTTCGGGTCCATCTAAAAGAGTAAGAATTAGAGCCGAGATGAGCCGCTGCTTCAGTTCCTGAAAACTGCTCTCACAGTCATCTGTCCATTTGAATACTACTCCATTTTGGATCAGGCGAGTCAGAGGTGACACAATCTTTGCGAAGTTCCTTACGAATCTCTAGCCAGCCAAGCTAAGAAAACTTTTGATCTCTCTAGCCGATGTAGGTTATTTCTAGTCCACTACTACCTCTATCTTCTTCAGGTCAACTGATACACAATTTGCTAAAATAATATGCCCAAGAAAAGCCATACTGCTCATCTAGAATTCACATTTGCTTAACTTCGCATATAACTAATGTTCAAGAAGTGTCTGCAGTACGGTCCTTAAATGTTCAATGTAAGTTTCTCTGTCTCTCGAGTAGATTAAGATATTATCGATGAACACGATGACGAACTTATCTAACAAGGGTCAAAATACTCGATTCATCACGTCCATGAAAGACGCTGGAGCATTAGTCAAACGAAAAGGCATAACCAAAAACTCGTAGTGTCCATATCTTATTCGAAATGCTGACTTTGGAATATCCTCTGGTTTGATCTTCAACTGGTGATACCCTGAACGAAGATCAATATTTAAAAATATTGTTGCGCCCATAAGTTGATCAAACAAATCATCAATTCTTGGCAACGGATACTTGTTCCGGACGGTCACTTTGTTTAATTCTCGATATTTTATAGAAAAATGCATTGTGTCATCTTTCTTCTTCACAAACAGCATTAGAGCTCTCCAAGGTGAAACACTGAGACACATGTAGCCACGGTCTAATAATTCTTGTGGTTATGACTTCAGTTCCTTTAATTCGGTAAGAACCATCCGATATGGAGCTTTTGATATCGGTTGAGTATCTGGAAAGGTATCAATACTGAACTAAATTTCTCGGTCAGGAGGCATTCCAGGTATCTCTTCTGGAAATACTTCGAAGAATTCTACTACGACTTTGATCTCCCCCGAGTCTGCGCCCTTCATCCGAGTGTCCCGTACAGAAGCAAGGTACCCTTCACACCCCGCACATAGTACACGTCTTGCCGTCATTGCTGATACCACCATTACTGTTTTAGCCGCCGGACTACACGAATAAAATAACTCTGCCTCGCCAGGAATATGAAACACAACTCTCTTTTCTGCACAGTAAATTGTTTCATTGTACGCACGGAGCCAATCCATGCCTAAGATTATATCGTAATCGGCGATGTCCAGGACTATCGAATCCAAGGACACATACTTTCCTCCAATACAAAGATAACCATACCTGCAAATTGAACTTTCAGGCAAATCTATTCCGGACGGAGTGTTGATACTAAGATTCATATCGAATGGTGTCTTACAAAATTTATGTTTATTAGCAAATGCAGATGATATGAAGCTATGTGTAGCACCAGAGTCAACTAGTACACGAGCAGGTATTTCTCTGTAAAGAAATATACCTGTTATGGCAGTGTTTGAGGCAAGCACTTCTTCTTGGGTTAGTACAAACACTCTACCATGTCCTCCTGGTCGTAGGTTTTGAGTATTTGCCGCTGTTGCCTGTGGAGCTCGTAGAGCTCGTGGCGCTTGTCCACGATTCTGATTGTATTGTTGATCACGATTCTGAGTGTGATATTGATCGTGATTCTGATTTCTTTCTCCACTATTGCACCATGCAGCCTTATGATCCAAACTGCCATACTTAAAATATCTAGCCCAACACTCGTCTTGACGGTGTCCAATCTGCTAGCACCTGTTACAGTACGGTCGTTGATAGGGTCCCCTGTTGTCATTTGTGTTTTGACACTTGGAAGCATCAGACCCGTTTGCTGCCTTGGGTCATTTTTAGCTATTCCAACGGTTGTTCTATGTCGCCCCTCGAGGATAAAATTTCTCTATCTCGAGAGCCGCTTCATAGGCTACCCGGTATGTCGCACACTTCCGATTGAGAATATCATATTGTAAGCCCTTATTTAGACCTTCAACGAATCACAGTCATTTTGCCTCACCATTCGGTATCATGTAGCTGCCAAACTTGGATCGCTTTAAGAACTCTGCTTTGTAGTCGCTGACGGACATATTGCTATGTTCGAGCGCTACGAACTTTGTTGCTTTCTTGTGACAGACAGCTGGTGGAATGAACTGTGCGATGAATGCCTGCTTAAATGTCTCCCAATAGACTTTGGCTTCTTGGTTGGTACCGCATAATGCTTATCTCTTTGACTCCCACCAGTTTTTTGCTCTGAGACGTAGTTGCACAGTAGCAAAATTCACTCTTTTGGTGCCTTGCACATCCAACATATGGAAGATGTCCTCTAAAGTCTTTAGGAAGCCCATTACTTCCTCGGTTTCTGCCTTACCAATGAGCTCAGGCGGATTACAGCTTTTTAATTCAGAAAACTTGAATGTAGGTCACCTTCTTGGAGGCTGTTCCATCTCCTCTGCTTCTATTACCACTGTCTCTTTTGCGACAGCCACTACGGTCTCGTTGTTATTATCAGTTAATGTAGCCACCAGTTGAGACAAGTTATCAAGTTGCTGCTGTTGTGCATGGAATCATGCTTGAAACTAGTTGGTTAACTGCGCTTGAAGCTCATGATGTTATGCCTCAATCATCGTATGATGTGCATCGCTCTGCTTCCTTTGCGCCTCTAACATTTTTATTACTTTTTCTATTGGGTCAGACGATGATGTAGCCTTGGTGCTATCACCCTTAGTCATCTGCAAAAGAAATAACCTGCATTAGCACTCATAAAATATTTATGGGCTTATTGTATAGAACATTATTTCATGCAGCACTATCGAAAAGCAAATCATCTAAGAAAATCGTTACTGTTTGAAAACATTCACTTGAAAACTAATTTTTTGAAATCCAAGAAACTTTAAACCGTACTCTGATACCAACTTATCATGCCCTGGTTCCGTAGAACCAATTCTTCCTCGCATTCGGTTCCACAGAACCGATCGTCCTCGCTAGAAGTGTGTCGTACAAGTCTGGGTTTGCACTTGTACAAGAAAAGAACGTGCACATTGTGTTAAATATCTTTTGTAAATAGTTCCACAACACAGCAGCAGATTATAAAACATACATTTGTATAGGAAGAAAATAATTCTTTTATTGATTCTTTGCAACAAAGTAAAATTTTCTCAAAATCGAAATGGAAATGCCTGAACGACTTACATAGCTTTGCATACGAGAAAGACTAATAGGCTGACATAAAATAATGATCTTATCTCATACATTATGCCCCTTTATTACTTCTTGGAAACTTGAAAACAGCTACTAGAAATCTTTGAAATATTTTAGAAATAGGAAGAAGCTTGAAAATACTACAACAAAAGCTTTAATTTCTTTGAGCACCTCGGTATCTCGGTCACCTAGTTTGCCCACAGAGACGTGGGTCAGTACTTAATTTGTACTGGTGAGCAGAACTGGCTCACTCACCTAAACCAACACTTAAGGCAGCAGTTAAATAGGCAATATTATAAATAAAATATTATAATAGGAATTATTTATAAGCAACAGTTCATGCAGTAATATATATATAAGCTTTGAACATATGGAATCCTTACCTCGGCCAATGGCTGTTCCCATATAATTTACAAAATTATTCTTACCGTGCATGTATAAGACATCATTAGTATGCAACTCATTCTCACTGGGTCATTTGTGGTATAGCACCACGATGGACATGCCATATAGGACTTCGATGGGTGTGCGATGCGCCATTTAAAGCAGGTAGGAAGACTCAATGAATGTCAAGCTTATACCCGGCGTTACCAGAGCGCTACTATTTTCTCCGGACCGAACGGTCCCCAGTGCCCCAGGTTCCATTCGAGGAAATTTACTACCTTTTGCACAAGTTTTCCATGACCATACAATGCATCTACAACTATATGATAAGCATAAATAGCAGTATATTAAAACATTCAGATCAACTATGCATATTTCTCCATTCTTGTTTCAGTATACTTATTCATTTGATTCGATTGGTAGTCTGTAAACTCCAATTTACCGCTAAGTCATGGCACCAAACCCGACACAACGATTATATCATTTCTTGTGTTACATAATTGAACTTCACACTTATTAATACAATTCTATTAATTTATAATAGTGGTATAAAACTTATGGCATTAGTGGCTTTATCGATTATTGGATTTAGCAAGGTTACAAGAGAACATTATTGATTATTAGCATGAAGGAGTAAAAAAAAAGAAACAGAACTGCTCACCAAATAGAGAATATCGAGAGAGAAAAGATGCTTGTTCGCTCAGGCTCCGATCACGCGTCTATCTGCAATGGCATCAATATTTTGTTAGACTACCATCTTTATTTCTCTTAGAGTTCTCTAGAATGAATGCATACAATCGATAAAAATGGGCTAAACAATCAATCATCAAAAACCAATCATGAAAATACATTCATCAAAACCAAGCAGCAAAAATCTAAGAAAGCCAACCAAAAAATCCAACGAAAGTTATTGGACTCATTCCAACAGATGTCGATCCATTAATTGGAAAGGTTCATTACGTTGTTCATAATCGATTCTGCCGTAAAGTTTTCTCATACTCAATTTTGACTGAGTCAATCGAACCATAAGCCTTATATAGTGCACCGCTAGGAGCGAGACACTACATGTACTTCGCTCCAATCATGATTGGATATATTTTTTAGATGATTGGCTTGAGGAGCAGTGTCCTACGTACTACGGACCACAGGACGGCGAACCATTAGAGGATACTCCCCTAGAGTAGGAGAACCTAGTGCCAGAGACTGAGGAGGCTTAGACTTATATTGTTAGACATTGTATTAGTCTTATTTTAGACTCTTGGCATATATATATTATTTTGAGAGTTGCTTTATGCCAAGACTTATATTGTGGACTTGTGGATGTATATGTGACTCTTGTACTACTTTCCTATTATATATCGTGCTTTATCTTCCTTAGTTTGATATAGTGATTGAGTAATGACATCTTATCATGTTATTATATTGTTCCTCTGTTTAGAGTTTAGATAGCATGACAGGTACCATATACATATTATGTGAGATATTAGATAGTATTATTGTCCAAGATAGCGTTCTACGTCATTCTTATGACATAGGGTGGGCGTAGTTCACCACTCGTGCCATTATTCTGGGTGCGGATCGTAACATTAATTGACCTTAAAATCTAAGAACTTGCTAACCCGACAACTATTCGATTGTAAGAGTTATCCATTGTTAGAGCTCCTAAGGGTAGACCACAGTCAAGAATCAGTAGAGCACAAAAAAGAAAGTTGGATTCAACTAAAAGAGGTTCATCTTTGTTTGAGCATATTTAATGCAGTTTAGAACAAGCTGAGTCAAATATGGTTATCGAAAGGGTGATCGGTTCTACGAGGGTTAGCAAGCTGACTGTTCAAAGGAACAAAATAGAAAATGAGCGTTGCAGACATGGTCGATGGTTTAGATCAATTATCTTGCAAACTGCATGTGTACATTGATCATTTCCTACCTGAGATATGGGATTATATTTGTTCTATTGTTGATGTTCCTGTCATGCCCCAATCCTAAAATACACGGGACTAGGCCATGTGGCAATGGCTATCTACGTACCAAGTGGACTCAAGTCCAACTCAAATACATATACGATGTCTAGAGGTTAAGTATATATGTCAAAAATATAAAAACAACTATATCGTAATCCACATAATGAGTAAAAATCTAAAAATTAACAAAGTGCATTTGAGTCGGCTACCTAATAATACACTTGGTTCGATCAATCTCGAGAAAAGAATAAGCTTGCAAAACTAGCCTATACTAGAAGTTAATAAACAATAAGAAAATATATGAACAATAAAAAATATTCTACCAATACCTAGTAACTATACCTGTATACCGAGATAAAACTCCACAGCAACTACAGTAGAACTCAACGTTAATCAACAATGCAAAATCTAGCAGGGGACCAGATCCTCAGAGGGACGTAACAAGATACAAAAAATATATGCCATAATATAAATAAAAAATAAACAAAAGGGTGAACTAACCATCTATGTGAATGCACTTTGAAGACAACCTTGGTGCGTATGGGTAGGTAAAAGTAAGTGTTTGGCATTAGTTGTAAACTAAATGTCAGAAATATATATATGCTATCATATATCAACAGCCGACATAGTATATAGCTAGTGACCAATACCTGATATACCGACCAACATATATGCCCATAATCGGGTAACTATGATCCCATACGCTTACTGATTGTCTTCCCCGTCCAGTGCCAATGTACAAGTCGTGGCTACGACATAGATATCTCATAACTATAATGCAAGTCATATATAAACTAGAATTAAATCAACTATGCTATATACCAACACACGTACTACTCGTACTAGTAGCTAATCGAGTACGTAAGTTTATGTTCTAACATGAACTCACTCTGTGACATGAAATGATACGTGTTAAGGCTTTGGGAGATATAATAATAATTCTATAACTTTAGGCAAGTCCACTAGAAACTAGGTCAATACACATGACCAAACATCGACGCCTTTGTCGATTGCACCCGAGGCATTCACAAACGCACACAACTATATTTTATTCAGAGAAGAACCATATAAAAAATAATAATTAAGTTTAAACAGTAAAATAAGGCAATGTATAATTGGTTGAAAATCAAAGGTGAGAAAATAATGATCATGTCCCCGCAACCAGGATTCTTAGATGCATACAAGTAGATAGGTTATGAATTTAAGATTTTGTCACAAATAAAGAAAAACTAGTTTTAGGAAATATGTTTGGTCTTCCGGTCATCTAACAACTCGTTCACCTAGATGTTAACATATAACCCTAGATTAACATAATTCCTAAACTACTCTACATGTGACACTTTGATTCAGCAACGTCTCGGGTGAGTTTGATAGCAACTAAGGGTGAAAATAGTAAGAAAATATAGGGGGAAATGTAAGGGACTAAAGGAAAGTGATGTACGTATAAGGGTTTAACCACCGTTCCCAAAGTTTAAATATTTTATTATTAGTTTCATTATTGAAACTTGTTAGATAGTAATTTCTTAAATAATTTTATTTGTTAGTAGATAATTTTCTAAGAATAGATTTTTAACAAATACTAATAATAAAAAATTTAGTGTTTTAATATTTTATAAATAGATTTCTTAATGTAATAGAACTATCTTAAATAATAGTGCAATATTATTAATTATGTTAGTATTAGTATTACTAATACTATTAGTATTATTGTATTATTGTTGTTATTATTATTATTATTATTATTTTTATTATTATTATTATTATTATTATTATAGTTGCATTTTAATTATAAACATTTATTATAGGGTGGCATGGCAAAGGATGACGGTAATTAGGTAATTAGGTAATTAGTTCAATAGATATTTTTGGTATATATTTACTAATTCGCATGTGTCCGTTCCAAGACTTCTAGAAAACTCTCCTAACCACCCACTAACTAACTACTACCAACTAACCCCTTATAAGCCTCCCCATCCCCCCCCCCCCCCCGAAGTTGAGTTCAAACCGTTGATTGATTGATCAATTAATCACGAAGTCGAGTTCTCTGATCGGGGTTCAGATACAGTCACAATAGAATGGGGATGACCGATAAGCATTCATTTTAAGTTCTTTTAAGCTTCATCATCGTCTATGGAAGCCGAGGCTTCGTCCCCAACGAGGAAAAGTGTTGTTCGACGTCCGTCGGCAGTTTTTGCATACCCTTTATTTCCAGTGGCGAGTCCCTCTCCGCCGAGGCCAGTCTAGTTCTCCTGACCGATAGTCCCATCGATTCTGCAAGAATCGACCATCGAGCATTGCACTCGGTGTTGGAGTCCAGTCTAAATTCGGTAAATTTTGGAGCATAAATACGATCAAAGATTTGATTTGATATAATTTGAAAATCTATATTAAATGTAAGATTTTATTAGATTTTAAATTTCTATCAAATATTTAATATAACCATATTTGGATGTCCATAATTGGTATTAGACTATTTAGGTGTATTATGATTCTTATTTAAGGGGTTCCTATTTAGGAAATCCTATTATGACCTAAAATATATTTTCTCATCCTATAAATATAGGAGGAGGGTGGAGGCACAAAATATAGCACAATTAGATATTCGGGGTGCTCGTCCACAGAAAATCTAAGAGAAAGTCCGTACTTTGCTCTCAGGACTTCGACATCCAAGACAGAAGGAAGAAGGAGATCTAACCGAGGAGTCATCAACTTTGGCTAAGAAAATTGCTACGGGTTGGTGAGTGATTCCAATTATAATCATTATCGTTCTTTTTTTCTTGAGTGTGGTGAGAGGGTTGAATCGATTAAGGCAAAGGGTACATTAATTATGTCAATCTTATAATTTTATCTGAGTTATAAAGATTATGATTTGTCCAGGTGACATAGTCACCACCATGTACTTATCATTATCTGTGCTTAGTGTTCGTTAGACAGGGGTTGGTTATCTCAAGTGAGTTGGCCTAAAGTTTTTGCTGTAGGCACTCTCAGACCCGGTGTCAGAATGCTTGCAGGGCGTGTCCGATTCCCAATAAATGGTATTAGAGCCACAGGTTTTGGTCCTGGAAACTATGTCTACGGAGCAGATAAACACTCGTATGATCACCCGCACAGGAGAAAATTGGGCATTGTGGAAGCCAGGGATTGAGGATCTACTCCGATACAAGGACTTGCATGGTCCGTTGGAGGACGACAACTCCAAGCCGATGGACAAAGCTGCTGAAGACTGGAAATGACTGGATCAGAAGGCTGTTGGATTCATCCGCCAATGGGTGGATGATTCAATATTTTACCATATTTCCATAAAAAGTTTGGCAAAAGCATTATGGAAGAAGCTGCATTCGTTGTACGAAAGGAAGACGGTTGGCAATAAGGCATTTCTAATTCGCCAACTCAAAGTACACAGAGGGTGCCCTAGTGGCACAATATCTGAACGAGGTCAGGGTATTATCAATCAGCTGTTTGCGATGAAGATGGAGATTGATGATGGACTTCAGGCCCTTTTGCTTTTGAGTTCTCTGGCAGAAAGCAAGGAGACGTTAATGGTGTCAAGGAGCAACTTCGTGCCTAGTGAGTTATCATGATGGAGGCAGTCAAAAGCAGCTTATTGAATGAGGAGATCCGGCGTAAGCAAGTAGAATCATCGTAGGAGTCCGCTCTGGTGACTTTTTACGGAAAGGGAAGACCCAAGTCACAAGCGATGACAGGGGAGAGTTCTCGGGATCTTACGACTATGGACCGCAAGGAGGGCTGCTATCACTATGACAAAAGTGGTCATATCAAAAGGAACTGCATGAAGCTCAAAGATGAGAAGATCTAAGACAAGGACTATTAGAAGGATCTCACGGCTAAGAAAGATCTCATCATCACAGCAACCGACATAGAGGAACCTTGTGGCATGTGACATGATGGCGATTGGGTCATGGACACGAGGGCATTGTATAATGCCACTCCATATAGGGGGATCTTCACGTCATACCACGATGGTAGGTTTGGGCGTGTGAAGATGGGCAACAAGGGGACGGCTAAAGTTTTAGGCATGTATGATGTGTGTCACGACCCGCACCCGGAATTTAGGCACGAGTACGTGGGTACGTCCAGCCTACGTCGCAGCATCGGCGGTAGAACGCTGTCTAGGTAAAACACTATCTAACAATCTCGCATGAGTATCCAACTCCATAAGGAGCCACGGATAACACAATATAAATGAACAACATACTCAATCATATAACTAAAGCACGATAAGAAGTCGAAGAAATAAATAAAATACAACACAAGTCTAAAAGTAAATAGTCTAACAAATATCCAAGTCTCAACAAAATATGCCGGAGACAAATCGGGTACCCAATAAACTACTGAAAGAAACTAACTAGATAACTAGTGATTCCGGCTAGACCACCCGGAATCACAACTAAACTACCAAGTCCAAGTCTGCAGCTACTCACCCTGTGGTCCATAAAGTGTCGGATACCGGTCCTCTAAAGCATAGTCTAAAAAAATGTTTCCAGTCAGGAAGGAGCAAAGTACATTTCTAATAGCAGTTCCATATCAATAATATAAGCTATGTAGCAGTGAAATGGATGGAAATATACAAGATGCATGTACATGTATGAGAGATATACAATAAAGGAAATACTGGAAATACTGTAAGTAAATGCGGGAAAGAACAATATGTAATGAGCAAGAATACTATGACTAAGTGTGTGAGTACTAGCTTTAACATGTGATCGACTTGGGAACTTATACAGGAATAAGGGCCTGGCTAGTCATACGTGCGGTGTATGACCAACACTAATATGTAAGCAAGACTTGTACATGAAGGGTATGATCACATATCTACACTAAAATACTCTCCACCCCCGACTGGTATAGTAGATCCAACCATAGTACGCTATGGCACGGGATTCCCTAGGAAGGTAGCAAATCTCCCCGAAAATCAGTATCTGTACATGTACAAGATAACAATGAAACAAGACTTGTACAAGCTACACCATGAACAAGGAATAACATCTCATGACGAGATCCGTATACACCAATCCGTGTAACCAGCATGTCGAGAATATGGATATTTACTCTAGATACAATGAACATAGGGGATATCATAAATAAGAAGCTAATCAGAGAATGTACTCACCTTGGGTCCTTAGCTGATAAAACCAAATGTCCTGTCCCAGAGTATCGTCTGGATGATCCAACAGTCCTATAGATATATCATAAAATAATAAAATATTTGCATCAGATGCTATACTAATACAAAATCATAATGCATCGAACTCAAGGGCTATGCCAGGTACGGCACTAGTCAACTAGGGTCCGTGTGCGTCAAGTTGCACGGACGTCGTTCTGTGATTGTTGTGCAAGACAGACGGTCAAAATGATACGGGACTTGCCAGTACGTCAGTATACATGGCAGTCAACTAATATTTCACAGGGTCACAGGTCTTGTGTACTTACGGGGTATCCGTATTTAAACTCGGTTACCTAGAACATTCATAAATTAAACATATTATCAATAATTAAATTAATACATATATATGGTTATACCAAATTATATACAAAATAAGTATAAGTGTATACCAATAATAGAATTATATAACATATACACATACGTTTAAAAATATACATTCAACCAATATTTATACGTATACTATGAATTTATATATATACTGAATATATATATATATATATATGTATACCAAAATAATACGTTTACATATACGTACACATACCAAAATATATTTTTAATACACATATACTATACGAAATTATACCAATACATACATGTATATATGTTTATACATATACCAAAATACGCATTCATATATACCAAAACAAATATATATATATATATATATATATATATATATATATATATATATATATATATATATATATATATATATATATATATATATATATATATATATATATATTTATACCAAATTAGTACTTATACTATATACAGGTATAAATATACCAATTACATTTACTAACATATACTATATATATATATATATATATATATATATATATATATATATATATATATATATATATATATATATATATATATATATATATATATGTATGTATATGTATACCAAAATACGTATTAATATATATTATTTAATACGTATATACAATATATATATTGAATACATATATACAAATGGAAACATACATATACACATATACACATACACATATACGCACATACATATATACGCACATATACGTATTTATACGTATATATATATACTAATGAAGGAGGGAGAGGGAGAGGCTCACGGTGGTGATAGGGTGGTAGTGGTGCCAGAGTGCAGCAGGAGGCCGCCGGAGTCGTGAAGAGGGGAGGAGCTTCGGGTCGCCTGGCCGGAGTTGCAGGGAGTCGGGTGGCGAGGCTCCGGGCTGGGTGGTTCAGTGAGGAGAGGAGCGGGTCGACTATGTCGAGGCTGCTCGGTGGGGCTCGGCCGGGCTGCGTGGCCGGGGAAGAAGAGGGGAGGAGCAGCAGGGAGTCGGGAGGAGTTGCAGGGTCGTGGAGGTGGTGTTCGTGGTGGTGGTGGTGATAGGTGGAGGAGAGACGAGCAGGCTGGTTCAGAGGTCGGGCTGAAGGGATGGTCGGCCGGGGCAGTGAGTACTGGTGGTAGTAGTTGATGATGATGGTGGAGGTGATTCCCGTGGTGGTGGCTGGGGATTGCAGGCCGGAGAGGGGATGCAGGCTGTCGTCGGGGAAGACTGGGAGTGGTCGGAGCTCGGTCGGGCCGGTGTCGACTGGCTGGCCGGGCCGGAGGGGGCTCGGGATGAGCTGGCCGGGGAGATGAACATTGGGCTGATGGAGATGATTCCCTCCATTTTCTATAATTTAAAAAAGAAGAAGAAGAAGAAGAAGGGAAGAAGAAGAGAAGAAGAAAGGAAAGGAAATTTTCTTCCTACGTTGGAGAAGAGGGAGGAGTAAGGTGAGAGAAAATGGGGGCTCCCTAGGTTTGGGGATTAGGGTTTTCTTGGGAAGGGTGCCTTGAGGGGACATTAAATTGGATGGTGTGTGTGGAAATGAATGCTGATGATGCACCCATTTTAAATGGGTGGTCAGGATTTGACATGGAGGATTCCTTCATGTAAGGGTGAGGGTTGGGTTGACTAGTCAATATTAGGGCTTCTCCATTGGTTTGAACCAATGGGGTGTTGACACATAATGCAATATTTGCAAATTAGCCCCCTTAAATTTGGGTATTTGCCCAGACACATAAAATGATAAAAATTTGGTGGGTGATTTGGTGTTTGGCATTTTGTAGGGTGAGGGGGGGTATTGTATGTTTTGTATGGGCTTAATTAATGGGGTATTTGAATTAAATCGGGATTAAACGGAATCAGTCAAAATGGTATCCCCAATTTAATTAGAAATAAATGCAAGCTGTGTTCTAAAATTAATTAGGAGTACATGGGGCCAAAATAAGGTTGGGTCACCAATATCATTAGTGAAGAAGACTCAGAACAGAATATTATCCTAATTTAGGTTGCACGAAAAATGGGTCAAGATTGCATCCAATTTCGATTGGAACGCACAATGGTACAAAATTAGAATTTATTTAGAAATTAAATAAACGTCTGCGACGAATATTGTGCGGCTAAAATGAAGCACAAGAGAGCATAATTATGAATTACAAAAATGACAGAATGGAAGGCGGGCACATCTAGGGCAAGGTTGCAAAATTTGTTGGAAGGCAAAAGCTAGGGTAGCGCTCCAAATATCGAAGCAACGGTAAGGCGCAATAATTAATTAAAATTACGGTAATTAATTACAATCCCAATAATTAAATTCTAATTAATAAAAATTAATACATAATCCTATAATTCGATCAGGTGTTCGTCTAGTGGGCTTCTAGGTCAAGTCTAACAGCTCAAACTTTAATGAATACTGCATATATATAATATATTTAAATACACATCCCACACAATTATTTAATTTAAATACACATATCATGAAATCATTTAATATAACTACCACAATATTAATAATATATAAAAAGTTAAAAATATCCCTATTTTTGGAATGTGGTAGTGACAAGCCTACCCTCCTTAAAAGAATTTCGTCCTCTAAATTTAAATTTTCATAGTAGTATTTATTCATACACATATTTATTTTCCATCAAAATTTAAATTCATCAACCACAAAATCAGGTAGTAATCCACATCGTCATTTCATAATTTTAAAATTTTGTAATTATCGTATTCCTGAAAATCCTCGAAATAAAAATCAAATTCTATTTTTTTATTGCAATTTCCTCCGAAATTTTAAGTTAATAATTTAATACTCGAAATTTAATATCTACTCCTCTAATTTAATTTTAATCAATGAATATATATATAATTTAAATCTCGTCCCAAAAAGTTTGAATTCAAGCACTAATCCATCAATGATCTTATTCCTTGGTTTCCTTTTTCCTCAAAATACTCAACAATGCGATACTTATGGATTCTTCAAATGCAACATCCAAAATATAAAATTTTAAAATTCATAACTTGCAGTCAAATAAATATAATAATAATCTCCTTAATTTTCTCAAGTTTTTAATGATAAATTATATCATAATCTTCCTAAAATTAATAAATCATCAATTCTGCCATGTTAAATTCTTAACCCTTTATTTAAATCAATGTTTATCCTCAAATTTTAATCATCTTATCTCTCTTGTCAAGCCATAACCTCTTCATAAGTCTTCGCTATGGTCAAACTCCAATAATCATGGTCTGAGAAAATTCTACTTACAGTCATTCACTATGCAATCCAAGGAATACATGTATGGTTATGGTATCTTTTGTCATGGTATTGCAGTCTCTGTCAGGGTGTACTACTAACTACATTCTAACAAGGAAATCACGAATACAAACTACGGTACTAAGGAATCAATCAATCAATCAAATAGAGAGGACAGAAGGAAGAAAAGAACAAAATATGCTAACATGTTACCTGCAGTATCGGTCTCCTCGACCTTCATCACAAATACTCTACCCTGCTGGGGTGGCTCCCTCCGCGGGTGTTGAGCGATCTGCAGTTCCATATGTGGCCTACCTGAATCTCTGTAATTTGGAGCTGCGCGCTGAGCTAGAGGGCAATCCCTCATTCGGTGTCATGTATCACCACAGCGCAAACAAAGTCCTAGCCTCAATCTACAGCTCTCCCAAAGGTGACTTGGCTTCTTACAGAAATGGCAAGTCTGTTGTGTCCCTCTCGGAGGCTGTTGTCGATCCTGCTGAACATGAACTGGTGCCTGGTACTGCTGCTGATACTGAACCATCCTTGGCAGTTGTTGAATGTGGAGACGCTTGGTTGGTCCCGCACTACCATTCGTATCTCCAGAAATACTGTGACTCCTCTTAGGCCTGAGATCCAGATCCTCTTCTACAATCTTGGCATCCATCAAGATATCCTCAAAGGTAGCGGTACGACGACCAGAAGTGCGCGACCTAATCTCTCTCGTCAGCCCCTTTCTAAACTTTCGGGCTCGATCTCCTGGGTCCCGAATCGTAGACGATGCAAAATGGCTCAATCGACAGAATCCTGTGGCGTACTCGTCGACCGACATGTTCCCTTGGACCAAGTCATGAAACTGACTTTCCAAGGTTCCCAATGCCACGTCGGGAAAGAACTTCTCCTTGAAAAGCAACTTGAAGGTCTCCCAAGTAAGTCCTTCGCCAGTGAGTCTTGGCTCCGTGTGATACCACGTGAGTGCGATATCGAACATCTGACTGTCGACGGCCTCTATCCGTAAGCTCTTCGGAATCTGGGCCAATCGCAGGCTCCTCTCTATGTCCTCTAGTCAGTCGTCAGTGTAGAGTATCCCTTCGATACCCTTAAACTCTCGAGGCATCATCCTCTTGAAGTCCACTATAGTGCCTGATCTCTGCTGGCCAGGAAACTGCGGGTATTGTGCTACTCTCTCCAAAGCTTGGAGAGTCACCTGATGAGCATTCTCCATGCTCTCTCTCATCAGCTCGATTTGTGCCTGATGCGTTTCTGCTTGCACCCTCTGAGCCTCAGCTTGAACTCGCTGAGCATCTGCCGTCACTCTCTGGACATCTACCATGCCCTGGATCAAAGTAAACATCTGTGTCCCATTAATAGGCACACCTCTAAAAATCGGAGTCGTTGGAGGAGGAAGGTTGTCCATCACAGCTGCGGCAATCCTATGAACATGTGGGGGAGGAGGATCTCCGAAAAGTGCAGATACTCTCACATGCATCGGAGATGTAGGAGGAACTACGGATGTCTGTCCCTCAGGTAGAGAGGTGGCAGACCCCTCTAAACCTGGTGCTCCCACTCTCATAGATCATGTCTTCGGCGACATCCTGAAGACAGATCCAAAAGAATCAATTAAGGCAATAAATACGATATCATCAAGGAAGGACAGTAAAGTTCTAAAGAAACAATATTCAGAAAGAATTAAGGATAACAGATAATAGATTGGAAATAATATTCCTAGTTGTGATTGTACAGGTCAATGATGCATCCAAGCACTACTAGAAAAAGCGGGATTAGCGACGTATTTAGCGACTCCAAGTAAAAATGTCGCTAAATTAGCGACTCCATAAAAAATATCGCTAGACGTCGCTAAATAGCGACTTTTATTAAGATTTTAAAAGATTAGTCGCTATAAATTCAATTAAGATCGCTAAACGTCGCTAATATATCTGATTTAGTGATGTTTAGCATCGTAATTAGCGACGTATGTATCAAAAATATTTAGCAACATATTTAGCGACGTCTTGGACGTCGCTAAGTTTTATTTTAGTGACGTTTTTATATTACGTCGCTAAACGTCGCTAAAGTTTCATTAATTAGGGCTCAGTTTTCTTTTCCCCTATCTGTCAAAAAATTTGAAAGTTTTCGATTTCTCCCGCCCCCCCCTCTCCGTCGACCGGCTCTCCACGGCTGCAGCTACTCCGGCATCCCCCTCCTCCTCCTCGAGCTCTAGGTAATTTCTCTCTCTCTCTCATATGACACTGACACAAGACACACTTGACAGACACGACACACGCACACAGACACACTCGACACACACGACACACACACACAGACGCAGACACACACACACAAACACTCACACATACACTGACACTGACACTGACACTGACATAGGCACGACACACACACATACTGACACACACAATATTTGATCTATTGGATGTGTCCATGTGAATTGAGGGTTGGTATCACGATGGTGTGGTGTATGGAGGATGTATCCTAGAGTATCTTGGTGTTGCACACCAAATATTTGTGAATTGGACTAGTGGTTGTGTGTGTGTGTCTATTTATGCCTTAGAGTATCATATGATATATATATATGTAATGGTGTATTATCTATTTGCATATGAGAGAGTGTATGCATATATAGGTGTATCTCGATATATATATATATATATATATATATATATATATATATATATATATATATATAGCTACTGTTATCTGTGTTGGTATTCATAGTGTCTTCTAGCTGTGCTTGATGTGGGAGAGGGTAGAAGAGTCGAGTTGTGTGTGGGTGTCACTACTGAACTATGAGGCTTTAGGAACTGAACTCAATTCAGTTTGGCCTAGTGCATTAGACAAGCTGGCAATGTGTTACAGTGGTGTCGGGTTGGCACTGTGAGGAGGGGATTGGTTCCTGTCATCTTTTGCAGTAGGAGAGTGTTGGTGCACACTTGAGCAGCATCAAACACATGCATGCTTGAGCAATGGCAAGGCAGCAACAAGCACTGCTGTGAGCCATAGCAGTAGCTAAGGGCAGTTGGAAACAACTAAGTGAAGGAAAGATTTAGCCATTGCAGAATAAGTGCAAAGTATCAGAGGTTGCAGACTTAGTTATATCAGTTATTTTGAATATTGCTTATTTTAGACTTTGATAAATGAAAGTATGTATTATATCAGTTATGATTTTTATAGTACGGTTAAGTTATGAAGTTAGGTGATAAACCACTGTATGTAATGATATATATGATACATACTGTCATTTTTGCAGAAGTATCTAGAAATGGATATGAATTACTATCTGCGTCATCGTTCGTGGATGTACAACCATCATCCTAATGACATGTGCGGTATGCGGGATGAATTCATTGAGGGTGTACAGCAGTTCCTGCAGTTCGCCAAGGCTTTCCCTCAGTACATGGACGGTACCAAAATTAAGTGTCCGTGTGTGAGATATCGCAACAGGAAATATCATCCAGAAGTGGAAGTTACATATTATTTATACTCGAAGGGCTTCACGCCAAATTACTATCAGTGGACCACGCACGGAGAACTTGTATCTCTAGCATCGGAGTCGGAGCCCTATGTGGAGCCGTATATGGATGTCCAGGACCACGATGCTTACGACGACGGGTTGGTGAACATGTTTTATGATACGGCGGGGCCTAGCTTCAATCTGGACAATTATGATGCGGTAGGACCTAGTTTCAATCCGGACAATTATGATGCAGCTGAGGAGGCACCGAATGCCGATGCTGCAAAGTTTATGGAGTTGCTGGAGAATGCAAGGACTCCACTATATCCTGATTGCGAGGATCATTCACCGTTGGAGGTGGTTACAAGATTATTGAGCATCAAGTCCAATTTTAATATGTCGCAAGAATGCTATAATCGACTGCTCGATTTGATTATAGAGATCTTGCCCGAGGGTGCAAAGTTGCCTAAAGACTTCTATCGATCTAAGAGGATGGTGAGATCGCTTTGGATGGGATACGAAAAAATTGATGCATGTCACAACGGGTGCATGTTGTACTACAAAGACGACAAGGATGAAGATGCGTGCAGATTCTGTGGTGCTGATCGCTACAAGGCCACTGTTAGAGAAAAGTCTGTCGGTGCAAGGAAGCCTACCGATTCGATGCACTACTTGCCTTTGACGCCGCGGTTGCAGCGGTTGTTTATGGTTAAGGAGACTGCAGAAAACATGAGTTGGCACAGGCAAAAATAGATCGAAGGAGTATTGGATCATCCATCCGATGGAGAAGCATGGAAGCACTTTGATCGAGAGTATCCACATTTTGCCGAGGAAGCACGTAATGTCAGATTGGGGCTCTCCTCTGACAGTTTTACCCCATTCAGACTTTCGGGCTCCCAATATTCGTGTTGGCCTGTGATCGTCACTCCGTATAATCTACCGCCTTGGATGTTCATGAAGACTCCGTATATGTTCCTAACCGTTATTATCCCGGGTCCGAACAATCCAAAAAGGAACATCGATGTGTATTTACAGCATTTGATAGATGAGTTGAATCATCTATGGGAAGTAGGTGCCAACACGTACGATATTTCTAGAAAGCAGAATTTTTAGATGAGGGCAGCACTTATGTGGACCATCAACGACTTTTCGGCCTATGGAATATTATCGGGATGGAGCACCCATGGTCGTCTCTCATGTTCGTATTGCATGGACCGTACTCAGGCTTTCCGTTTGAAACACGGAGGCAAATCGTGCTTCTTCGATTGTCATCGACAATTTTTGCCAAAGGATCATCCGTACCGGAGGAACCGAAATGCTTTTCGTACGGGAGTTGTGGAGAAGGCCAATCCACCGCCAAGGTGGCCCGGATGCACGATATGGGAAGAGGTAAAAGATTTACCAAGTGCTATCGAAGAGCCTGCTAAGGGGTATAAGTGTGACAGATTTGGTCGCACCCATAACTGGACGAAGAGGAGTATATTCTGGGATCTGCCATATTGGAGCACCAATCTGGTCAAACATAACCTTGATGTCATGCATATCAAGAAGAATGTGTTTGATAAAATAATTAATACTGTAATGGAGGTAAAGGGGAAGACGAAAGATAATCCGAAGGCCAGGTTGGACTTAGAAGAAATATGTAGACGTCCTGCATTGTATTTGATAGAGGAGGGGAATGGAAAGTTAAAGCAACCTAAGTCAGTTTTCTCACTGGATAAAGAGGATAAAGGTAGACTTTGTAGGTGGATTCAGGGTCTAAAGTTTCCAGACGGGTACGTGTCGAACTTGAGAAGATGCGTCGACCTCAAGGAGAACAAACTGGTGGGTATGAAGAGCCACGATTGTCACGTATTCATGGAGAGGTTAATTCCGATTGTATTTTGGGAATTCTTACCGCAGGTTGTTTGGGACCCATTGACAGAGCTGAGCATATTCTTCAGAGATCTTTGTTGTACTAAGTTGCTCGTCGATCGTCTAGAAAAGCAAGAGAAGGACATTGCGGTAACACTATGTAAGCTCGAGAAGGTATTTTCTCCTGGATTTTTCGACTCTATGGAGCATTTGCCAATTCATCTTTCCTATGAGGCACGTGTTGGTGGTCCTGTCGGTTATCGGTGGATGTACCCCTTCGAGCGGCATCTGAATCACCTAAAGAGAAAGGTAAAAAATAAGGCACGGGTTGAAGGCTCTATTTGTGAAGCTTATGTTCTCGAGGAGATTATAAACTTTTGCTCGACGTATTTCAAACCGCATGTTGCTACTAATAGGACAAAAGCTCCAAGAAATGACGACGCATATCAGGAATCTAATGATGCAATACTCAAAGTATTCAATGCGTCCGAAAAGCCTTCGGGAAAAATGAAGAAGAGATATTTGAATGACGATGAGCTAAGGGCTGCTCAATTGTATATATTACTCAATTGCGATGAGGATAAAGTGGAGAAGCTAGAGGGGTAAGTAATTAATACGTCCACGTTTACATCATCTCAATGTAATAGTATAAGATACTATTCAGCAGTTGCTTCATTGTTTTTCAGCATATATAATGATGAGTTGAGGTCGGTTAGACCCTACATAACAGACGAAGAAGTAGAACAAGATATGAGATGCCATTTCCTTCTTGGTTGAGCGCATAGGTAAGATGCTTGGTAATTACTTTTTATTTCTGTACTTGCAAAACAAATAACTTACTATCGCTACGTTGGTATTTAGGTCGATCGTCTAATATCACCCGAGACTGAATCTATTAGAACTCTAGCCAAGGGACCAATTACTGCCATAAAAATATGGCCAAGTTTCTGTGTGAATGGGTTCAGGTTCAAGTCAACAAATGCTCCTATCAGAGACAGCTTTCTGGATCCTGATTCCACGAAAAATAGTTGTTTGTGTATCAAATGTTCGAACTACAAAGACGTCAATCCGCACAATGATTTTTTTGGCATCTTACGAGAGATTGTGGAGTTGACATATAATTATGGCACAGAACCTGCTAATATCGTGCTATTCAGGTGTGAATGGTTTGATCCGATTCAAGATCAAGGTTGGAAAATTGACAAGCATGGCCTTGTGGATATAAACTACAAGCGTAGATATCAAGGCTACGAACCATTTATCCTATCAAGTCAGGCTCAGCTCGTGTACTTTACAACTTGTCCTAGACTGGGGACAGCGAGGTCGGATTGGTGGGCAGTATGCAAGACTAAAGCTAGAAATACCTTTGACATTGACAAAATAGCTTATCAGGAGGACGATCTACCTCTTGTAATAAATATTGTAGATATGGACTCAACGGAAGTTACTCATTACACGAGTAATAATGTAGAAGATGTAGAATTATTCGAAGAGGATGACGAAGTAGATAAAAGTGAAGACGAGGAAGAGGAAGGGGAGGACGAGGAAGGCGAACAAGATAAATTTTCTGAAGATGATTGATAATTGACGAAGTAGTTCAAATATTTGTGTAACTATATTTTGACTGTAGAATGTAACTATATTTTGACTGTAGAATATAGATCAAGGTTGGAAAATTGACGAAGTAGATGTACCCATTAACGAATATATGTATTATATTTTGACTGTAGAATCTTTGGGATATGCATCACATTTTGACTATAGACGGTACTATATATTTGTGTTTCTCTATATTCATCATATGTTGTTATCAGATATGACAGGACGACGCGGAGGATTCGGCAGGTCCCGAGGTAGACAGAGTGCCACTCCGGTACTGCCTACTGTTGGTTCCGGATCATCGTCGCCCAGTACTCCAGTATATCGATCACTCACATCTCCGACTTTTGGGACGAGTAGTTCCTGGCGTGATAGATGAGCATGTCGAGGAGGTCATGCCCACGTTGTCCCAGCATCAGCAAGATCCTCCATGCGCACCTCCGGGGGAGACGAGGACAGAGATTTGGGCCGACGGTACAAAGTAAGTCAATTAGATGGTTTAGTATATATTTGTATTTCTCTTTATTCATCGTATATTAATTTTTTCAGTAATCTAAATTATTATCTCTGTATAGATATCGTCCATCGTCGGTTCAGAGATGCCTGGGCCAATTTTTGAGGAACAACTACGGTGGCCCTTGGATCAACTACTCTGAGGCTCCAGAGGAGAGGAAGGCGTTCTGGTTTGCGCACTTCCAGGTAAAAGTATATTAAATAAATCCTCTAATTTATGCATATTATATAACTTATTCGTGATGCTAACTTATTAAATTATTTATTGTAGCAAACATATTTTTATCCTCTGCACCGGACCGAGTTAATCGAGGGGCTCTTTTTTACCGTTGCCGCCAAACTTATCCGAGATGCTCTGGATGACCAGAAGGCTCATGATCGTGCTGGAAAAATGATCCAAGGTTAGATCACGCCTGAGCAGTGGACTGTGATGAGGGCTAGATTCGACGATCCGAGCTACAAGGAAAGGTCTAAGAAGGCCAAGGCGGCTAGGCAAAATGCTGCCAAGTGGTGTGGTGGCTCGATTCCGATGACGGAACATTTTCGTCGTTTGGTATATTTTTTCTTTTAAAATATATTATTTTAATATAATTACCATAAAATGGTACTTGAAAAAAATATTTAAGTTTAGTAATAAATAATATATTTTTAACAGGTACAGAGGGGTGAGGATGCAAATATGGTGACCGCCTTCTTGGCCACCCATCGCAAGGACGAAAATCTCATTGATGAGGGGGCCTCACAGACCTATGTAAGTATTACTTTACTTTGTGTTAATTTTAATATAACTTAGACAATTATCGAGTTTCCAAACCTTTCTAGGCCGAGTATCTTAGGCTGCGTGAGCGGGCGACTGCTTGTGCACCTACACCTGGAAAGGCTGGTACTTCGTCGCAGCCCGCTCCATCTCCGTCGGCGGACGACCTGTGGGTGACCGCAGCTGGTGGTCTCCAGAGGGGTATGTACTACGGTACGGGCTCCTATGGCGCCCTGGTTGCGACGCAGTCATCTAGGGCCTCCCAGACAGTTGTGCATTCCACACAGCCCTCACAGTCGCAGCCCTCGCAGTCGTCGGCCAGAGTCCAGGAGGCCGTCCAGGAGGCCGTTGACTGTCAGATTACGTCTCTCCGTAACAAGTTGCTGTGAAGTATGGAGGAGCAGTCCCGGTCCCAGCCGCAGGCGGACGATCCGATGCTCATCGCACGATTAGATATGCCCGACCGCAGCATGACGGAGCTCCGGGATTTGACAAATGATATTAGAGCCTCCAATAACCGCAACATCATGGAGCTGCAGGCGTCACAGGTATCAATTGGCAAGAGGTTGACGATAATGCAGGATTCAATAGTTCATAGCAGTACGAGACTGTTATCTGCCATGGATTCTTACAACCAGTGACTCGCAGACTTGGAGCGGGCACGGCCTCCTGGTTCGCCTATATCGACACAGACTCCACCGACGTCACTGCATTCTCCATCGACATCGGTGTCGATTCCACGGGACGAGTATGAGGAGTTCTTATCCTTCAAGCGCCGCGCCGGTGGTCAGCCTCCTGCAGATCCGCAGTAGTATAGTTAGTTACTGGATATTTATATTTTTTTTATTATTTAGGATGCGATTGTATGGATATAAATTTGCCATATTCTATACGTTTACGATAAGATTTGCTGGATGCTTTCTTTTCTTCAAATTTTATTATATTATTCATATTTTGGTTTATAACTGATGACTGATACTTGGCATGTATTTATCCAGTGTACTAGAATTTTTTCCCTTGGTGCTGCTACTGTGTTCTTTATTCAATTATTTCTACTACCATCATATACCTGACAATGAACCCAAGGGGGGCTGGTAAACCCAGAAATGTAATATTTTTTTATTTTTTTTGAAAATTAGCGACGTTTTTAGCGACGTTTAGCGACGTTCAATTATGTCGCTAAATACGTCGCTAATTAGCGATGCTGTAACAAGTCGCTAAATACGTCGCTAATAGCGTCGCTAATAACGTCGTTGTACGTCGCAAATTGCTGACATGGCAGTATAGCCAGGTCATTAAAGACGTCGGTGAAACATCGTTATATAAGTCGCTAATCAGCGACGTTTAGCGACTTTAAAAAATATCGCTATTTAGTGACTCGGCGTCGCTAAACGTCGCTAAATTTTGCGACACATTAAAGTCGCTAAAAAATGTCGGCATAGCGACGTTTAGCGACATTTTTTTTGGCGACTTGGTTTTTTCCGACAACTTTAAAACGTCGCTAATTACGTCGCTAAACCAAATTAGCGACAATTTTTGCTTATTTAGCGACGTTTTTAGACGTCGCTAATTTGACTTTTTCTAGTAGTGAAGGTTTGATACCTCTATCCCTTTAGGTACCACAGTTTTACTACAAGCACACTCATTGCTAGCTTTCTTACCTACTGCAATTGTTGATACTAGTTGTTCTTATCACTCAAGTGCATATCAAATGCAACACACCATACTAAGTACTGCTCCCTTTAATACAACCCTAGATGGGCACCCAAGTCACTTTACAGTGCAATCTCAATCATGTTCAAGCCAACAGATCCTTACACATGCACCTCATCTACTTATATACTAATATATATCTCTTCCACTATAAAATTTATCCTCAAAATAAAATCCTCAAAACTAACTCGAACAATTTAAAGTAAAATGTATACTTTCCTCAAAGTCAAATATTCAAATACTGAACGAAAGTTTAATCACTTCCAAAAAATCCTTACAGCTTTGTCTAGGTTCATTGAATTGAATCTGAATCCTCAAAAAAAATTTAATAACATAATATCTCAACTCCTTAAATTCTTAAAAATTAAAAATTTATTTTCAATCTTTAAATTATAATTTAAATCCACATCTTGTAGTCTAATAGCCCTAATGTTAATCTTTCTCACTTTCCTTATCAACATGTGTCATTAGGTGATACCATAAATTAGTCCATAAATTCATCTTGATATGAAATCAAACTCTACAATGACACCAAGATCTTAATTTAATAACTGATCAACAATAATCAAATTCAATATCAATAAGTGAGAACGGACGAAAATAAGGGAAATGATTTAAATTTGGAAATTATAATAAGATTCTCAGGGGTCATCCCAGGAATCTCTCAAGAAATTGTGATTGAGTTTTCGCTCTCATCCTAGTATGCTATATCCTAGATCCTATCGTAGGCACGCAGTAGTACAACTGAGATATCACACTACCATGACATCGCATAACTCGCGAAGTCTGACCTGTATAGGCCACCACTAAAAACGTGTCATGACTCGCATCCAGAATTTGGGCACGAGTACGTGGGTACGTCCAGCCTACGTTGCAGCATCGGCGGTAGAATACTGTCTAGGTCAAAAACTATCTAACAATCTCACACGAGTATCCAACTCCATAAGGAGCCACGAATAACACAATATAAATGAACAACATACTCAATCACATAACTACAATACGATAAGAAGTCGAATAAATAAATAAAATATAACACAAGTCTAAAAGTAAATAGTCTAACAAATATCCAAGTCTCAACAAAATATGCCGGAGACAAATCCGGTAACCAATAAACTACTGAAAGAAACTAACTAGATAACTAGTAATTCCGGCTAGACCTCCCGGAATCACAACTAAACTACCAAGTCCAAGTCTGCAGCTACTCACCCTGTGGTCCATAAAGTGTCGGATACCGGTCCTCTAAGGCATAGTCTGGAAAAATATTTCCAGTCAGGAAGGAGCAAAGTACATTTCTAATAGCAGTTCTATATCAATGATATAAGCTATGTAGCAGTGAAATAGATGGAAATATACAAGATGCATGTACATGTATGAGAGATATATAATAAAGGAAATACTGGAAATATTGTAAGTAAATACGAGAAAGAACAATATGTCAATGAGCAAGAATACTATGACTAAGTGTGTGAGTACTAGCTTTAACATGTGATCGACTTGGGAACTTGTACAGGAATAAGGGCCTGGCTAGTCATACGTGCGGTGTATGACCAACACTAACATGTGAGCAAGACTTGTACATGAAGGGTATGATCACATATCTACACTAAAATACTTCCCACCCCCGACTGGTATAGTAGATCCAACCATGGTACGCTATGGCACTGGATTCCCTAGGAAGGTAGCAAATCTCCCCGGAAATCAGTGTTTGTACATGTACAAGATAACAATAAAATAAGACTTGTACAAGCTACACCATGAACAAGGAATAACATCTCATGACGAGATCCGTATACACCAATCCGTGTAACCAGCGTGTCGAGAATATGTATATTTACTCTAGATACAATGAACATAGGGGATATCATAAATAAGAAGCTAATCAGAGAATGTACTCGCCTTGGGTCCTTAGCTGGTAAAACCAATGTCCTGTCCCAGAGTATCATCTGGATGATCCAACAGTCCTATACACATATCATAAAATAATACAACATTTGCATCAGATGCTATACTAACACAAAATTATAATGCATCGAACTCAGGGGCTATGCCAGGTATGGCACTAGTCAAGTAGGGTCTGTGTTCGTCAAGTTGCATAGGCGTCACGTATGTGATTGCTGTGCAAGACAGACGGTCAAAATGATACGGGGCTTGCCAGTACGTCAGTGTACATGGCAGTCAACTAACATTTCACAGGGTCACAGGTCATGTGTACTTATAGGGTATCCGTATTTACACTCGGTTACCTAGAACATTTATCAATTAAACATATTATCAATAATTAAATTAATACATATATATGGTTATACCAAATTATATACAAAATATGTATTAGTGTATACCAATAATAGAATTATATAACATATATACATACGTTTAAAAATACACATTCGACCAATATTTATACGTATACGAGAAATTTATATATATACTAAATATATATACGTTTATATATATATATATATATATATATATATATATATATATATATATATACCAAAATAATACGTGTACATATACGTACACATACCAAAATACATTTTTAATACACATATACTATACGAAATTATACCAATACATACATGTATATATGTTTATACATATACCAAAATATGTATTCATATTTACCAAAACCAATATATATATATATATATATATATATATATATATATATATATATATATATATATATATATATATTTATACCAAATTAGTATTTATACTATATACAGGTATAAATATACCAATTACATTTACTAACATATACTATATATATGTATATATGTATACCAAAATATGTATTAATATATATTATTTAATACGTATATAATATATATATATATATATATATATATATATATATATATATATATATATATATATATATATATATATATATTGAATACATATATACAAATGGAAACATACATACACATATACACATACACATATACGCACATATACATATACGCACATATACATATTTATACGTATATATATATATACTAATGAAGGAGGGAGAGGGAGAGGGAGAGGCTCACGGTGGTGATAGGGTGGTGGTGGTGCCGGAGTGCAGTAGGAGGTCGCCGGAGTCGTGAAGAGGGGAGGAGCTTCGGGTCACCGGGCCGGAGTTGCAGGGAGTCGGGTGGCGAGGCTCCGGGCTGGGTGGTTCAGTGAGGAGAGGAGCGGGTCGACTGTGTCGAGGCTGCTCGGTGGGGCTCGGCCGGGCTGCGTGGCCAGAAAAGAAGAGGGGAGGGGCAGCAGGGAGTCGGAAGGAGTTGCAGGGTGGTGGAGGTGGTGTTCGTGGTGGTGGTGATAGGTGGAGGAAAGACGAGCAGGGTGGTTCAGAGTTTGGGCTGAAGGGATGGTCGGCCGGGGCAGTGAGTACTGGTGGTGGTAGTTGATGATGATGGTGGAGGTGATTCCCGTGGTGGTGGCCGGGGATTACAGGCCGGAGAGGGGATGCAGGCTATCGTCGGGGAAGACTAGGAGTGGTCGGAGCTCGGCCCGGCCGGGGTCGACTGGCTGGCCGGGCCGGAGGGGACTCGGGATGAGCTGGCCGGGGAGATGAACAGTGGGATGATGGAGATGATTCCCCCCCTTTCTATAATTTAAAAAAGAAGGAGAAGAAGAAGAAAGGAAGAAGAAGAGAAGAAGAAAGGAAAGGAAAGAAAATTTTCTTCCTACGTTAGAGAAGAGGGAGGAGTGAGGTGAGAGAAAATAGGGGCTCCCTAGGTTTGGGGATTAGGGTTTTCTTGGGAAGGGTGCCTTGAGGGGACATTAAATAGGATGGTGTGTGTGGGAATGAATGCTGATGATGCACCCATTTTAAATGGGTGGTCAGGATTTGACATGGAGGATTCCTTCATACAAGGGTGAGGGTTGGGTTGACTAGTCAATATTAGGGCTTCTCCATTGGTTTGAACCAATGGGGGTGTTGACACCTAATACAATATTTGTAAATTAGCCCCCTTAAATTTGGGTATTTGCCCAGACACATAAAATGATAAAAATTTGGTGGATGATTTGGTGTTTGGTATTTTGTCGGGTGGGGGGTGTTGTATGTTTTGTATGGGCTTAATAATAGGGTATTTGAATTAAATCGGGATTAAACGATATCAGTCAAAATGGTATCCCCAATTTAATTAGAAATAAATGCAAGCTGTATTCTAAAATTAATTAGTAGTACATGGGACCAAAATTAGGTTGGGTCACCAATATCATTAGTGAAGAAAACTCAGAACAGAATATTACCCTAATTTGGGTTGTACAAAAAATGGGTCAAGATTGCCTCCAATTTCGATTGGAACGCACAATGGTACAAAATTAGAATTTATTTAGAAATTAAATAAACGTTCGCGACGAATATTGTGCGGCTAAAATAAAATACAAGAGAGCATAATTATGAATTACAAAAATGGCAGAATGGAAGGCGAGCACGTCTAGGGCAAGGTTGTAAAATTTATTGGAAGGCAAAAGCTAGGGTAGCGCTCCAAATATCGAAGCAACGGTAAGGCGCAATAATTAATTAAAATTATGGTAATTAATTACAATCCCAATAATTAAATTCTAATTAATATAAATTAATACATAATCCTATAATTCAATCAGGTGTTCGTCTAGTGGGCTTCTAGGTCAAGTCTAACAGCTCAAACATTAATGAACACTGCATATATATAATATATTTAAATACACATCCCATACAATTATTTAATTTAAATACACATATCATGAAATCATTTAATATAACTACCATAATATTAATAATATATAAAAAGTCAAAAATACCCCTATTTTTGGAATGTGGTAGTGACAATGTGCACTTGACAACGGAGCTTAGTGAGAAGCTCGTTCTCATGGATGTGCGACATGTATTGAGTTTTCTCTACAACTTGGTTTCGGTAGGGAGGTTGGTGGATTATAGCGATCGCAGTTTATTTGGGAACAAAGATTGGATGCTTACGAAGGGTTCCCAACAACTGGCTCGAGGAGATTTATTTTGTGGCATATACAAGCTTAAGCCGCTGAGTTGTATAGGTAGGCCACAAACATCGGATGGAGGCTCGAGGGATATTCGACAGGAGTTGGATCATTGGAGACTTGTTGAGGGGAGGTTTCGAGATACTTTGAGAATTATGGAGGATTTAGTTCATCGAGACAAAAAGACGAATGTTGATGAGCCAAAGATTGAGGGTCAGTAATGTCACGCCCCGATTCCGTGGAATCGATAGTCGTCCCCCGGGCGTGACCGCCGTGCGGGCCTAGGTTGTGCACTGCACAAGGCTAAGTATTTTGTTTTGCATAGCGAGCACATATTCAGAGTACGCAGATAATTGAAACACAGATTTGAACATGGAAAAGTTCTCTTTTATTGATAATATGAACATCTATTACAAACTCCTTGAACTGAGACATAAGGATTGCCTCTATGGGCTTACAAAAGTGTTGACACAAAATGAGATAGCAGTCTTGTACATTACATCCTTTACTACTACTCAAAATATAAGACCTTGGGTCGGAACGACTGCCTTGCCACGAAGCTGCATGGTTGCTTGGTGGCTAGCTTCTTCTTCAAAAGGCTTCTTCTTCAAAATGCGTCAAAGGTGGCACGGTCGAGGCGTGCCTACAGCTGGACTGGAATGGGGGTTTGTCTCCTGCTCCTCGCTTGGTTCTCTTAGCGCGGGGAACCTGTTTCAACGAGGGTCAGTACATCGAAACGTACTGGTGAAGGCAAGCTAACCCAACTATACGAGTCAACACATTGTTTTAATGAAGCATGCATATTTACTGTGGGTTTCTATCTTGCCTTAGTTTATTTTACAACAAGACATAGATATAGAATAATTGAAATGACCCGTCACCGTTCGGTGACATTTACCTGTCCGTCTGAACCACCTGCATAAGACTTACCTTGCCTTCCCTGTCAAGAAGACACAAGTTAGTTTCAACAGGTTTAAATATACGAGGGGATCACTGGCTTTGATGCCATAATGGACGGTCTTAGTCTCAGGCTAAGGTGACGGAGGCACATGTATCGCTGCACGCCATCTCGCCTATGGGAGAGACTAATCTTGAGGTTCCGTCCGGATCGGATCGGTGCCAGTGCCCCAGCGACCGTCCGCAGGAACCGAGAGGCCTTGTGCACAAGTTGTCCGTGATCAACGGCGTTTGTGTTAAGTTGCCATTTATGTAGCTGAGGCAATAAAATCAGGAGATATGTAGCATTGTGTGATGTATTTTGCATAGTCTCCCTGAATAATTGATGCATGGCAAAGGGTGTTCCACATATAGCATATTTATAGAAGAAGAAGTAAACATTCTAACTTGTATATATGCATATGGTAAACATTTTGAATAAGCAAGCATGTAGTAAGTAACCGTTCACAAGTTTCAATGACAAGCATACAGATCCAAGTCTATTCCCTTATTATCTTGATATCTTTTAGTTATTACTTGGTATCGTTTGATCGGGGCAAGCACGAACACAAGAATTTGATGTGAAGACTAGCAAGAAGGGCTAGCTAATCGGGTTGGTAGCCACTCACTTTGGTAGTTGGAAGGAAGAGGAAAGAAGTGCTTTAGGCGTCCGCTCGAGCGACGACTACAGCTGGTTCACCTGTATTGACACGAACAGCTGATCAGTACTTCTTCCTCTCTCTCCCTTATCGGAATTGAAGTGCAGTCCTAAGAACGAAAGCAATGAAATCCATCGAAACCGTTCAAGAAAACCCAAGCAAAACCGAAAACCAACTCAAGGCACGAAAGCAACAAGCGACAGCGAAAACTAGGCAACAAAGAATGCAGCGGAGAGGTCCCTCCTGACTCTGCCGCTAAGTCGATCCCGGGGGCACGGTCCACTGAATATGGGAATCGATTCCGAAGAGGCAAATCCATAACGAGGATGAGTTCTTGATTCAATCTATCCCGATCGAATGATACCGTCTTGTATTTTTTAGCCGCGCTCCCCGAATAGGGGGAACGGGGCACCACATCCTACCCAACTAATTGGAAGTTTCGTCCCAAAACTTAAAGAATAGAACCTACCACTAGGAAATAGTGAGGGGAACCTTTCCCTCATTTCGGATTCAAGCTCCCAAGTAGATTCTTCGACGGAGTGATTCCGCCAAAGCATGCGCACGAGAGGAACCGAGCGAGTCCGAAGCAGCTTTTCTTTTCTATCCAAAATTTGCACAGGCTGTTCTACATACGTCAAGTCTGCTTGAAGGTTCAGTTGGTCCAGGTCTACCACATGGCTCGGGTCGTACACATATTTCCTAAGCTGTGAAATATAGAATATATCGTGTACGTCGGATAGGGATGGTGGTAGGGCAATCTGATACGCAACTGAGGCAACCCGCTTTAGTATTTCGATCGGGCCGACAAATCTTGGACTTAGCTTTCCTCTTGCCCCGAACCTGCTGACTCCTCGCATGGGCGAGACCTTGAGGAATACTCGGTCGCCTACTTGGAACTCTAGCGGTCTTCGATGTGTGTCCGCGTAGCTCTTTTGACGGCTTTGAGCTACCTTTAATCTATCCCGAATCAGCCGAACTTTCTGGACGGTCTGCTCCACGAGCTCAGGGCCAAGTACTTGTCGTTCCCCAACTTCGTCCCAGCAGATAGGAGATCTACACTTCCGCCCATATAACGCCTCATACGGCGCCATTTGAATGCTTGATTGATAACTATTGTTGTAAGCAAATTCAGCTAGAGGTAGATGAAGGTCCCAACTCGTCTTCAAGTCCAAGGCGCAGAGTCGCAACATGTCTTCGAGGATCTGGTTGACACGTTCGGTTTGGCCGTCGGTCTGTGGATGGTAGGCGGAGCTAAACTTCAACTTTGTCCCCATTGCTGACTGCAGGCTTCCCCAGAAACGTGATATGAATCGACCATCTCGATCGGAGACTATGGTTACTGGCACGCCATGGAGTCGAACGATTTCGTTGAGATAATCTGAGCCAGGCGGTCGGCACTCCAAGTAGATTTGATAGGCAGAAAGTGAGCTGACTTGGTGAGTCGATCGACGATAACCCAGACTGCATCATGTCCCCGTTGCGTCCTCGGCAAACCAACGATAAAATCCATCGTTATATCATCCCATTTCCACTCCGGAATAGCAAGGCTTTGTAATTCTCCGCCTGGTTTCTGGTGCTCGGCTTTTACTCATTGACAAGCCATGCAATGCGACACAAACTGCGCCACATCCCTTTTCAAGCCGTGCCACCAAAATATCGTACGAAGATCCCGATACATCTTTGTGCTACCCGGATGAGAAGTATAACTAGCATAGTGAGCTTCCGTGAGTATCTCTTCCCTGAGGGCCGCGTCGCTTGGAACGCACAGTCTTCCATCCGAAGAGGCAAATCCATAACGAGGATGAGTTCTTGATTCAATCTATCCCGATCGAACGATACCGTCTTGTATTTCTTAGCCGCGCTCCCCGAATAGGGGGAACGGGGCACCACAAGTAAGTCGGTCCCATGACAGCTGGTCGGTCTTCTGGTGGGGGTTGTTCCTCGGATCCAATTTTTACGACAGGTGGTTTGCCAAAACTTTACGGAACGATATTGGTGTCAGCAGTTTGAGACCAGAGAGGAGATCAAGGTTTATAGCAAACTCAATCTGAGGCGGAAGCGTCATTATTCACATAGTTCAAGGAGAGTTGTGGGTCATCAACGGCATGCACAGTACGTGATATTCTCCTCGAGGACGCATGTGTATGGGGGAGCTTCAAGTTTGGACACAAAGGTAGGCAGATTTAGGAGTTTGAATCTCGAAAGAATTGCACTGTCTGCTTGGTTGGGCTAGACAAAGATGAAGAAGCTCGTTGTGGAAGACGAAAGTCAGGGATAAGCAGCCAAGACTCACGGTGAGGCTGATCATCAGGGACTTCAGTCTTGGTCGTGTCATTGATGTCGGCAAGATCCAAGTGGCACAGGAGGTGCTACACATGGTAGCTAGTGTCGACATGACGGTCGGGGAGCTGGAGAAGAAGAAAGATGCAAAGCAACTCGGGGGATCAGAGATCGATGGCATGGGAGAGCAGGAACTCTGTCGCGAGGCGATATGCATGGAGTCCAGTTAAGGAACCATAAGGTCAACACCCTCTCATCGGACTGGAGGAGAAGATTGTTGGAGTCTAGTCTGGATTTGGTAAATTTTGGAGCCCAAATATGGTCAAAGATTTGATTTGATATAATTTAGAAATCTACATTAAATGTAAGATTTGATTAGATTTTAAAGTTGTATCAAATATTTAATATAACCATATTTGAACGTCCATAATTGGTATTAGGCTATTTTAGGTGTAATATGATTCTTATTTTAGGGGTTTCCTATTTAGAAAATCCTATTATGACCTAAAATAGAATTTCTTATCCTATAAATATAGGAAGAGTGTAGAGGCACAAAATATAGTACAGTATAGAGATTTGGGGTGCTCGTCCATAAAAAATCTAAGAGAAAGCCCATGCTTTGCTTTTAGAACATCACCATCCAAGACAGAAGGAAGAAGGAGATCTAACCGAGGAGTCGTCAACTTTGGTTAGAAAATTTGCTACAGGTTGGTGAGTGATTTCAATTATAACTTTATCAATCTTTTCTTCTTGAGTATGGTGAGGGGGTTGAATCTATAGGGCAAAGGGTTCAACATTGATTCTGTCAATCTTGTAATTTTACCTGAGTTATAAAGGATGATATTTATCCAGGTAACGTAGTCACCACCATATACTTATATTTATCTACGCTTGGTGTTCGTTAGACAGGGGTTGGTTATCTCAGGTGGGTTGGCCTAAAGTTTTCATTGTGGGTACTCTCAGACACGGTGTCGGAACGTTTACAGGGCATGTTCGATTCTCAACACTCGGGATATCCCCGTGATCCTTGTCTTGGGCAATCCCGTATAGACGATGACAACCATGGTAAGTCTCTTCCCTTTCATTGAGTTTCGGTCTTCCTCTTTTTTTCTTGATTTTATTAGTTTTTCCTTCTATGAAATAGGTTCAGAACACGGGGTTTTGGGAAATCTTTCTATCTATATTTCTTGAGTGAAGAGAAGTCTCAGCTCGATCTTTGAGTGATCCAATACGTGACTAGGATCTGCCACGTACCATCTCAGGTGCGACACATGGAACACATCATATACTCCCTCTAGGACAGATGGCAAGTCTAGTCTGTAGGGCAATGTACTGACCCTTGCAAGAACATTGAAGGGTCCGATGTACCATGGAATAAGCTTCCCGCCTCCATCCAAGCGAATAGTGCCCCGTGTCGGAGAAATCCACAGGAATACTAGATCCCTAACCTAGAACAAAATACAGCCTTAACCTTCAATCTAAAACAAAGCAAACATAAGCAATATGAACAAAAATCTATACCTCAAACTCCAAAGGCCTCTTATGGCAATCGGTCCAATGCCGATGTCTGTCATGCGCCACCCGAAGTCTATCTCTGATGAGCTTCACCTTCTCAACTACATCCACAATCATCTCCAGTTCCCACAAGGCTCTCTCTCCAACATCATTCCAAGATAGTGGAGTACGATATCTCCTTCCATATAATGCCTCGAATGGTGATATCTCGATACTGGCCTGGTAGTTGTTATTGTAAGCAAACTCTACCAATTATAGATGATCCTCCCAAGATTCTCTAAAATCTAAAACACAAGTGCGAAGCATGTCCTCGAGAGTCTGAATAGTCCTCTCCGACTGTCCGTCTGTCTAGGGGTGATATGTGGCACTGAACTTGAGCTGTGTGCCTAAGCTAGCCTGTAAAGTCCTTCAGAAGTGGAAAGTGAAGCGACTATTGTGATCCGAGCCGATGCTCACAGGAACTCCGTACAATCTGATAATTTGTTGCATATGCATCTCCGCTAACTTCTCCGTAGACGTAACCACTTTGAATGGGAAGAAGTGGACTAATTTGGTCAACATGTTTACGATGATCCAAATCGCGTCTTTACCACCTGGAGAATATAGAAGCCCCGAAACAAAATATATAGTAACATACTCCCACTTCCACTCTGGAATAGACAAAGGCTGAAGTAAACCACTTGGCCTCTGCCTCTCTGCCTTTACATGCTAGCATATTAAACATCTGGATACAAAGTGCGCTACCTCCTGCTTAATGCCATACCACCATACATGCTCTCTCAGATCTCTATACATCTTGTTGGCACCTGGATGTATAGAGTACTGTGATCAATGTGGCTCCTGAAGAACCTTCTCTCACAACTTCCCACTTGGCACACACAACCTGATACCGTTCCATAGTGATCTATCCTTAGCAATAGTAAAGTCCTCGGATAATCCCATACGAACCTGTGCTCTAATGCTCCTCAAAGACTCATTGTCATATTGCACTGCTCTAATCATGTCTATCAGCTCTGATCGTATCTGCAGTCCCTACATCTGTATCTCGATACCTGGTACCAGCACCTCAATACCCAAGCTCTCAAGATCGGCCAATAAATATCTTTCAGTAGTCAAACACATAACCATTGGATACATGCTCAAGGCATCAGCGACTATGTTGGCCTTCCCTGGATGGTACAACAATAATATGTCAAAATCCTTCATCCACTCCAACCACCACCGATATATCATGTTTAGCTCTTTCTGGGTAAACACGTCCTTCAAGCTCTTGTGGTCTGTGAAGATCTCCATACGCTCTCCGTACAAATATAATTTTTATAACTTTAGAGCAAAAATGATCGCTGCCAACTCCAAATCGTGCGTAGGATAATTCTTCTCATGATGACTTAATTGCCTGGAAGCATAGGCAATCACCTTCTGGTTCTGCTGCAAGACACAACAAAAACCCTTTCCTAAAGCATCACTATAGATAGTGAATCCATATAATCTTGATAGCAACGTCAACACTGGAGCTGTCGTCAACCTCTTCTTCAACTCCCCAAAAGCGACATGACTCTCCTCCGTCCAGACAAACTCCACATCCTTCCTGGTCAGCCTAATCATCGGCTCTATAATCCTAGAGAAATCCTATACAAATCTTTGGTAATAACCTGCTAGCCCCAGGAAACTCCTGATCTCTACCACTGAACTCGGAGTAGCCCACAACTCCACTAATGAAATCTTCTTCGGGTCCACTGAGATCCCATCACCTGTAATCACATGACCAATGAAGAACTCATACTTCAAAAAATTGCCCTAAAGCTTCTCCTTCCTGAGAGTCTCTAAAACTATCCTCAGATGCTCCTCATGCTGCTCCGAGATATTCGAATATATCAGAATATCATTAATAAATACCACTACAAACTTATCAAGATACTAGTGGAACATCTTGTTCATCAGATTTATGAATATCGTTAGGGCATTAGTCGGCATCACCATGAACTCAAACTGGTCATACCGAATCCGAAAAGCTATTTTCAGAATATCTTCCTTCTTCACTTTCACCTGGTGGTAACCTGACCTCAAGTCTATCTTCGAAAATACTTTTGCTCCGCTCAACTAATCAAAGAGATCATCAATCCTCGACAACAGATATTAGTTCTTGATAGTGAGGTTGTCCAAAGCCCTGTTGTCGATACACATGAGTACCGACCCATCATTCTTCGGTACAAACAATATCGTAGCACCCCATGGTGATAAAATAGGTCGAGTGAAGACTTTGTCCTGTAACTCATCCATATGCTTCTTCAACTCTACCAGTTCTCTATTGTTAACTTAATAGACGTGTTGAGATATTGGCTCTGTGCCTGGCACCAAATCTATAGAGAACTCAATATCTCGCTCTGGCGGCAAACCCAACAACTCCTCCAAAAAATATCTATGAACTCTGCTATCAATGGATGTGGCAACTCCTTCTCTTCCACCATGGCTCCACAGATGGCATCATCACTCTGCTCCGTTGCTCCTCTAGCAATCTCAAACCTTGGCACTCTTGGCGGTCGAAACAAATCTCTGCATCAACGATAATCTATACTAGCATGGTGCCTACTCAACCAATCCTCCTGAGTATAATATTTTAGGTCGGAAGTGGCATTACGAGTAACCACACACTCAACTCCCGGCATTCTAGTATAACACTTCGATCATTGCAAACATCACTGATCAGGATAATGCCTCCCCCCAGTCGTGATCTTGTAAGTCCTAGCCAAAGGTTCATAATCTAATCGATATTTAAGAGCAAAAGATATAAATATAAAAGAATGGGAAGCACCAAAATCAAATAAAGCATAAGCTGGAATAGAATCAAGGAGAACTGAACTTGATATAAAATCTCCAACTGGCTCCTCCTCCTCAACTGCCATAGCAAAAGCCCACCCTCGTGGTGCACCTCTCTGTTGCTGCTGGTGCTGGACAAAATGCTGCTGTTGAGTCTGTAAAGGAGGTCCCCTCTGCTATCCCACAGGTGGCATCGCTGGTGCTCTCTGTACCGGTACTATTCCCTGGCCTATTCGAACTGGAGCTACTAGACACTCCCTCAATATGTGGCTTTGCTCTCCGCAGTAGAGGCACACTCCAATCCTCTTTTTATAAAATTCTCGTGTATGCCTAATCTTTCCACAGTGAGTACACTGTAGGGCCTGTTGTGCTGGTCTCGGGACCTGGTATGTATGATGCGCTGGTGCTCGGAATGGTCCATGAAACTGTTGTCTCTGCAGCTGGAAGGTCCTCTACTTCTGGAAGTATGGTCGTTTGGATAAACTCTCACTACTGCTAGCTCCTCCTGACGTTTCCTGTATCCTCTTGGATTTGAGCTCCAATTCATCATTTGTCCTCTGTGCGTCCATCAGGATATCCTTAAATATCGTTGTTCGGTATCCTCTAGTGAGAGATTTGATCTCCCTGATCAAACCCTTCCAAAACTTTTGGACCTTCCCTAGAGGATTTTATCCCTCTATAAATCTGCCTAATCTGCAAAACTCCACGGCGTACTCGTCCACCGTCATGTTCCCCTGGATGAGATCTTAGAACTGGCTCTCTAGAGCACTCACAACCACATCCGGAAATAACTTTTCTTTGAATATCTCTTTGAAATCTTCACAAATCAGTCCTGGCGCCACGATCCTCGGGTCTGTGTGGAATCATGTCAGAGCAATGTCAAATATTTGGATGCCCGCTGCCTCCACCTGTAAGCCCTCCGTAATCTTTGCTAGCCTCAGGTCTCTCTCAACGTCCTTAATCCAATCGTCCGCGTACAATATCCCCTCGATGCCACTGAAATTCTTGGGCTCATCCTTTTGAAATCAATGATGGTAACCGGCCTCGGCTGGTATAGTACGGGATGAAGAGGTACAGTCTGTGGCTGAACAAGTGCTACTCTCTCTACAGTAGCTAGTGCTAACTGGTGAGCACTCTCAATGCCCTAACATAGGACATTCGTTTGCCTCTGCTGCGCCTCCAATATCTTCTGGAACATAGCGAACATCTATGTTCTGTTTGCTGGAATAGGTGGTAGTGGTGGAAGATCCTACGTGACTGATAGAATATTCCTCAGAACTGGTGGTGGATCACCCCCAAAAGCTGTTGCTGAAATGCTCACATGGACTGGTAAAGAAATCCTCTGAGCGAAAGAAGGCAGAACAGTCGCTGATGTCTCTTTCGGAGGTGATGAAGTAACGGACCTCACTGAAACTACTCCAGAGCGCTGCGATCGAGTCTTCGGAGGCATCCTGAAGGCAGATTCAACAAAAAAAATCAATATTGCACAAGATACAATAGCATCAAGGAAGGAATGTAATATTTTAAAGAAAATAATTACTTTGAATGATAAAGATAGTAATTTAATAGATTAAAAATATTTCCTAGTTATGATTGAGTATCCTCTTATCCTATATCTCTAGTCCTATATCCTATAACCAGCTTGTAGTAATACTCTAAGTCTGAGTACTACTACTGAGAAGACATCACACTAGTTGTGAAGCCTGACCTGCATGGGCCACTACAAAAACTTGTCACGACCCGCACCAGATATAAAGAAAATAGTACTTGGGTACGTCCAGCCTATGCCGCAGTATCGGCGATAGAACGTTGTATAGGTCAACAATACTATCTAAATATCTCACACAATATATGTAAGATACTTGTCATGCTATCTCAACTCCAATGGAGGACAATATGATCATATGGTAACGGTAAACAATACTCAATCACAATAACAAACTAGAGGATGATAAGGCACGATATGGAATAGAAAAAAAGAAAATAAAGTCACAAATATATCTCAAGTTCAAGTCTAATCTCAACACAAGATCTCAAATAATAATATAATGCCAAAGTCTAACTGACATATACTACATAATGAATAAACTAATTATGCCTCATCAACTGTTGGTACTAACTCAACCGACTCTACGGGTGATAACTCAACAGGCTCGCCATCCTGTGGCCGGTAGTGCGTAGGACACCAGTCCTCTAATGAATTATCTGAAAAATAAATCAAGTCAGATTGGAGTGAAGTATAATCCAAATAGCAGTTCCAATAATTGACAAAAACTATGAAACAACAATAGCAATAAAAATAAATTATGGAAGTAACTGAACTAGCATATATCACGAGAAGAAGCATCATGGTAAATAATGGCAAGAACCGAGAACAATATGGTGAGGAAAAATAATATAATAAACTGGAATAAAGAAAATAATATATAAATGTGCCTTGAAATATTAGTAAGATAATGTGATTTGTTTGGGCCTAACACGGACTATATATAAAATATGAGCTAGCGTAATCACGCGTGAGTTGAATGATCTGCTAACTATCATGGGCTACACTAAATCACGGGCTATACGGTATGATCACATATCCACTAATACTTCCCCAATCCCCCGACTAGTACATGGATCCAAATCATGACACGTTATAACACATATATCACACTGCATGGTCTATAATATTATGCACTATGATCATGGTCTATATAATCACTAAGATATCATGGTAATCCCTGAGTAATCACGAAGCATGACACGGCGATTACTGAGTAATCATGACAATAACATCTCATGACCAAAATCCACGGATACCAATCCATGAAACCATCGTGTCAAGAATCAAATATCTCAATACTAAATACATAAAATATAGAGGATATCAAATAATAAAACTATCAGAGAATATACTCGTCTGTGGTCCCAAGCAAATGATATATCTCGGTATCCGAGCTGGTGTCACATACATATATATGAATGGCATGTCAAAGGGTTGTAATAAAGTGATAATGAACTAAAATGTATTTAATATGCTCTTCTAGGCCATTTTTAGCTAAACTAGGTCCATACTAAGTTAAATAGTCTATATTTGCCACAAACTAGCTAACACTAGTTTATACTAGCTATACTAGATTATTACCTAGATTTCTAAGTCATAACTAGTTAGTTATATCTATTTTCGAAATAACTTATTAGCTAAACTTGCATTACCTTAGCTATAACACTATTACCTAACCCAATACCCATTATCTCAACTTGTCTTGGTTCCAATACCTTGGCAAGGCTTAGTAACTTACCCTAACTGATACTCTTCCCATAATCTATGTCTAAGTTACTCTAGGACTATACTTAACCGTCTCACTAACACTACCCCGCTAGTATCATAAAACTTATACACTCACTAATTATCCATTTAGTATACCCATACCTCATGTGCACAGCAAACTGGCACCAGTACACTGATGTAGTACACACTTGAGCTCACTGTCCTTTGGTGCAACTTCCAACAAATACAACTGTTAATGTATAATTGAACACATCCCAAACAAACCCTCACTGCTTGTTACTTCCTCCCAACTGTGTGCACCTTGTAGATGTTTTGATTTGGCAGGAACTCGATCTTCTTAGTAGTACTTAATACTGTTGCTGCTACTGTTGGGGTTCTTCAGTACACAGTCTCAGGTATACCCCTCAAGGACTACAAATGAGTGAAGAAATCCTTACACCCTTCCTTACCTGATTGCACTAACTGCACATGGTCTGTGCACAACCTCACCAATCACCTGTACACTATACTGATACCATGGTATCAGACCTGGCTAATAACCTCCCCTTGACTGTTGCTACCCGTCCATACTTCTCTGCAGAGACTGCAATCGACATTCCCCAACCTAACCTGTCTCTTACAGTGCACAAGAGTTCACTGTCTACACCCCACATGCATGTGCCCGACCCTTCTCTATACTGATATATCACACATTATCTTGCCATCCCAATTATACTAACTGCATACACACAACCCCCATCCCTGATACTGCACCTCACCCTTACTCGAACTATAATCAAGCAGTCCCTCACTGTTCTTCTACTGCTGCTGCTATGACTTCCAAAATCTAACCCTCATTCTGATACCCCATGTATCACCTCCTCAATGATACCACTATAGCTCACTGTACACACACAACATACTTCAGCACATTCCTAATGCACAGCCTCACACATGCAACTAAACCTATATCTCAATCAATCCTTAACACTAGTACAGACAATACCACACTACTCAATAGAAAAAAGCAAAATATCAAACACCTAGAGCTAGATACTTATGAAATCATGATACACACCTTAACCAATGAGTCAAACCCCCCAAATTCTCTATAATAAATATATAAACATATAAAATATACAATAATATAACTAATGCAACTTGTTACAATAGAATTTGAAGAGAATTTACCCAAATTTTCTAAAATGAGCCATGTATCACACTGTATCACAAAATACCAGGATATGCTCTACTTGTGTACAATTGTGGACACGTATTGTCACCCCCATATTTTGGATTAGGGGTATTTTTGTCTTTTCATGATTAATGTATAAAATATTTCATGATATTTAATTATATTTATATTGTCGTAATTTTATTTTATTGTTGTGCGTTACCGTTGCTTCGATATTTGGAGCGCTACCCTAGCCATTGCCTTCCAACAAATTTCACAATCTTGTCCTAGACATGCATGCCTTCTTTTCTGACTTTTGTGCAATTTTCTAATTGTTGGGCACTTTTGTGCAAAAGTGCATTAAGGTGTCCACCCCATTGAGCACAATACGTGAATAAACATATTTCCTCTTCATTGGTATTTTTCCATGATTTTAGGAGTGTGAAATTTAACATCCACCTCCTTAAGACCATGGACCTCCACACCTTGAACCAATTGAACCCTAGTCCTTCATTTTGAACCCATTTGAATCATGGCCATTGAATATTTCCATGAGAGGCCCAATCCCAAGAGGGGTTGACCAGTCAAATATTTCTAGGTCATACCCAACCCCCCTTTATAAATATTCTTTTCATTATTTTCCTTTTCTATTTTTTCCTAAACCAAGAAATAGCTCTCAGCCGACTTTTTCCCTGTTCCTTCATCTCCATCCCCAAGCCTGCCGGAAACCGGCCATCTCCCTCGCCTGAACAATGTGCACCACCACCCTCGTCCATGGCCCATCTTCTCCCCGCCTCCACAACGTCTATCCCGCTCGTATCTCTCTGTTTTCCTTGGCCACCGGGACGACGCCACCATCGACTGCACTCGTCAACAGACATCTCCTCCGCCGGATGGCAACGAACTAGACCGGAGCTCATTCCTGATGCCGGAGCCTGCTGCACTGCCCACCCGCTCCATGACCTTCTCCTTCACCGCCTCCTCCTTCGCCGGAGCCTTCGACGTCTTTAACCACCCATCCCACAGCAACCCGGCTATCTCCCTCCCTTCATTACTCCTCGCTGGAACCGCTGTACCGACCGGAGTCTGCCGTCCCGCCGACGATGAGTAACAGTGCCCACGACTCCGTCCACCTCAGATCTCGACACCCCGTTGTTCTTCTCCTCTCGACTGTACCCGAGCGCCGCCTGGATCCCGACTCGACCGGAGCTCGCCTGAGCAGCGATCCCCGACCCAGCTGCACAATGTCGGATCTCCCTTCCCTGCCTCCTCCTCTCCATTACCACCACCACCTCCTCCATCACCGTCCCATCGTCAACAACTCACAGTCGCCTGAGCCTTTGCCCCCGCCTGAGTGAACGTCCTCCACCGTGACAGTCACCTCCGGTCATCCCTGTTTACTATCATCACCACTTGTTCATCGCCATGATCAACATCCCCATCTTCACCATGATGATCATCAACAACATAACCATTACCTTTACCATCGTCATCGTCGTCATTATTATCATGAATGCCATCGTCGCCTCTACCTTGCCTCGCCGTCCGATCCATTAATCTGGCCACTTAGAACCACAACAGAGCTGGAGCTCCTACGTTCCTCCACATCGACTGGATACCGCATTCCCTCGAGCTGAAGCCTATGTGAGCCTCTTATTCCCCCTCCTCTCTCTCTCTTTTAGTATATGCTTGTATGGTATATAGGTGTAGGTATGTACGTATTAGCATACGTATTAATATATATATATTGAGTATTAATATTATTTCTAAGTAATAATATGGATATTGTATATGTATTAGGTGACCCGTATTTACATTAACCTGTAGCCCGATAAATGTTAGAAGACTTCCATATATACACTGACATACTGGCAAGCCCCGTATCATTGATTGTCTGATTTGCACAGCAATTACAGACGCGATACCCATGCAATTGATGCACACTTGACCCTAGTTGACCAGTGCCCTGCGTCCAGTATTTTTATGATTATGTGTTAGAGTAATGTCTGATGCAATATTGTATTATATGTTGTCTTTAGGACTGTTGGATTTTCAGACAAGATTTGGAAACAGACATTGGTATTGCCAGCAGTAGGACCCCAGGCGAGTACATTCTCTGACAATTTCCATTATGTTGATCATCTCTATAATTCTTGTTGTATAGCGTACATGACTCTGACACTGTTCTTTACACGAGTTGGCATCATTGAGACCTGTCACGAGGAGTCATGATTGGAATCCATCGTGCTAGCTGGGGGAAAACGTGTCACGACCCGCACCCGAAAATTTGGGCACGAGTGCGTGGGTACGTCCAGCCTACGCCGCAGTGTCGACGGTAGTACGCTGTCTAGGGCATGATCACAGGTGATAAATCTAGCTCATTCACAATAATTAAATAGGCAAGGAAAAATAGCAGGAAAAGAATGCTAAGATTTTATAACCAGAATATGATAATCAGATCCAGAGTTTATTACAGAACCATAGATTATATCGGGGACAAACCCGATTACTAAGATGAAAGGAAAACAATAGCTAAAAGCTAACTACTCTGCAGGAGTAGTCTCCTGGGTGGGAACCGGCTCTGCAACTATATCACCTGCTGGCTCATAGGGTCCATAATAGGTAGGGGCAAGGTTCTCATCATCACCTAAACAACGGATCCAGTCAGGAAAGGAGCAAAGTACACAATGCACAACAAGATTTAAACTAAATATTTGTGACAGGTAGAAAATAACTGACTAAGCATTATGTTGAGAAATGCGTGAGTAAGTAGTGAATTTAACTGAGAAATAATGTTATAAAACAAGACTAGAAGTAAAATATGATTAATTGCTATAAACCAGAAATTCGAGTAAAACAGGAATAAAATATGACAAGAAATATAACTGTAACAAGACAGGAATTTATGTGCGTGAACTTGTATATTTAGAATACCTAGTTGGCATGTAGGGGTTTATGAGGCTATAGGGCCGTCATAGACGACTAGTACACAATAACTACGGGAATAATCAAGTATAAGGCTGATGGTACAATCGCGTACCAACAGCTGGCACACAGTGATTACAGGGGGAAAGGGTAAACTACATGCCTCCTAGTATTCTCCCGCCCGACACGAAAAGCAAGACACAAAATACATTATTCAAGACATGAAATCTAGTGCTCTAACTCTACATATAATCATCAATGGTACAATTAAAGCAGGGAATTTATTTATCACAATATAAAGGTTAAACTTGAAGTGCAGGTACTTGCCTGTCGTTTTGGATCTGATTAATTTGGTTCTTGGAGAAATTTCCAGAGATGAGTCCAAAAGCTAAAATAGACATTACCATCACGCTCAGAAGACGTCAAATAGCTAGAAACGTCTGTCCTTGGGTCCAATTTGGAGACAAGGGCAAAAACGGCAGTTTCGGGTCAAAACGGGGTCCGCCGGTGGGCCCGCTTTGCACCGAAAAATGTGTCCGGGTCAATGGTCTCCAAATTCACCAAACTTAGTGTCAACAGGTCAGGAACGCTGATACGAACCCAACGGAACTTCCATATTTGGATTCCGATGAGCCGAACACAAAATCGCCCGTCGAGCGGGGCTTGTGGGGCCCACGACACGCGATTTCGTCAACGTTCTCAGAATCGAACCAAACTTGACCCACAGGACCAGCGTATCGCTACGAGTCCGATGGCGCAAGTTTCGTCTCGATCCGACGTGTGTGCACGAAGTTAGGGTGAATTGCAGAAAAGGCGGATACGGGGCGATGTCCGCGGATACGCGTTGATTCCGGTGTGCACGCACACCCGAATCAGCTTCCACGAAATCTCACACGTCCGTATCGATGATGCGTACGTATCTGTGAAGACCGCACGCGACCAAGTCGTCCCGTTTGGCGGGGCGCACTCAGTTCCGGGGTGAAACAGGGTCTGGTTTTTCCTGATTTTGGATCGCGGTGTGCGATCACCACAGGACGCGATGCCCCGAACAGTTTGTCCGGACACCGAGAGGGTCATACAGGCTTCACAACGCAATTTGCAAAATTGGAAACAGAGCTACGAGGCAAAAGTTATGAGTACCTGAACAGGGCTCGAAACCGGGCTTTACCGTGTCCGACACGACACGAGGACACTGTGTCCTGTGTCCTGTGTCGTGTCCGGTTTGGGGAAAAAATAGGGTTTTAGGGTTTAGGGGTCGCGCGGCGGCTCCGGTGGTCGGCACGGCGGCGGGAAGGTCGAGGGAGGTCGGGGGCGCTGGGGCGCGGCCTGGCGGAGGCACGGCGGAGCCGAGGGCGGCGCCGGATGCTGCTGCCGGCGAGGGAAAGGGCAGCGGCTGCTGCTGCTGGGTCGAGCGGGTGGCGCCGGAGGAGGAGCAGAGGAGGGCGGCTGGTTGTCGTGGAGGGCAGCTCGCCGGGGACGGGGCGGAGGCGCAGTGGTCGGGCGGCGAGGCCGGTCGGGGGTTTTAGGTGGAGGGGGCGGCTGCCGGAGGGGATTTATAGGGCGGGGGAGAGGAGAGAGGGAGCCGGGCGAGGCGGCGGGAGCGGCTGCCGGTGCGGGGTTGCGCGGAGCGGGCGGGGGAGCGTGACCGGCATGGCGCGGCGGCCGCGGGAGGCGGCGGCGGACGCGGGGCGGTTGCGCGGGTCGTGCGGGGCTGGGGGCCAGGGAGCGGGTCCGGGTCCGGGCGGGTCGGGTTCAGGCGGACCCGACCCGACCCGCTAGGATGACGGGCCGCGGGGGACTGGGCCGGGCCGGCCCAATGGGCCGTGGGCTGGGATTAAGTAATAACTAATAATAAATAATAATAATAATAATAATTAGTTAATTAAATAAATAATTAGTTTAAATAGTTTTTAGGTATTTAAAAATAGGTCCGGGGTCCAATAAATTCCAGAAAAATTACCCTAAGTCTAGTTTTTCATTTTACACCCAAAAATATTATTTTCACTATATTTTAATGTTGTTTATTATCAATTAAAAATCATGTAATAATTCAAAACCCTGATTTTAATTACAGAAAATTCCCAGAAAATTCCAGAAAATTGTGAAAAATCCCAATTTTAATTTTTTTGAAAAATCAGGGGCTTACAAAAACGGGGAAATATTAGTAGTTTATGTGATCCTTCCCAACTTACATGCAGCATTAGCTCACCCACATCTCACGTCGGTGCAGCCTTACCCTTACATGCCTCATCGTTGTTACATTCTGGTTAGCCTGACCTGTTGGGGATGATCGCTAATCCATGTAATGAGTCATATAGTTCTAAACCGATCACATGATATACTGATATTTCACACACTTAGATAGATGGTTCTTGACATGTATCTTAATAGATTGATCTTGTATCTCCACATGTTCTAGTTATTGTTCTTGTACACACTTATATACCAGTTCATTATTCTTGCGTGTACTTGGATTTCTATTTTATTGCTAGATGTATATTGATGATGATGTTCTAGTATTTCTTTATTCCAGTATTTTCTTTATTCCAGTATCTCATCGCCAGTCATTTCATATCTGTCTTATATTTTTTTACACTGTATTATAGTTTTTATCAATATATGTGGAACTGCTGTTAGAGGTATATTTTTGTTCCAATCCTGACTGGATATTTTTTCCAGACTGTGACATAGAGGACTTGTTTTTGACATACTTGGAGACTGGATGTTATTGATTGCAGGTTAGAATATTATTATTGTTAGACTTGTCTTGTATTTTATTTGTTTGCTTCGATATCTCATCGTGCCTTATTTCTGTGATTGAGTATATTCCATATTATATTATGATATCTGTGTCTCCTTATGGAGTTGGATATTCATGTGAGAGTGATTAGCTAGTATTATGACCTAGACAGCGTTCTACCGTCGATGCTGGGTGTAGGCTGGACGTACCCATGCTCTCGTGCCCCAAAATCTGGGTGCGGATCGTGACACATTTTTAGTGGTGGCCCATACAGGTCAGACTTCGCAAGTTGTGTGATATCGTGGTAGTGCGACGTCTTAGTTGTACTGCTGCGTGCCTGCGATAAGATATAGGACATAGGATACTAGGATGAGAGAGAATACTCAATCACAAATTCTTCAGAGATTTCTTGGACGACCCCTTGAGAATCTTGTTATAATTTCTAATTTAAATCTTTTCCTTGTTTTCGTCCGCTCTCGCTTGTTGTTATTGAACTTGATCATTGTTGATCAGTTATTAAATTAAAATCTTGGTATCATTGTTGAGTTTGATTCTTGTTGACCAGTTATTAAATTTAATTCTTGGTATCGTTGTTGAGTTGATTTCATATCGAGATGAATTTTACAGGCTAAAATTTACGGTATCATCTTATGGCATATATTGATGAGGACAGTGAGAAAGGTAAAACGTCTACTTTGGTTATGGAACCTAGAGTTTATCGCAGCCATATTAGCTGTCGTGACGAGAACGTAGGAACCTGACTTGGATGTACATACTTAAGTTATGGAATTGAGAGTCTCTCGCAGCCATACTGGTTGGCGTGGCGAGGATTCTAGATGACATGATTATAGAGTTGCATACTTTAGTTACGGAACTTGTCGTTTATTGCATCTATGCTTACTGGTGTAGCGAGGATTCTGAGTGTCATAATTTCAGACAGACGTGTATGATTATCAGGTTGTATCTTAAATTGGTTCTTAAAGTATTATCTCAATACTTATCTATTTTTGTTATTCCAGGACTTTGTTCCATCGCTTCTTTTCTTTACTAGCAGTAAAGATACCTTCAGTCCTTGATCCAATTCCTTTTTGAGTCTTATTTCTTTAAGGATCCTTGTTAGTGTGATAAATAGTGACTTGCAATTTTGGTTGTGTCTTGTATTAGTTTGACTGAGTGTGACTTGTGAGTTTGTAAGTGTTTCTTAGTTGGACATGGGAGCAGTAGGCATTAATCTAGAGATAACCGTAGCATAGTACCTTATAGTAATAGTTCTATGATAGGTGTTATTATAATTAGTATTGGTATTATAGAAAGAGGAGTAAGAGTATCAGTAATGGTTTCAAGAGTTAGTATCAGAGTCAGCATACCCGTCCTGGATAGTCATGAATTTATCTAATTGGATGATCTATGTAAATAATTAAGTATCAAGGAATTGTGTTAAAGATTAATGGAGCATGATGTTCAATTTGATGATTGATACTGGGTGTATCAAGAGTGAAGAAATGTATATGCATAAAGGGTTTTAATGAGATGTCATAAGAAGAGAAATATCAAGATTGGTAATGAAAGTTGTGAAATATATCATAGATTAGTTTAACAGTTTGTAAAAGGTTTAAGAGATATGCTTATACATCAATTGAGATATGGAACCATATGCCGCCCATGAGAGCGAAGTGAAACATGTGTATTATATAAGTTATAACTAGTGGGAATGATTGTGAGTTCTAATAAGTGATGAGATGATCTAATAATGAAGCTAGTGTTACCATACCAATAGTGCTAGTGATTCTATATCAAAGATTTGTTGAGCAAGGTGCTAATAACAGTAAGTACTTCGTGTGATGATAATTAGATTGGTGTATCAATTAATATAGATAGAAAATTATTGGAGAAATATGTGTGATGAGAACTTTGATTATTGGAAGTAATATTGCAAGTAATCCGGGCAGTACAAATTTTAGAGCATAGTTGAGAATTGTAGACAATTGGTATATTGTGTGCCCCTTGAGTATTAGAGACTGTGAGTATTATATGTATACTTGTGGATTTAAATTTATAATTTGAAGAGTGGGAATGAATTTCAATTTTTAAGAATTTTGAGGAGTTGAGATTTTATGTTATTAAAATTTTGAGGATTCAAATTTAATTCAATAAACATAGTCAAAGCTATAAGGAATATAGAAGTGATTAAAATTTTTATTTCGATATTTGAGCATTTGACTTTTGAGGAAAGTATATGCATTTTATTTTAAATTGTTCGAGAAGTTAAATTTTGAGGATAAGATTTACGATGGGTAAGAAATGTGTATTAGTGGATGATATGCATGTGTAAGGATCTGTTGACTTGAGCATGATTGAGATGGCACTGCAAACTGACTTGGGTGTCCATTTAGAGTTGTATTAGAAGGAGCAATACTTCGTGTGCTGTGTTGCACTTGGCGTGCACTTGAGTGATAAGAACAAATAGTATAAACAGTTGTAGTAGGTAAGATAACTAGCAGTGGGTGTGCTTGTAGTAGAAACAGTTGTACCTAAAGGGATATAGGTATCAAACTTTGGATGCATTATTAAACTATGGTTGTGTTAGAGATTCTTGGTATCATATATAGGTATCAATAGACAGGTGTATGCAATGAGGATGTATTCATGGATGTTGTAGACTAAGGATTAGTCGGTATGGATCTCAGTATATAGAGATAGGAATTAGTGAGTGAATGTGCCAGATTTAAGTGTATGATAGAGGTTGTAGTGTCCAAGTAATGGGTTAGAAGACTGTATTCTTTTCTTTCCTTCTGTTCCTTTCCGTCTGTTGATTGATTGATTTATTCTTTAGTACCGTAGCTTGTATCAAAGATGTTCTTGCTAGGATATAATTAGCAGTACCCCTCGACAGAGACTGCAATACCATGACAAAAAAGATTGTGACCATGCATGTTTCATGTAGATTGCATACTTTATCTAGATTGCGTGTTGTATTGCGTGTTGTATGACTATAGGTAGAATTTTCTTAGACTTTGATTGTTGAGGGTTTGACCGTAGTGAAGAATTAATGAAGAGGTTATGAATTGACAAAGAGAGACAAGGTGCCTTAAATTTTGAGGATAAATATTTATTTAAATGAAGAGTTTTGAGAATTTAATATGACAGAATTGACGATTTGTTAAATCAAAATTTTATGAAGATTGTGGTATGATTGAATGTCACTAACATTTGAGAAAATTAAGGAGATTATCATTATATTCATTGGACTGCAAGTTATGAAATTATTTTTGAATATTGCAATTGAAGATTTTGCGAGTATTATATTATTTGAGTATTGTGTGGAAAAAGAATCGAGGAATAAGATCACTAATGGATTAGTGTTTGAATTCAAATAAGATTTTTAAATTTTCATTGACTGGATTTCAATTAAAGGATTGGATAGTAAATTTTGTATTTAGTGATTTACTCAAAATTTGAGGAGTAAGATGATTAATGGGTTAGTGTTCGAATATAAACTTTTGGATGAGATTTTAAATTTTATAAATGTGCATTGATTAGATTTAAAAAAATTTGAGGATTGGATATTAAATTTTGAGTATTTAATTATTAACATCAAATTTTGAGGAGATTATGATACGAATGGAATTTGATTTTTAAATTTGCAAATTTTTTAGAAATATGATATCTATAGAGTTATGAAAGTTTGTAAAATGATAATGTGGGATTACTTCATGATTATGGGTTCGATAAATTTGAATTTTGATGGAAAATAATATAATAAGTAAAATAAAACTATTGAGGATCTTAAATTTCGAGGACGAAATTCTTTTAAGGAGGGTAGACTTGTCACCCCCATATTTCGGATTAGGGGTATTTTCGTCTTTTCATGATTAATGTATAAAATATTTCATGATATTTAATTATATTTATATTGTCGTAATTTTATTTCATTGTTGCACGTTACCGTTGCTTCGATATTTGGAGCGCTACCCTAGCCATTGCCTTCCAACAAATTTTACAATCTTGTCCTAGACATGCATGCCTTCTTTTCTAACTTTTGTGCAATTTTCCAATTGTTGGACACTTTTGTGCAAAAGTGCATTAAGGTGTCCACCCCATTGAGCATAATACGTGAATAAACCTATTTCCTCTTCATTGGTATTTTCTATGATTTTAGGAGTGTGAAATTTAACATCCACCTCCTTAAGACCATGGCCCTCCACACCTTGAACCAATTGAACCCTAGTCCTTCATTTTGAACCCATTTGAATCATGGCCATTGAATATTTCCATGAGAGGCTCAATCCCAAGAGGGGTTGACCAGTCAAATATTTTTAGATCATACACAACCCCCCTTTATAAATATTCTTTTCATTATTTTCCTTTTCTATTTTTTCCTAAACCAAGAAATAGCTCTCAGCCGACTTTTTCCCTGTTCCTTCATCTCCATCCCCAAGCCTGTCGGAAACCGGCCATCTCCCTCACCTGAACGATGTGCACCACCACCCTCGTCCATGGCCCATCTTCTCCCCGCCTCCACAACGTCTATCCCGCTCGCATCTCTCTGTTTTCCTCGGCCGCCGGGACGACGCCGCCATCGACTGCACTCGTCGACAGACATCTCCTCCACCGGATGGCAACGAACTCGACCGGAGCTCATCCCTGATGCCGGAGCCCGCTGCACTGCCCACCCGCTCCACGACCTTCTCCCTCACCGCCTCCTCCTTCGTCGGAGCCTTCGATGTCTTTAACCACCCATCCCACAGCAACCCGGCCATCTCCCTCCCTTCATTACTCCTCGCTGGAACCGCTGTACCGACCGGAGTCTGCCGTACCGCCGACGACGAGTAATAGTGCCCACAACTCCGTCCACCTCAGATCTCGACACCCCGTTGTTCTTCTCCTCTCGACTGTCCCCGAGCGCCGCCTAGATCCTGACTCGACCGGAGCTCGCCTGAGCAGCGATCCCAGACCCAGCTGCACAATGTCGGATCTCCCTTCCCTGCCTCCTCCTCTCCATTACCACCACCACCTCCTCCATCATCGGCCCATCGTCAACAACTCACAGCCGCCTGAGCCTTCGCCCCCGCCTGAGTGAACGTCCTCCACCGTGACAGTCACCTCCGGTCATCCCTGTTCACTATCATCACCACCTGTTCATCGCCATGATCAACATCCCCATCTTCACCATGATGATCATCAACATCATAACCATTACCTTCACCATCGTCATCGTCGTCATTATTATCATCAACGCCATCATCGCCTCTACTTTGCCTCACCGTCCGGTCCATTAATCTGGACACTTAAAACCACAACAGAGCTGGAGCTCCTACGTTCCTTCATATCGACTTGATACCGCATTCCCTCGAGCTGAAGCCTATGTGAGCCTCTTATTCCCCCTCCTCTCTCTCTCTCTTTTAGTATATGCTTGTATGGTATATAGGTGTAGGTATGTACGTATTACCATACGTATTGATATATATATATATTGAGTATTAATGTTATTTCTAAGTAATAATATGGATATTGTATATGTATTAGGTAACCCGTAGTTACATTAACCTGTAGCCCGATAAATATTAGAAGACTTCCATATGTACACTGACATACTGGCAAGCCCCGTATCATTGACTATCTGATTTGCACAGCAATTACAGACGTGACACCCATGCAATTGATGCACACTTGACCCTAGTTGACCAGTGCCCTGCGTCCAGTATTTTTATGACTGTGTGTTATAGTAATGTCTGATGCAATATTATATTATATGTTGTCTTTAGGACTGTTGGATTTTCAGACAAGATTCGGAAACAGACATTGGTATTGCCAGCAGCAGGACCCCAGGCGAGTAAATTCTCTGACAGTTTCCATTATGTTGATCATCTCTATAATTCTTGTTGTATAGCGTACATGACTCTGACACTGTTCTTTACACGAGTTGGCATCATTGAGACCTGTCACGAGAAGTCGTGATTGGAATTCATCATGCTAGCTGGGGAAAAACGGGGAAATATTAGTAGTTTATGTGATCCTACCCAACTTACATGCAGCATTAGCTCACCCACATCTCACGTCGGTGCAGCCTTACCCTTACATGCCTCATCGCTGTTACATTCTGGTTAGCCTGACCTGTTGGGGATGATCGCTAATCCATGCAATGAGTCATATAGTCCAAAATCGATCACATGATATACTGATGTTTCACACACTTAGATAGATGGTTCTTGACATGTATCTTGATAGATTGATCTTGTATCTCCACATGTTCTAGTTATTGTTCTTGTACACACTTATATACCAGTTCATTGTTCTTGCGTGTACTTGGATTTCTATTTCATTGCTAGATGTATATTGATAATGATGTTCTAGTATTTCTTTATTCCAGCATTTTTTTTATTCTAGTATCTCATCGCCAATCATTTCATATCTGTCTTGTATTTCTTTACACTGTATTATAGTTTTTATCAATATATGTGGAACTGCTGTTAAGCTGTATTTTTGTTCCAATCTTGACTGGATATTTTTTTCAGACTGTGACATAGAGGTCTTGTTTTCGACATACTTGGAGACTGGATGTTATTGATTGCAGGTTAGAATATTATTATTGTTAGACTTGTCTTGTATTTTATTTGTTTGCTTCGATATCTCATCGTGCCTTATTTCTGTGATTGAGTATATTCCATAATATATTATGATATCTGTGTCTCCTTATGGAGTTGGATATTCATCTGAGAGTGATTAGCTAGTATTATGACCTAGACAGCGTTCTACCGCCGATGCTGCGGCATAGGCTGGACGTACCCATGCTCTCGTGCCCCAAAATCTGGGTGCGGGTCGTGATACGTATCTAGTCCCACAAACCTGATCTAAGTCTAATTAGATCTAGTTGGTCTCATGACACACACTTGATGTGTCAATCTCGTAATTCTTTCTAATTGGACATAAAATACCATGCAACTTCCATAATACAAGTCATATGAACCTAGTTCTTGATCCTATGGGCAGCCCTAAGCCAAGGGATGATTCATAATTGTTAAATACATAGATTATAGTCTAAATTAAGGGGTGGATTCAGAATTTACCTATTAAAAGATGGATTCTTAATAAAATGCTCAATAGACATAATTAGGACACAATTCTCTTGCCAATTCCTCTTCCTTCAAGTGCTCCATGTAATCTAAGCTCAAATACTTCTTAGATGATTAAATTGAGAGGGAATGGGTGTGAATTGGATTGAATTTCTGGAGGAATGAGTCAATTTGAGGAAGAACACAATTGGAGATCTAAATAAAATGAACTAATTAAGAGGAGAGAGAGAAAAGCCCCATATTCGGGACTTGTGGAAGACGGAAGTCCGGGATAAGCAGCCAAGACTCATAGTGAGGCTGATCTTCAGGGACTTCAGTCTTGGTCGTGTCATTGATGTCGGCAAGATCCAAGTGGCACAGGAGATGCTACACATGGTAGCTAGTGTCGACGTGACGGTCGAGGAGGTGGAGACAAAGAAAGATGCAAAGCAACTCGGAGGATCAGAGATCGGTGGCATGGGAGAGCAGGAACTCTGTCGTGAGGCGATATGCATGGAGTTCAGTTAAGGAGCCATGAGGTCAACACCCTCTCATCAGACTGGAGGAGAAGATTGTTGGAGTCTACTCTGGATTTGGTAAATTTTAGAGCCCAAATATGGTCAAAGATTTGATTTTATATAATTTAAAAATCTACATTAAATGTAAGATTTGATTAGATTTCAAATTTGTATCAAATATTTAATATAACCATATTTGAACGTCCATAATTGGTATTAGGCTATTTTAGGTGTAATATGATTCTTATTTTAGGGGTTTCCTATTTAGAAAATCCTATTATGACCTAAAATATAATTTCTTATCCTATAAAGATAGGAGGAGTGTAGAGGCACAAAATATAGCACAATATAGTGATTTGGGGTGCTCGTCCACAGAAAATCTAAGAAAAAGCCCATGCTTTGCTCTTAGAACTTCGTCATCCAAGACAGAAGGAAGAAGGAGATCTAACCGAGTCATCCACTTTGGTTAGAAAATTTGCTACGGGTTGGTGAGTGATTTCAATTATAATCTTTATCATTTTTTTCTTCTTGAGTGTGGTGAGAGGGTTGAATCTATTAGGGCAAAGGGTTCAACATTGATTCTGTCAATCTTGTAATTTTACCTGAGTTATAAAGGTTGGTATTTATCCAGGTGATGTAGTCACCACCATATACTTGTTTTTATCTTTGCTTGGTGTTCGTTAGACAGGGGTTGGTTATCTCAGGTGGGTTTGCCTAAAGTTTCCGTTGTGGGCACTCTCAAATACGGTGTCGGAACGCTTGCAGGGCATGTCCAATTCTCAACACTCGGGACATCCCCGTGATCCTTGTCTTGGGCAATGTCGTATAGACGACGATAACCATGGTAAGTCTCTTCCCTTTCATTGAGTGTCGGTCTTCCCCTTTTTTTCTTGATTTCTTTAGTTTTTCTTTCTACGAATTAGGTTCAGAACACAGGGTTTTGGGAAAGCTTTCTATCTATATTTCTTGAGTGAAGAGAAGTCTCAGTTTAATCTCCGAGTGATCTAATACGTGACTAAGATCTGCCACGTACCATCTCAGGTGCGACACATGGAACACATCATATACTCCCTCTAGGACAGACGACAAGTCTAGTCTGTAGGCCACTGTACTGACCCTTGCAAGAACATTGAAGGGTCTGATGTACCATGGAATAAGCTTCCCGCCTCCATCCAAGCGAATAGTGCCCCGTGTCAGAGAAATCCACAAGAATACTAGATCCCTAACCTAGAACAAAACACAGCCTTAACCTTCAATCTAAAACAAAGCAAACATAAGCAATATGAACAAAAATCTATACCTCAAACTCCAAAGGCCTCCGATGGCTATCGGTCCAATGCCAATGTACGTCATGCGCCACCCGAAGTCTATCCCTGATGAGCTTCACCTTCTCAGCTGCATCCACAATTATCTCCAGTCCCAACAAGGTTCCCTCTCCAACATCATTCCAAGATAGTGGAGTGCGATATCTCCGTCCATATAAATCCTCGAATGGTGACATTTCGATACTGGCCTGGTAGCTGTTGTTGTAAGCAAACTTTACCAGTTATAGATGATCCTCCCAAGATCCTCTGAAATCTAAAACACAAGTACGAAGCATGTCCTCGACAGTCTGAATAGTCATCTCCGACTGTCCGTCTGTCTGGGGGTGATATGTGGTACTGAACTTGAGTTGGGTCCCTAAGCTAGCCTACAAACTCTTTCAGAAGTGGGAAATAAAGCGACTATCCTGATCCGAGACGATACTCACAGGAACTTCGTACAATCTGATAATCTGTTGCATATACATCTCCGCTAACTTCTCCGTAGACGTAACCACTTTGAATGTCAAGAAGTGGACTGATTTGGTCAACATGTTTACGATGATCCAAATCGCGTCTTTACCTCCTGGAGAATACGGAAGTCCCAAAATAAAATATATAGTAACATGCTCCTACTTCCACTCTGGAATAGACAAAGGCTGAAGTAAACCACCTGGCCTCTGCCTCTCTGCCTTTACATGCTGGCATACTAAACATATGGATACAAAGTGTGCTACCTCCTGCTTAATGCCATACCACCATATATGCTCTCTCATATCTCTATACATCTTATTGGCACCTGGATGTATAGAGTACTGTGATCGATGTGACTCCTGAAGAACCTCCTCGCACAACTTCCCACTTGGCACACACAACCTGATACCGTTCCATAGTGATCTATCCTTAGCAATAGTGAAGTCCTCGGATAATCCCATATGAACTTGTGCTCTGATGCTGGTGGCATTAGTCGGCATCACCATGAACTCAAACTGGTCATACCGAATCCGAAAAGCTGTTTTCAAAATATCTTCCTTCTTCACTTTTACCTGGTGGTAACCTGACCTCAAGTCTATCTTCAAAAATACTTTCGCTCCGCTCAACTAATCAAAGAGATCATCAATCCTCGACAGCAGATATTAGTTCTTGATAGTAAGGTTGTCCAAAGCCATGTTGTCGATACACTTGCTTACCGACCCATCATTCTTCGGTACAAACAATATCGTAGCACCCCATGGTGATGAACTGGGTCGAATAAAGACTTTGTCCTGCAGCTCATCCATATGCTTCTTCAACTCTACCAGTTCTCTATTGTTAACTTAATAGACGTGCTGAGATATTGGCTCTGTGCCTGGCACCAAATCTATAGAGAACTCAATATCTCGCTCTGGCGGCAAACCCAACAACTCCTCCAAAAAATATCCATGAACTCTGCTATCAATGAATGTGACAACTCCTTCTCTTCCACCATGGCTCCACATATGGCATCATCACTCTGCTCTGTTGCTCCTCTAGAAATCTCAAACCTTGGCACTCTTGGCGGTCGAAACAAATCTCTGTCTCAACGATAATCTATACTAGCATGGTGCCTACTCAACCAATCCATCCCGAGTATAATATTGTAGGTCGGAAGTGGCATTACGACTAACCACGCACTTAACTCCCGGCATTCTAGTATAACACTTCGATCATTGCAAACATCACTGACCAGGATAATGCCTCCCCTAGTCGTGATCTTGCAAGTCCTAGCCAAAGGTTCATAATCTAATCAATATTTAAGAGCAAAAGATATAGATACAAAAGAATGGGAAGCACCAAAATCAAATAAAGCATAAGCTGGAATAGAATCAAGGAGAACTGAACTTGATATAAAATCTCCAACTGGCTCCTCCTCCTCAACTGCCAAGGCAAAAGCCCACCCTCGTGGTGCACCTCTCTATTGCTGCTGGTGCTGGACAAAACGCTGCTGTTGAGTCTGTAAAGGAGGTCCCCTCTACTATCCCACAGGTGGCACCGCTAGTGCTCTTTGTGCCGGTACTATTCCCTGGCCTATTCGAACTGGAGCTACTAGACACTCCCTCAATATGTGGCTTTGCTCTTCGCAGTAGAGGCACACTCCAAGCCTTTTTCTATAGAATTCTCGTGTATGTCCAATCTTTCCATAGTGAGTACACTACAGGGCCTGTTGTGCTGGTCTCGGGACCTGGTATGTATGATGCGTTGGTGCTCGGAATGGTGCATGAAACTGCAGTCTCTACAGCTGGAAGGTCCTCTACTTCTGGAAGTATGGTCATTTGGCTGGACTCTCACTACTGATATCTCCTCCTGACATATCTCGTATCCTCTTGGATTTGAGCTCCAATTCATCATTTTTCCTACGTGCGTCCATCAGGATATCCTCAAATGTCGTTGTGCGGTGTCATCTAGTGGGAGATTTGATCTCCCTGATCAAACCCTTCCAAAACTTTTGGGCCTTCCCTAGAGGATTTTGTCCCTCTACAAATCTGCCTAATCTGCAAAACTCTATTGCGTACTCATCCACCGTCATGTTCTCCTAGACGAGATCTTAGAACTGGCTCTCTAGAGCACTCACAACCATATTTGGAAATAACTTCTCTTTGAAAATATCTTTGAAATCTTCACAAATCAGTCATGGCGCCTCGATCCACGAGTTTGTGTGGAATCATGTCAGAGCAATGTCAAATATCTGGCTGCCCGCTGCCTCCACCTGTAAGCCCTCCGTAATCTTTGCTAGCCTCAGGTCTCTCTCAACGTCCTCAATCCAATCATCCGTGTACAATATCCCCTCGATGCCACTGAAATTCTTGGGCTCCATCCTTTTGAAATCAATAATGGTAAACAATCTGTGGCTGAACAAGTGCTACTCTCTCTACAGTAGCTAGTGCTAACTGGTGAGCACTCTCGATGCCCTAACGTAGGATATCCGTTTTCCTCTACTGCGCCTCCAATATCTCATGGAACATAGCGAACATCTGTGTTCTGTTTGCTGGAAAAGGTGGTGGTGGTGGAAGATCCTACGTGACTGATGGAATATTCCTCAGAACTGGTAGTGGATCACCCCCAAAAGCTGCTTCTGAAATGCTCACATGGACTGGTGAAGAAATCCTCTGAGCGAAAGAAGGCGGAACAGTCGTTGTTGTCTCTCTCAGAGATGAGGAAGTAATGGACCTCGCCGAAAATACTCCAGAGCACTGCGATCGAGTCTTCGGAGGCATCCTGAAGGCAGATTAAACAAAACAAATCAATATTGCACAAGATACGATAGCATCAAGGAAGGACAGTAATATTTAAAGAAAATAATTACTTTGAATGATAAAGATAGTAATTCAATAGATTAAAAATGTTTCCTAGTTATGATTGAGTATCCTCTCATCCTAAATCTCTAGTCCTATATCCTATAACCGGCTTGTAGTAATACTTTAAGTCTGAGTACTACTACTGAGAAGACATCACACTAGTTGTGAAGCCTGACCTACATGGGCCAGCACAAAAACTTGTCACGATCCGCACCAGATATAAAGAAAATAGTACTTGGGTACGTCCAGCCTAAGCTGCAGTATCGACGATAGAATGTTGTATAGGTCAACAATACTATCTAAATATCTCACACAATATATGTATGGAACCTGTCATGCTATCTCAACTCCAATGGAGGACAATATGATCATATGGTAATGGTAAACAATACTCAATCACAATAACAAACTAGAGGATGATAAGGCACGATATGGAATAGAAGAAAAGAAAATAAAGTCACAAATACATCTCAAGTTCAAGTCTAATCTCAACACAAGATCTCAAATAATAATATAATGCCAAAGTCTAACTGACATATACTATATCATGAATAAACAAACTATGCCTCATCAACTGCTGGTACTAACTCAACCGGCTCTACGGATGATAACTCAACTGGCTCACCAACCTGTGGCCTGTAGTGCGTAGGACACCAGTCCTCTAATGAATCATCTGAAAAATAAAACCAGTCAAATTGGAGTGAATTATGACCCAAATAGCAGTTCCAAAAATTGACAAAACTATGAAACAACAATAGCAATAAAAATAAATTATGGAAGTAACTGAACTAGCATGTATCACGAGAAGAAGCATCATGGTAAATAATGGCAAGAACCGAGAATAATATGGTGAGGAACAATAATATAATAAACTGGAATAAAGAAAATAATATATAAATGTGCCTTTAAATATTAGTAAGATAATGTGATCGGTTTGGGCCTAACACGGGCTATATATAAAATGTGAGCTAGCGTGATCACGCGTGAGTTGCATGATCTGCTAACTATCATGGGCTACACTAAATCACGGGATATAAGGTATGATCACATATCCACTAATACTTCCCCAATCCCCCGACTAGTACATAGATCCAAATCATGACACGTTATAACACATATATTACACTGCATGGTCTATAATATTATGCACTATGATCATGGTCTATATAATCACTAAGATATCACGATAACCCTGAGTAATCACGAAGCATGACACGGCGATCACTGAGTAATCATGACAATAACATCTCATGACCAAAATCTACGGATACCAATCCATGAAACCATCATGTCAAGAATCAAATATCTCAATACTAAATTCATGAAACATAGAGGATATCAAATAATAAAACTATCAGAGAATATACTCGTCTGTGGTCCCAAGCAAATGATATATCTCGGTATTCGAGCTGGTGTCACATACATATATATGAATGGCATGTCAAAGGGATGTAATAAAGTGATAATGAACTAAAATGTATTAAATATGCTCTTCTAGGCCATTTTTAGCTAAACTAGCTCCATACTAAGTTAAATAGTCTATATTTGACACTAACTAGCTAACACTAGTTTATACTAGCTATACTAGATCATTACCTAGATTTCTAAGTCATACTAGTTAGTTATATCTATTTTCAAAATAACTTATTAGCTAAACTTGCATTACCTTAGCTATAACACTATTACCTAACCCAATACCCATTATCTCAACTTGCCTTGGTTCCAATACCTTGGCAAGGCTTAGTAACTTACCCTAACTGATACTCTTCCCATAATCTATGTCTAAGTTACTCTAGGACTATACTTAACCGTCTCACTAACATTACCCCGCTAGTATCTTAAAACTTATACACTCACTAATTATCCATTTAGTATACCCATACCTCATGTGCACAACGAACTGGCACCAGTACACTGATATAGTACACACTTGAGCTCACTGTCCTTTGGTGCAACTCCAACAAATACAACTACTAATGTTCAATTGAACACATCCCAAACAAACCCTCACTGCTTGTTACTTCCTCCTAACTGTGTGCACCTTGTAGAAGTCTTGATTTGGCAGGAACCAGATCTTCTTAGTAGTACTTAATAATGTTGCTGCTACTATTGGGGTTCTTCAGTACACAGTCTCGGGTATACCCCTCAAGGACTACAAATGAGTGAAGAAATCCTCACACCTTTCCTTACCCGATTGCACTAACTGTATATCGTCTGTGCACAACCTCACCAATCACCTATACACTATATTGATACCATGGTATCAGACCTGGCTAATAACCTCCCCTTGACTGTTGCTACCCGTCCATACTTCTCTGCAGAGACTACAATCGATATTCCCCAACCTAACCTGTCTCTTACAGTACACAAGAGTTCACTGTCTACACCCCACATGCATGTGCTCGACCCTTCTCTATACTGATACATCACACATTATCTTGCCATCCTAATTACACTAACTGCATACACACAACCCCCATCCCTGTTACTGCACCTCACCCTTACTCGAACTATAATCAAGCAGTCCCTCACTGTTCTACTATTGCTGCTGCTATGACTTCCAAAATCTAACCCACATTCTGATACCCCGTGTTTCAGCTCCTCAATGATACCACTATAGCTCATTGTATACACACAACATACTTCACGCACATTCCTAATGCACACCCTCACAAATGCAGCTGAACCCATATCTCAATCAATCCTTAACACTAGTACAGACAACACCACACTACTCAATAGCAAAAAGCAAAACATCAAACACCTAGAGCTAGATACTTATGAAATCATGATACACACCTTAACCAATGAGTCAAACCCCCCAAATTCTCCATAATAAATATATAGACATATAAAATATACAATAATATAACTAATGCAACTTGTTACAATAGAATTTGAAGAGCATTTACCCAAATTTTCCAAAATGAGCCATGTATCACACTGTATCACAAAATATCAAGATATGCTCTACTTGTGTCCAATTGTGGACACGTATCTAGTCCCACAACCCTGATCTAAGTCTAATTAGATCTAGTTGGTCTTATGACACACACTTGATGTGTCAATCTCATAATTCTTCCTAATTGGACATAAAATACCATGCAACTTCAATAATACAAGTCATATGAACCTAGTTCTTGATCCTATGGGCAGCCCTAAGCCAAAAGATGATTCATAATTGTTAAATGTATATATTATTGTCTAAATTAAGGGGTGGATTCAGAATTTACCTATTAGAAGATGGATTCTCAATAAAATGCTCAATAGACATAATTAGGACACAATTCCTCTTCCTTCAAGTGCTCCTTGTAATCTAAGCTCAAATACTTCTTAGATGATTAAATTGAGAGGGAATGGGTGTGAATTGGATTGAATTTCTGGAGGGATGAGTTAATTTGAGTAAGAACACAATTGGGGATCTAAATATAATGAACTAATTAAGAGGAGAGAGAGAGAGAGAGAGAGAGAGAGAGAGAGAGAGAGAGAGAGAGAGAGAGAAGCCCCCTATTATGGCCGACCCCCTCTTTCCCCCTTCCCAAGCAACCTATAATGTCTAATGTACCCCCACTTGCTAGTTATGAGGAATAATTATGAAGGGATATATTGGAAAGTCTCTAAACTAATGCAAATTAAGATAATCTTCTTAATTAATTAAAGAAGAGGGTCTAATGGGCTTAGTCAAATGTTGGGCTCAATGTGTTGTCATGACTAACTAATTTGGATCTACTAGTGTCAAGTCCAAATAATAGACTAGCCCACTAATTATAAATAATTAGCACAAGCACAATTTAAATATATAGCACACTATAAATAAATATTAATTACTAAATAATAAATATGCTAAATGACCAAAATATCCTTATCTAGAAATATGGTAATGACACGAGTCCTCATTCAGGTGGGTGGATTTGGTGAACTCGTCTCTGCATGGCCTTCACACTTAATAGAATGGATATCACATGCTAGTTCACTAGGCAATAACTTGATGCATGCTAATAAAATGAGATGAACCCACATAGCTAAGGGAATAATCCCATCCTATATCATATTGTATAAAAAATGAAATATTAACTTGCAGCCTAGAAACATACTATTTGTTGCTACTTCAAACTTATACGAGTAGACTTGCCTATGCTTATTACACAGACTAGCTAACTTGAATACTTTAGAAGTAGTGTTTCATATTGTTGGTTTATTGTATCACATGACTTATCTACACTACGGTTTAGAAGTAGATTTTTATATTGTTGCCATACCATATCACTTATAGTACGTCACTGTTGTCAGAGTATCATATGAAGTATAGTACTACTTATGCATAAAGGCAATCAAATAGTCGCTTCTAAGATTTGAGATAGAAATATAAAAAGACTTCGGGACCGTTGGGTCGCCAAGGTAGTCCCTGGACTGGGAACTGCTTAGAGATGAGATGTTTAAGATTCAGAGAATAATTTGAGAAGTTTAAAAAAAGATTGGAGAAGAGACATGCATAGTCACGGACAACTTGTGCACAAGGTTTAGTTCTCTGTCACGCCCCAATCCCAAAATACGTAAGACTAGGAATATGTAGCATGCCAGTTGTATGTATATGGCAACTCCAATACATGAAAACCATAATACACACATACGTTATATATGAATAACAATTTATAAGTGGTATATATAATATCAAATAAGTCACAGGCAACTAGATCGCATCCATAGCACAAATGAATATATAAACTAAGCAAATAGATCAAAATGATCAAGTCTAAAATATCCAAGAAATAAATGTACCACCGTTCCTGAAGTCTAAATATTTTTAAAATTTCTAGTATTAGTTTTTTTTATTAAAAATTATTAAATAGTAGATTTTTAAATAACGTTTATTGTAAATTTGTGATAATGTTGGGAGTTGAATATTGATGATATCTCCTCTTCTTTCAATAAAAAGAATATCTATATTAGTGTTATAAAAATAATTTTATTTGCTGGTAGATAATTTGTGTTATATAAATTAACCTAGTATTAGTAGAACTGCCATTATTGTGGTGCCTCGTTCCCCCTATTCGGGGAGCGCGGCTATAAAATACTTTTTGTATCGTTCGATCGGGATTGATTGAATCAAGATCCTTTCCTCGTTATGGACTATCTTCTTCGAAATTGATTCCATATTTAGTGGACCGTATCCCAAGGATGGACTTAGCGGCATAATCAAGAGGGACCTCTCCGCTGCAAATTTTCTTACCTAGTTTTTGATGTCGTATTGTTGCTTTCGTGCTTTCGAGTTGGTTTTTGAGCTTGCATTTTCTTGAACAGTTTTGATGGATTTTATTATTTTTATTCGTTGAACTTGGCATTTATTTTGATCTTGGAGAATGCTAAGAAGAGGTATTGATCGTATGTTTGTGGCAATGCAGGTGATGGTGTAGACGTCGTGCGAGCGAAGTTTTGAAGAACCTCTTTCCTTCCCTACCTCCACCGACTTGTGAGTGGCTACTATCCCGATTAGCTAGCCCTTCTTTCAAGTCTTCACACCTAATAATCTTGTTTTCTTGATCGTTCTGATCAAATGATACCATAATAACTAAAAGATATCAAGATAAAATAGAATAGACATGGAATACTTTAAGCTTGTCAACCAACTTGTGAACGATTTATACTATTGCATGCTAGTTTGCTTAGTTTAGAGTTGTGCTTTAGTTCCTTTAACCCTCGTGTGTGTTATCATGACATTATGCCAGGGGGATGACTATCAATTCCACAGAATCGAGGCGTGACATATTGGTATTGGAGTTGTGCTTAGTTCCTTTGACCCTCGTGTCAAAAAAGTTCTCATTAACGATTTCGTGTTCCCTATTCGAACTCTTGAACTCGTTCGACCAAAATGAGATGTGTTCCATACAATGACTCCATAATACTCTATGAGACTGATGCAAGTTACTTCCTTTTGAAGGGATGACTCAAGCGCAGACATCAACGCTAGCACAGGGAGAGGTACAAGCACAAGAAAGTAGTTCTGGCACATTGGAAAGTTCTGGAAGCCAGCGAGCTATGCCCCATGTTGACCCAGTTGAGTGGATGATGCAGATGATGCGGATGCTTGAGATGAGACAACAGAGGAATGAGGCTCGTCATGAGCGAACCAAGAAGCAGGCGGAAGAACGTCAGAGCAAGTTTGCAAGCAATCTTGAAGCCCGATTTGCAGTCCAATAGAAACAGGTAGATGTCCTACAATAGATTGTTTAGACCTTAGCCTCCAACCATTCTGCGACAATAACAGTGGCACAGGTGGAGCAACTAACACCTGAAGTCGAGACACTGCACACCCCAAATAAGAAGGATATGACTACCTTCGACTTTGCCAACATCAAGAAGGTCTGTAATACATCTTTCCAAGGGACTGAAGATCCGATCGTGGCTTAAGATTGGAGAGCAGAGCTTGAAGATCACTTTAAACTTCTTAAGGTACCTGAGGAGAAGTGAGTCGTGTGTGCCTAACTACAACTCCATTTGAACGTATAGAGACCCGTTCCGCTCAAACGGAGACCCGATTCAAACGGTGCTAGTGCAACGACCCAACCCGCTTTGCTCAGCGAGAAGACTTGGTTGAGGCAAAGGATTTTAGACTTAACCCTTCAGGAGTTCAAACTTATACTTTCAAAGGTGCGCTCGAAGTATCGCTCGACCAAGGCGAATCATCGTTAAGGTGGGTGGCTATGATAAACTTGTCTTTGCTTAGCCAGCACACATAAAATATGGACAATACATGCTAGTCTCTAGGTGAATCACCCCTTGCATGCTAATAAGAATACAACGCACCTAGCTAAGGGAATAATCCTATCTTGTATTGCTTGTGTTAGAACATTAAAATAAAATTTGGTTTATAGTTGGACCCTCGCATGCTACCTTAGCTCCGTGCAAGTAGACTCCGCTAATGCTTCGACTAGATCATTACATACTCTTCGTAGTACACTGCTTCGCATGTTTACACTGCTCATCCCATAGATTTTGTCCCTCGATATGTTCCTGTATTGTTTTACTCCTTGCACTGCCCCTTAGACCCATGCAAATGTAAAGGTTAGGCTTATGATCTAAAGTAGTCTATGCCACAAGTTTTTTTATGCTTATGTTTTAATAATATTTCAATGTTTGCCTGCTTTAAATATTCGCTATGCTCGTCACATGAATTCATGCCATGACCCCCGGTAACACTATCTTGTTTTGCATTCATCTAAGTTTCCCAGAAGACTATCGAATAGTCATTCCGTGCAAGTATGAACATGAAAGTATTAGGGACCGTTAGGTCGCCAAAGGAGTTCATGAACCAGGGGTTACATCATGTCAATAAAGCAAGAATCATAGCTCATGGAGCAATACTCGATCAGTACTAAATTTTAATCGCTCAGGGAATTAATTTATATTTGTGAATAATCATGCCTTGAACTTGAACTAGTTACCTGATATATCCTAACTTGTACCTGTACCTGTACCTGACAAGAGGCATAGAAGATTAGAGAATCGTATGGTCACAGACAACTTAGTGCACAAGGAAGATTTTTTAATCTCATTCCGCGGACGGTCTCCGGGGCACCGGGGCCGATCCGACCGATCGGAACCTCTTCACTGTAGTCGCCTGCGTCGGGCGGGATGTATGCAATGCCCCATGTTCTTGCTTGCATACTATCTCGCCCTGAGACTACACCGTCCTCTATGGCGTCGTGCTAGTGACCTCTTGTTCATATAGATAAGTCATCATCGCTTAGCGACAATCTGCGTGCGAGTTATTGCATCGCACCTAGTAATCTGAAACATATGAACGGATATGAGTATTAAGATATTTGAACACTCGAATATTCTTATGCAACACTTCTGGACAATTTGTATAACTCGTAATCCTGAATCATAATCTCGCTCGTGACACTCATGTTTGCTTGTGCAATTCTCCTGGATTTCATTATATATATCCGTTCTTGGTTTAACTTAGTTTATCTTGGACAGGGAAGGACGAATGATAAGTTAGTAAGTCTCGTCATGTTACTCTTATATCGCATGGCATACTGTCACACGAGTTAGGCTTTTCATTATGCCATAAAACTGATCCTAAAGTAAGACTAGAAAGACAACTTAATAGATGGTGCACAGAACCTATATAACGTGTTTGGATTTATAGAGTGAGCGAGAAGCCTCCCCACCAGTCCATTCATGTACTAATAACCGACAAGATTGCTTGCAAGGTGCGAAAGAACCTCGTTCGGTAGAGAAATTCTTTGTGCGAGCTAAGGCGTGGAGTTCGTTCTAGAGCCTTGAAGAGTTACGTCCGGAGCTGAAGCACATATACAGGACATAATATTAGAATATCGCTTATGTATTATTCCATAATTATAGCCACTTGGCACGCTTTTATTGTTTCGAGAGAGAGGACTTGAACGACTTATAATCCCGGCCTAGTGTCGCTTGTAATACTGATTCAATATCAATAAAGTGCTTATTTTACTTCCATACTTATCATACTTGTATTATTCAATGCTTCCGCTATTGACGACTTTGTGAACTTGTTACCAATCGCCTGTTCGTTTTTTATTCTGCTACATTCAGACTATTTGTGCGACTCTGTGGATTAGTTATTTTACCGCCTGTTTAGATCATGGCCTTGCACAGGCACAACTTGTGCTCGTGCCACATTACGTCCAGATGGGAATGATTATCCATTGGGAGCATTGGCGCAGTGATTGGCGCCTGACGGGGATGGCCGATTTCTGCGGGAGATCGGGGCGTAACATATTGGTATCAGAGCATCGGCTTTACGTTTTTGGACTTCTATCGATTTTCTCAGTTTTGAAAGCTTATTCGTGGGTTATGTGCGTACGCTTTCTCTCGTTGACCCGTTAGGATGTTCCATACAATGAGTCTAAATTATTTTAAAATTGCATGTGATTGATATGATTGCTTGAACTGGATAGTTATGCGAAGACCCTTGTTCCGACTAGTATTAGACTTTGTGGGAATAGACTCGTGCTAGAATTTATAAGTTATGTGTGAACCTGAATACCTATACGTGATTACCCAGCTGGTTAGTGTGCGAGATAGAATATCAATCGAATGGTTAGCTATGCACACAGCCTTTCGGGTAAGTTGTGTTGAGTATCACGCGCCAAGACCTTTTGGTGTGAGCTAGTTTGCAAGAGAGATTGGAATATCGTTCAGACGAGAATAAGCCAGACTTAGAATGGAAACTGATAGAAATATTATCAGGTTATCGCTAAGACAAATATAGAGAATCGTGCTTGAATTTTTAGAAATAGCTCGTGTCACGACCCGCACCCGGGGTAAGGGTACTAGTCGGAAACAACGCCCAGCCTACGCCGCAGAATCGGCGGTAGAACGCTGTCTAGAAAGTCTATCTAATATAATGAACCACTAAAAGATAGTGTACTCAATCACAGAACTAAGATAGAATGAACACGAATCAGATAAGAATAGAATAGTCACAATACAACTCATGAGTCTAAAATAATACATCAATGAGTCTGAAGAAAAATACAGAAATATGCTGGAGACAAATCCAGTACAAAAGAATACTACAAAACTATAAAGCTACAACTCCAGGGTCAACTGTCTCAGTTGGGATAAGTCCCTCTTGAGCCAGGGTCTCAAAATCTAAACCCACAACATCCTGGGGTCCATAATAGGTAGGGTACTCCTCAGTGTCATCTGGAAAAATATATCCAGTCAGAAAAGGAGCAGAGTACAATCCTAACAGCAGTTCTCAAATAATGATAAAAACTATGTAACAGTAAGTAGCTGTGGATAAACAAGATGCATAAATAGATACAAGAAATGTATAGACAATAAGGAAGTACTGGAAAAAAATACAATAATGAACAATATGCTGATGGAACAAGAATACTAATGACTAAGTGTGTGAGTACTAGCTTTAACATGTGATCGGCTTGGGAACTTGCACAAGAGTATAATGGCCTGGTTAATCATACGTGCGGTGTATGATCAACACTCACAAGAAACAAGACATGCACAAGGAGGGTATGATCACATATCTACACTAAAATACTCCCCACCCCCGACTGGTATAATAGATCCAACCACGGTACGTTATGGCACTAGATTCCCCAAGAAGATAGCTAGTCTCCCCGAGAATCGGTGTCTGTACATGTACAAGATAACCAATGAAATAATACTTGCACCATATACACCATATACCAAGGAATAACATCTCATGACGAGATCCGGATATACCAATCCGTGTAACCATAGTGTCAAGAGAACATGTATATCTACACTAGATACAACGAACATAGAGGATATCATAAATGAGAAACTATCAGAGAATGTACTCGCCTGAAGTCCAATGAACAGTCTCACAAATGTCTGACTCGGTGCCTCAAAGACCTAGATATGGAATACCACATTAATACAAGGTCCCGGAAAGAGAACAAGTCAAACTAGGCAATTTCTAGGTCAATAAGTCAATTCTAAGTCAAAAGTCAACTATGGTCAACTCTAAAGTCCACTAAAGTCAAACATGGTCAAACCCAAAGTCAACCTCACAAGACATCTATAAAATAATATAGAGATAAACTACAATAATTTAGGAATCAAATTAGATTCAAAAAGAACTCACACAAAGTATACTAATAATATAATTAATATATACCCTAAAATAATATATATACAACCCAACATTTATATAAATAACATAATATATTATTACAATTATTATTCCTCACAAAACACATATATATATACATATATATATATACAATTACAATATATAATATATACATTAAATCTGTCAAAGCGTCATTGAAAAACAGTGAATAAAATAGGATTAAATCAAAACAGTTTAAATAGTGACAGTCGGGACTGTCACCAAAGGACTGTCACCGAAACCCAAATAATAAACTGCCACTGCTTTGGTTTTCGCTGACAGTTAAACTGTCGCGGAAAAGCGTCGCAGAAAAGCTGCTGTTTCCCGCTGCTGCAATTAATGACAGGTTTGTCATTAATTGCCCGAAGGCTACAGCGGCTGCTATTAGTCGGCTAATTAATAACAGTTTTTACTGTCATTAATTCACTGTCACTAAAACAAGTTATATATATATAATTATATATATAAAAACAGAATATATAAAACAATATATATATATATATATATAAACAGAATATATAAAATAGTATATATATATATATATATATAAACCATTAATACAAAAATGTACATATATATATTAATATACACATAAACTTATACCTTCAAATATTTAACAAAGAACATATAATTTACATGGCTAGAAGCACACCTAAAATATTTACATTAATATCCAAATAATTACATAATAATTATCAATAATATAATTACACAATTAAACATACAAATATATTTTATAAAACATTTTATGTATAAATTATATTATTTAACAAGTAGTAACATATATATTTGCATGCAAGAAAGCTACATATTATATTGTACATTATATTAGCACACCCAAAATATAGATCTATGCTACAATAATTACTATAATAAATACACAAAATAAATATTTAATATCCATATATATATACTAATTATAAATGAAAAATTGAACCACAATTAATTAGATCTATACAAAAATACACACAATTGGAGAGTATCTCACCGTATCCCACTAGATCTAGGATACGCATGCGACACGAGTCCAACACACAACTAAATGCACCCCGAAGGACACAAACAGATCACAAATAATATTTATGAACAAATCAAAGCGTCAAAAGTAGATCTATGTGTCCGTGTCAAAATACGACATGTTCAAAGCCCCGTGTCGGAGGAAAACCCCCAAATGACACGTATCACCAAATAGTTGGGATACGAACCACAAGTATCCCAATATGGACACGACACTAGCCTCAAACACAAATCTCATGTCCAATTGATCTATAGGATCAATTGACACACACAACAAAATGTAAATTCGGAATTCCAACAAAATTGACACAAAAAGCACCATAACTTTCTCCATAGGTCTCCTATGAACACAAAACAAAGTCCTATGGGTAGTACGTACATATAGGTTGATTTTACATGATTAAATCTCAGATTTAGAAGCTATTTAAATGGGGAAAATCTAAATTATACCTATTGGGAGATGGATTCCCAATGAAACCTCCAATTGAGATGAACTTGCTTCCAAATTGTAAATCCTTGCTCCTCTTTGTAGATCCTTGCTTCCTTCTTCTAGATCCTTGCTTCCTCCTTCTCTAATGGTGAATTGGGAAGAATTTAGAATAAATTTGGTAGGGAATTGGATTGGAAATGGAGGGAATTTGGTAGTGGGAGAATTCTAGATCTAGATTTGGAATGAGATGAGAGGAGAGAGAAAATTTCCCCCCTCTTTAATAGGCCGGCCATAGCCCCTCCCCCAAGCAATTGTAAAATGTCCAATGTACCCCTTGGGGCCTCTCATGAAGAAATAATTAAGGAAGGAAGCTTCTAGTCTAATCATTTAATTAATTTAATCCATCTTCTTAACCATGGGCTTTCTAAATGGGCCAAGTCTAACTAATTAATTCATGTTGGTCCATGGGTCCAAACTAAACTAGTTGGGTCCACTAAAATAAGTCCAAAATAATTAAATAATATCTAACAACAATTAAATAATACAACAAAAATTATTTACCATGCACAATATTTATTTAAATAGGAAATTACTAAAATACCCTTTTTTCTAAAATGTGGTAGTGACAGCTCAGACGGTATTTTGTATCAACAAATATAAATCAAAGATGGTTTACTTGGATGACTCAATTCTTGAGTGGTGTATGGATCATTTTAGAAATATTTGAGCGAATTCAGATATCTCGTGAGATAGTTGGTTTGAACGATTTGGGAATATGTTGAACAAGTGATAAGGCTTATATCAAATTGGGATTCAAGGTAATAGAATCAATATCTTGGTCAAAGAAAACTTGGTGGATCGTACGTGCGATTTTAAATTGAATCAAAATGTATTGAACTTGAGTATGGATATTATAGTTTTGAATTAATAAACTTAGCATGGTATCGATAATTAGAAGATAGCACGGATTGATACAAGTAAAGGAATATTGCGGTTCGATGAAAGAGGTCAGTGATAACGGATTCGATTTGGAGTTTGGAAGAACGATCTTGAATCTAGTTCGAAAGATAACCTTCGACAATATGTCCCGGCCGAGAACGATTATCCTGAGGGAGAGCTGGCGTGGTGATTTCATATCCTGCGGGAATGATCGAACTCACGGGAACATGCTTGATGATTATTCAAACGAACTCTATAAAATGGAACGTATCAAAAGTGGATACACTTTGGCTTGAGGATTTGAACCTAGTTGCTTGAGAAGTGCTAAAAGTAGACTATGGATTTATCAAACGATAACATTAAAGTTGGACGAATTGGCTAGATGAACTATGACCACAGCATAAACGGACATGACTTGAAGGATTATATATATAACTTGGATGAAACAAAAGTGTAATGATAAGGAATCTCGATCGTTTTGATGATAACCATAACATTTGACGTTCTTGTCTTGTACGAGCGTAACTCCATGCTTGTACATGTGTTATGCCTGGATTAGGACAATTATTCAGCGGGAGCGTTGGCGTGGTGATCTCATGTCCAGCAAGGATGATTGAACTTACGGAAGACTAGAGCGTAACAATTAAAGGATCGTCTTGACTTGTGGTTTGACACAATAAGACAAGTTTTGGAATGCAAGTAAATCAGAAGTATTTTAAGGATAAGTTGGTCTAGAACATGGAGTAAGACACGCTTGATGGCTTCGTGAACAGATACATGAATCTTGTTGGATGACTTGGAGTTATGATTAAGATCGAAGAGTTAGAATTGAATCATGGTTTGGTGATCTAGACTTATAATGGTTATATGTGTTCTATCAAACATATTTGAGGAGATAAACTATGTGAATTGCTAGGCTTGACATGCGACATGGATATATCATGGATTTGACTGAACGGACTCGGACCATGTATAAACGAACGTATTAATGTGAGTAGGATGATATGTGCTCGATGTTTAAAAATATGAGTGAAACGAGATTGGATAGAATATCCCATGAAAATAAATAATGTCTTGACCTTAGGAATTGGGGAGAAAGTCGTGTGAAAAAAATTGCATGATGAATCATATGCTTGAACTTGTACCTATGACCTTGTGAGTTGACCTATTAATTAGGCAGACGACCTTGTGCTGAGTTAAAGAACTTGTGTAACCGACTTTATAGTATTGCTTGAGCAAGCTATAGAACTAGGGCAGCAAGACTTAGAGTTAGACTTTGAACGGTAAGTGTGTGCTATGTTTAACACGAACATAATGGACGATAGGACATGGACGCTAGTCGGTAGATCGGATAGATCGTGCTTGACGGTAGTACAATGCTTAAATTTTGGTTGGAATGGAAATAACTTGGATTTTGTTTGACCCTGTTGGAGGTATCATCGTGATTGTAAGACGAGAACCCTTAAGACATTCTCGTAACTCATCCCGCTATCTCTAAGCTTGGTTGAAATACACGTGTTTCGGGGACGCCTGGAATATATGTACGATCCAAACTAAGTGATGTGCTAAAATCAAATATTATTATAAGTGAATGTGCTAGATTCGTATGAATGAGTATATCAACTTGGATAATTTTGCCTCAGCCTTATATCGTCATTCAAGATGGATTATAACGTACCCTGCGTTAAGCGATATATATTCCGCGCTAAGGTGCAGTAGAGACCGAGTCATATCTTGGATTGAATGATAGAGTCGTTCAATGAGACAGATATTGCTTATGATAGATGCGATAGTATACAATAGAACAGTTTGTGCTCAGGAATTCTCGAGGACGAGATTTTTTCTGAGTGGTGTATAATGTAGCGAGCAATTTCGCTCAAGCAGGGAGCCAATTCAAATGATGTTAGTACAACAACCGACCCATTTTGCTCAGCAAGAAGACTTGGTTGAGACAAAGGATTTCAGACTTGGCCCTTAAGGGGTTCAGACTTAGACTTTCAAAGGCTCGCTCGAAATATCACTCGACAGAGGCGAATCATTGCTAAGGTGGGTGGCTACGATAAACTTGTCTTTGCTTAGCCAGCACATATAAAATATGGACAATACATGCTAGTCGCTAGGTGAATCACCCCTTGCATGCTAATAAGAATACAATGCACCTAGCTAAGGGAATAATCTCATCTTGTATTGCTTGCGTTAGAAAATTGAAACAAAATATTGCTTATAGTTGGACACTCGCATGCTACCTTAGCTCCGTGTAAGTAGACTCCGCTAATGCTTCGAGTATATTATTACATACTCTTCGTAGTACGCTGCTTCGCATGTTTACACTGCTTGTCCCATAGATTATGTCGCTCGAATGTTAGTCACAGCCAGATATTAAAATCATAAATTCTCTCCATAACAGTTATCGAGAATTTTTTCCTTTATCAATAGGTTTACTCATTGTTTATTACGTATTTGGGAGAGAGGGACCTTTATGATCATATCACGTCGATCTTTAAGTCGTTCTTTTTCAAGAATTTGGTGTGTTCTTCCTTCTATGGGAAAGTACTGACACTCATTCTTGGTTGAATGTCAGATATATTTTCAGGTGATAATTCTATGTTTACAAAATTTTCAATAGATCTGTCTCTAGTTAATCTGTAACTAGATCCTTGTTCAGAGTTCGATTCTCTGTCAGGTTTAGGTTGTTTTCCATGTAAAAAAGTAGATATGGTGTTTCCTGAAGCAATAAAATATTAGGTAGGCCATCATATGTTCCCATTGTATTCCTATAACCTTAGATCAAGGTAACAACTCAATACCTTGTAAATTAATTGATAAGGTGCAGGTTTTTTTAATATTTTGATCATTAAGACTTATAAAAAAATCTGTATGGATATTTATAACAAATAACCTATTTAATAGGTTGGATTTGGCACCTCCAATGATACTATTTAGAGGATTATTAATAATTCTTTCATCCATATAGGCTAAAAGTATTGGTGTATCAATTCCCGATCGAAACAATCCCGAAATTTTTAGCTGGATTAATCCTATATGAAGATATTTTATCTTAGGATTTTTTTCTTAGTCTTTCCACTTTTCTTTTATCCAGGAGTTGTATTGAAGAGAAATCTTTATCTTCTTTTAATTCTATATTTCCTTGCATTCTTTTGAAATATATAAGTATATTTATTTAAAAATTATGACTGAAGAGAGACTGATTTATAAACCTCCCTTTTGTCTGAATGAGGAATTAATTCTTTCAAATTTTCAAAATCCTCGTCAGAAATTTCTAAATATTCTCCTTTACTATTTGGAAGGTTAGAATTGGTAGTTTCTTCTAATGAGAATTTCTTCATATAGATTCTGAATTCATAATAACTTTCTCTTGAAATTTCTCTAAGATTAGTTACTAATGATTCCGCTAATTTTGAGTAACTCTTCCATTATCTTTGGAAGATATTCATATTTATGTATTACCAGCAATCCAATTGGATCTCCTTGTTCAATCATGTAGTCTCTATCTTCATAAGAAGTATTTTTTATTGTTACTGAAACAATGGCCTTGACACTGGTTCTATGAATCCATAAGTGATAAAGATATTTTTATTAGCATATAATGGTATATTATGAATAATTCTATAATAACAAATTGGTATAAAAATTCTTATGTCAAGAGAAATTTTTGTTGTATGATAACTCTGAATCCTTATAGTTTTATTTATATATAAAGTATATCCCGCAGATATCCCTCCCTTTTTGGGAAGAATAGCTTGGTCATTTAGGAGTGTGATTCTTATTTAGTTTTGAGTTTTATTTATTGTAAGCATATTAATCTTAAGATGATTAAAACTTTCCTCAAAACTATCCGTTTTCGAATCATCTGAATAGGCAGATTCAATTTCATATATAGATAAGGCTGATGTATCACTACTAATTTTATCTATGGTTCCTAGATGAATTTCATATTCATCTAAGTTCCTTATGATGACTGCTTGAATGCTAGTTGGGCATTCATTTTCATTATGGCCTTCTTTATTATATTTGAAGCATTTATACCCCTTTCTAAATTTCTTTCGTTTAACAATTTTTTTCCTTTTTCTCATCGTCTTTATTTTCAGCAGATTTAAACTTTCGTTTAAAGTTGGGCTTCCATTTTCTTTTCATAATTTTATATTTGGTATTACCCTTCTTCTGAAAAATTTTATACTTCTTGTTTTTCCTCCCACTGTATTCTGGAGGACAACCAAATTGGGTATTAATATCATCATCATACTTAGGATAACAATTATATCCCAGCTTAGAATTCTTTATTATTTTATTCATCAGTTTTTGTGCCTTAGCTTGTTCACAAATTCTCTCCATAGCTACCATACAAGCTCTTTTAAGTAATCCGGTAGAGTGAATATTATTTCTAATTTTATTGTACCGTTTTCGTATAATATTATTACATGGATAAGGTATTTTGGTAAAAATTATTTTAACCAAAATTCCTTTTGATTATCTACTTTTAAATGGAATAATAAACCAATAAATTTTATAGTAAATTCTTCTAACATACAAATATCACATAATTTTAATTTATGGAATAATTTTTTATAATCAATTTCACCATAGATTTTATCTCCTGTGAAATCTGCAACTAGGAGAGCAATAAGTTCTCCAAGTACCTTTTGTGGATCTTTAATTCCTCTGAGCTTTATTTCCAACCTCTAGGCTTTTCAGTTATGGTTTTATTTCCAACCTCTAGGCTTCTTAGCAATGCAAGGGCATCACCCATCCAATAGCTGGTAGCCATGTTAAGAAATTGACTAGTATTTAAGAGTTGCTGAGTGAAATAAATTGTTCCACACATTTGCTGACCCAAATTGTCCATATATATCTTTATTTATCTATAAGAAATTATGTCAATATTTAGAATGAGTCCATCATTACTATAATTTTGTTTATTTTTATAGTAACATTTTTTCGGTTCTGTAAATAACCCAACCTTCCCTTGTATAGGAGTTATAGTTTGATAGTGAAGGCATATTAGGAGCAATATTTGGTTCAATGCTAGCCTCAAGATTTGTTAGACTAATTTCTGGATCAAAATGAGGAGGCTCTGCATTGGGCCTGGCTTCCTCTCTTCCAATAAAAGTAGGTTGATAACCAGGAGGTCCTGGAAGCATAAGTGTTTGAGATTGTGTTTGGTTACTACTTTCACCTTCTTCATTATTAAATCAATTATAATTATGATAATCTTCATCTTCAGAATCATCGTCTGAATATTCTGTATATTTTTATTTGAAGAAATCAATGGTTCATGAGGGGGTTAAGCTTAGAACATGACCACAAGCTTAAGTTATCACTTCACAGAATTAGAGCATAGCAATGGTTCATTTTCTACCTCATGCGTAATAATTGAAACACAAGATACTTGAAGAAAATCTTGTTAAAATGACTACATATCCAAGAACTAATATTTAAGCTATCATATTAGATAAAGAAGATCACATACCACTAGTATGCACAAATAGAGAGTTTTTATTCACAAACTCTGGCTCTGATACCAGAAATACACAGAAATACATGCGAAAATAGTAAGAAGAAAACAAAGAAGAGATGCACTCAGAAAGCAAAGGATTAAAACAACTACTCCAATTTTTGATGCCCCTACAAACTGCCATCCTTGGCTTATTTATAGGTCTATTATGACCCTCTATTACCGGTTACCTCCATCGGATTCTATAAAGATAAGCTCGATATCAAAAAAGATCTCGAGCTTTTCTTTATTATGAAAAAGTGGAGAATGGGCCCACCTTGCTTCTATGTGCTCCCTTACATTCCTTCAATGTCATTATCTGGGTCATTGGGATCAATAGGTTCATCCCTCTCTGTCATTGTGCTCTAGTATATCTGCAAACCGTATCCTCCAAGGCGGAGGTTGCTAGAAAAATTAACAATAAATATGTACTTGTCATCATAATCTTGATTTTTGGAGATATAATAAACAAGTAAGATGTTCTGGGTTGTCGGGACCGTCCCTATCCTTTTCGCACAAATGATGGTGATTCTGGAGAAGAAATCTTCTGCAGCAAACTTTCTATCACGTTCTTCTGAGAAGTTTTGCTTCTGAAACTTCTCATATGTGAGGCAAGGGTCTTCAATAACCTTTTGAAGTTCTCAGATTTGTACAGAGGGAAAGAATTTGATGTGTTGACGTTCTTCCCAAATGGTCCATATGTGGTACCTGAAAATAGTCTAAAATTTTGTGGAATGAGTTTCCACAACACTAACACATATATCCGGAATAACTCCCTCGTATTCTTTTGAATTTTTTTTATGTTAAGATAGATCTCGTGTACAAGTCCTTTCTTGATGTGGGACCTATATTTAGGAATTTTACGGAAGCAGGCGATGATGTAGAGCCTACCCATTGGGTTTCTAATAAGATCTTCATTTTCCAAGAGCTCAATAATATTAGTATCTTCAAGCTCTTTAAAAAAATTTGATGAGTCGGTCTTCGGTTATGATATTTTGCTGGAACATAGTTAACATTTGCTGAACCATCAATTCAGCTTCTAACTCATGTACCTGCTCATTTTGTATTATCGTTAAATGAGAGTTTCACCAGCTCCTGCATTCTGATGTTAACCATATCATTTGTTTCTAGAGTCTGAAGGATCATTCTTAATTCTCCCGACCTAGTGTCCTGTAAAAGAGATTATTCTTTTACAACAAGGGCTTTAGACTTTGATGTAGAAGAAAATATCACCAAGTCTTTCAACATTTTTGTTATTTTTTACAGCTTCCCCTCCAAAGCCTGACTCCTTTGTTCCTCATTAAGAAAGAGTCTTTCTACCTGAGAGAGCCAATAGCTAGCGATTTTAATATCAGCAGACTGAAGCGCTCGGTAACAGTTATTAAAAATCTCCCAAACATCTTTTCTCAAGTTTTTGTTATACCAGTCTTTAACCAGAACATTAGCTAATTACCTTTGCATGGAAAAGAATTGGGCATTGGTCATGGTCCTAATCTAGTTATTCACCAATCTAGTTGGGTTATTCACCCAGGGTTGGTTATTCACCATGTTTTGTGGGTTATTCACCCTTGATTGGTTATTCACCAATGTTTGTGGGTTATTCACCCTAGAGACTGCTAGTTTTTGGCTATTCGCCCCAGCATGATCAGTGCTTGTGCTGGCAATTCCCTTATTCTTCTTGGAATTGACCTCCTTGAACTTACCCTCTCATTTTATTGCATCAAGTATCTTTTTGAAATGACTTAATTCATCCTCGTCCATCTCTCATAACCTGGTAAGAGTGTCAGCAATATAGTTAGTATAACCAGGAATATATTCTACCTCATAATTAAAATTTTCTAAATATATAGCAATCATGATTCTTCTTAGATTTGCTTCCGGGTTATTGATGGTTCATTTTTTAAGAAACGGAGAAACAGATTTATTATCAGTCTGAATATAAAAATTTCTATAAAGAAGATAAATTTTTAAACTTTTAATAGCGAGTTTAACTGCTAATAATTCTTTATCATATGTGGCATACTTGAACTGTGTTTTAGAAAATTTTCCCGATGTATAAGCAATAACTTCTTTATTTTTGGTAATAAGAACGCCAACCCAAAAATTGTCAGAGGCATCGGTCTGTAATATCACCTTTTCACTTTCTAAAGAAAAATAGATAATTTTTTGATCTTTAATCATTTCCTTAATAATAGATATTTTATTTTGCTTCTCTGGAAGCAAAGAAATAGAGATTTTACTAGTATCCCATTTACGAGGTTGTTCACCTGTAATTTGTTTATAATTAGACTGTTCCTTAGTCAATCTTTCTTACAATTTTTTAATTTTTGCAGAAAGATGTGGAATGAATTTTCTTCCATAATTAAGAAAGCCCAGAAAACTTTCAACTCTTTTAGGGTTTTAAGGGTTTCTGAAAAATCTCTTATTTTTGTATATATGTGTTGCTGAAGTTCAAATTGTCCATTCTTAATAAATTTTCCAAGAAATTCGACCTCGGTTTTAAAGAGTTCTATTTTCTTGGGACTTAAGGCAATACCATTGTCAAGTAAAAGTTGAACAGTAGTAAGAAGAAGATGTTTATAATCTTTCTCTATTTTAGAAAAAACAAGAATGTCATCAATATATACTACTACATAATCTAGGTGTCCAAAGATAGAGTTCATACATTTTTGGAAGATCTGTGGTGCATTTTTTAATCCAAAAGGCATAACTAACCATTCAAAATGACCTTGAGGATAGCTAAAAGTTGTCAACTCAATTGAGGTTTTATCTTGTAGTTTGAGTTGCCAAAAGCCTGATTTGACATCAAACTTACTGAAAAATTTTGCTCCTTGGATCTGCTTGATCAAGTTTTTAGCAGAGGAAATAAATAAACCATAAAATTTTGTATAACTATTTAGTTTTCTATAATTTATAACCATTCTAGGTTTTCCCCGTTTAATCTCCGCATGATTCCTTACTAGAAAAGCTGGAGAAGAATGAAGACTGAAACTTTTTTATATAAGCTTTAATCTAAGTAATTCACCAATCTATTTGGCAAATTCATGCTTATCAGTACAAGTAACAATGATGCTATTTACTCGAACTTTAGAGTCTTTATAAATATCCATGAGTTCTATTTTACAAAATTGAGATGATTTACTAAACTATTTCAACGGATTATCTGTATAGAGTGGTTCCAGTATCCCATGAATGACTTTAGTAAAATTATTTGTAATAGAAATATTATATGTAAAGATTTTATCATTTTGTTCGGAGATTATATCAATCATATTAACTGGTGGTAAGATTTTACCACGTTGTGCTACATGGTGGAAGTGGTTCGCGATTGTTACAATAAAATGAACTCGAGGGATAGAAATATTATCAAATTTAATATAATGAGTATTAAATAGTGGATAATATCGTAGATTATCCATTCCAATAATATAATCCATATCAAATTATTTTGGTAGAAGGACGAAATCAAAATTATAAGCTTTTGTTGTACCATATATACCCGGAAAATAAATGTGTAAGTTTTTTACTTTATAATTAACTTGGACCTGTCGTCCCATAAAATTATTAAGTTTTCCTTTTTTCTAATTGCGAGCGAAGGTTTTTAGGAATAAAATATTCCTGTAATAAACTAACTTCGGCTCCATTATCAAAAAGATCATGAATAGTAAACTCTTGATAGCCTAGAATACATATAATTAATGGCACATAAATATGTAATTGTGCTTTGGATTGTAAATCAATAGAACGGATCATTTTTATATTAGGAAATTTATCATTTTCCTTACAAGGAAAGTTATTTTCATTATTTAAAAGATCCTCCCAGATATTAAAATCAATAGGATGATCAGTGGCTTCTAAGGCTAAATCAATATGGTCCAGAGATGTACTAGCAATCTCTATGTCAAGAATATTTTCAGAGTTTAGTATATCATGAATCCAAGGATTAGAGGTAATAGCATTAATTTTTGGATGATCTCCACGATATCTAGTAATATGTTTAGACAGAACTTGGGTTATTCTATCTAAATGTCGCATAACAATAGTTCTATAGTTACTTAGATGAGTATCCTTTATTATGCTTTTGAATTTTTTACCAAATGAATCACATGATGAGCATCAGCTATATTTTGTTCATCATACCTCATATGGTCAACATACCAGTCGGAATACTTATTTTTGCTTGGTTCTAGGGCAAACCGAACACTTTTTTTTCCTTTATCAATGGGTTTACTCATTGTTTATTACGTATTTGGGAGAGAGGAACCTTTAAGATCATATTTCATCTATCTTTAAGTCATTCTTTTTCAAGAATTTGGTGTGTTCTTCCTTCCATGGGGGGAGTATTGACACTCATTCTTTGTTGAATGTCGGATATATTTTTAGGAGATTTAAACTTTTGTTTAAAGTTGGACTTCCATTTTCTTTTCGTAATTTTATATTTGGTTTTACCCTTCTTCTGGAAAGTTTTATACTTCTTGTTTTTTTTTCTTCCACTGTATTCTGGAGGACAACCAAATTGGGTATTAATATCATCATCATACTTAGGACAATAATTATATCCCAGCTTAGAATTCTTTATTGTTTTATTCATCTATTTTTGTGCCTTAGCATGTTCACAAATTCTCTCTATTGCTTCCGTACAAGCTGTTTTAAGTAATCCGGTAGAATGAATATTATTTCTAATTTCATCGTACCATTTTTGTATAATATTATTCCATGGATAAGGTATTTTGGTAAAAAATCATTTAGACAAAATCCTTTTTTAGTATCTACTTTTAAATGGAATAATAAATCGATGAATTTTGCAGTAAATTCTTCTAGCATACAAATATCAAGTAATTTTAATTTGTGAAATAATTTTTCATAATCAATTTTACCATAGATTTCATCTCCTGTAAAATCTGCAACTAGAAAAGCAATAAGTTCTCCAAGTGCCTTTTGTGGATCTTTAATTCCTCTGAGCTTTTCAGTCATGATTTTATTTCCAATCTCTAGGCTTCTTAGCCATGCAAGGGCATCAACCTTTCAATAGCTGGTAGCCATGTTAAGAAATTGACTAGTATTTAAGGGTTGCTGAATGAAATAAATTGTTCCACACATTTGCTGACCCCAATTGTCCATATATTTCTTTAATTCTCTCTGAGAAATTGTGTCAATGTTGAGAATGAGTCCATCATTACTATAATTCTGTTTCTTTTTATAGTAACCATTTTGGATTCTGTAATTAACCCAATCTTCCCTTGTATAGGGTTTATAGTTTGATAGTGAAGGCATATTAGGAATAATATTTGATTCAGTGCTAGCCTCACGATTTGTTAGATTGGTTTCTGGATCAAATTGAGGAGGCTCTGCAGGGGGTATGGCTTCCTCTCTTCCAGTTAAAGTAGGTTGATAACCAGGAGATCTTGGAAGCATAAGTGTTTGAGATTTTATTGGGTTACTACTTGCACCTTCTTCATTATTAAATATTTTATAATTATGATAATCTTTATTTTTAGAATCATCGTCTGAATATTTCGTATATTTCCATTTGAAAAAATCAATGGCAGAAGAATGCTCTTCATAATAAGCATAAATATGACTACTATTTATTTCTCCCAAAATTTCCTGCTTTTGGAGTTGTAGAAAAGTCTTATAATATCCTTCTTGGATATTTTGAGCATATATCTTGTTATTTTCCTCAGATTTATATTTTATCATACTGATATTCCAATAAAGACTTGGCTCAGGGTTTATCAAGTTGTGTGCTTCAGGATTATTCATCCTTTCCTTTGGATTATTCATCCTTTCTGCGTTATTCACGCTTGCGTTATTCACGCTATTTTTGATGTTATTCACATAAAATTTGATATTATTCATATCATTATGGATGTTATTCACATCCTTTTTGATTTGCTGAAGAATATCAACGATATAGTTATAGATACCATTATCTACTTTGTCATTAGTAGGAAGATGAATAATGTGATCATATGATTTATCTAATTTAAAATGACACTGGTGTGTGTCAGCATAAACATAAGCATTCTCTGTGAGGGGATTGGTATTGTTCATCTAGTAAGATGGTCGTTCTTGAATATGTAAGTAGTTAACAAGAATAATATCTTTCAAATAACTGTGTTCAATTAATTTTGACCCAAATTTCTGCGGCAAGACATAGCTTCCCCATATCTTCAAGATACATAGTCGAAGACCTCTCATGGATTTATGAGGGGGTTAAGCTTTAAAAAAGACCACAAGCTTAAGCTATCGCTTCACAGAATTAGAGCACAGTAATGGTTCGTTTCCTACCCCATGCGTAATAATTGAAACACAAGATACTTGAAGGAAATCTTGTTAAAAATACATAAATATGGTAGCTTAGATATTAGTTCTTGGATATGTATCTTGTGTTTCAATTATCCATCTTCTGTGTATTTTATTATCCATCTTCAAATGTTCTAGTTTGACTAATCTTGACAGAAATACACGCGGAAATAGTAAGAAAAGAAGAAAACAAAGGAGAGATGCACTCAGAAGCAAAGGATTAAAACAACAACAATTTTTTATGCCCCTACAAACTGTCATCCTTGGCTTATTTATAGGTCTAGTGTGGCCATCTATTACCGGTTACCTCCACCGGATCTTTTTAGTAGAGTTTTCTTTTGTAGTGGGAAATTCTTTTCAGAAAGTGATTCCCTGATTGGGGTCATACATCATTATGATTTGTCGTAGATTTTCTACCTCATCTTCTAGATCTTCCACCCACTAAAATAGCTGGTCCTTTTGCTTTATTAGGTCTTCAACAGTCTCTTTCAAGTCCTCCGTCTTTTGATAGTGCTTTCTTTTCAGGGTTCGAATCCTTTTGCGCTGTCTCATTTTTTACCATTTTTTTAGCTTTAGAATAAAGCTTCAAAAAAGATCTTGAGCTTATCTTTATCATAAAGAAGTGGAGAATGGGCCCACCTTGCTTCTATGTGCTCCCTTCCATTCCTTCAATGTCATCATCTGGGTCATTAGGATCAATAGGTTCATCCCTCTCTGTCATTGTGCTCTCGTATATCTGCAAACCGTATCCTCCAAGGTAGAGGTTGCAAGAAAAATTAACAATAAATCTGTACTTATCATCATAATCCTGATTTCTGAAGATATAATCAACAAGTAAGATATTCTGGGTTGTCGTGACCATCCCTATAATTTCTGCACAAATGATAGCGATTCTGGAGAAGAACTCTTCTGCGACAAGCTTTCTATCACGTTCTTCTGAAAAGTTTTGCTTCTGAAATTTCTCATAGGTGAGGCAAGGGTCTTCAATAACCTTTTGAAGTTCCCAGATTTGTACAGAAGGGAAGAGTTTGATGTGTTGACGTTCTTCCCAAATGGTCCATATGCGGTACCTAAAGATAGTCTAAAATTTTGTGTAATGAGTTTCCACAACACTAACACATATACACAGAATAACTCCCTCATATTCTTCTGGATTTTTTGTGTTAAGATAGATCTCGTGTACAAGTCCTTTCTTAATGTGGGACCTATATTTAGAAATTTCCTGAAAGCAGGCGATGATGCAGAGCCTACCCATTGGGTTTCTGATAAGATCTTCATTTTCCAAGAGCTGAATAATATCAGTATCTTCAAGCTCTTTAAAAAATTTGATGAGCCGATCTTCATTTATGATAATTTGCTGGAATATAGTTAACAGCTGTTGAACCATCAATTCAGCTTCTAACTCATATACCTGCTCATGTTGTATTGTCATTAAATTAAGGAGTTCCACCAGCTCCTGCATTCTGATGTTAACCATATTATTTGTTTCTAGAGTTTGGAGGATCATTCTTAATTCTCCCGACCTAGTATCCTGTAAACGAGATTATTCTTTTACAGTAAGGGCTTTAGACTTTGATGTAGAAGAAAAGATCACCAAGTCTTTCAACATTTTTGTTATTTTTTGCAGCTTTCCCTCCGAAGCCTGACTCCTTTGTTCCTCATTAAGAAAGAGTCTTTCTACCTGAGAGAACCAATAGCTGGCAGTTTTAATATCAGCAGACTGAAGCGCTCGGTAACAGTTATTGAAAACCTCTCAAGCGTCTTTTCTCAAGTTTCTGTTATACTAGTCTTTAATCATGACATTAGTAAATTGCCTTTGCATGGGAAAGACTTAGACATTGGTCATGGTCCTAATATGGTTATTCACCAATCTAGTTGGGTTATTCACCCAGGGTTGGTTATTCACCATATTTTATGGGTTATTCACCCGGGGTTGGTTATTCACCATGTTTTGTGGGTTATTCACCCTTGATTGGTTATTCACTAATGTTTGTGGGTTATTCACCATAGAGACTGCTGATTTTTGGCTATTCGCCCCAGCCTGATCAGTGCTTGTGCTGGCAATTCCCTTAATCTTTTTGGACTTGACCTCCTTGAACTCACCCTCTCGTTTCATTGCATCAAGCATCTTTTTGAAATGACTTAATTCGTCATCGTCCATGTCTCATAACGTGGTAAGAGTATCAGTAAGATAGTTAGTATAACCAAAAATATATTCTACCTCATAATTAAAATTTTCTAAATACATAGCAATCCTGATTCTTCTTAGATTTTCTTCCGGGTTATTGATGGTTCATTTTTTAAGAAATTGAGAAACAGATTTATTATCATTCTGAATATAAAATTTTTTATAAAGAATATAAATTTTTAAACTTTTAATAGTGCTAATAATTCTTTATCATATGTGGCATACTTGAACTATGTTATAAAAAAATTCTCGATGTATAAGCAATAACTTCTTTATTTTTGGTAATAAGAACGCCAGCCCAAAAATTGTCAGAGGCATCTGTCTGTAATATCCCATTTTCACTTTCTAAAGAAAAATAGATAATTTGTTTATCTTTAATCATTTCCTTAATAATAGATATTTTATTTTGCGTATCGGGAAGCAAAGAAATAGATATTTTACTAGTATCACATTTACGAAATTTTCACCTGTAATTTGTTTATAATTAGATTGTTCCTAAGTCAATCTTTCTTGAAAATTTTCAATTTTTGCAGAAAGATGTAGAATAAATTTTTTTCCATAATTGAGAAGGCCCAGAAAACTTTGCAACTCTTTTAGGGTTTTAAAGGTTTCCGAAAAATCTCTTATTTTTGTATATATGTGCTGAAGTTTAATTTGTCCATTCTTAATAAATTTTCCAAGAAAGTCGATCTCGGTTTTAAAGAGTTCTATTTTCTTGGGACTTAAGGCAATACCATTATCAAGTAAAAGTTTAACAGTAGTAATAAGATGATGTTTATGTTCTTCCTCTGTTTTAGAAAAAACAAGAATATCATTAATATATACTACTACATAATATAGGTGTCCAAAGATAGAGTTCATCCATTTTTGGAAGATCTGTGGTATATTTTTTTAATCCAAAAGGCATAACTAACCATTCAAAATAACCTTGGACAGCTAAAAGCTGTTAACTCAATTGAGGTTTTACCTTTTAGTTTGAATTGCCAAAAGCCTGATTTGGTATTAAACTTACTGTAAAATTTTGCTCCTTGGATCTGCTTGATCAAGTTTTCAGCAGAGGGAATAAAGAAACCATCAAATTTTGTATAACTATTTAGTTTTCTATAATTTATAACCATTCTAGGTTTTTTTGCGTAATCTTCGCATGATTCCTTACTAGAAAAGCTGGAGAAGAATGAGGACTGAAACTTTTTTGTATAAGCTTTAATCTAAGTAATTCACCAATCTATTTAGCAAATTCTTGTTTATTAGTAGGAGTAACCATGATGCTATTTACTCGAACTTTAGAGTCTTTATAAATATCTATTAGTTCTATTTTACAAAATTGAGGTGCTTTACTAAACCATTTCAACGGATTATCTGTATAGAGTGGTTCCAGCATCCCATGAATGACTTTAGTAAAATTATTTGCAACAGAAACATTGTATGTATAGATTTTATCATTTTGTTCGGAGATTTTATCAATCAAATTAACTGGTGGTAAGATTTTACCACGTTGTGCTGCATGGTGGAAGTGATTGGCGATTGGTACAATAAAAGGAACTCGAGGGATAGAAATATTATCAAATTTAATATAATGAGTATTAAATGGTGGATAATGTCGTAGATTATCCATTCCAATAATATAATTTATATCAAATTCTTTTGGTAAAAGGATGAAATCAAAATCATACGCTTATGTTATACCATGTATATATATCCGAAAAATAAATGTGTAAGTTTTTTACTTTATGGTCCCATAAAATTATTATTTTTGTCTAATTACAGGCGAAGGTTTTCAGGAATAAAATATTTATGTAATAAACTAACTTTAGCTCCAGTATCAAAAAGAGCATGAATAGTAAACTCATGATAGCCTGGAATACGTATCGTTAATGGTACATAAATATGTAATTGTGCTTTGGATTATAAATCAATAGAATGGATCATGTTTATATTAGAAAAGTTACCATTTTCCTTTTTACAAGGAAAGTTATTTTTATTATTTAGAAGATCCTCTCATATATTAAAATCGATAGGATGATCAGTGGTTTCTAAGGCTAAATCAATATGGTCCAAAGATGTGCTAGCAATCTCCATGTTAAGAATGTTTTCAGAGTTTAGTATATCATGAATCCAAGGATTGGAGATAATAGCATTAATTTTCGGATGATCTCCACGATATATAGTAATATGTTTAGACAGAACTTGGGCTATTCTATCTAAATGTCTAATGACAAGGGTTCTATAGCTACTTAGATGAGTATCATTTATAATGCTTTTGAATTTTTTTACCAAATGAATCATATGATGAGTATCAGTTATATCTTGTTCATCATACCTCATATGGTCAACATACCAGTCGAAATACTTATTTTTGCTTGGTTCTGGGGCGAACCGAACACCTTTTTTTCCTTTATCAATGGGTCTACTCATTGTTTATTACGTATTTAGGAGAGAGGGACCTTTAAGATCATATCCCGTCGATCTTTAAGTCGTTCTTTTTCAAGAATTTGGTGTGTTCTTTCTTCCACGGGGGGAGTACTGACACTCATTCTTTGTTGAATGTCGGATATATTTTTAGGTAATAATTCTATGTTTACAAAATTTTTAATAGATCTGGCTCTAGTTAATCTAGAACTAGATCCTTGTTCAGAGTTCGATTCTCTGTCGGGTTTAGGTTGTTTTCCATGTACAAAAGTAGATATGGTGTTTCCTGAAACAATAAAATATTTGGTAGGAACTTCAATTTTTGGTTTTAAAGATTTGACAAACAATTGCATTTCATTATCCATCTTCAAATATTATAGTTTTACTAATCTTGGCTGAATGGTTTTTTTCATTCCAACTTCGAATAGTCTAATAAACTGTTTTGGTGTAATGGATTTAAATATTGGCGTAACATTTAGAGCCATCATATGTTCCAATTATATTCCTATAACCGTAGATCCAGGTAACAACTCAATACCTTGTAAATTAATTGATAAGGTACAGATTTTTTCTATATTTTGATCATCAATACTTATAAAAAAATCTGGATGGATATTTATACCAAATAATCTATTTACTAGGTTGGATTTGGCACCTTCAATGATACTATTTAGAGGATTATTAATAATTCTTTCATCCATACAAGCTAAAAGTATTGGTGTATCAATTCCTGATCGAAACAATCCCGTAATTTTTAGCTAGATTAATCATATATGAAGATATTTCATCTTAGGATACTTCTTTCTTAGTCTTTCCACTTTGCTTTTATCCAGGAGTTGTATTGAAGAGAAATCATCATCTTCTTTTAATTCTATATTTTATTGCATTCTTTCGAATATATAAGTATATTTATTTAAAAATCTTGACTGAAAAGAGACTAGTTTATAAACCTCCCTTTTGTCTGAATGAGGAATTAATTATTTCAAATTTTCCAAAACCTCGTCAAAAATTTCTAAATGTTCTCCTTCACAATTTGGAAGGCTAGAATTGGTAGTTTCTTCTAATGAGAATTTTTTCATATAGATTATGAATTCATAATAACTTTCTCTCAAAATTTCTCTAAGATTAGTTACTAATGATTCCGCTGATGTTTCGGGTAACTCTTCCTTTATCATTGGAAGGTCTTCTATTATATATTACCAACAATCCAATTGGATCTACTTATTCAATCATGTGGTCACTACCTTCATAAGAAGTATTTTTCATTATTACTGAAACATTGGCCCTTGACACTGGTCCTATGAATCCATAATTGATAAAGATATTTTTATTAGCATGTAACGGTATATTATGAATAATTTCATAACAACCAATTGGTATAAAAATTCTTATGTCAAGAAAATTTTTTGTTGTATGATATCTCTGAATCCTTATACTTTTATTATATACAAAGTATATCCCGCAGATATCCCTCCCTTTGTGGGAAGAATAGCTTGGTTATTTAGGAGTGTGATTCTTATTTAGTTTTTATTTTTATTTATTGTAATCATATTAATCTTAAGATGATTAAAGCTTTCCTCCAAACTATCCATTTCTGAATCATCTGAATAGGCAGATTCGATTTCATATATAGATGAGGCTGAAGTATCACTACTAATTTCATTTATGGTTCCAAGATGAATTTCATATTTATCTAAGTTCCTTATGATGACTGCTTGAATCCTAGTTGGGCATTCATTTGAATAATGGCCTTCTTTATTACATTTGAAGCATTTACAACCCTTTCTAAATTTCTTTCGTTTAACAATTTTTTCTTTTTCTCGTCGTCTTTATTTTCAGCAGATTTAAACTTTCGTTTAAAGTTGGACTTTCATTTTCTTTTCGTAATTTTATATTTGGTTTTACCCTTCTTCTGAAAAGTTTTATACTTCTTGTTTTTCCTCCCACTGTATTCTGGAGGACAACCAAATTGGGTATTAATATCATCATCATACTTAGGATAATAATTATATCCCAGCTTAGAATTCTTTATTGTTTTATTCATCTATTTTTGTGCCTTAGCATGTTCACAAATTCTCTCTGTAGCTTCCATACAAGCTGTTTTAAGTAATCCGGTAGAATGAATATTATTTCTAATTTCATCGTACTGTTTTTGTATAATATTATTCCATAGATAAGGTATCTTGGTAAAAAAATCCTTTTAACCAAAATTCTTTTTGATTATCAACTTTTAAATGGAATAATAAATCGATAAATTTTGCAGTAAATTCTTTTAGCATATAAATATCACATAATTTTAATTTATGAAGTAATTTTTCATAATCAATTTCACTAAAGATTGTATCTCCTATGAAATCTGCAACTATGAGAGCAATAAGTTCTCCAAGTGCCTTTTGTGGATCTTTAATTCCTTTGAGCTTTTCAGTCATGGTTTTATTTCTAACCTTTAGGCTTCTTAGCCATGCAAGGGGCATCACCCTTCTAATAGCTCGTAGCCATGTTAAGGAATTGACTAGTATTTAAGGGTTGATGAGTGAAATAAATTGTTCCACACATTTGCTAACCCTAATTGTCCACATATTTATTTGTTTCTCTATGAGGAATTATGTCAATATTTAGAATGAGTCCATCATTACTATAATTCTGTTTATTTTTATAGTAACATTTTTTGGTTCTGTAATTAACCCAATCTTCCCTTGTATAGTGGTTATAGTTTGATAGTGAAGGCATACTAGGAGTAATATTTGGTTCAGTGCTAGCCTCACGATTTACTAGACTGATTTCTGGATCAAACTAAGGAGGCTCTACAGCGGGTATGGCTTCCTCTCTTCCAGTAAAAGTAGGTTGATAACCAGGAGGTCCTAGAAGCATAAGTATTTGATATTGTGTTTGGTTACTACTTTCTCCTTCTTCATTATGAAATATATTATAATTATGATAATCTTTATTTTCAGAATCATCGTCTGAATATTCCGTATATTTCTATTTGAAGAAATCAATGGCAGAAGAATGTTATTCATAATAAGCATAAATATGTCTACTATTTAATTCTCCCAAAAGTTCCTGCTTTTGGAGTTGTATAAAAGTCTTATAATATCCTTCTTGGATATTTTGAGCATCTATCTTGTTCTTTTCCTTAGATGTATATTTTATCATCCTGATATTCCAATGAAGACTTGGCTCAAGTTTTATCAGGTTGTGTGTCTCAGGATTATTCATCCTTTCCTTTGGATTATTCATCATTCATGCGTTATTCACGCTATTTTTGATGTTATTCACATCGAATTTGATATTATTCATATCATTGTGGATGTTATTCACATCCTTTTTGATTTGCTGAAGAACATCAACGATATAGTTATAGATACCATTATCTACTTTGTCATTAGTAGAAAGATGAGTAATATGATCATGTAATTTATCTAATTTAAAATGACACTGGTGTGTGCCAGCATAAACATAAGCATTCACTGTGAGGGGATTGGTATTGTTCATCTAGTAAGATGGTCGTTCTTGAATATGTAAACAGTTAACAAGAATAATATCTTTCAAATAACTGTGTTCAATTAATTTTGACCCCAGATTCTGCGGCAAGACATAGCTTCCCCATATCTTCAAGACACATAGTCGAAGACCTCTCGTGGATTTATGAGGGGGTTAAACTTCGAACAAGTCCATAAGCTTAAGCTATCGCTTCACAGAATTAGAGCACAGCAATGGCTCATTTCCTACCCCATGCGTAATAATTGAAACACAAGATACTTGAAGGAAATCTTGTTAAAATGGCTACATATCCAAGATCTAATATTTAAGCTACTATATTAGATAAAGAATATCATGTACCGGTAGTATGCATAAATAGAGAGCTTTTATTCACAAATTCTGGTGCAGTTGAGACCGAGTCACACCGGGGCTGATCCGACCGGTCGGAACCTCCTGATAGTAGTCGCCTGCGTCGGGCGGGATGTGTAAAATATCCCATCTTCTTGCTTGCACACTATCTCTCCCTGAGACTACACCGTCCTCTATGGCATCATGCTAGTAGCCTCTTATTCATATAGATAAGTCATCCTCACTTAGCGATAATCCGCTTGCGAGTCATTGCATCGCACCTAGTAATCTGAAACACCTGAACTGATATGAGTATTAAGATATTTGAACACTCGAACATTATTCTGCAATACTTTTGGACAATTCGTGTAACTCATGCACTTGAATCAGAACCTCGCTCGTGATACTCATGTTTTCTTATGCAATTTTCCCTAGATTTTGTTATATATACCCGTGCTTGGTTTAACTTAGTTTACCTTAGACATGGAAGGACGAATGGTAAGTTGGTAAGTCCCGCCGTATTACTCTTATATCGTACGGCACACTGCCATATGAGTTAGGATTTTCATTATGCCATGAAACTTATCCTAAGGAAACTAGAAAGACAACTTAAGATGGTGTACGGAACCTATATAACGTATTTGGATTTGTCGAGCGGACGAGAATCCTTCCCACCAGTGCATTTATGTACTGATAACCCACCAGATTGCTTGCAATGTGCGGGAGAACCTCGTTCGGTGCAGAAACCCTTCATGCGAGCTAAGGCATAAAGTTCGCTCTGGAGCCTTAGAGTGTTGCATCCGGAGCTGAAGCACATATACAAGACATAATGATGGAACATCGCCTATGTATCATTCAACAATTGTAGCCACTTGGAACACTTTTATTGTTTTGAGAGAGAGGACTTTGGCGACTTGTAATCTCGGCCTAGTGCCGCTTGTAATACTGATTCAATATCAATAAAGTGCTTATTTTACTTCCATACTTGTGTTATTCAATGCTTCCGCTATTGACGACTCTGTAAACTTCTTACCAATTGCCTGTTCGTTTCTTATTCTGCTATATTTGTACTATCTATGCGACTATGTGGCTTAGTCATTTTATCGTATGTTCGGATCATGCCCTTGCACGGGCGCAACTAGTGCTCGTACGATATCACATCCTGATGGGAACAATCGTCCTGCGGGAGCACTGGCATGGTGATTCGGACCTAGCGGGAACGGCCGATTCCTGCGAAAGATCGGGGCATGACAGAACATGCACGATTGGTGGAACGTGCATCGAAGATCTCTCCCCACAGACAGTGAAGATGAGACATTCGCGTGGGATACCTTTCGTAGCGCATTTGAAATTGAGTGCATACCCCCTCTCGGTCGTGGACAAAAGAAGAACGAGTTCGTGCAACTTCGACAAGTCAATATGATAGTGAAGCAGTACTCCGCCGAGTTCAATTGGCTCGCCAAGTTTGCAATCTCTTACTTACCTGATGTCGCAAGTCGCACAAGATAATTCGAAGGCGGCCTGTGACATTCTATCCATGTGCACATGGTCGTTCTCCAGTACCAGACAATGCGGAAAGTTCTCAACCAAGCCCTTTCCTTCGAACTGCAGTATCCTTAGTTGCTGTCGGAACTGTATATACTTCCAATCACAAGCGTCCTAGCAACGCGGGAGGAAACAACGCTTCAAAGCGTCTAAATAATGGTGCTCAGCAGAGAGGGAATTCAGGGAAAACCTGTTTCTACTGTAAGAAGCCAGGGCACACGATCAACAATTGTAGCTCAAAGAACGGGTTATGCCTCAAATATGGTGATCCAAACAATGCTATTCGTGATTGTTTATGCCTCCCTGATCGCCACTCTCAACATTACAATCCTGCTCCGAAGCCGCATGCAAATCGAGCTGCACCACAACAGAATTGTCGTCAAGCTCAAGGTCGGGTATTCACTTTGACACGAGAAGAAGCCCTCACTACGGACACTGTTGTGTCAGGTATATTAATTTTTAATAATATACCTGCTCGCGTGCTATTTGATTTTGGTGCTACGTATAGTTTTACATCCACCAATTTTTCCATGGAACACAAGTTAGTGATGATACCATTATATCTAAACCTTAGTGTTAGTACCCAAAGGCAAAAAAATACATGTTCGTTCAGTATGTTAAGACGGTCATGTCTGTATCGAAGGAAAGAAATTGTTGCTCGATGTGTTAGTCCTAGACATCCGGGATTACTACATCATCTTGGGGATGGATTGGCTCGGCGCTTACTCGGACACTACTAAATGTGCGAAGAAATGGGTCATCTTTCGTCTACCTGGAGAGGCCAAATTCTGCTACTCGAGTGGTTCAGCGTCAGAAGCGTCGAAGACCTGCATATTAATTTCTGCGACATCAGCTCGACGGATGCTAAACTCTACATGCGAAGGATACTTAGCGTGGTTCGAGACATGCAACAGGATTGTGCAAACATCGAGTCTTCTTTCATTGTGGCAGAATTTTTTGATATTTTTTCGAACAAACTACCAGGCATGCCATCCGACCGAGAAATTGAATTCACTATCGATATCTTCCCAAATCCCCGACCGATTTCCAAGGCTCCTTACCGAATAGCCCCTGCCAAATTAACGACTGTGCTGTTTGTGAAAAAAAAGTATTAGACATTACGACTTTGCATAGACTACCGAGAAATGAATAAGGATACCATCCGGAACAAGTACTCCATACCCAGGATCGATGACCTCTTTGATCAATTGTAAGGTGCGTCGGTGTTTTCAAATATAGACCTTCACTTTAGTTACCACCAATTGAAGATCAAGCCAGAGGACGTGCCAAAGTTCTCATTACGTACCCGATACGGCCACTACGAGTTTTCTGTCATACCGTTAGGACTGATGAATACTCCTACTGCATTCATAGATTTGATGAACCATGTATTTCGTCCATCCATTAATAATTTCGTGGTGGTATTCATAGACAATATCCTGGTGTACTCAAAGAATGAAGAGGAACACGCAGGATACCTGCAGATCGTGCTTCAAACTCTTTGAGACAATAAGTTATACGTGAAGCTAAGCAAGTACGAATTCTGGTTGAACAACGTATCTTTCATCGGGTGCATCATTTTTGCGAAAGGCATCTCAGTCAATCCGAAGAAAGTCGAAGCCATTATGGAGTGGAAGCGACCTGAGTCGACCAGCGACATTCGAAGCTTTCTTGGTCTAGCGGGCTACTACATAAGATTCATCAAAGGTTTTTCAAAGATTGCATCACCACTCGGAAGGGAGTAACGTTCGCGTGGTCAGACAATTATAAAGCTTTATTCCAAGAATTAAAGCGACGCCTTATCTCAGCACCGATTCTTACACTCCCGGACGGGCCCGCTGATTTTTAGATTTTTAACGATACTTCAGGCAAGGGATTGAGATGTATCCTTATGCAAAGGGGCAAGGTGGTAGCCTACGCATCTGGGCAGTTAAAACCATATGAAAAGAATTATCCAACACACAATCTAGAACTGATAGCAGTAGTGGTCGCGTTGAAGTTATGGCGGCATTACCTCTATGGCATAGCGTATGAAATTTTTACAGATCATAAGAGCCTTAACTACCTCTATACTCAAAAGAATCTAAATTTACGGCAAAGGCATTGGCTCAAACTCCTTAGCGACTTTGACTTGTTGATTAGATATACACCGGACAAGGAAAACATTGTAGCTGATGCACTAAGTCGAGTGTTTGCAGGGAGCTTAACTATCGACAGCAGACTACAAAGGGATATAGAGAGTTTGGGCATTACACTCCGAATTAGATACAAAGGGGCACAATCAGCTCAGTTGTGCCTCGAACCAGACCTATTGGAGAAAGTCAAGTCCGCTCAGAATAATGACCTATTCCTAAGAAGATACACAAGCTTATCTCAGCAAGAAATATGACCGACTTTGCGGTGAGCGAGGATGGGATGATGCGGGTAAATGGGAGATCATGTGTTCCTAATTATGCAAATCTCAGAAAAGAGACTCACTGAAGCCCACTATGCGAGTTACACTTCACACCCTATCAGCACAAAGATATATTGGGACCTCCGCACGATGCGCTATTTGTGTCGTAATACATGGCCAGTCAGTGAGTGAAGACCGAGCACCAGAAGCCGGACGGAGAGATACAGAATCTTGCTATACCGAAATGGAAATGGAAACATATAACCATGGATTTTATTATTGGTTTGCCGAAGACGCAATAGAGAAATGATGTCGTATGGGTCATCGTCTATTGACTCACCAAATCAGGTAACTTTCTTCCTATCAAAGTTGCTTGGAGTGTCGGCCCTCTGGTACAGATCTACCTCGATAAGATCGTTCGACTCCACCGTGTGCCCGTATCCATTGTCTCCGACCGAGATGGACGATTCTTATCACGCTTCTGGGAGAGCCTTCAGTCAGCAATAGAAACAAAGTTAAAGTTTAGCTCAGCCTACAATCCTCAGACCGACGGCCAGACAAAGCGGGTAAACCAGAACCTCAAAGATATGCTACGGCTCTGCGCCTTGGACTTGAAGTCAAGCTAGGACATGCATATACCGTTAGCCAAATTTGCATACAATAATAGCTATCAATCCAACATTTGAATGGAGTCGTATGAGGTATTGCATGGACGGAAGTGTAGATCCCATATCTGTTGGGATGAAGTTGACGAACGACAAAGTTTTGGCCCGAAACTCGTAAAACAAACAGTCTAAAATATTCGTTTGATCCGTAAGCGGCTGAAGGTAGCACAAAGCCATCAGAAAAGTTACTCAAATATGCACCGTCGACCTCTTGAGTTCTTAGAAGGCGATCATATATTTCTCAAAGTCTCGCCCATGCGAGGAGTCACCCTATTTGGAGCAAAAGGGAAGCTAAGTCCGAGATTCGTCGGCCGTTCGAGATATTCAAGCGAGTCACCCCAGTCGCATATCAGATTGTACTACCACTGTCATTATCATAAGTGCATGATATCTTCCATGTTTTACAACTTAGGAAGTACATGTGCAATTTGTGTCATGTGGTAGATTTTGGTCAACTAGACTTGAAGGCGGACTTGTCATAGTGGTCGAATAATCTATACAGATCTTAGATCGAAAGAAGAAGCTGCTTCAAAGTCATTCAGTTTCTCTCGTTCGCGTGCTTTGAAGAAATTATTCGGTCGAAGAGTCGACGTGGGAGCTTGAGTCTGAGATGAAAGAAAATTTTCCTTCATTGTTTCTTAGTGGTAGGTTCTATTCCTAAGTTTTTTGGACGAATTTTCCTATTAGTTTGTTAGGATGTGGTGCTCGTTCCCCTTATTCAGGGAGCGCGGCTAAGAATACTTTTGGTATCGTTCGATCGGGATATATTGAATCAAGATCTTTTCCTCATTATGGATTGGCTTCTTCGGAATCGATTCCCACATTCAGTGGACTGTGTTCCAAGGACGGACTTAGCGGTAGAGTCAAGAGGGTCATCTCTGCTGCAAGTTTTTTTGCCTAGTTTTCGTTGTCGCATTATCACTTCCGTGCTTTCGAGTTAGTTTTTGAGCTTGCATTTTCTTGAACGATTTTATTATTTTTGTTCGTTGAACTTCGCTTTTGTTTAGATCTTGGAGAATGAGAAGAAGAGGTATAGATGGTCTGTTTGTGGCAATATAGGTGATCGTGTAGATGTCGCGTGAGCGGAGTCTTGAAGAATCTCTTTCCTACCTCCACCAACTTGTGAGTGGCTACCATCCCGATTAGCTAGCTCTTCTTCCAAGTCTTCACACTTAATAATCTTGCTCTCTTGATCGTCCTAATCAAATGATACCATAATAACTAAAAGATATCATGATAAAATGGAATAGACTTGGAATACTTTATGCTTGTCAACCAACTTATGAACGATTTATACAGTTGCATGCTAGTTTGCTTAAAATGTGGTTTTATCGTGTTTCAATACTAGCTAGAACATATTCTTCTCTTATTGTGCCTGTGTTTGATAATAAACGGAAGAAATAAAACTAGGTTTATATGAAACCCTTTCTTAGGTTTACAAACAAGAAGTACTATTAATCCTATACGAGGATGTTAAGTACAAATTTTAATCTGGGTAAATATTGCTATAGAATTCTGATCTGCGGTCGATCACTTTGTCCCTTGGACCACACGATGATGAAGCAGTGATGTAGAAGAAGAAGAAGCTTCAAAGGTTGCAAAGGGGAGTTGATGCTTGATGCCAAAATCGTCGATCACTACTCTCTGTCTATGCTCTAGACTCTTCTCTCTCAAAGAAAATCAATTTTCGACTTTAAATTCTCCAGCTCCTCTTTTTCTAGCTCAAAGTCCTCGACCTCTGCTTTTTTTAATTCTTCGACCCCGAACCTCTGTCAATAGAGGTCTCTATTTATAGGGTCCAATCGCCATAACCGTCCAGTCGACGTAAAAACCGAATAGTGGAGAGTGGGGCGCTCTTTACGCGGCGATTATAATAACTGCCACCCATGTATAGATGATCTTCTGAATCTGCGTGTGACGCGTGTCCCATGATGAGGTAACGCGTATAACCGCTGTGAGGATCACGGCATACAAGCCACGTAGGTAACTGCTCCTCGTGTAGAGATAATTGACGTAGAAGCCAAATAACTGTCAGGTTGGCGTAGAAGCCAACATAGGCGTAGAAGCCCAATGACTGACATGTAGGCGTAGAAGCCCTATAGCTGTCAGGTTGGCATAGAAGCCAAATAATCGTCAAGTTGGCGTAGAAACCAAAATAGGCGTAGAAGCCTGATGTTGCATGGATAGGTAGCCAGCGTAAAAAATAGCCGATCTTCCTTCCTTGACTAAGGTCTTGAACGTATTCTGGACCAAATAGCCTTATCATACACCAATACAAATATAGCCTGAGTTGGCGTATTCCGAGGAGATAGCATACGGCGTACTCCTTATAACTAAAAATAGCCAGGTCGGCGTATTTCAAGGAGATAGCGTACAGCGTGCTCCTAAAGCTGAAAATAGCCTGATAGCATAATATGTAGAAGAGATGACATGGACGCATTAGCCGCAATCATGGCTTACCCAGTCTTCGGAAGTAAAACCAAATATCGTGCATTAAATGTAGAGATCTGCCCCCATTCTGTGCATTAAATACAGAGACGTGCCTCGAGCTCTGTACGAAGAGCAGCTTTTGACGTGGCAGTTCGTTTCGTCTTCTGCTGAGCGTAAAAGCTCCCATCTGCCTGTATAAAACTAGGCAGCATATTTCTTGGAATGCGTAAAAGTAGTTTATATCCAGGAAATGTTACTAGACGACGGTTTGGGTCTCTGTGCCGCATCATTATTACAGCCGTCATCTGGATAGTTGTGTTGTACCCTTTGTCAGGAGTCGGGTTTATTGTACTATCTGACAGGTTCATTCACAAAATTCGAAGTGTTCCTCGTACAACTCGTTTGAGGGATACGAGGTGATCCTCGTATAATCTTCCTACTGCATTAAAGAGCAGATGGGTTTTACGCCATAAAGGCGAGGTAGCAACCTTTATACGCTGAAGCAGCCTGGAAATACTGCATTACGCGGGTTATCTCTGGAGCTATATTTTACGCTGTACTAGCGATGAAGCTCTGTTGTACGCCGATGGATCTGAAGTCATATTTTACGTCACACAGCATTGAACTACTGCGTATAACTCTACAGCGTATATTTCATGCTTCTACAAAACCCCCTTCAAAGTTTTTAAATTTCTCGTAATTTGAAACACTTTGAATGAAGCATGAAACGGTCAAGTCTGACTTGTTCCTCCAGACTGATTTCTTGGTAGATTTTTGGGGATGTGTTGGGATTCGGTGTGTTCTCTTTTGCCTATATAAAGGCTGATGAGTTAACCTGTTCTTCTCATATTTCCTTCACCACACAGAGATGATTGCCGGAGTTCATCGGATCGACTTAAGGAAGAAGAAGATCATGCTCTTCCAGCATGTAAGGAGCCTAAAAAGAAGGCGCCTTCGAGCAAATATCCTCTGCAACGATGGATCATGGAAGGATATCATAGCTTCCTTTGCTCGGGAAAATCAGCAACTTCATATGGCGATTCGTCCAGGAGAGAGGAAGGGTCACATTCGACCACACAGCTTGTAAGCTATATTTTCTCTTATCGTTCGTGGACGAGGGCAGACAAACTAGCCCTGTCTTCCAGTATTTAGTTGGGTCTAAAACCTCAACTCAATCTATCATGGCGTATGGAGGATGGGCTCTGAATAATTTATGCAGGCCCAGTTTTGTATCCTCCCGCCATTTATCATTTTTTTTGTTAATCGGTGGCGAAAAACCGATTAACTGCTGAAGAAGACGAAAAAAAGATCTCCACCAATATGATAACCTGGCGCAGCAGATTCTTGGCGTGATCTTTAAATAAAAATGAGAAACCCATGGTAGAACAAGGATTTCCCTCATATGTAATCATGATTAATAAAACTGTCTTCTTTTACGCATATGATAATTTGCCATATTCTTTGCTGTGATGAAGTCTGAATATGTGTAGCTTCGACACGTCTGAATAACTTTACGCCGACTCTGAAAAAAGGAGTATCTGGTCTCATCGCGTCTTTTATGCATAACTGAGGATGAGTAGAAAGCTGCTTAGCATTAAGTTATCTTTGAAGATAAAAACTGTCATGCTATTTTGGACGAAGAGTCGCGTAGGAATTCTGAATCTGTCACTTCTGATGCGAAGAATTCTTGTTCAGGTCATCATTTTTAAGAATGATTTCCCGAAAATCCTTTGGAAAAGGCGAGAAATGGTTGTCGAAACTGAGTTGCCATCTTGAACTGTAGAGGCAAATATTAAGACTGGATTTTTGGATGAACTTCCAATCGACCCAAGAAGAAGAGTCATTTTTTATGCTGAACCCGGTATGCTTTGGGTACTTAGGATGTTTTGAGGCCAGAAAGGAGCATCTTCTGCGTGAACCCTTGTAATTTGGCTGTCTTGAGAATTGTTCAGATATACGCATACTCTGGCTTGGGTATTTTAAGATATGCAGAAAGTCATAGATCCGTAATGTAGATGAGCGTAAGATCATAAGTTTGTGGCCTCTCGAGCGTGAAAGCTGCTGAGCATAAGAGCATTCGGGCGTAAAACTGTAGATCTATAGCCTCTGAGAAAAAAACTTCCGAGCATGAAGTCGTAGACTTGTTGCTTCTGAGCGTAAAAGCTGTTGAGCGTGAAATCATAGATTTGTAGCCTCTGAGCGTGAAGTCGTAGGTTTGTAGCCTCTCGAGCGTAAAAGCTACCGAGCGTAAAAGCATCCGGGCGTAAAACCATAGACTTATAGCCTCTGAGCGTAAAACCGTAGATTTGTAGCTTCCCGAGCGTAAAAAGCTCCTTGGCGTAAAAACCACGAATCTGCTCTGCACGAAAGACTTTTTGAATTTGCTGACTTTCCGCCTTCTCTGAATAATAGGCTGACGTAGTCCCCAATCATAACCGCATATTAAATATCGGATTTGGTTAGAGATTCGAAGAGTTTATCTGAACTCTATAAATACCCCAAGGTCTTCAGAGAGAAAAAAAATTTCATCTGTCTTTTGCGAAAGAAAAACCTTCGTCTCTTTGAGAGCTCTTCTTCGTTTCTTCTCTGAGCACTCTAAGTTTTTAGCAATGGCTCCGAAACAATCTTCCATCACCAAGGGAAAGAAAGCTGCCTCCTCTTCTCGCTCTTCTGCCCAAGCAAGCGCGACTCCCATCGGGCAGAGCGAACCTCACTAGAAATGAAGTATCCCACTGTCAAGCTGTGCATCGGGCGTTATAGGTAAAGCTTTTGGGACGACAAAAATGAAGAAAACCTTTCACACATGTTGTACGTGAACGCGCTAGGTCATCTTCTGTGCTGAAAGTCTCTTCGAGGAGATGATGCACAGAGATATTTTCTCTTTTACGCCCACATTCCTAATGTTTCAGCGAAAGTACTCCATATTTTCGCAGTCTGGCGTAAAAGCTTTGACTGTCAAAATTTGGCGTATACTACAAACTTTGAGTGTTACGCTCTGGATAAAAATTTCTGGCGTAATAACTCAAACTTTGGCAGTCTGGCGTAAAAACACAGACTGTCAGATTTTTTTTGTGTATACTGCCAATCTTGAATTTTATGCCTTGGAAATAAATTGCTGCGTAAAAAATCAAGTTTTTACAGTCTTGGCATAAAAGCACAGACTGTTGATCTTTGGCATAAGCTGCAAGATGTAACGTCTTAGTATAGAAACAGACTTGTTCTTCTTGCATTTTGTAGTCAACTTGCAAATCCCTCTGTTGGCTGAGGTGATGGGTTCTGCTGCTGGGATGCTGAACTCCAATTACCTGGAGGATTTGTCCCATGTGACATTTCCTATTTCTGGACCCCAGTATCCTAAGGAAGGGGAATTTGGATATCATCTCAAGGAGAGCGAATGCTGTTGAACATGATCAACGGTGATCCCTTGACGTATATAGACGGGGCAAAATACATAAAACCAGCTTTTCTCTTCGGGGATATGATCGATAAACAATCCCAGATGAAGCCCAAGAAGGAAGACTAGATTTTTACTGTTGGGGGCATGGTTATGTGCCTGCCCAAGATGGTGAGAGATTACCCTATCTCGGCATTCTTCCATGCTACACATCCGAGAAAGATGTCGTGGACGTTGACCCCTGATCTTCATGGCCAACCAGGGAAGATATTTTATCAGAAATGGTCCGATCAAGGATCATTTGTGAGCCGCCCTTCAGGCCCTGTGATGCCTTTCAGGGGATTGTTCTCGGGTAGTGTCCCGAGTGAAGACACTGCGCTGCTCCAACCAGTCCAATTGCCAACCTTCTGCAACAACTTTATGGGGCATGGAGGAGTGTATCCCAAGGTTAATCCTCGAACTGGTGGGTGGGTTAGCCCTTCAAACCTTCGATGGGTTCGTTTGTCTGCCTGGGCCCTGAAGAACTTTCAGACGGAGCTGGAGATCATCGGTCTGTACGCAACTGTGAGTGATACCAGTGCTGGGTTACCTCTCAACCCCAACCTGTTCTTGGCTTTGATGGAGCGATATATCTCGCTCACTGGGACTTTTGCCACTCCGCTAGGGGAGTTGGGATTGGCCCTTCACGAAATGGCAAAGATTTTAAGACTGCCAATGGAAGATACTCCTTATGAAGAGTATATTCCCATAAATCGAGAGCTGGGGGATACAAACCCTCGGGTGGTGGCAGTGTACCAGGAGCTGATGAGTCATTACCTTGCGTGCACCGCATTTTATGATGAGCCCTCTGATCTAGCTCATACCAACAAATGGGCATCCTATCTCTTCTTCCATCATGCCCGAAATGCTAAGCCAGACAAAGTCGTGGATAGCAGGGATAAGCCTTTGAGCCTTCTAAGCGTGCTTAATGCTCAAGTAGTCGATGATCTTATTGAAGACGCCGGGGCTTCAGATCGGGTTCTTGATGAGGGGATAAGAAAATATCCCGCAGGCACTAAAGCCTACAGTTATTTGAGGCATTGTCGTAGGCCTCTGTCAAGGGAAGCTTAACTGGCTGGCTTCCTCTCTGTATGGCTACGCCGACTGGTAGTACCAGGTATTGCATCTTCGGATCGCATCCACCGTAACACCTTATGGCCTGCAGTGCGTTTGGTATTTGGGGCAAGACTGGGCTTGCTCCCTGCCATGGTATGCCGGATATAAGCTGGCCTGAGGGCCATTACTGATGGGCTGCTTGCCGATGAAATATGACGTGACAGCTTTCCCAGGGTAGAATTACCGTTCCTATATCTGATGGGATGGTTAATTCTTCATAACCCTAGGATGATGTCTCCCGGCTCTGCCAGTAGTTCAGGAAATAATTTCTTGTTGAATTACAAGAATTCCACCTGGAACATGACGACCGTACTAGATTGTCGACGAGCATTAAATTTTGCTCACAGCTGGAAGCTCTTCTGTATCGTCCCCGCTGTATATATCAATCAACAGGGGACGAAACTTCAAGATATAGGTCAGGAGAAGACTATTCTTTCTCCTGAAGTCTTTTGCTGGTTGGTCTGCATTAGACCTTCCCATCTGCTGTACCGAAGCGAGGACCACTGCTTCTTGGAGCCCTACCTGCCTAGTCGGTTCAAGATATAGGCAGTTTGGGTATGATCAATTGTACGTGGGCAACGCCATTACCAGCTTTCGGTCCCGAGGTGGACTTATTGATGGAGCGAGAGGATGGCGATATTTCATGATGGGTTGTACTGGAGCATCTTTTACTGTGCCTGCGACTTCACTCTCCATGGAGTTGCGCATCCTCCATTCGTACGCCCAGTTTTATGTGGCAACCAATACCTTCCATCGCGATTTTGATATGCGTGGAAGTTTTAGGATGCCCTCCTCTAAGTCCGCGGAAAGAGAGGAACTCCCATCAGTTTCCTCTGATGAGGAGGAAGACTTTGTCGCTCCAGATGAGTCTTTGCTGACAGTACCGAGAGGTAAAATACCTCCGCCTGCAGAGCCTCTGGTTATCCCTGGTAAGCGAAGGGCTCCTGTTCTAAAGGAAACTTCCCCTCGCAAGAAGAAGAAGGTTGTTAGTGGTCCCTTCAGGACTTCCGGCCATGAGGCTCCTCGGAGTGAGCTTGCTGTTTCCCCTGTTGGGGATGATTCTTTGACTAGAGGTCCTTCGCCTATTAGAGAGGGAACCTCCCCAATTCCGGCTGACAGTGTCGAAGAATCTTTGCTCGAGGCTGTTGTCGCTGCTACCGCTTCAGGTAGTGGTACAAAATCGCCTTCGGGGCCAAGCAAAATAAGGATATCTTTATCCAGACCAACAACGGGAGAAACCTCTGCTGCGTCTGTGAGTATACCCAGCGAGATTCCACCCAATGAGCCTCGAGTGGGTCTCGGTGAAGACCTGGAAGAATATCTGCCAGTGTCAGTTGGCACACCCCCTTCTCCAGGTATGACAGCTCGCTTAGCATCATTAAGAAATAATTTAGCTTTACTGGCTGCAGACGTGCTATATATACCATCGACCATGGGTAAATGTCATCTTTATGCCTCTTTTAAAAAAATTAACATCATGTTGATATTAACTTTCTCTTGTCTTCTTTTCAGGGGAAGACATCTATGGGAAGAGCAGCGTCGACGCAACTTTTGGCTTTGTTTCAGCTCCTGTTGGTGACACGGAGGTGCCCAACTTTGAAGAGGAAATATTTTTGGGTGCCGGTTCGCCCGAAATAATTTCGACATCTCGAGAGGAGGATGAGCCTGTCATTACGACTATGCCTCCTTTGAGTACGCCAGCCACTTTGACCGTTGTTGGCGCTTCTTTTTTTGTCGCGCCATCTGTTGAGGCGACGACTGTGGCAACATCGTCTGCAATCATTCCTGGAAGGGGATTCTCCGATATTGCAGCCACTTCCAGTGTCCAATTGGATTTTGCCATGCTGATTGAGCAGTATACTAGTATTTTCTATACCTCTTTGAAAATGCTGATATCAATGGTGCTGGAGAAGAATCTAGGTTTCGAGGCTCTGAGGAAGTCCTCTAAGTTTGCGATAGCGCCGATCAGAGACTTTAACGACGCTGGGAGAGCTGATGCGCTGGAGCAGATAGTTAATGGTTTGGAACAACCCATTAACGATTATTTGCAGCTATCTCGAGGCAGCATTGAAGGTCTCGTTCAAGCTAGGTATGACTTCTTAACTGCAGAGCTTGCTGGGGAAATAGAATCTCTGAATAAATCTGTCCAGGAACAACAGCATGAGATGGATTAAAAGCTTGCCGAATTGGGGTATATAATTCCCCAGCTGGCTCAGTACGAGGCCGAATATGAGGAGGAGGCTGCGAGGGTCCGCAAATTGGAAGATGACCTCGCTAAGGCCAAGGAGAAGGCTTTCTCTTTATCGGCAGCTCGAGATGCATTGAAGGACCGAAGGGAGACTGCTCAGCAGAACCTGACGCATATGGGTGTGACCCATGCAGGTTTAGTACAGGCTCGGTCCGAGCTATCTGCTGTGAACAATGAGGCAAAAAGGTTGGAGCGGGCTCGCGCCGACATCTTGAACTCCAGGGATGAGAGAATGGTTACTCTGGCGTAGCAGATTCGCGACTTAACTGCTCCTCCCAAATGATGTACCTTTTGCTCTTATATATAATTTGCTTTTTCTAGAGATAATAAAGAGACTTTATCTGACTTTGGTGGACCTATCATTTTGGAATATAAACGATAGGCTAGGATGAAAGTGATATCAGAGGTAATATGGACGTGATATACTTTCGGTAAGCTTCAGCTGGACATATCTATTCAAAGGTTATATGGACATGATAGAATATGATCCAACTAAAATTTGTACACAAAACACTATCAGAGGTAATATGGACGTGATAGATTTTGATGTTCCAAATTAGTTTAGACATATATATTCAGAGGTTATATGGACATGATAGAATATGATCCAACTAGTTCTTTGGAAGTAGTGTTGTTAGAACGAGATCTTCACCATACTCCACTTGAGCAAAGAAGATTAAGCATAGTACCTCTTCAGGAATTTACTATTGATAGGAGCCATTAACAAGTCTCCATTAGGCTTGGCTAATCTGTAAGCGCCGTTTGAGAACGTCGTCTCGATCACGTAAGGGCCTTCCCATTTGGGTGGAATTTATCCTTACTCTTGTGAGTAATGATCATTGGTCTTTTTACGGCTAGAACTAGCTCGCCAACTTTGAACACTCTTTCCTTTATCTTTTGATTAAAAGCTCTGGAAATGCGTGCCTGGTAGAATACGATGCGCTGTTGGGCTTGAAGGCATTTCTCGTCTAATCCTTCTAGCTCTTGAAGCCTTAATAGGTCATTCTTTTCCTGAGTCAGCTCATTAGCCACTGCTATTCTGAGTGACAGAATTTGAATTTTTATGGGGAGAACTGCTTCACTCCCGTAAACCAGTGAGAATGGGATACAACCCGTCGGTGCTCGAACCGTTGTGCGGTATGCCCAGAGACATTCTCTTAGATTCTCATTCCAATCTCTTTTGTTCGTAGAGACGAACTTTTTCAAAATTTTGATAATGGTTTTGTTGAAAGCTTCCGCCAAACCATTAGTAGCAGGATTATATGCCGTAGAGGCCATATTTTGTATCTGATTTTTTATCGCAAAATCGATGAAATGCTTGGCTGATGAACTGAGGCCGGTTGTCATGAATTATCCTTCGAGGTATCCCGAAATGATAAATGACATGATGTTTGATAAAGCTGATCACGTTAGATGTCTTCACCTCAACAAGGGGGATTGTCTCTGCCCATTTGGAGAAATAATCGGTGATGGCTAATATGAACCGATGACCTCTGAAAGAAGACGGGTGAATAGGACCAATGATATCCATACCCCATGCTTCAAAAGGTCATGATGCCACCGTAGGATGTAAATATTCAGAAGGTTGATGTATAAAATCTGCATGAACCTGACAGGCTTTGCATTATCTTGCATATTTTATTGCATCCGTGATCATAGTAGGCCAGTAATAGCCCATCCTCCAGATACGATCCTGTAGTTTAGGACCGGGTTAATGTGCTCCGCATACGCCGTCGTGAGCCTCACGGATAATCCGCTGTGCTTCATCACCGGAGAGACATCGTAATAGTAGTCCGTCGTAAGTCTGGCGATATAGACATTGTGAAGACACATCGAAATAGAAGCGTAATGATCGTCTTTTGACGGATACTGCTTCTTTAGGATCCTCTGGTAAGATTCCATATGCTACGAAATCTATAAAGGGACTTCTCCAGTCTCTCTTGGGAAGATCTGTGTTCACAGCGTAGCTACGTTCTATGTGAAAGTTGTTTTTTACACAGAATAAATCTCTGTTAAGAAGGATCACCGAGTTCTGCCTTCTTATAGGAATAGCTAAATCTGCAGCTAAACTGGCCAGGGCATCAGCTTCCAGATTCTGAGATCGAGGCACATGCTCTAGGTAAAATCCTTTGAAAGTCATTGCTATCTCGATCATTGCTTGGTGATAAGGAATGAGGTCTGGATTACGGACTTCATATATTCCTCTGACTTGATTGACGATCAGTAGAGAATCACCAAATGCTTCCAGATATTCGACGTCTATTCTTTAGCGACTTGGAGCCCGATTAGTAGGGCATTATATTCTGCCACATTATTAGAGCAGGATTCGCTAAGAGAATATGCTCGATAGATGACGAGTTTATCAGAAGTGACCAGGACAATTCCTACTCCTGAAACCACGTTTCCCCTGGGACCTGTCCTGGAGGCACCATCAAAGAATAGTTACTGTGTCACTTTCCATTGTGGAGTTACATTCTGCAACTTCGTCGGGAATGTCCTTGTATAATCTGGAGGTCTCCGGAATCGGATGAGCAGCTAGGAAATCAGCCAATGCTTGGCCTTTGATGGACTTCTGAGGGACGTACACCATATCATACGGTGTTAATAACATCGCCCAAGTCGCAAGTCGGGAATTAAGAACGCTTGGCTTGTTCATCAATACCCGAAGAGGATTGATGCTGGAGATGATCTGAATAGTCTGGCCTGTGACATAGTGCCGCATTTTCTGAATGGCGAACATTAGGGCCAAACATTCTTTTTCCACTGGATTGTACCGGTGTTCAGCTCCGACCATTATCCTGCTTAAATAGTAGATAGCCTGTTCATGACCCTCATCGTTCTTCTGTGCGAGGAGAGCTCCCAGAGAATGATCCATCGCTCAAACATACAGCAAAAATGGTCTTCCTATGACGGGAGGCACCAGAACTGGAGGATTAGTGAGGTAGCATTTGATATCATTAAATGCTTGCTGACAGGCTTCGCCCCATACGAAGGATACACCTTTCTTCATGAGGCGAGAAAAAGGCTGACACCTTCCGGAGAGATTAGATATGAATCTCCTGATATAAGCCAGACGACCTTGAAACCCCCTGAGCTCTCTCAAATTACGGGGTGGTCGCATTTCTAAGATGGCCTTGACTTTATTAGGGTCCACTTGAATGCCTTTAGCGGTAATGACAAATCCCAGGAATTTGCCACTTGATACACCAAGAAAGGACTTTGTATGATTCATTTTGAGTTGGTGTTGGCGCATCAACTCAAACACTGTCTTCAAGTCTTGGATGTGATTATCCTTGATGCGGCTTTTGAAAGCTATATCATCCACATAACATTCTACTGTTTTGCGTAGGTGCTCATGGAATATGTTACTCATAGCTCGTTGGTATGTAGCCCCGGCATTCTTCAGTCCGAAAGGCATAACCGTATAGCAATATACCCCCAATGATGTCCGAAAGGCAGTATGCTTCTCATCTTCAGGATGCATCTTGATTTGGTTGTATCCTGAAAATCCGTCCATGAAAGACATGCGTTCAAAGCCACATATATTATCGATCATGACGTCTGTGATGGAAAGAGGAAATTCGTCCTTGGGGCAGGCTGCATTCAAATCTCGAAAATTGATGCAAATACGCACTTTCTCTATTTTTTTCATGACTGGTACAATATTGGCGACCCAGTCAGGATGTTGCTCTTCACGGATGAACCCACAGGCTATCAATTTCTTGATTTCAGCTTCAATGGCATCCATCATATCCGGACGAAATCGGCGTTGATGTTGCTTCACAGGGTTCGAATTGGACAATATGTTGAGTTTATGAGTAGCCACTTTTGGATCAAGACCTGGCATATCCTTATAATTTTATGCAAAGACGTCGATATATTCTCTTATCAGCTAGATTATTTCTTTTCTTTCTTCTTCGAAAAGATTGTTACTGATAAATATCGACTTTGGCGAAAGTTCATCCCCAACATAGATTTGGATAACTTTATCTTCAGTGGGAGGTTCTCTCTGCTCGAACCGGAGTTCCCATTGTGTATCCATTTGCTGAGCCCAAGAGTCATTCTCGAACGGTTCAGATTCTTGTTCGTCTGCTTCGAGGGAATCTGTCAATACCATATTTACTGATAATGCTCATTCGAGATCATCAAATGAGCCGGAGAACGTCGAGCTGTCTTGAGATAAGGAAAAGATATCCTTATTTGACTCAAAAGTTGTGAAGGAGGTGGTATACCCTAACCCAAAACGAGTTCGTTGACAGTAGGGATCACCGTGCAACGGCATTCGCCTGCCTTTCCCGTAGTTGAGGCCTGGTTCCAGCTTCAAATCATAACCCATACTTTGCATAATCTTCAAAGCTTGTGGGCTATATCTGTGAACCTGCATTTTACCAACATCGTCATTGGAAGAATCTTTTGGTACAGTCGGTTCATTGCGCATGCGACCGAAGACTATTGGACGCTGACTACTGCGAATAGGCGGGACAATAAAGATAGAATCCTCTTGTGGCCCATATATCGTGATGACATTAGATGGTGACGCTACTTCCCACACATACGGATGATAGGAATTTATAGCTTTCAAGAATCTTTGTGCTATAGGTTCTATATCGTTATGGGGAGAGGATTCCTGGTTCAGAATTCGAGCGTCAATGTACTGAGAAAGAGGATCTTTATTATCGTCAGAAACCACGTTCCTGGTTGTATTTACATCAATCGGATGCTTGTTGTTGTCACGACCCGCACCCGGAAAATCGGGCATGAGTCGTGGGTACGTCCAGCCTACGCCGCAGCATCGGCGGTAGAACGCTGTCTAGGTCAACTAACTAAATAAAATTTTACACAAAAATCGGCCATGACCTCTCTAAAAGGAGGGCAACAACACAATCAATATATAAACCTGTCAAGATCTCAACTCCAAACGGAGGAGCAAATATCACCATGATAACCACAATATACTCAATCACGAATCTAAGCACGATAAGATAACACAGAGATCTAACAACTATAAAGTCTAACCAACAACAACTACTACAACAATCACAACATCAAATAATAATACAACAATATCCAAAATAATATACAAACAAGGTCTCAATCTAAAACCGGAGACAAATCCGGTGCTAAAAGCTAATAAAAATAATCAACAAAGTCCCAGTGATCCCGGCTACCAACCCGAAAATTACCCCTAAACTAGAGGGTCCCTGTCTGCACCATCGACAGGCTCAGGTCCATAAAACGTCGAACACCAATCCTCCGGATACTCTAAAAAATATGTCCAGCCAGGACTGGAGCAAGTACATCTCTAACAGCAGTTCCATTTAAATGATAAAAACTATAAAATAGTTATAGCAAGTAGCAAGAAGAATAAAGCAAGTATGAAACAAAAAAATATGTATAACTGGTGCATAAAGGTAAAGATGCATGGATATCAGAGCAAGATAGTAATAACTGCAAGATACAAGAAATCTACACTAAGAGTAAGTCTGTGCACATGAACGTGTAGTGAGTCCAGCATAAAAAACATGTAGTGAGTCAAGTCCAGAAACATGTAAGTGAGACAAGTCAAGAAATGCATGAGAGTCCAGACTATAAAGAATGAACTCGGTGTCTTTGAAATACTTGTTTCGACATGTAAACGGCTAGGGGTAAGTATGGCTCACCGCGCACTGGGTGCGCGGCTGCTATCATTCCAGATTAGACCAGAGGGAGTGATTCCTGATGATGCCAGATAGGAATGTTTATATGTCTACTCGAGTATTTCCCCGCCCCGACTAATACAAGTGGATCCAAGACCCGACACGCAAATCAAGATGAGTCCAGCCTGAACATGAATGATGCCTGTAGTGATGCTTGTAGGTGATGCCAGTAGTGATTCCAGAATAGAGGCCAGAAACATGAAATGTACGTGTCGCAAGTAAATGAATCCAGAAATACCAGTCAGTGTCCCGTGTTGTGCCAGAATAATCATATGATACTATACTAGAAGCTGAATCATAATAATCATCAGATAATGAAAACTATCAGAGAATGTACTCGCCTGACGTCCTGAGCAACTGGCGATCCGAACCGGTGTCGCAAGGACCTAATACGAAAAGCAAGGTTAAACAGGGTTCTAATGAGTTAAACAGATATAAAATAACTAAAAATAGGTTTCTAGGGTTGTTCTAGGTCAAACGGGTCAAACCGGTAAAATCTGGGTCAAAAAGTCAACTTTGGGTCCAAAAAGTCAACTCTAGGTCAAAACTAGGTCAAAAGTTGACTTTAGCGGTCAACCGAGTCAACTACGGTCAAGTCTGGGTCAAACTAGGGTGCTCCTGAAATTCTAGGTCAAACCGAGGTCATTAAGCTAGAAAACTCACAAACTCGCCTCCTTGAGATACCGGGATACCCTCGGTATCCGATACCTCAACCTAGGCCACGCACCCCGCCTAAACCCGCTAAAACCTATGCTAGCACGCGTAAATACATACACATAAGCATATAAAAATCATTCAAATACAATTTCTAGGCTATTTCTCAAAAATCTCGCTCGAAACTCAATACCTTGGTGAGATACCTTGATATCTCAAGGTATTGGGATACTCTCCAAAACCCCTCTAACTACCCCTCCAGTTAGCTATCTAGGCTAATAGATATATACCTAGTTATTAATTTAGGCTAGAAAATATATAACTATCATATATTTATACATATCTAAGTATCTATATATATATATATATACATAGCACATACACACATACACTTAAAACCCATATACCTTACCTTACCTTATCTTACACATACCTTACATATACATATATATATATATATCTAGATCTAGATATCTAACTATCTATCTAGCTATGTGTATTTATATCTATACATATAGATATAAATATATATCTAATACCTATCTAGATATCTATATATCTATCTATCTAAGTATCTATCTATCTAAATACCTAGCTATCTAACTATCTATTTATCTTATCTACCTATTTATCTATCTAATGATATATCTATCTATCTATCAATCTATCTACGTATCTATTTATCTATTTATATCTATATATATATATATATATACCTCTCTCTCCCTCCCTCGCATTGCTACTGCTGCTGCTAGCTCTTGCTTGCTGCTGCTGCTGCTAAGCATGCTGCTACTGCTGCTGAATTGCTGCTGCCTGCTGCTGCTATGTACTGCTGCTGCTAGCTGCTGCACTGGCAGCAGCATGCTGCTGCTGCTGTCCCAGTTTCAGCTGGGCACCCCCCCCTCTCAACACACATACAAACACACCTATATATATATCACTATATATATATATCTATATATATACATACATATATATACATATATATAACTCTATAGATATATATATACATACTAACTAACATATATACTAATACCTATATACCAACACACACTAACATATATATCTACACACACACACAAACACAAGCACACACATATATCTACATATATATATAAACACTCACACACTCAAACATATATATATCTATATATATATATATCTATCCTCACTCACACACACTCACTCTCACACACCCTCACACACACACTCTCGCACACACTAGCACACACTCTCACAAACACACAACCACACACACAAACACTCCTACATATATATAAATATATATACATATATACACACTCACTCAAACTCATATATATATATATAGGCACTCACTCACACTCACACACACTCACCTACGCACTAGCACACACTCACACAAGCACTCACTAACACACTCACAAACACACTCACACAAGCACTCCCTAACACGCTCACAAACACATAACCACACATATATATATATAAATATATATATAAAAACACACACACAATATATATATATACACATATATATAAACAAACACAACACAACGCACACCACGCCCACAACGCCCACCAACGCACGCCCAACGACCCCGACACGCCCAAACATCTAAAAATATATAAAATATAACTCGAAAACTCTAGCACATACTCCCCGATACTAACCCAACGCGCGCACAAGCCCGAAACGAGGAAACCAAGTCGAAATGGCCGTTCGGTCATTTTGACGAACACGTGGTGCGCAGCTCGGAAAACCTCCTGAAACGCACACCAAACGAACTCGGAATCGGCCCAAAATTTACCCACGCGCTCTACACGATGTCTAGATCCTAGAAAATGTGCTCCCGCGTCGATTCTACGTCCGTGGCGGAAACGCACACGCACTTAGAATCGGCGACGACGAAAAGCCCCAATTTTGCCCGAAACGCCCGTTTCTCTGCGACGCGGCTTCCCCTGTCCGAACGGAGACACGCACTCACCCTCAAGACACCCGACAACGTCTACCTAGGTCCATCTAACCTAGAGCATCACCCAAAATTGGGCCAAATTCGGATTTCTCCCGAAATTGACACAAAACCTAGTGTTAAAGTCTCCAAACACTACCCAACTAGTTCCAACTTCCTCCCACCGGTAGCCTAAGGGTCTAGGAAGGTTCTAAACTATTAATTACACTATATAAAAGTAATTACAAGGGTAAAATTAGGGTTTACCTCTTGGGAGTTGGAATTCCAAGCCAAAATCTCCAAAATGCTCCAAATTCTCCAAACCAAGCTTCCAAGCTCCCAATCCAAGCTCCAACACAAAATCTAGGCTCTACCCACCTAGGTTGGGGAAGAATGTAAGGTTAAGGTTCAAGTAAGAAGAAGAAATGGAAAGAGGAAGGAAGAAAAATAAGAAAACTTACTTTGGAAGAAGGAAGAAAGAAGAAAGAAGAAGTGGAGAAGAAGGAGAAGTGAAGAAGAAGAAAAAGAAATGGGATGGGGGCTGCTGTGATCGGGTGAGGGGGCTGGGAATAGGGCCGGCCATGTGAAAATATAGGTTCCACAAGTTGGCAAATGTCCAAAATGCCCTCCCGTAACTCGGTTTTGGATTTTGGGGTCCAAAAACACTCAAACTAACTCCAAATCTCTCCCACTAACCTTCTAAAAATAAAATAAATATTTCTAAGCCCCAAAATAATTCTCACAAGGGTGTGGGCTGGGTCGGACATGGGTCCACTAGGGTTTGACATGGGTCCAGGCTAGCCAAAATCCTAAAACAATCAAATAAAAAATAATGCAATCACTAATTAATTATAAATACAATTAATTAAAAATAATACACAATTAACCCAAATTAAAATAAAAAAAAATACCCGGCTCTGGAAATGGGGTGGTGACAGTTGTACCGAAGGTTGATGACCAAAGGTGGAGGCTTCTGGTTCAAAGTAATCACTAGAGGATCACCTCCTTTTCCTGACTTGGTTTTGTTCAGGTGGATAGCCAGGGGTTCCATGACTTTTGGACGAGTAGTTCGTCCTTTCACCTTGATTGACAGAGGTTGCTTGGTAGAGAGTTCTTCTGGTTCCCGGTGGGATTCCCCCTCTGTTTTGCCTGACACCTCCTCCATGTAGTCTTTGGTGTACAACATGGCATTGGAGTAGTAGGATTCTACTCCTTTGAACGGGTTAAGATCAGCAAACTCCGTTTGTACTGTTCCTTGGGCATCTACATATTTGAAGCATTGATGTAGAGTTGAAGGAACGATATTGTGGTCATGGATCCATGGTCTGCCAAGCAGAATGTTATAGGACACCTCTGAATCAATGACATAGCATGTAGCCACTGATCTGAGGTCACCAATTTGGATCCTCAGACGAATCTTCCCCAACGGCTTACTTTTCCTGGCGTTGAAGCCCACGATTGTAGTAGTGGTGTAAGCTAATTCGCTGGTAGGAATCCTCAGCGGTCTGAGCAGACTATGAGGAATGATGCTGATCGACGATCCCGGATCTATGTGAATCCGGTCAACCTCCATAGAATCGACATATCCGGTGTAATAGAGGGGTCTGTCATGCTTATTGTGTTTCAACAGCATGTCATTTTGGGTGAAAGTGATATTCGGGATCACCTCCATCACACTATGGCATTGAGGATATGCCACAGGTTCTTCATCAGGGGACTTGAGCCAGGTCAAGTATGCTTCCGCCTGCATTAATGCTTCACTCAGGGCTTGACGGGTATCTTTAGAAAGCTTGAGTAGTTCAAATATGGATAATCTGGCTGGTGTATTAGCCAATTGGGCCAGGATGTCGAAGTTATATGGCTTCTCCAAACCTTTGTTTTGAATGTTCTTCAAAGGTTTATCAAAGTGCACTTCTTTTTGCTTGCCTTTGTCCGCCGAAGTTGGTCTAGAAGGACCTGCCTCTGGTACGACGGATTCAGGTTCTGAAGGCTTGGCAGCTGGAGCGTTTGCCGATGCATCTTCCTGACTTCCTCCATAATCTTTGAGGTAGGCTTTCCCTGAACGGGTTCCAGTAGCCAATACCTCTTCTTCTGATGTTGAGGATGTAGCAACCATATGACATGGTTTATGCTTCGAGTTTTTTCTAGACTTAGCCTTAGCATCTTTAGTCTCTTCCTCGATCTCTGACACCAGATCTGGATGAACCCAGATAATCTCGCCACGCTGGGTGGTCAGGGGTACCAGGTCATGATTTTGACCTCTAGCTGGAGGGAGATTAACGATGTTCATCGTTGTCCGAGAAATAGGTACAATACCGTCCGGAACTTCTTGAGGAGGCAGATTGCCAAATTGAAGAGAGATCATGTTTGTTGTGACCATCTTCTCGCTGTTGCGCAGAGTGATGGCCTTAGCATCGATCAACTCCTGGATTTTCCTCTTTAGTACATAGCACGCCTTTGTGGGGTGATGTATGTACCTATAGAAAATGCAGTACTTGGGGTTATTGGTACTGCCGACTTCATTAGGCCGCTTCGCCTCAGGGAGGGTAATCTTGCCGCTTTTGACGAGACACTCGAATATGCTCGGAATATCATCGTCATCAAAAAAGTACACTTCAATGGGCCTGGAAGTCCCAGGTTTTGTCTATGTGGTTGCCGCAGTCTTTTGCCTGGATGTATTGATCGCCAGAGCTTCTTTTCCTTTGGAACCACGTGGATGGTCGCTGTTGGAGGATGACCTCTTGCCTTTATCAGAGGCAGATATCATAATTCTATTATCACGCGTCTTCCGACTGTTGTCTTCAGCGGCTACAGCTGATATGATGAATGAGGGCCAATCATAGAACTGATATGGTCCTGTGAACACCGAGATTACTGGAAGAAGATTCTTCCTGCAAATATCCACCAATGCCGAGTCTGGAACTCCTAGAGGCATTTGCAAAGTGGCTTGACGAAAATGTTCGATGAAGGTGTGAACGTTCTCTTTCTTCTTCTGCTTTACTTCGATGAGAGAGGACATAGACATGTCCATCCCTCCTTCGTAGAATCATACGAAGAACAAAGTCTTGAAATCTTCAAAAGAAGTAATGCAGTTGTCCGCAAGACTACGGTACCACTGATAAGCCACTCCTGAGAGACAGCATTTGAACACTCGAGTGAGAAGGGCATCGTTCCCTTGTAGCAACACCATCATCATACTGAAGTAGTTCATGTATTGACTTGGTGACGTCTTTCCCTCGAACAAAACTATAGTCTGTGGCTTGTATTTTAGGGGAAAAGGAACCTCGTCCCATATAGCTGGGTACGGCTGGTTGATTCCCAATTTCTTTAGCTGATCCTTATATTTTAAGGCATCAAATTGGGCCTTCAATTCCCGCACTGCCTGCATCGGATCTTCAGCCGGTAGAAGAATCGCGGAGTGGTGAGAGATCGCTTGTATCGCAACCCCAACAGGAGGTAATACATTCTCCGAATTAGGAAGTGGAGGGGCTGTTGTCTCCTGATCTAGAGCAGGCTCCTGATTCACGTTGGATGGTGGTAAGTCCACCACCACACGTATCTGAGTCGGAGAGACCGATGCTTGAGATATAGCAGCGGTGTGTTGAGTCAGCATCATCTGATGCATATTCTCCATCACAGACTGTATTTCTTTCAGAGATGTCTCCAGCACATCGATGTATTATTCAGTACTTCCTGACGAGGAAGCCTTTTCACGTTCATCTTCAATGGCATAGACCCCCATTTCTCTGGATGTCCTTGAAGGGCTAGTATAGGTCTTTGTAGAAAATGACTCTATACTTTCAGTATCTGATTCGGGAGACTGGCAACCCTCAGTGTCGGAATCAGAAGAATACGAAGCCGGTTGTCGTGACCTTGAACAGGTGTTTCGGAATACCCCAGCTTCAATGTTCTCAAGGAGTTTGTTGAATCTCCTTTGGCTTGGAGTTCTAGAGGGATGACGTCTTGAATTCGACCTTCCTCTAGGAACGTGTGAAGCCATGTTCACTGATGCGTATGTAGGTTCTTCTTCCTGTAAAGGCACAGAGTAGTTCAACCAGTCGAAAACCGATCGTTTTGCTTCAGAACAGCAATAATTAACTACAATCCTATGACTATTACAATAGTGCTCCCTAGGAGGCATAATAGACATGTCAGGAGATCCTCTCTCTTTGTGCTTCTGGATCAGATATTCACGCAAGTCAGGAGGATTAATAAAAGAAGAAGAAGAAGAAGAAGGCTTATTGTGCCTTTTTACATCAGTTGGCGTGCGGATATTGGGAACCCCAACCCTCTTACTACCATATGTATATAGCAGTCCAGCCACATAAGCAGCAGTTGATCCATGCGGAGCAAACCTATCGACCAACTGGGCCTTTTTTACGCCGAGGGGCTTAACTTGGCATAATTTGGCGCTTTGCTCAGGCTGGCGTAAAACTGAGGAAGTCCTCAATCGGCCATCAGCTTTACGCGTAATCTGGATAGCAGGCAGATTCTTCTCTTGCTGGCGTAAAGGTCGAGAAGTTGAGAAGTCCGCCACTTGTTTTCCCTTGCGTAGATTGCAGGGACCATCTGCTTTTCCACGGAGGACAGATGCATTTTTACGCGCAGAGCGCGTTTGGAATTTCTATTTTGGCGCTGAGGCATTATCAGAAATTTTGTCTGCCGCGTCACAGACGGGAGACTGAATTTTACGCGCAGAGCGCGGAGTAGACTTTTGGACTAGCGCTGAGGCATTGTCAGAAGTTTTGTCTGCCACGTCACAGACGGAAGATAGGGTTTTACGTGCGAGGCGCGGAGGTTGCGAAGCTACAACCTTGTTGGTCGGAGAAGCCAGAGAGTCGACAGGAATGGTAGGGGATGTCCGGGGCATCCAGACCTTACGTAATTTCCTGTTTTCTTCGACAGAGAGAGAGTGAGAGCTACCCCCTGCTCGAAGCATATCTTCGTAAGCGGATTGGTCGAACTGGACGACCAAGGTCTTCTTCATTGATCCTACTGATACTGCATCGTGTTGAGCAATAGCCTTCTCGTCAGATGAGAAAGAGGTCCCCAGCAGAGTCGCCATCTTGTGTTTGATAATAAACGGAAGAAATAAAACTAGATTTATACGAAACCCTTTCTTAGGTTTACAAACAAGAAGTACTATTAATCCTATACGAGGATGTTAAGTATAAAATTTAATCTGGATAAATATTGCTATAGGAGTCTGATCTACAGTCGATCACTTTGTCCCTTGGACCACAAGATGATGAAGAAGTGCTGTAGAAGAAGAAGAAGCTTCAAAGGTTGCAAAGGGGAGTGGATGCTTGATGCCAAAATCGTCGATCACTACTCTCTGTCTATGCTCTAGAATCTTCTCTCTCAAAAAAAATTAATTTTCGACTTTAAATTCTCCCGCTCCTCTTTTTCTAGCTCAAAGTCCTCGACCTCTGCTTTTTTTAATTCTTCGACCTTGAACCTCTGTCAATAGAGGTCTCTATTTATAGGGTCCAATCGCCATAACCGTCCAGTCGGCGTAGAAACCGAATAGTGGAGAGTGGGGCGCTCTTTACGCGGCGGTTATAATAACTACCACCCACGTATAGATGATCTTCTGAATCTGTGTGTGACACGTGTCCCATGATAAGGTAACGCGTATAACCACAGCGAGGATCACGACATACAAGCCACGTAGGTAACTGCTCCTGGCGTAGAGATGATTGACGTAGAAGCCAAATAACTGTCAGGTTGGCGTAGAAGCCAACACAGGCGTAGAAGCCCAGTGACTGACATGTAGGCGTAAAAGCCCTATAGCTGTCAGGTTGGCGTAGAAGCCAAATAATCGTCAAGTTGGCGTAGAAACCAAAATAGGCGTAGAAGCCTGATGTTGCATGGATAGGTAGCCAGCGTAAAAAATAGCCGATCTTCCTTCCTTGACTGGGGTCTTGAGCGTATTCTGGACCAAATAGCCTTATCACGCACCAATGTAAATATAGCCTGAGTTGGCGTATTCCGAGGAGATAGCATACGGCGTACTCCTTATAGCTGAAAATAGCCAGGTCGGCGTATTTCAAGGAGATAGCGTACAGCGTGCTCCTAAAGCTAAAAATTGCTTGATGGTGTAATATGCAGAAGAGATGACGTGGACGTATTAGCCGTAATCATGGCTCACCCGGTCTTCGGAAGTAAAATCAAATCTCGTGCATTAAATGCAGAGATCTACCCCCATTCTGCGCATTAAATGCAGAGACGTGCCTCGAGCTCTGTACGAAGAGCAGCTTTAGACGTGGCAGTTCGTTTTGTCTTCTGCTGAGCGTAAAAGCTCCCATCTTGCCTGTATAAAACTAGGCAGCGTATTTCCTTGAATGCGTAAAAGCAGTTTATATCAAGGAAATGTCAATAGACGACGGTTTGGGTCTCTGTGCTGCATCATCATTACAGCCGTCTGGATAGTCGTGTTGTACCCTTTGTCATGAGTCTGGTTCATTGTACTGTCTGACAGGTTCATTCGCAGAATTCGAAGTGTTCCTTGTACAGCTCGTTTGAGGGATACGAGGCGATCCTCATATAATCTTCCCACTGCATTAAAAAGCATATGTATTTTATGCCGTAAAGGCGAGGTGGCAACCTTTATACGCTGAAGCAGTCTGGAAATACTACATTATACGCGGGTTGTCTCTGGAGCTATATTTTATGCTGTACTAGCGATGAAGCTATGTCGTACGCCGATGGCTCTGAAGTCATATTTTATGCCACATAACATTGAACTACTGCGTATAACTCTGCAGCATATTTTTCATGCTTCTACAGTGCCATATGTAGAATACTTTACTATGCGATCAACTTACCAAGAAGACTATGCAACCAGATCATGCTTTGTTACTTGTCTCGTGCTTGTATTGCCTTGAACTATTTTGTTTGATAACTTAGTTTTTAGACGTCGCTTGGTCACGGACAACTTGTGTACAAGGATTCATAGTTCCTGTGGACGGTCGCTGGGGCACTAGAACCGATTCAAGTCGGACGGAACTTCATGATAGTCTCGTGTTCGGACGAGATAGCATGTAACGCTCCATGTTCCTTTCGTTGCACCACATTCTCGTCCAAGACTATAACTCATCCACTATGGCATTGTGCTAGTGACCCCCTCGTATATTTAAACTGTGCAAGCTAACTATGTCTTCGTAGCAAAAAATGACATGGTAAGTTTTGTGCAGGTGGTTCATACGGACAGGTAAAGTCACCAAACAGTGGCAGGTTTATTTCAGTCAATTTTCATATCTATTGCATGCTTGAAACTTGAACTAAGACAAGATAGAAAGACCACATAATAACTTGAATGCTTCATATAATCAATATGTTGATTGGTATTGTTGGGTTAACTCACCTTCACCAGTGCATTTTGATGTACTAACACTCGTTGCAATAGGTTCTCCGCGCCAAGACGATCCTGCAAGGAGCTAAGGCGACTTCTTAATCCAGTCTACCTACCGGCACGTCTTGTTCGTGCCCTTTGAAGCGTGTTTTAAAGTTTCGGGAGCTCGTGCACATACCTTATGCAGCTCCGTGAAGACGATAGCTTCGTCCGAAGGTGTCTATAGCTTTTGAAGTTTTAGTAAAATGATGTAATGTATCGAACGATTATCTCATTTTGCGTCCGCTTTTGTAAGCTCGTGCGAAAACCTTTTGTACTTGTTCAAGAGTTTGTAAATGATGTTCATTATCAATAAAGTGAACTTTTTCTTGTTTCAATATTGTGTTCAATTATCTGTGTCTCTGAATATGTGCTCGTTATATCATACCAAGGCCTTGTGTATTGCACAACTTAGGCACGCATGACATCACGTCCGGAGGATGACTATCGATTCCACGAAATCGAAACGTGACAATTATTATTATTATTATTATTATTATTATTATTATTATATTGCATGGCATAGAGGGAAGGATAATTTGGCTCTAGATATTTTCTAATTGGCATTAGCCAATTTCAAGGCTCAATGAATCTAGACATTTATTCTCCAACTACCCTAACTAACCCCAACTATCCTAAATAATTTTGTAACTAACTCTAACTACCAAGGGACTATAAATAGGGGGATCCAATCTAAAATCATTCCTAAAAGATCCGATTTCTAATTCATTTATTCCTCAAAATTCTGTAGCTTGGGCTCCGCCATTCTCATGTCTTAAACCAACAAAGCTATTCTTTGTTCGCATCGATCCCGCCTCTTCAAGAACCGACGGTCTCGTAACTGCTCGAGGGGCGGTCAAACTCGAGCTCCGCCGCGAGATCAGGCAGAGTACCGCCGCGTCTCAACCCTCCTCCATCTGTGTCCGGTCAAGATCTGGCCATGGCGCCTCTGGATCAACTGTGATCATTCCTCCTCCGCCGCGAGAGTCGCCGGTAAGCGTCGTCGATGCATTTGGTGACCAGTTGCAGATCGCTGACGACGAAAGAATTGCCGAGTCAACGAACTTCCACGACGTCCACCGCGGCCCAGCTTCGTCTGCCGAGCGCCACCGAGTGCCGCAGGCATCGACGATCATCATCGGTGAGATTTTAAATTATCGATTTCGTTTCCTTCGGTTTTTTATTTCGCCCCTATCGACTGTGATTTCGTTTCATTTCGATTAAAACAAATTCGTCGTACTTTGTGTTAACTGTGACTGCAAGGTGTTTGATAGAATGTCAAGGTTGACTCCGCCGCGTTCGGAACGATTGGGTTCCGTCGATCAGTGCCAGTCTCTGCGCGCGTATTGCTCGAGCCGGTGGAGAATGACTGTCTCCGGCAGGATCCGCAGTTCGAGCTCAAATTATTTGACTAGGTGAGTTGTCTCTCCTTTTCTCTTCAGCAGGTGCGGAACCTGGATTTTGGAGTAGGGTGGGCTAGTTATTATAAGGTTCTAAAAATTTATGCCAAAAATTTGGCATAATTTTCTTTGTAAATTCGATGATTCAAAACCTATTATAGACAATAAATTTTAAAGAACAAATATACATTCATCGTAAATATAGATAACAAGTGCTCAATTCATCATTTCCAACAAAAAAAAAACATCTATAAAAGAATAAAATGAAGGTTTTAGATAACACAACAAAGAAAAGATCTGTGGCATAAGAAAAGATCTGTGGCATACTTATGCTCATCCGAGAAAATAAGCAATGCTAATTTAATATGACACGAAGAAATAAAATAGGCTCCACAATCCAGTAGCAACTAAGTAAACATACATGCCATGGTATTAAATCAGTCACAACAGGAGACATGGTTACCTTTCGATAATCGAGTGTTCCTTCAAAAGGAAGCTCCAACTCGTCACTGACCAATAACAGGAATGCACCGCTTACAGTTGCATCAAAAAGCCTAGCATATAAAAATACTCCAACTCGCATCAAAAGGCCTAACAATAACAATCAATATCATGTGTATATATAAATTGTGGACAACAAATTTTGAATTGTAAATACAAGATACAGAAAAGGCAAGCATAACCTCTGATGTTGTTCAAATTGTAAATATCAGATGCTAAAAGTATTTCCTTTCTTGTATAAAAAAAATGAACATCCTTTAAATAGTTTATCATTTGATGAACCAATAGGTCTCATTTAAGCAAAATTTAATTTGGAGGATGGTGATGATGATAATTGATAGGGTTTTACCAGAGGAGGTGAAGAGGAAGACTGGGAGAGAACAGAGCGAGAGGGGGGCCGAAGGGTGGCTGCAGCATGCCGGTTGCCGGTCGTCGGGCTGGAGAGGGGGAGCAGCCTCCACTCTATAAACCCTAGACAGAGAAAGGGGGTGAACTTATTAGAATAGAAAGAGGATGAGATTCTGAAGAGGTCGGGAGTGAAAGGGCCAAAGGGAGTGAATTCTGTGAACCGCTGATGTTTGTTTCACTCCTCAATTGGAGTACTGGGAGTGGGCTATACTATACGGTTCAGTTGCTCCAACTGGACTACATACCATTTGAAAACAAAAATAGTTATTTTTTTGGGCTTGCAATGGACTACAGCCCAGTGCAGCGTTAATGTCCCTCCGCCCCTGCTCTTCGGTTCCTTATGTTTTCTTCATTTTCGATCATTAAGAAGTGAAGATTGAACTCTGCACTTTTCTTGATCGACCTGCACAAGATGTATTTGATTATATGTCTCAAAGAAGAACCACGACTCTAATTGACAGAGTTTGATTCAAATTTGCTAGAATTGGACACGGTTTCGCATTTCAACTGATCATAGTTCAAATCCGTTTGCTGTCCACTGGTGTTTGATGCACAGACGTTTTGACTGATCGTTGGTGTCTGTACCCGGACACTTCGATTCCAGATTCCAGATTCGAACGACACAGTCAGGTATCAACTCTTCTTACTCCTTTCTTTCTTTCTTTGACTTGTTTCATTGATTCTAAACTTGGGAGTCTTCTTGTGTTGTGAAATAGGGCTATGCTAGGATTACAACCAAATGCCTACAACTCTATTGCAAGCCACGTGACGGCCCTCCATTGAAGGAGGAGAAAGAGATGGAATCCGATAGCTGTCCAGATAGTCGTCACGTGACCGAAATATCACGTGACGATCGTTCATTGAAAAAACGATGGGCCGGAAGGTAGCCCACATAGCAGAGGGTGAGAGAGTTGTAAGAATGTTGTAAGCATTTGGTAGTAAACTTAGCATAATTGTGTGAAATAATGTACTTGTAGGGATGGCATTGATGGGGAACCGACCTAAACTATAGGTAGCCGAGAGTTTCTTGAAAGGAGAGCTTTCCTTCCGCTTTTCTTTCAAGAATAGGATTCTGAACCTAAATAATAAACTTAGGGCTTAAAGCATGGTTCGACTAATGAGGATTTTTCTAAATGTGGGTTGGGAAAATAAATAGTTATTTGGGTTTAGTTTGGAAATTTGATCAGAGAAGCATCTTTTGTTGTTCACTAATTTGAGTATAAAAGGCCGGGCTTACTTTTCAATTAAGAATTAAAAAACAGAATATGTTAGTAAATTGGTAGTAATTTAATTAGTAAATCAATATTAGTTGTTAGAAATTATTTACTTAAATACTATCGAGAGTAATTAGTTTTTTTTGTATTCCAGCATAATGCTCGGGGCCGACGTAGCGCTCGGAACTTTGTATACACTGCATTGCATGTCTTTTGGGCCTACTGTCCCAACTCCCACCATTTATAAATGGAAGGAATAATATGTCCTTGTGGTTCGATCCACTAATCTTCTGTCACCCAGCCGGAATCTTATACTTTTCCTCGATAACCATAAGAAATTGATAAGTTGGATTAATTAGCTAGATTATGAAATTATTTACTTAAATACTATCGAGAGTAATTAGTTAAATGTTTAAGAAATTGGTTAGACTATAAGTTATAAGGAAGTTAGCAAATAATCAAGAAATTGATAAGTTGGATTAATTAGCTAGATTATGAAATTAGTTGTTAGTTAGAACCTATAAAATATTCTAGAAGGATTATTTGAGATTGGAGACTAATAATGGGATATTGGCTTCATAGGAGGACTCTACCATTCTATTGCAAGGACTGAGGCAAGTACACATTTCTCTTCCACTGACAATTTGCATTTTTTACATATTGCTTGCACATTGTCATTGATTGAGTCGGAAGGGTGACGCGAGGCATAGTATGTGGTTTAACATTAGCCGGACGACGATTGACTGCTAGCACACTTGTTGTGCCTTACGTCCAATTATTAATTGACTGCTAGCATTAATTGGTGTCTTACTCCCATTGACTGACTGATAGCACTAATTAATGCCTTATTTACATTGATTGACTGCTAGCACCATCAATGCATTTCTTGTATTAGCCTCTACATGGTATGGTCAGTATCAGGATTATATTTCATTCATTTAGTGCAGTGCATGATTGTTCAGGTACATTTTGGTCACTTGTCTATTTTTTTATTATCAACTATTATTTATTTATTGCATCATATTGTGAGTGGTTTGGGTTATGTGTTAATTTGCTTCAATCCTGACGGTATGTTGATATATTAAGCATGGATGTTAGCACCTGGTTCGGAGAAGGATCCTGGAAGACTTAGACTAGTTTTTCAATTGTACAAGATGTATTATTTATTTTGGATGACTGTACATATGATGTTGCCTTTAGTTTCACCGGGTATGTTGCCGGACATCACATGTAAAAGACATGTAATAAAAATACTAGTGGTTTGTGGTGATTGTTGATGATGAGAAACGCGTATAGATAGCTGTAATGAGTTGATCATATATTTACACATTGGAGATTATTGAGGTCTACACAACTGACTACAGCTGTCAACGACAGCTTAGGATGCTGGGCGTTCACAAACCGTACCCGATATCATGAGCACGGGATGTGACAATAAATAATCCAGAAGATCTATTAGCCGGGTGGAGATAAATCCACTACCAAACGACTATATCAAAACTAAAATGAGATAGGAGGATGAAACTCCAATATAAAATAATGTGCAAAATAGAGTATCAACTAAAAATGTCCAATAGCTAATGATAATCAGATGGCTTCAGAGGGTGAGACCTCATCAACAGAATATGTTGCGTCAGGTCCGGGTCTGTACTCCTGTGGATAGTCCTGAACGTCTATATTTGGAAAAAATTCGGATTCAGGCCCTCAGAGAAACGCAACAAGATACAATAAAAATATGCCAATAATGTACTGAAAGTAAACATCCAAAGGGTCACCTAACCGTCTATATGTAATGCATTTTTTAGAACAACTTTTTAACACATGGACTGTCTGGCTAAAAATGGGATCGACATAGTTTCCTCGGGGAACTAGAGGCCAACAAAGCGTAACGTCTTTCGATCGTCAAAGGCCGCAAAGTAAGTATAGGGTGTAAACCCCCTCAATTTATTCTATAGATAGTCAGGTTGGATTTGGAAAATTTTGATTTTAGTAGCAGATGTTGAGGTTTAGAGTGGAGTTAAGTTGTCTGGTATTTTAATTCATTTAATTAAAATCCTTGACGCGTCCTATCATTGCTAATTTAATTGGAGTCCAATATCAGCCCATAAATTCCATCGTGCTATTGTACTTCTGACTTGACTCGCCAATTTAGGCAGTGGACTTTTTCGTCACTCAAAATCAAATTCGTTGTGCCCTAAATTAATTGCACAACTTTCCGTATCCTAAAATTCATATTTAATTCCGTGTCGGACACCTGTGTCGTTACCCTCAATTTTGAGATACCAACTTAACCCGTTGAGCCGGACCAACTAAAGGGTCCAAGACTGACTCCAAGCCCCCACCATTTTTGACCTTTGCGTCATTTCCGAATTTTGACCCCAAGTGCCCCATTTAATTCAAAAGTGCGGGACACTTTTATTCTAATTAAATCGAGGATACCGATTTTGCCTAATCATATTTTAATCTCCAATTAATCCCGATGGCCATTAAATTAAACCCGTGCCAAACCCCCAACACCCCCTCGCCTTGCAAATCATCACCTGCATTTTTCTCTACAATTTTGGCGTCATTTTATGTGTTCGTACAATTTTTCGAATTTAAGGGGCTTAGTTGCAATTTATTAATTTATGTGTCCTCACCCTATTGGACATGACCATATGGAGAGCCCCCACTCCATTCCTCATTAAGAAATGATCTTTACTTATGTGAAATCCTAGCCCTCTACTTTAAATGGACTAATCTACACCCTCCATTCCTCATGAATGAATAATTTTCCCTCATGACTAATCCTAGCCACTCATTCAATTTTGGAAGCATCCTCACCACTCAAGCTACATCACCCCTTCCTATAAAACCATCACCATCACCCTCACAAACCCCAAGGCCGGCCCTAATCCCAACATTTGGGAAACCTCACCCCCCCTCTCTCTCTCTCTCTCTCCTCCCTCCTCCATTTATTCACCATACAAAATCCTTATCCTTCCTTTAAATTTCTTTTTCTTCTTCCTTCCTTCTTTTTCTTCCTTTCTTCTTCTTCATGGGGAGCCCATCTCCGGCCACCTGACCTGTTCTCCGGCCAGCTTTCCGGCCAGCCTAGCTCCGCCACTACACCCCGCTGCTCGGCCCTGCAACCCGTCGCAGTCCGGCACTGTCCCCGCGACGAGCGTACCCCGAGCCGGCCACAGACTGTTGCTCCGGCTGTGCCGACCGGAGTCCAGCTGCTCGAACCATTCTCCGACGAGCTCGCACCACCCTCTCGAGCTTCTTCCCAGCCGCTCGAACCATTCTCCGACGAGTTTCTGCATCCGCCACTCCAGAGCTTCGGCCGGCCCTCACAGCCCCACGAGCCGTTCAAAGGGATGGAGTTCGACTTGGAGGAGGACGTGAGGTCGTTCTACGTCAACTACGCGAGGCGGACCGGGTTCCGCGCCAGGATCAACAAGTACTGCCGGTCGAGGCGGGACAACTCGATCACCTCCCGGCAGATCGTCTGCTCGAAATAAGGGTTCCGCGAGGTCAGGATCACGAAGGAGACGGACAACGGGAGGGTGAAGCGGTTGAGGGTTGTGTCGAGGATCGGGTGCAAGGCTATGATCGTCGTGAAGAAGCTGGGGGGAAATGGGAAGTGGGTTGTCTCGAGGTTCGAGAGGGAGCACAACCATCCGTTGGTCTCCAAGAATGTTATGTTGTGCTTTGCTCAGATGACAACGAACGTTGATTATAAGAAGAGCAGCTTGGTTACTTACGTGGAAGGGACAAATCTAGATTCGAAAGAAGGGGTGGCCACAGACTGTGGATGTTGCGGTGGACTACATGGTACTTCTTGAGAATCTTTGACAGTTTTGTACAACAAGTTTTGTTACGAAGAAATCAAATATGCACAAGAGGGGGCCGTGTCTGAAGAAATTGACAATGTTGTTCAAAATCTTCAGAAATTGGACAATGTCAGTGTCAGCCTTGCAATAGCTACTCCAGGGAGTCGAAGTAATTTATGTAGTCCACAGATCTCCGAGGCACCAATGGTAGATGTTCCTGCACTTTCAGTCACACTCTATATGCATGTTGTTGGAAGCTTATCTGAATCTTCTTCAGGAACAGTTACTATTTTAGGCACAGGCAACAATACTTGCACGCCAATAGCTGCTCCAGTCGAAGCAGTATCGATCTCCGGTAATTCTGCAACTGAGTTATGCTCGCAATCCCAGGCCTCCCTCCATCACCCAGCACCAGCAGAGCACCAATACACAGGCCCTAATCCTCAAGTACATGCCACTGCAATTGCTGTAGGTGCCCGTATTGTTCCTCCCCAGGAAGCCGCGTCACTGATCAAGGTCATTGAGGCTAGAGTCAGGACAGCCAAGTCAGCACTTGCATCTGGATGCAAACAAGTGGCTACAATTGACAATTGGAGTCAGCCTTGCAACAGCACTGACGGTCAGAAAGCACCTGCTATGGCCCAAGCGCATGAAGATGTCAGCGAAGGATTGGGAGCAGCTAGTTCAGATAAAGGGATACAACTGCATAGCCCTATTGAATGATTGAAGAAGATAGAGGTGGGGGTGATAAGCGACTCAATTTCCAATGATATTTCCTATGATGATCATCATATGTTCTCAGATGGAGGTACTACAGGACCTGAGGACTTGGACGCGGTACCGGACCCCCGTCAGCAGCAGCCGGACGCAGGCAAGTGTACCTTGCCACCCTGTATTTCAGATTACAGATATTGTTATTCTTATTGTACATTGTGCACGTATTTATGTTGACGTTCGATACTTCGCGTCCGGTTCACAACCGGGTGAAGACGTACGTCGTAACGTCTTAGAAAGATTGTTGGAGGTTTTGTAGCATCTCGATATGCGTACTTGAGTATATCGACACCCCAGGACACTCATACACTGTGATCGTGCCAGATTTCTGTATCCTGATACTGACATCATGACCAGAGACTGGGATGACCTTAGGGTCGCGTCTGTTGAGTTATTTCTGTGTGTCGAGACTGCAGATAGAGGTTCAGGTTCAGCGCACAATCGTTGACCGCTTGGGATGGGAAAGACAGTTACTAGACGTTTGGGCTACTCTGCGCTTATATATATATATATATATATATATATATATATATATATGTATTGTTTTTGTAGTGATCATGTATCTAGTGTAGTTGTATCACCCGTGTGACTCTTTGCCCGGAGCTGCGGTACGTGTCGTGTGTTTCCGTGTCCGGAGCTACGATTTTATTTTGGACAGCCCACGCGTCGAACATTGTCTTTAAACTGTGTCACACTAGTTTGGTTATGATAGAGTACCCTGTCGTGCACTTGTACTTTCTGTTACTTGGCTTGTTGTATTTCTGTACCTTGTTACGTCCCTCTGAGGACCTGGTTCCCTGCCAGTTTTGCAGCATAGGTGATTACAGAGCATTTGGAGTTGCTGTAGGAGTTGCATGTCTTGCGGGCATGGTACCAGGTACTCACATTATATCTACCGGCATTATAGTTATTTTATATTGTTTATTTCATCTGCTGTTGTAGCCTAGTTTTTATAGACTCATACTTCTTCTCGAGTCTATTCGAGTTAGTGTGTTATTTGGCGGCCGACTCTAGCACATATAGCTCTTTCTTGTATACTGTTTTACATTGTGGATTGAGACATAGAGGTTTACATTGATGGATATCTAGATTGTGCCCTTTATTTTACAACTTATACGTATTCGAGTCAGACCAGAGTCTGGCCGAATGCATAGCTGGCGTGTCACGTATTCCTGGTCCTACGTATTTTGGGACTGGGGTGTGACATAGGGTCATCAACCTCGCATCTCCAGCGGAGCATACGGGTAAATAAGAAAATGTGCAAAGTAGCCCATATGCCTACTCATTGTTCTCCCCACCCAATGTTACTAACGTGTCACCTCCATAACACACAAATACCTCTAGTAACTGCTAAGTCTGCTAATCAATATAATTCTATTAGCAGTTATTCATTATTTGTCGCACGACCTATACGTACAGGTGGCCAATCGCATACGCAAGTCCATGTCCTACATGATACTCATAACTCGTGTAAAAATAAACAATAAAAAATACACATGCTGAAAATGAATGTAAATAAACAGGATTGTGGCAATGTATACTTGACTAGCAAGCAATCAATGTAACGTAGACATCCAGATGATAAGCACAAGGAATCGAAAAGTAGGGACTCTGAACGAACATCTCTGGATGCTAAAATAGATATCACCAACGTTTTCGGAATCAATGTGGTAGTCAAAAAATACTTCCATTTTGTCCAATTTGGACACATGGGCAAAAAGGTATTTTTGGGTCAACGTGGTTCTACATGTAGGCCATTTTGCACCAAAAAATGTGCCAAGGATAAAGGTCTTTAAATGAGACAAATTATAGGTCAAATGAATCCTAATGGGTGATACAAACTCAGCAGTATATCCAATTTTGGATTTCGGAGAGCCGATCACAAAATTGCTCGTCAATTCGAATCGTGGGGCCCGTGAAACGGTGGTTCGTCGACTGACTCGGAATCGGATAAAACTCGGGTCATAGGACCAGCGTAATGCCACGGATATGATGGTGCAAGTTTCATCCCGTTCTGACGAGCGTACACAAATACTAGAATATTTTGTAAAATATTGATACGAGAAACTTTCATCTTATACGGGTTGATTCAGACGTGCACACATGTACAAATCAACTTCTGTGAAAGTCAACACATCCGGATATACCATACACGCATTTTGGTGCAATTGGTACGCGATGAAGTGGTCCGGTTTGACGGAACGCACTCCGTATTGCCAAATTTTTAGTTTCTGAAAACATAATTTTTAATCAACTTTGGACAGGTTTTATTCGATGAACACATCGAGTTAATTAAAACTATAAGAAAGGTTTTGTTGTCCTACAGGCTGTCAATAAACGCCTTCAAATAGATTCTCAAAATCATGCGTTGTTTGGAAGAGAACTGAGTGCAAAGTGCGGTAGTCGGACAATTTATGTCGTGTTAGAAAATATGGTTTTTCGAGTTTTGGACTCGATTTCTCTTCCTGATTTCAACGAAATTAATTACTACAAGTTACATAATCATAAACTAGGTTAAGTAGGCTTTACACAGGATCAAGAAAATTAGATTTTTTTTATGTGCGCGAGAAGTTACGAACGAGGGAAGATGGATACCTGAACTACTGCTATGTGTGGTGACCGTGGTTGGGGGTGTTCGACAACGATCGTCAGGCGGTCGACGATGGTCGCCAGGGGCAGGGGTAGGGTTAGGGTTTGAGATTAGAGAAGAAACTAAGGTTAGTGTTTGAGATTATTGCTATATATATAGAGATGAGGGGTGTTCGGTCAGCTATAGGTATATGGGTCGATGGTTAGGCCGAGTATAAGGGGGGTTTATGAGGGGTGTAATATCATGGGTTTATTGTTATTGTTATTGTTGTGGTTGTGTTATTGTTGTTGTGGTTACTTATTGTTGTTTTATTATTATCTAGAGAAAATTCGAGAAAATTGTGGGAAATTTTCTAAGAAAAAATCTCTCGGGTTTCTTTTGACTCATACTTTTTATTTACGATTTTCATTATTATATATTAATTAGTATTTATATTTATTTATTTTTTAGGGGTTTTATATTTTAGTTCTCGATCGTTTGCCGGGGCATCGGGATCATGTCGGCCCGGGAGAACAGCGCTAGCTAAAGTTCTATCGCGTAGCCGTACTAACTGAAGTACTAACACTAAGGGATTCGAGATAATTACAGTGGATCTCGCTACTGTAGGATCGAATGAGCACCTCTGGAGGGAGGATGAATAGAGTGCGTGTATATGCAGCGGAATAATATTCGCCCAATAAAAATAAACACAATTAGCTAACAGTCTAAATGTAAAATAACAGTAAGTAAATAGAGAGAGAGATCAGCAGTCACAAACACAGTGATGTATCCTGGTTTTCCTCTGAGAAGACCTGTTAGGCCCGAGAACTCTAGCTCGGAGTTAAAATTCACTATCCAATGAAACACAATTTTTGATCTGAAGGCTTGAAACTTCGTACAGACACGAGCTTTGATCCGAATGGCTCAAATACTTCTCAAAGTGTTTGAACTTCTTAACAAGCTCCTTTTACAACTCTGAAAACTTCTAACCGTGCACGCACTGACACTTAAGGCTTAGGAGTTATAAATAGCTTGGGATATGAAATTGAATAGGATCTTGAACTGAAGTAATAGAGAAGATAATAGAAAGTGAATGAGTGAATAAGAATGGTGAATTCCTTCTCTATTTATAGTATTTTTGTAAACCGAGTTCGGGGCGAATTCGGATACCAAATGTTCGAAATTTTGAACGTTGGAGCCGAGTATGCAGGAGGAACTGGTTTCTAGGAAATAATAAGTCAGGGAACCGAGTTCGGACAGAACTCACACCGAGTTTGTCCCGAGTTCGTTCCTAGTTCGTTTCTCTTGAACCTGGTTAATTTCAGAATGAGGTTGAGTTGGTTTGGGCTAACTCGGTTTTTAGAAACTTAGGTTTGGGCTAGTTTCAATACTCGAAATATTTTGGCTAAAAATAATCTGGGTTTAGAAAATATTTTGGGGTAACCTCTAAATACCAAGTGCGACTCGATGTACATTTTTTCTATACTTAATAGATAGAAAAATTACATCGACTCGATACAGAAAGCTAGTCGCATCCCATCCTCTGAAATTATAGATGAAGAAGCATCGTCTTTGTATCATTGATCCTCGTAGGTTAGTTCAAGTCCGAGTTTAGACGATTATTGAAATAAGGTGTGACCATGACTAATGGGCCAACAATCTCTCCTATTTTGATAATTGACAAACTCTGATTGATATAACAGAGAATTAAACTCAAAATCTGATGGTACTCATCTTCTTCTTTTTTGCATTGCTTATCAGTACTACTCCCCCGTTGCTATTTGTTCAAAATTGGGAAAAGCTCCCCCACAATTGTTGATGTCAAGACAAAAAAAAATAACAAGAGTGAAGTAACATAGATATAAGCATTGAAATTTAAGAAGCAAAAATTCCAATTAAATCAGCATTAATTGAGATAAGCAATTTGGTTAAGATTCATTTCACAATTGCAGAAATTAAAGAGGTAGAATCATACTACTTGTATGGAGAGAGAGTGGAGATCTTCATAGACCATAAGAGCTTAAAGTATGTGTTTACCCAAAAAGAGCTCAACATGAGGTAGCGACGATGGTTGGAGCTGATGAAAGACTTCGACATATCTTTGCAGTACCATCGGAAGGCCAACGTAGTTGTGGATGCTTTGAGCAGGTATCCCGTAGCTATGTGCTTGACGAGAGACAGACGTTTATTGGTAGATCTTGACAATTTGGGCATTGAGGTACTAGTTCCTGGAGTCGCAGCACAGATGTAGGGACTTCATGTACAATTGGAGCTGATAGACCGGGTAAGAGCCGGACAGTATGAGGATGAGTCTTTAAGCAGCATCAGAGCACAGGTTCAGATCGGGTTGGCAGAGGACTTTATCGTCGCAGATGATGGATCATTGCGACACGGTACCAGGTTATGTGTACCGAGAGGAGCATTGCGCGAGGAGATTCTGCAAGAGGCTCATCGTTCTCAATACGCTATGCATCCAGGTGCCAATAAGATGTATAGAGATATGAGGAAGCATGTATGGTGGTAAGACATGAAGCGGGAGGTAGCTAGCTAGCTTCGTGTCCAGATGCTTAGTTTGCCAGCAGGTCAAGGCGGAGAGACAGATGCTAGGAGGATTACTTCAGCCTTTACCCATTCCGGAGTGAAAATGGAAACATGTGACTATGGATTTTGTATCTGGACTTCCGCGTTCTCTAGGAGGCAAAGATGCGTTTTGGGTCATCGTGGACAGGTTGACCAAATTATCATACTTTCTGCCATTTAAAGTGGGTACATCTACGTAGAGACTTGTTGAGATGTATGTGCGCAAGATTATCAGATTGCATGGTTCCAGTGAGCATAGTCTCGGATCGGGATAGTCGTTTCACGTCCCATTTCTGGAGGAGTCTGCAGGCTAGCTTGGGCACTCAGCTCAAGTTCAGTACCGCTTATCACCTTCAGACGGACGAACAGTCGGAGAGGATAATTCAGACTCTCGAGGACATGCTACGCACCGGTGTTTTGGATCTTGGAGGTTCTTGGGAGGATCACCTTCACTTGGTAGAGTTTTCATACAACAACAGCTACCAAGCCAACATTGAGATGTCACCATTCGAGGCGTTGTATGGACGGAGATGCCGCACTCCGTTATCCTGAGATGAAGTTGGTGATAGAGCTTTATTAGGACCAAAGATAGTAGTGGATGCAGCAGAGAAGGTGAAGCTTATCAGGGACAAACTTCGAGTGGCGCAGGACAGGCAGCGGCATTGGGCCGATAGCCACCGGAGACCTTTGGAGTTTATGGTATAGCTTTAGTTTATTTTTCTTGTGTTTGATTATTTTTTGTTAGAGTGCTAAGGTTGTGTTTCGTGCTAGGTTGGCGGTCTGGTTTTCTTGAGGATTTCTCCGACATGTGGTACGATTCGTTTCGGTGGAGGCGACAAGCTTAATCCGCGATTCATCGGACCTTTCAGTATTCTTGAGAGGGTCGGTACAGTTGCATACAGGCTAGACTTACCACCTGCACTGGAGGGAGTGCACAACGTGTTTCACGTGTCACAGTTGAGACGGTACGTGGCAGATCCCAATCATGTGTTGGATCACTCAGAGATAGAGGTGGGCCCTACTCTTAGCTATCCAGATCAGCCAGTGGAGATTCTGGATCGGAGAGAGAAGGTGTTGAGGAATCAGGCGATTCCTTTGGTGCGCGTTGCGTGGAGGCATCACTCGAGTGGAGAGAGTACCTGGGAGCGAGAGACCGATATGCGCGAGCGATATCCATATTTGTTCGAGCCGTGAGGTATAATTCTTTCTTGGATTGTATTGTTTGCTTTTGGTAGTTTGTTTCTTTCTTAATTTTGAGGTCAAAATTTTTCTAAGGTGGGTAGGATTGTCACCCTCACATTTTCACTCAAGAGTAGTTTAGTAATTGACATGGATAATTTTAATTTTAGGATTTTTTTTGTATTTAATATTTGTGCATGCATGATTATTAATTATTATACTATTTATTTATTTCTAATTGTAGATTTATTTTAGACTTGTGTAGTGGACCTAATCCATTTATTAGAATGCATGAACCAACATTTTGGATAAGTTTAGTTTGAGTCCATGAATTAGGCCCATGGATTAGGAGGTTGGATTAATTAGAGAAACCATTAGACTGTAACCTTCCCTCCCTAATTAAATTCATCATGAGAGGCCCCAAGGGATATTTGAGATATTTTACATTGCTTGGAGAGGGGGTTACATGGCAGGCCACCTATGAAGAGTGAGTGAGAGAGAGAGAGAGAGAGAGAGAGAGAGAGAGAGAGAGAGAGAGAGAGTGCTCATTTTATTTCACCAAATTCCCAAATTCTTTAAATCTACAATTTTTTTCTTCCAATTTTTTTCTTACCCTCATCATTCCTCCACTAATTCTTCACAAATTTATTTCCTAATTCTTCATTGAGGCTTCTACATCAAGAATCTACAAGAAGAAAGCAAGGAGCAAGGAGGAGGAGGTCAAGATCTTCAAGGAGGGGAACTACTTTGCATTTGAGGACTTTTTATTGGGAATCCATCTCCCAATAGGTACATTTCAGTTTTTTTCCTTCTAATAGACTCTAGATCTGAGATTTAACCATGAGAAACCAACCCACATGCATAAGCTACCCATAGAAATTAGTTTTAGGTTCATCGGAGACCTACGGTGGAAGTTATGTGCATTTTGGTGCCAATTTTGGAAGAATTTCGAGATTGACACCTGTAGTGGTTGACATTGGGTCTAATAGATCTAAATGACATATGATTGCTTATTTGTGACTAGTATCGTGTCCACAAGGATACGTGTAGGCCATATCTTGTCAATTTGACGAAACATATTAATTTTGGGGGTTTTCCTCCAATACGGGGCCTTGTGCATATCATATTGTGACATAGACACGTAGATACTCTAATTACTATACGTATTGTTCATAATTAGTGTATTAGTTTTGCCCGTGTCATCCGGGATGCGTTTGGTTGTATGTTGGAGCCGTATCGCAAGCGTATCATAGAGTAAGTGTGATACGAGTGCGGTTCACTCCACGTGTTTGATGTTTTGTCTTATTTGCTATATATATATATATATATATATATATATATATATATATATGATAATTAAGTGATATATATGTATATATTTGTGTATGTATAATTAGTGTATTTAAGTGTATAAGTGATATATATATATATATATATATATATATATATATATATATATATATATATATAGTTATTTATTTATTTGTGTGTGAGTATATATATATATATATATATATATATATATATATATATATATATATTGAGGAGTATATATATACACATAGATGTGTAGCTATGGTTATATGTATATAGAGAGATTGATATAGGAATACAGATGTATATTGTATTTAAGTGTTTGTGCATTTGTGTTTGTGTCGGTGTGTGAGAGGGCAGTGAGTGAAAATTGAGGGCAACAACTATGGGGAGGCTACAGCACAGTGAGAGAGGTTCAACAGCGAGCAGTCAGGCTACTGCTTTCAGCAGTGAGCGGTGCAGAGCCACTGTTTTGAGCAACCTCTAGCAGCCATCAGCATAGAGCAGGTATCAGTTCAGCCAAGCCATGGAGTGGCTCGGGCACCAACAGCAGTCAGTACATTGTGCAGTATCTGCACAGTGCAAGTAATGCACAGTTGCTGTGTTATGGATTAAATAGTTAATAGCAGCTTTCGGGTTTCAGTTTCAGTCTTCTACTGTTCAGGATATGCACAGTATCAGTTCAAAGGTTGAAGATTCAGGTTCTGTTTCCACTGTGTAGTATCAGTGTTAGTGTCAGCTTAGTTTTGAGTTGGGTTTATGGAGTATTGGTTTATGTTATTAGTAGTTATGTGTTAGTATATTGTATTTACATCTAGTTAGTTAGATGTGTTTTGGTAAGTTAATATAAGTTAAGTAGTTAGAATGTAAAACAGTTAGTATCTATATATATTAGTGTAGACACATATATGGTAGCTAGTTGGCTATATATATATATATATATATATATATATATATATATATATATATATATATATATATATATATATGTTTGTTTGTATTAGTTGATATTGTATAGTAGTTAGTTATGTATACTATTGGTATTCTATGTTAGTAGTTATATACTTTATAGTAGTTAGTTTATGGTTTATATATTTATTGGTTATATGTTAGAGTTTGGGTTACCTAGGGATACCAAGGTAATTCCAAGGTATTGGGTCGATACCCAAGGTATTGAGTTTAGGTATTGAGATAGGTGCGATACACATTGGTGCAAGGCCAAGGTATCATATTTCAATTGATTTGTTATAGTATTATAATATTTGACTTGTATATATATATAAAATACTATTTTCATATTCGAAAACGTGCGTATCTTAGGATACGGTTCTTTGAGTTCTTGTTGTTTCTTAGCTTAGCTAGTATAACATAGTTTCATAGTGTATCGATTTAGTAACTTAGTATTAGACTCTTGCAACCTAAAATTTATTGGTTTGACTTAGAAATGACGTATCGACCTAGAATTGCATCAACTTCACTTATTTTTATCATTGAACCTTGTATTGATGCAACATACCATATATAGGTTGTGTGACACTAGCTTGAGCATCGAGAGACACACCTTGCTCAGGACTTCAGGCGAGTACATTTCTCTGATAGTTTTTAATTTATAATATTGTATATATGCATGTTCTAGAATTGTATACTTGATCCTGACATAGTGATTTCACGGACTGGTACTATATGGATCCCGTTAGGAGATGTTATCTCCTACCGTGTTTAGCGGGTACTCGTGTACATTGTATCTCATCGTGTATATTGGCTATTGATGATACTTCGTGTTCATACATTGCTCGTGTTTAGTGTGCTTATTCGTGTACACCCACCGCTCGTGTTCGGTGGTTATGATATTCGTGTACACCCACTGCTCGTGTTCAGTGGTTATATTTCGTGTTCATAGCGTGTCGTGATTGGATCCATCGGTATTAGTTGGGGGTGGGAGAGTAGGAGTTGATTATATGATCAAAGCCATTGTTACATCGTGTACATTCTGGTTACATACCTCACTTGTAATCTTTCCTAATAATGTTCACCCAACCTGATCACATAATGAACTTGTATTCTGAGGCACATTAGTTTGTTTAGATTGCAGTTATTTTATCATATTGTGATATTCATATTGTTGATCTATATTCTCGTACATTACCTATATATCTTGTTCTTTCATTCATATGTTTAGTGATCCTGTATTTTATTTCTATTATCTGTTTATATGCTCGATTATGCTATTGAAACTGCTTTCAAAGGTATGTACTTCGCTCCAATCCTGACTGGATATTTTTTTTCAGATGTCTGGCTTATAGAGCAGTGTCCCACATTCTACGGGCCACATGACGGCATACCTATAAAGGATACTCATATTGACCAAGAGGACTTAGTTGCAGAGCCCGAGAAGGTCTAGTTTATTTCTGTTGGGTTGAATAGACTTTTATTTTGGTAGATTCACATCTTGTATATTATTTCAGATTGTGGATTGTATCTTTATTCTTTCATTCGCTATTCCATTCGTGCATTATTCTTCCTTAGTTTGTTTTGTGATTGAGATTAGTTATTCATGAGAGATACCAAATTGCTCCTCCGTTTGGAGTTGAGATGATTGACAGGTACCATATTATGTTGTTTAGATGTTAGATAGTTAGAAATGTCTCAGACATTGTTCTACTGCCGAATATGCGGCATAGGTTGGGCGTAACCACGTACTCGTACCCGAATATCCGGGTGCGGGTCATGACACATTTTTAGTGGTGGCCCATGTAGGTCTAGATAGATATTGTAGTTGTGCTCGTCTAGAGTACTGCTACGAGCCTGCTTTAGGAAACATGATTTAGGCTGAGAGTTTACTCAATCACACCTAGAAATTTTTTAATCTATTTATGCAAATCCTTATCTATTGAATATTGCTTTTTTGAATAAAGTTTTGTTATTCTTTTGATGATATCATATCATATTTAATATTGATTATGTATTTTAATCTATATTCAGGATGCCGCCGAAGACGTATTCCCAGCGATCAGGTGCCGCAACAGCACGATCAATCACCTCATCACCCATGAGGGCAGCACCCTCAGACGATGGTCCAGCACCTACATTCAGGATGTCAGCTTTACCGGTCCAGGTGGGCGTATCAGCAGCAGCTTTCGGAGGTGCTCTACCTCTAGTGTCGAGGAGAGGGCATACAGTTTTCGAGGATCTTCCACCTCCACCACCAGTAGTTGATCAGACACAGATGTTCGTGCTCTTCCAACAGATGATGGAGGCACAGCAGTGACAGTCCGAGGTCTTGCGATAGAGTGTGGAGAACGCTCGCCAGATCGCACTTGCAGTAGTTGAGAGAGCTACTACAGCCCAGCCACAGACGACACCAGCTCAGTTTATTTCGCATCAGCCGAGGCCGGGTACCATCATCGACTTCAAGAGAATGGGTCCGAAAGACTTCAGGGGCACAGAGGGGATTATCTATGCAGATGAGTGGATCGATGACATCGAGTGGAACCTGCGGCTGGCGCAGATTTCAGAGATGCTACAGATAGAGCCAGCGGGGTGTATGATGTTCGACATTGCTTTGACATGATTTCGAACAAACCCCAGGATTACAGTACCAGGACTCTCTTGGGAAGCCTTCAAAGAGCTTTTCAAGGAGAAGTTCTTCCCATACGTGGCTCTTACATCCTTAGAGAGAGTTCCAGTACCTCGTCCAGGGAGGTATGTTAGTGGACGAGTATGCGGCAGAGTATTGTTGACTAGGTTGCTTCGTGGAGGGTCAGAACCCTAGAGGCAGAGCAAGAAAGTTCAGGAAGGGGCTGAACCGGGAGGTCAAATCCCACACCAACGGAGATCCTACTGCCACCTTCGAGGAGATACTCAGACAGGCGTAGAGAGCGGAGGATGACTTAGACTTGGTTCTAAGAGGCCGAGGGACACAGGAGGATCCAGCAATAACACGGGTCCAACGAAGCGGCCTCACTTCCAGCACCAACACTAGAGGCAGCAGTATCACGGGCAAGCTAGAGCGCCGGCTCAGCAGATGCATCAGATCCAGAAGGCAGCAGTTCCTTGCACTTTCTGTAAGAAGCAAGGACATGGATGAGATGCATGCAGGATAAGGCTAGGCCAATGCTTATTCTGTGGATCGGGAGATCATCAGTTGCGGGCTTGTCCTAAAGTCCCAACTCGTCCAGCTCAGGGTGGAGGACAGGCACAGAGGGCACCCACTAGACCACCAGTGGGACAGCAGCAGAGAGGATCTCTTCCACCGCAGTAGTAGCAGTTTTTTCAGCATCAGCAGCAAAAAGGAGCGCAATGACAGGGGTGAGCTTTTGCCTTGACTGTCAAGGAGGAGGAGCCGGTTGGCGATGTCATCTCAGGTTTAGTTTATCTCGACTCATTTTCAGCTCATGTTTTGTTTGATTCTGGTGCTTCTTATAGCTTTGTATCTGTATATTTGGCTTTGAGGCATCGTCTTGAGTCTGAACCGTTGGCGAGGACTTGCAAGATCACGACCGGGGGTGGCATTATCCTGGTTAGTGATGTTTGCAAGAACCAGAGAGTTTATTTGAGAGGCCGTGAGCTGAGCGTTTGTTTACTTGTAATACTACTTTCGGGTTACGATATAGTACTCTAGATGAATTGGTTGAGTAGACATCATGCTAGTATCGATTGTCGTTAAGGTAGAGTTTTATTTCAGACGCCAAGAGAGCCGGAGTTCGAGTTTGTCCGAGTAGCAGAGCAGAGCGAAGGCAATTTTTGTGGAGCTTTGGTAGAAGAGCAGGAGTCGCCACACCCGTTGATTACAGAGTTCTTGGATGTCTTTCCATAGGAGTTGTCGGGGTTGCCACCGGACAAAGATGTGAAATTCTCTATTGATTTAGTGCCAGGGACAGAGCCGATCTCTCAGCATGTCTATAGAGTAAACAACAGCGAACTGGCGGAGTTGAAGAAGCAGGTAGATGAGTTGCAAGACAAGGACTTTATTCGTTTTAGTTCATCACCATGGGGTGCTCCAGTACTTTTTGTACCAAAGAAGGATGGGTCGGTACGTATGTGTATCGACTACAGGGCACTTAATAACCTCACTATCAAGAACAAATACCCGTTGTCGCGAATTGATGACTTTGAGCAAAGCGAAGGTATTCTCAAAGATAGACTTGATGTCAGGGTACCACCAGGTGAAAGTGAAGATGGAAGACATCCCGAAGATAGCTTTCAGGACTCGCTATGGGCAGTTGGAGTTCTTGGTGATGCTGTTTGGGTCGCCCCGGCAGTGTTCATGAACCTGATGAACAAGGTATTTCATCAGTACCTGGACTAATTTGTTATAGTCTTCATTGATGATTTTTTGATATATTCGAAGACCCCAGAGAAGCATGAGTAGCACTTGAGGATTGTTCTGGAGACCTTCAGGAAGGAGAAGTTGTATGGCAAGTTATCGGAGTGCGAATTCTTTCTTGATAAGGTTGAATTTCTCGGGCATGTCATTACAGGAGATGGAATCTCGATGGACCCGAAAAAGATCTCAGCAGTTGAATCGTGGTCTACCCCGACTTCAATAGCAGAGATCATGAGCTTCCTTGGATTAGCAGGCAACTACCAGAGGTTTGTTCAGGAATTTTCCAAACATGCAGAGCCGATGACTAGACTGACCAGGAAGGACGTGGAATTCGTCTAGACTGAGGATTGTCAGTCAGCATTTGAGGAGCTAAAGAGGAGGTTGACTACAGCTCCCATCTTGGCACTACCATCAGGAGCATGAGGATTTTTTATTTTCAGTGATGCATCAGGTAAGGATTTGGGTTGTGTATTACAGCAGCACGGGAAGGTGATTGCCTATGCTTCCAAGCAATTACGTCCGCATGAGAAGAACTACCCTACCCCTGATTTGGAGTTGGCAATAGTTATCTTTACTCTCAAATTGTGGAAACACTACTTGTATGGAGAGAGAGTGGAGATCTTCACAGACCATAAGAGCTTAAAGTATGTGTTTACCCAAAAAGAGCTCAACATGAGACAGCGGCAATGGTTGGAGCTGATAAAAGACTTCCACATATCTTTGTAGTACCATCCAGGGAATGCCAACGTAGTCACGGATGCTTTGAGCAGGTATCCCGTGGCTATGTGCTTGACGAAAGACGGACATTTATTGGTAGATCTTGATAGTTTGGGCATTGAGGTACTAGTTCCTTGAATCGCAGCATAGATGTGGGGACTTCAGGTACAGTCAGAACTGATGGACCGAGTCAAAGATGGACAGTATGAGGATGAGTCTCTGAGGAGCATCAGAGCACAGGTTCAGGTCGGGTTGGCAGAGGACTTTATCGTCGCAGATGATGGATCATTGCGACATGGTACCAGGTTATGTGTACCGAGAGGAGCATTGCGCGAGAAGATTCTGCAAGAGACGCATCGTTCTCAATACTCTTAGCATCTAGGTGCCAATAAGATGTATAGAGACATGAGGGATCATGTATGATGGCACGGCATAAAGCGGGAGGTAGCTAGCTTCGTATCCAGATGCTTAGTTTGTTAGCAGGTCAAGGCGGAGAGACAGAGGCCAGGAGGATTGCTTCAGCCTTTACCTATTCCGGAGTGAAAATGGAAACATGTGACTATAGATTTTGTATCGGGACTTTCATGTTCTCCAGGAGGCAAAGATGCGATTTGGGTCATCTTGGACAGGTTGGCCAAATCAGCCACTTTCTATCATTTAAAGTGGGTACATCGACGGAGAGGCTTGCGGAGATGTATGTGCGCCAGATTGTCAGATTGTACGGTGTTCCAGTGAGCATAGTCTCGGATCAGGATAGTCGTTTTACGTCCCATTTTTAGAGGAGTCTGTAGGCTAGCTTGGGCACTCAACTCAAGTTCAGTACCCCTTTTCACCTTCAGACAGACGGACAATCGGAGAGGACTATTCAGACTCTCGAGGACATGCTACGTACCTGTGTTTTGGATCTTAGAGGTTCTTGGGAGGATCACCTTCACTTGGTAGAATTTTCATACAACAACAGCTACCAAGCCAGCATTGAGATATCACCATTCGAGAAGTTGTATGGACAAAGATGCCGCACTCTGTTATCCTTTGATGATGTTGGTGACAGAGCTTTATTGGGACCAAATATGATAGTGGATGTAGCAGAGAAGGTGAAGCTTATCAGGGACAGACTTCGAGTGGCGTAGGACAGGCAGCGGCATTGGGCCGATAGCCACCGGAGACCTTTGGAGTTTGAGGTATAGCTTTAGTTTGTTTTGCTTGTGTTTGATTGTCGTTTGTTAGAGTGCTAAGGTTGTGTTTCGTGCTTGATTGGCGGTCTAGTTTTTTTGAGGATTTCTTCGACACGTGGAATGATTGGTTTCGGTGGAGGCGACAAGCTTAGTCCGCGATTCATCGGACCTTTCAGTATTCTTGAGAGGGTCGGTGCGGTTGCATATAGACTAGACTTACCACCTGCACTGGAGGGAGTGCACAACGTGTTTCATGTATCGCAGTTGAGACGGTACGTGGTAGATCCCAGTCATGTGTTGGACCACTCGGAGATAGAGGTAGGCCCTACTCTTAACTATCCAGAGTAGCCAGTGGAGATTCTGGATCAGAGAGAGAAGGTGTTGAGGAACCAGACAATTTCTTTGGTGCATGTCGCGTGGAGGCATCACTCGCCAGGAGAGAGTATCTGGAGCGAGAGGCCGAGATGCGCGAGCGATATCCATATCTGTTCGAGCCGTGAGGTTTAATTATTTCTTGCATTGTATTGTTTGCTTTTGGTAGTTAGTTTCTTCCTTAATTTCGAGGACAAAAATTTTATAAGTTGGGTAGGATTGTCACCCTCACATTTTCACTCAAGGGTAGTTTAGTAATTGACATGGATAATTTTAATTTTAGGATTTTTTTTGTATTTAATATTTTTGCATGCATGATTATTAATTATTGTACTATTTATTTATTGCTAGTTGTAGATTTATTTTAGACTTGTGTAGTGGACCTAACCCATTTCTTAGAATGCATGAACCAACATTTTGGATGAGTTTAGTTTAAGCCCATGAATTAGGCCCATAGATTAGGAGGTTTGATTAATTAGAGAAACCATTAGACTAGAACCTTCCCTCCCTAATTAAATTCTTCATGAGAGGCCCCAAGGGGTATTTAAGACATTTTACATTGCTTGAAGAGGGGGTTACATGGCCGTCCACCTATGAAGAGAGAGTGCTTATTTTATTTCACCAAATTCCTAAATTCTTTAGATATACAATTTTTTTCTTTCAATTTTTTTCTTTCTTTCATCATTCCTCTACCAATTCTTCACAAATTTCTTCCCTAATTCTTCATTGAGACTTCTACATCAAGGATCTATAAAGGAGCAAGAAGGAGGAGGCCAAGATCTTCAAGGAGGGGAACTACTTTGCATTTGGAAACTTTTTATTAGGAATCCATCTCCCAATAGGTATATTTTAGTTTTTTTCCTTCTAATAGACTCTAGATCTGAGATTTAACCATGAGAAACCAACCCAAATGCATAGGCTACCCATAGAAATTAGTTTTAGGTTCATCGGAGACCTACGGTGGAAGTTATATGCATTTTGGTGCCAATTTTGGTAGAATTCTGATATTGGCACATGTTGTGGTTATCATTGGGTCTAATAGATCTAAATAACATATGATTGCTTGTTTGTGACTAGTGTTATGTCCATAATTGGATACGTATAGGCCGTATCTCGTCAATTTGATAAAACGGGTTAATTTAGGGGATTTTCCTCCGACGCGGGGCCTTGTGCATATCGTATTGTGACACAGATACGTAGATACTCTAATTACTATACGTATTATTCATAATTAGTGTATTAGTCATGCTCGTGTCCTCTGAAATGCGTTTGGTTGTGTGTTGGAGCCGTATCGCAAGCATATCATAGAGTAAGTGTGATACGGGTGCGGTGCACTCCACATGTTTGATGTTTTATCTTCTTTGCTATACGTACATGTGTAATTTTATATATATATATGATAATTAAGTGATATATATATATATATATATATATATATATGTGTGTGTGTATATTAGTGTATGTATAATTAGTGTATTTAACTATATATGTGTGTAGTGTATAAGTGATATATAGAACTATATATATATATATATATATATATATATATAAACACAGACACACACACACACACACACACACACACACACATATATATATATATATATATATAGTGAGGAGTATATATATACATAGATGTGGATCTATGGTTATATGTATATAGAGAGATTGATATAGGAATGTAGATGTATATTGTATTTAAATGTTTATGCATTTGTGTTTATGTTGGTGTGTGAGAGGGCAGTGACTGAGAATTGAGGGTAGCAGCTATGGGGAGGCTGCTGTTTGATGATAAACAAATGAAGGAAACTAGGTTTATACGAAACCCTTTCTTTGTTTACAAACAAGAAAAAAGAGTATAATTAATCCTATACGAGGATGTTAAGTACAATAAAAAATGATTCTGGGAAAATATTGCTATAGGAGTCTGATCTGCGGTCGATCACTTTGTCCCTTGGACCACACGATGACGAAGAAGTACTATAGAAGAAGAAGCTTCAAAGATTGCGAGTGGGATTGAACTCTCGTTGCCAAAGTCGTCAATCAACACTCTCTATATGTGCTCTCTCTCTGATCTCCTCCCTTTTCGACGTTTTTCCCTCCATCCCTGTTCTCCCGTGACCAGAAGTCTCTATTTATAGAGATCAGTCACAGTAACTGTCCAGTCGGCGTAGAAGCAAAACTGTGGAGAGAGTTGCACCTTTTACGCGGCAGTTATAATAACTGCTATCAACGTCTGAATGATCTCATGAATCCGCGTGTGACGCGTGTCCCATTATGAGGTGTCCCATTATGAGGTAACGTATATAACTGCTTCTCGAAGACCACGGCATGCAAGCCACGTATGTAACTGTCCCTCGCGTAAAGATGGTTGGCATAAAAGCCAAATAACTATCTCGTTGGCGTAAAAGCCAAGTAGCTATCTTGTTGGTGTAAAGGCCAAGTAGTTGTCTTGTCGGCGTAAAAGCCCAATAGCTATCGTGTTGGCGTAAAAGCCAAATAGCTGTCTTGTTGGCATAAAAGCCAAGTTCTGTGTAAAGCTTGATGCTGCATAGGTAGGTAACCAGCGTAAGCTAGCCAATTATCCTTCCTGACTGAGGTCTTGAGCGTATTCTGGGCCAAAATGTCTTATCACGTACCTTTGCAAATATAGCCTGAGTTGGCGTATTTCGAGGAGATAGCATACGGCGTACTCCTATAGTTGAAAATAGCCTGGTTGGCGTATTTCGAGGAGATAGCATAAGGCATACTCCTATAGTTGAAAATAGCCTGGTTGGCGTAATATACAGGGATAGTGATGTGAGCATATTAGCACTAATTTTAGCTCTCACATTCATTAAAAGTAGAACCAAATCTCGTGCATTAAATGCAGAGATCTGCACCCATCTCGTGCATTAACTGCAGAGATGTACCTCTAGTTCTGTACGAAGAACAGCTTTTGACGTGGCATTTGGTTTTGTCTCATCTTGAGCGTAAAAACTCATCTCTGCCTATGTAGAATAGGCAGCGTATTCCTTGAATGCGTTAAAATGACTTGTATCAAGGATATGCCACAAAGCGACTGTCTGGGGCTCTGTGCAAAATCATCATTACAGTCGTCCTCTCGATCGTCGTGCAGTACTCTTTGTCAGGAGTCAGGTTCACTGTTCTGTCTGACAGGTTCATTCGAGGAATACGAAGAGTTCCGCGTACAACTTCACGCTGCATTAAAAGAAGACATAGTTTACGCCGGAGGAAGGTGTAGCAACCTTTTTACGCCAAAGCAGTCTGGAAGTACTGCTTTACGCGAACTGTTTTGGAGCTCTATTTTACACTGAATGGCGTTGAAACTCTGTTGTACGCCAATGGCTCTGAAGTCATATTTTATGCCACACAGCACCGGGCTCCATTTTACGCTGGCTTCATGCATGTTGGGGGTTTTACGCGTATAATTCCCCAGCGTATTTTTCATGCTTCTACAAGACCCCCTTCAAAGTTTTCAAATTCCTCGTAATTTGAAATACTTTGAATGAAGCATGAAACGGTCAAATTTGACTCATTCTGCGAGGTTGATTTCTCGACGAATTTTAGGAATTTATTGGGATTTGGTATGTTCTCTTCTGCCTATATAAAGGCAAGTGAGTGAACCTGTCTTTCCACACTTTCTTCACCAAAAGAGATGGTTGTCGAGATCCATTGGGCTGACCTAAGGAAGAAGAAGATCATGCTCTTCCAGCATGTAAGGAGCCGTAAAAAGAGGCGTCTTCGAGCAAATATCCTCTACAACGATAGATCATGGAAGGATATCATAGCTTCCTTTGCTCGGGATAATCAGCATTTTTATATGTCGGTTCGTCCAAAAGATAGGAAGGGTCTCATCGGACCACACATCTTGCTAGCTGTATTTTCTCTTATTATGAAGCTGGACATAGGTAGGCAGTTTGGTCCTGTCTTCGAGTATTGTGTTGGGTCTGAATCCCTAACACAATTCTAGGACGTAGCTGCCATGGCGTATGGAGGGTGGGCTTGAATAAAACAGGCCCAGTTTTGTATCCTTCCGCCATTAATCATTTTCTTGTTCATCGACCGCAGAAGCCGATGAAGTACCGTAGAAGAAGAAAAAGATCTCCACCAATATGAGAACCTGGCACAACAGATTCCCAGTGTGATCTTAAATGAGAATGAGAAATCCTTTATAAAAAAAGGATTTCCATCATATGTAATCATGAAAATAAAAATCTTTTGTAAACTGAATTTCCATCATATGTAATCATGATTAATAGACTTGTCTTCTTTTATGCAAGTTGATTTGTCATATTTGCTGTGAGAAAGTTTGATAATGTGCAACTTTGGCACGTCTGGGTAATTTTACGCTGACTCTGATAAACACTTATCCGGTCACGCCCCGACTTTTACGCGTAACAGAAGATGCTTAAAAAGCTCCTTAGCATTAAGTTGTCTTGAAGATCCAACTATCATTCTGTTTTTGGACGAGGAGTCGCATAAAAATTCTGGACTGTCACTTCTCTAATAGAAAGAATTTCTGTTCAGACCATCATCTTCAAGATTGGTTTCCCCGAAAATCCCTCGAAATAGGGCAAAAAATGTCTGCCGAACAGGCCATACTTTAACTTTTGTAAAAGATTCTGACTAGACTTCGAATGAACTTTCAATGGCCCAAGAAGAAGAGTCATCTTCAATGCTGACCTCTGTGAGTTTCAGGTGCTTGGAATATTTTATAGCAAAAAAGGAGCATTTTCTGCGTGAACCCTTGTAATTGGCCATCTGTAGCTTCTGAGCGTAGAATCGTAGATTTGTAGCCTCTGAGCGTAAAAGCTTCTAAGCGTAAAACCATAGATTTGTAGCCTCTAAGCGTAAAAGCTTCTGAGCGTAAAATCGTATATTTGTAGCCTTTGAGCGTAAAAGCTTCTGAGCGTAAAATCGTATATTTGTAACCTCTGAGCGAAAAAGCTTCTGAACGTAAAACCGCAGATTTGTAGCCTCTGAGCGTAAAAGCTTCTGAGCATAAAATCGTAGATTTGTTCTGTGCGTAAAATCTGGATTCACTGACTGTCCGTCTTCTTTTTCAATTGATAGGCTGACGTGGTCCCAAATCATAACCGACTATTAAATATCAGATTTGGTTAGGGATTCGAAGAGTTATCCGAACTCTATAAATAGCCTAAGGTCTTGAGAGAGAAATTCTTCATCTGTCTTTGCAAAATCCTTCGTCTCTTTGAGAATTCTTCATCTTCGTCTCTTTTCTGAGAACTTTGAGCTTCGACATGGCACCGAAACAGGCTTCCACTGCTAAGGGAAAGAAAACTGCTTCCTCATCTCGCTCCTCTGCTCAAGCACGAGCAACTCCTATTAGGCTGAGCGAGCCCCGATCTGAACGAAGTGCTTCTCCGACGAGCTGCGCTCCGGGCATCACAGGTAAAGACTTCGAGAGCAAAAACCCTTCGCACACGTTGTACGTGTACGCACAAGTTCATCTTCTGTGCTAAGAGCCTCTTCGAGGAAGATGATGCACAGAGATGTTTTATCATTATGCCCACATTCCTAATGTGTCAGCGTAAAAACTCCATATTTTCTCAGTCTGGCATAAAAACTCTGACTGTCAAAATTTGGTGTATACTATAAACTTTGAGTTTTACGCGCTGGATGTAAATTCCGGCGTAAAAACTCAAATTTTGACAGTCTGGCATAAAAAGCTTAGACTGTTAGATTTTGGCGTATACTGCCAACCTTGAGTTTTATGCACTGGAAATAGATTCCAGCGTAAGACTCAAGTTTTTGCAGTCCGACGTAAAAGCTCAGACTATTAGTCTTTGGCGTATCCTGCAAGAGTGTGGCGTCTAGCATAAAACTGACTTATTTTCTTGCATTTTGCAGTGGACTTGCAGATTCCTCCTTTGGCTGAAGTGATGGGCTCTGCTGTTGGGATGCTGAATTCCAGCTATCTGGAGGACTTGTCCCATGTCACATTCCCCATCTCTGGAACCGAGTATCCTCAAGAAAGGGGAACTCTGATCTCGTCCCAAGGAGAACGAATGCTGCTGAGTATGATCATTGGGGAGCCCCTGACATACATAGATGGGACTGAATATAAGAAATCAGGTTTCTTATTCGGGGATGTTATTGACAGACAATCCCAGACTAAGCCCACGAAGGAAGATTGGGTATTTTTTGCCGAGGGCACGGTCATGTATCTGCCCAGGATGCCCAGAGATTACCCTGTCTCGGCATTCTTCCATGCCACACATCCTAGGAAGATTATGTGGACTCTGACTCCCGATCTTCATGGGCGGCCAGGGAAGATCTCATACAAGCAAGGAGTGAACCAAGGATTCTTTGTGAGCAGTCCTTCAGGCCCTGTTATGCCTTTCAGAGGATTACTGCCGGGCAGCGTCCCGAGTGAAGACACTTCACTGATCTAGCCGGTTCAAATATCGACTTTCTGCAATGACTTTATGGGGTAGGGAGGAGTGTACCCCAAGGTTAACCCTCGCACCAGTGGATGGCTTAGCCCAGGGAATCTTCGATGGGCCAGTTTAACTACCTGGGCCCTGAAGCACTTTCAAACGGAGCTGGAAAGTAGTGGCTTGTTTGCGGCTGTGAGTGCCACCAATGTTGGGCTGCCTGTCAACCCCAACTTGTTTTTAGTTTTGATAGAGCGATACAATTCGCTTACTGGGACTTTTGCCACTCCACTAGGTGAGTTGGGCTTAGCCCTTCATGAGATGGCAGACATTTCAAAGCTGCCAACGGGAGACACTCCTTATGAAGAGTACGTTCCCACAAACAGGGAGTTGAGGGATACAAACCCTCGGGCAGTGGAGGTGTACCAAGAGCTGATGAGCCACTATCTCGCCTGTACCACCTTCTACAAAGCGCCCTCTGATCTGGCTCATATCAACAAATGGGCATCCTACCTCTTCTTTCATCAGGCCAGAAATGCTAAGCCGGACAAGGTTGTAGATAGCAGAGATAAGCCCTTGAATCTCCTGAGCATGCTTAGTGCTAACACGGTCGATGACCTCATTGAAGACGCAGGGGCTTCAGATTATATTCTTGATGAGGAGATAAGGGGTTATCCTGCAGGCACTAAAGCCTTCAGTTATATGAGACATTGTCGTAAGCCTCTGTCGAAGGAAGCTCAACTGGCTGGCTTCCTCTCTGTCTGGCTACGCAATGGGTAGTGCTTGGTATCACGTCTGCGGATCGCATTCATCGCAACACCATATGGCCCGCAGTGTGTTTGGTGTTTGGAGCAAGACTGGGCCTGCTTTCTGCCATGGTATGTAGAATACAAGCTGGACTGAGGGCCATTACTGATGGGCTGCTAGCTGATGATACGCAGCGTGAAGGATTTCCCCGAGTGAAATTACCATTCCTATACCTGATGGGATGGTTAATCCTTCACAACACCAGGGTGATGTCTCCCGGCTGTGCCAGCAGTTCGGGAAATAATTTCTTGTTGAATTACAAGAATTTCCTTTGGAATGTGGCGAGCGTCATAGATTGCCGGCGAGCATTAAATTTTGCCTATGGCTGGAAGCTCTTCTCTACCGTCCCTTCCGTATATATCAATCAACAGGGGACGAAACTTCAGGATGCAGGCCAAAGGAGAACTATTCTTTCTCCTGAAGCCTTTTATTGGTTGGTCTGCATTAGACCTTCCCACTTGCTGTACAGAAGTGAGGACCACTGCTACTTGGAGCCTTATCTGCCAAGCCAGTTTTCCAGACAATTTGGGTACGACCAGTTGCATGTGGGGAATCCCATCACCAGCTTCAAGTCCAAGGGTGGACTTATTGATGGAGCTAGAGGATGGCGGTACTTCATCATGGGTTGTACTGGTGCAAATTTTGCTGTGCCCGCGACTTCTCTCTCCATGGAGTTGCGCATCCTTCACTCGTAAGTGCAGTTTTATACGTCTATTAATGCCTTCCATCGTGATTTCGATGTGTATGGAAGTTTCAGGATGCCCTCTCATAAGTCGGCTGGAAGAGAGGAGATCCCCTCCGTCTCCTCTAATGAAGGTGAAGACGCTACCGGTGCATACGATTTTTTGTTGATAATACCGAGAGGCGTAATAGCTCTGTCAGCAGAGCCTCTCGTTATCTCCAATAAGCGAAAGGCCTCCACTCTAAAGAGCCTTCCCCCCGCAAGAAGAAAACGGTCAGAGGTCCTAAAAGGACTTCCACCAAGGGGGCCTCTAGGAGTGAGCCTGTTGTTTCCCCTGTTGGGGATGATTCTTTGATCAGAGGTCCTTCGCCTTTTAGAGAGGGAACCTCCACAGTTTTGGCTGACAGTGCTGGAGATTCTTTGCTCGCGATCGCTGCCGCTACTACCGCTACTGGTAGTGCTTCGAGGTCGCCTTCGAGACCGAGCATATTCAGAATCAATATACCTTTATCCAGACCAATAATTGGAGTAACCCCTCCTTCGTCTGTAAGTATTTCCAGCGAGATTCCATCCGATGAACCTCGAGTGGATCTGGGTGATGAATGGGATGACTTCCCTTAAACGTCAGTTGGTGCACCCTCTTCTCCAGGTATGATAGCTTGTTTAACATCATTAAGAAATGATTTAGCTATACAAGCTGCAGACGCAACATACATACCATCGGCCATGGGTAAATGTTGTCTTCATATTTTTTTCATGAAAATTAACATCAAATTGATATTAACTTTCTCTTGTCTTCTTTTTAGGAGAAGACATCTCTGGGGAGGGCGGAGTTGACACAACTTCTGACTTTGTTGCGGATCCATTTAATGAAACGATGGTGATCGACATCGAAGAAGCATGCTTTGAAACTGCCGATCTTTCATCCGCAATATTCTCGGGTGTCATCCTGCCAGTGGCAGTTCAAATAACATCAGAGGAGGATGAACCCACCATCTTGTCCGTGCCTCCTTCGTCGAGTATACTAGCAACTTCAACTGTTGTTGGTGTCTCTTCTTTTGTCGCGCCATCTGTTGAAGCAACGACTGTGGCGACCTCCTCTGCAGTCATTCCAGAAAGGAGACTTACCGATATTGTGGCCACTCCCAACGTCCATTCGAGCTTTGCTATGCTAGTGGATCAATACACTAGCATATTCTACCTCACTTTGAAAGAGTTGATATCGATAGTGCTGGAGAAGAACCTAGGTTTTGATGCTCTGAAGATGTCCTCCAATCTCCCTATAGCATAGATTAGAAATTTCAGTGATCTTGAAAGAGCTGATGCGCTAGAGCAAATAGTTAATGGTTTAGAACAACCCATTAAAGAGTATTTACAACTATCCCGAGGCAGCATCGACGATCTGGTTCAAGCTGAGTATGACTCCTTGACTGCAGAACTTGCTGAGCAAATAGAATCTCTAAACAAATCCATCTAGGAACAGCAGCAAGAGATGGATAAAGAGCAAGCTGTCTTGGTGGAGTTTATTCCTCAGCTAGCTGAGTGCCAGGCCGAATTTAAGAAAAATGAAGCGAGGGTTCGAGAATTGGAAGCTGAACTTGCTCAGGCAAGGGAGAGGCTTCTCAAGACATCGACAGTCCGTAATATGCTGAAGGGCCAAGTGGATACAGCTAAACAGAACTTGACTCATGCGGGTGTTATCCACACAAATTTTGTTAATTCTCGGTCTGAACTATCTCGCTTGAGTGATGACGAGGCAAGGCTGGAACGGGCTCGCAATATTATTTTGAACTCCAGAAATGAGAGGATGGCTGCTTTGGCGCAACAGATTCATGATTTAACTGCTTCTCCCCAATGATGTACTTTTTTGCTTCTTATGTAATCTGTTATTCCCGGAGATAATAAAGATACTTCTTCTGACTTTGTGGACCCATCATTTTAGAATATAAATGATAGGCTAGGATGAAAGTAATATTAGAGGTAATATGGACGTGATATACTTTCGGTAGGTTTCAGCTGGATATATCTATTCAGAGGTTATATGGACATGATAGAATATGATCCAACTAAATTTGTATACAAAACACTATCAGAGGTAATATGGACGTGATATGTTTTAAAGTTTTAAATTAGTTAAACATATCTATTCAAAGGTCATAAGAACATGATAGAATATGATCCAACTAATCTTTATATGTAATGTCATCAGAATGAAATCTTCATCATACCCCTTTGAGCAAAGAAGATCAAGCATAGTACTTTTTCAGGAACTTGTCATTGATAGGAGCCATTATCAAGTCTTCATTAGGCTTGGCTAATCTGTAAGCGCCATTTGAAAATATGGTTTCAATCACATAAGGGCCCTCCCATTTAGGCTGGAACTTGCCCTTACTTTTATGTGTAATGATCATTGGCCTCTTCACAGCTAAAACTAGCTCACCAACTTTGAACACTCTTTCCTTCACTTTTTGGTTAAAAGCTCAGGAAATACGTGCCTGGTAGAACGCAATGTGCTGTTGAGCTTGAAGGCGTTTCTCGTCTAATCCTTCTAGCTCTTGAAGCCTTAATTGATCATTATTTTTCTGAGTCAACTCATTAGCCACTACTATTCTGAGTGATGAAATTTGGACTTCAATGGGGAGAACTGCTTCACACCCGTAAACTAATGAGAATGGGGTACAACCCGTTGGTGTTCGTACCGTTGTGCGGTATGCCCAGAGACAATCTCCTAGCTTCTCATTCAAATCTCTTTTGTTCGAAGAGACTAACTTCTTCAAGAGTTTGATGATGGTTTTGTTGAAGGCTTCCGCCAAACCATTAGCAGCAGGATTATAAGCCGTCGAGGCCATATTCTGTATTCGATTCTTATCGCAAAATCGATGAAATACTTGGCTGATGAATTGAGGCCCGTTATCATGAATTATCTTTCGGGGTATCCCAAAGCGATAAATTATATAGTGTTTGATAAAGCTGATCACGTTGGATGTCTTTACCTCAACAAGAGGGATCGCCTCCGCCCATTTGGAGAAATAATTCGTGATAGCCAATATGAACCGATGTCCTCTAGAAGACGAAGGATGAATAGGACCAATTATATCCATATCCCATGCTTCAAAGGGCCATGATGCAATAGTAGGATGAAAATACTCAGAAGGCTGATGTATGAAATCTGCATGAAATTGACAGGCTTTGCATTGTCTTGCATATTTTACGGCATTTGCAATCATGGTAGGCCAGTAGTAGCCCATCCTCCTGATACGATCCTGTAACTTAGGATCGGGTTGATGTGCTCCACATACACCGTCATGAGCTTCTCGGATAGCCCGTTTTGCATCATCGTCAGAGAGATATCGTAATAGCAGTCCATCATATGTTCGGCGATATAGACTTTGTGAAGAAGCATCAAAATAGAAGCGTAATGATCGTCTTTTGATAGATACTGCTTCTTTAGGATCCTCTGGTAAGTTTTTGTATGACACGAAGTCTATAAAGGGACTTCTCCAGTCTCTTTTAGGAGGAACCGTGTTTATAGCATAGCTGCATTTTATGTAAAAATTATTTTTCACACAGAATAAATCTCTGTTAAGAAGGATCACCGAATTCTGCCTTCTTATAGGAATAGCTAGATCTGTAGCTAGACTGGCCAGAGCATCAGCTTCCAAAATTTGAGATCGAGGCACATGCTCTAAAAAGAATCCTTCAAAAGACATGGCTATCTCGATCGTTGTTTGGTGATAAGGAATGCGATCTGGATTGCGGACCTCATATATTCCTCTGACCTGATTGACGATCAGCTGGGAATCACCAAAAGCTTCCAGGTATTCAACATCCAATTCTTTAGCGACTTGAAGTCCGATTAGCAGGGCATTATACTCAGCCACATTATTATAGCAGGGTTCGCTAAGAGAATATGCTCGATAGATGACGAGTTTATCAGGAGTTACCAGAATAATTCCTACTCTTGAAACCACGTTTCCCCTAGGACCAGTCCTAGAGGCACCATCAAAGAATAGCTGTCATGTATCACCTTCCATTGCAGAATTATATTCTGCAACTTTGTCGGGAATGTCCTCATATAGTTTGGAGGTTTCCGGAATTGGATAGGCAGCTAAGAAATCAGCCAATGCTTGAACTTTCATGGACTTCTGAGGGACATACACCATGTCATATGGTGTTAATAACATCGTCCAGGTCGCGAGTCGGGAATTAAGAACACTCGGCTTATTCATCAATACTCGAAGAAGATTGATTCTGGAGATGATATGAATAGTTTGGCCCGTCTCGTAATATCACGTCTTCTGAATGGCAAACATTAGGGCCAAGCATTCTTTTTTTACTAGATTGTACCGGTGTTCAGCTCCGACCATCATCCTGCTCAAATAGTAGATAGCCTATTCATGACCCTCATTGTTTTTCTGTGCGAGGAGAGCCCCTAAAGAATGATTCATTGCTTGAACATACAGCAAAAATGGTCTTCCTATGACGGGAGGCACCAGAACTGGAGGATTAGTAAGATAGCGTTTGATGTCATTAAACGCTTGCTGACAGGCTTCGTCCCATACGAATGACACTCCTTTCTTCATCAGACGAGAAAAAGGTTGACATCTCCCAGAGAGGTTGGATATGAATCTCCTGATATAAGCTTGACGACCTTGAAATCCCCTGAGTTCTCTCAGATTACGGGACGGTCGCATTTCTAGGATAGCCTTTACTTTATCAGGGTCAACTTGAATGCCTTTAGTGGTAATGACAAATCCCAAGAATTTGCCACTGGATACACCGAGAAAGGACTTTGTAGGGTTCATTTTGAGTTGATGTTGGCGCATCAACGCGAACACTGTCTTTAAGTCTTGGATGTGATTATCCTTGAGGCAGCTTTTGACAGCGATATCGTCTACGTAATATTCCACCATTTTGCGTAGATGTTCACGGAATATGTTACTCATAGCTCGCTGGTATGTAGCCTCGGCATTCTTCAATCCGAAAGGCATAACTATATAGCAATATACCCCCAGTGGTGTACGAAAGGCAGTATGCTTCTCATCTTCAGGATTCATCTTAATTTGATTATATCCTAAGAATCCGTCCATGAAAGACATGCGTTCAAAATCGCACGTATTATCGACCATGACGACGGTAATGGAAAGAGGGAACTCGTCTTTAGGGCAGGCCGTATTTAGATATCGGAAATTGATGCAAACACACACTTTCCCGTTTTTTTCATAACCGGGACAACATTAGCGACCCAATCAGGATGTTGTTCTTCCCGGATGAACCCGCAGGCTACCAATTTCTTGATTTCAGCTTCAATGGCATCCATAATATCCGGGCAGAATCGGCGTTGGTGTTGCTTTACTGGCTTTGAATTGGGCCGTATGTTGAGTTTATGGGTAGCCACTTTAGGATCAAGACCTGGCATATCCTCATAATTCCATGCAAAGACATCGATATATTCTTTTATCAGCTGGATCATTTCTTTCCTTTCTTCTTCGGAAAGATTGTTACTGATAAATATCGGCTTTGGTGAAAATTCATCCCCAACATCGACTTGGATAACTTCATCTTCAGTGGGTGGTTCTCTTTCCTCGAACCAGAGTTCCCATTGTGTATCCATTTGCTGAGCCCAGGATTCATCTTCAAATGGTTCAGATTCTTGTCCCTCTATTTTGAGAGAATCTGTCAACACCATATTTACTGATAATACCTGTTCGAGTTCATCATCTGAATTGGAGGATGACAAGTCATCTTGAAAAGAGGAAATGGTCTCCTCACTTGACTCAGAGTCATTGGAAGTTGCAAGATATGTGGTATACCCTAACCCAAAATGAGTTCGTTGATAGTAGGGATCACCATGCAATGGCATTCGTCTCCCTTTTCCATAGTTGAGGCATGGATCTAACTTCAAGTCATAACCCATGCTTTGCATAATCTTCAAAGCCTGTGGGCTATATCTGTGAACCCACATTTTCCCAATGTACAATTGGTCTGTTTCGTATGCGACCGAAGACTATTGGATGCTGATCGTTGCGAGTAGGTGGAACAATAAAGATAGAATCTTCATGTGGCCCATATGTCTTGATGACATTAGATGTTGACGCTACTTCCCACACATACGGATGATAGGAGTCTATAGCTTCCAAGAATTTTTGTGCTATAGGCTCTATATCGTTATGGGTGGAGAATTTCTGATTAGGAAATTGAGCGTCAGTATACTGGAAAAGAGAATCTTTATTATCGTCAGAAACCACGTTCTCGGTTGTGTTTACATCAGTCGGCTGCTTGTTGCGCCTAAGGTTGATGACCAAAGGTGGAGGCTTCTGGTTCAGAGTGATCACTAGGGGATCACTTCCTCCTCCCGATTTGGTTTTGCTCAAGTGGATAGCCATGGGTTCCATGACTTTCGGACGGGTAGTCCGCCCTTTCACCTTGATTGATAAAGGTTGCTCAATAGATGGTTCTCCTGGCTCCCGGTGGGATTCCTCCTCCGCCTTGCCTGACACCTCCTTCATGTAGTCTTGGGTGTACAATATGGCATCAGAATAGTAAGATTCAACTCCTTTGAACGGGTTGAGATCAGCAAACTCTGTTTTCACTGTCCCTTGGGCGTCCACATATTTGAAGCATTGATATAGAGTGGAAGGAACAATATTGTGATCGTGGATCCAAGGTCTGCCCAACAGAATGTTGTAAGACACATCTGAATCAATGATGTAGCATGTAGCCACTGATCTAAGGTCACCAATCTGAATCCTCAGACGAATCTTCCCCAACGGTTTACTCTTCCTGGCATTAAAGCCCACGATTATGGTAGTAGTGTAAACCAGTTCGCTTGTAGGGATTCTCAATGGTCTTAACAGACTGTGAGGGATAATGCTGATCGGCGATCCCAGATCTATGTGAATCCGGTCTACCTCCATGGAGCCGACGTATCCGGTGTAATAAAGAGGCCTGTCATGCTTGTTATGTTTCAACAACATATCTTCTTGAGTGAAAGTGATGTTAGGGACCACTTCCATCACTCTATGGCATTGAGGACATGCCACAGGCTCTTTATCAGGGGACTTGAGCTGAGTTAAGCATATATCCGCCTGCATTAACGCTTCACTCAAGGCTTGACGAGTGTCTTTGGATAGCCTAAATAGCTCAAAAAATGGACAATCTGGCTGGTGTATTAGCCAACTGAGCCAAGATGTCGAAGTTATATGGTTTCTCTAAACCTTTGTTTTGAATATTCTTCAAAGGTTTATCAAAACAAACTTCTTTTTGCTTGCCCTTGTCCACCGAAGTTGGTCTAGAAGGACCTGCCTCTGGTGTAACAGGTTCAGGCTTTGGAGGTTTGACAGCTGAAGTGTCTGTCGTTGATTCCCCCTGGTTCCCTCCATAGTCCTTGAGGTAGGTTTTCCCTGACCGGGTTTCGGTAGCCAAAACTTCTTCTTCTGATGTCGGGGATATTGCAACCATATGGCATGGTTTGCATCTTGAGGTCTTTTTAGACTTAGCTTTAGCAGCTTAAGTCTCTTCCTCGATCTTTGACACCAGATCTGGGTGAACCCACATGATCTCACCACGCTTGGTAGTTAGGGGTACTAGGTCATGATTTTGACCCCTGGTCGGAGGGAGATTAACAATGTTCATCATCGCCCGTGGAATATGTACTATACTATCCGGGACTTCCTGAGGGGGCAAATTGCCAAACTGGAGCGAGATCATGTTGGCAGTGACCGTCTTCTCGCTATTACGCAGAGTGATGGCCTTGGCGTCGATCAGCTCCTGGATTTTCCTTTTTAGTACATAACATGCCTTTGTGGGGTGATGCATGTATCTATGGAAAATGCAGTACTTAGGGTTATTGGTACTGTCGACTTCATTTGGCCGCTTTACCTCGGGGAGAGTAAGCTTGCCACTTTTGACTAGACAATCGAATATGCTCGGAATATCGTCGTCGTTAAATGAATATTCTTCTTTAGGCCTGAAAGTCTCAGGATTCTTCTGTGTAGTCACTGGAGTATGTTGTCTGGATGTGTTAATCGCCAGAGCTTCTTTTCCTTTGAAACTACGAGTATGGTCGCTATTGGAGGATGACCGCTTCCCTCTATCAGAGGTAGAGATCATGATTCCATTGTCACGTACCTTCCGACTGTTATCTTCTGCGGCTACCGCTGATATGATAAATGAGGGCCAATCATGGAATTGATATGGTCCCGTGAATACTGATATCAGCGGGAGGAGGTTCTTCCTGCAAATGTCTACCAAGGCAGAATCCGGAACTCCGGGAGGCATCTGCAAAGTAGCCTGACGAAAACGTTCGATAAAAGTATGAACGCTCTCTTTCTCCTTCTGCTTTACTTCGATGAGTGATGACATAGACATGTCCATTCCTCCTTCGTAGAATCGAGCGAAGAACAGAGTCTTGAAATCTTCAAAAGAAGTAATGCAGTTGTCCACTAGACTACAGTACCATTGATAGGCCACTCCAGATAGACAGCCTTTAAACACTCGAGTGAGAAGGGCGTCATTCTCCTGCAACAATACTATCATCATGCTAAAGTAGTTCATGTACTGGCTTGGTGACGTCTTTCTCTCAAACAAAACCATAGCCTGTGGTTTGTATTTAGGTGGGAAAGGGATCTCGTCCCAGATAGCTGGGTATGGCTGGTTGATTCCCAACTTCTTGAGCTGATCCTTATGCTTCAAGGTATCAAATTGGGCTTTCAATTCCCGAACTGCCTGTATCGGATCTTCAGCTGGGAAAGAGACTGCAGAGTGGTGAGAGATCGGTTGTATTGAACTCCAACAGGAGGCAATACATTCTCCAAGTTAAGAAGTTGAGGAGCCGTTGATTCTTGATTTAGAACAGGCTCCTGGTTTGTGTTGGATGGTGGTAGGTCCATCCACACACGTAGTTGAGTCAGAGGAACCGAGGTTTGAGCTATTGCAGCTGCATGTTGAGTCACCATCATCTGACGCATACTCTCTATCATGGAATGCATCTCTTTAAGCGATGCTTCCAATACAGCGATGCGTTGCTCAGTACTTCCTGATGGGGAAGCCTCTTCATGTTCATCTCCAATGGCATAAACTCCCATTGCTCTGGATGCTACTGAGGGATTAGTATAGATCTCTGTAGAGATCGAGTCTATACTTTCAGCATCAGATTCGGGAAACTGGCGACCCCCAGCGTCAGAATCAGAAGAATATGAAGTCGATTGTCGTGACCTTGAGCGAGTATTTCGAAAAACACCTACCTCAATATTCTCAAGGAGTCTGCCAAATCTCCTTTGGCTTGGAGTTCTAGAGGGATGACGTCTTGAGCTTGACCTTCCCCTAGGAATGTGTGAAGCCATGTTTACTGATGCGAATGTCAGTTCTTCTTCCTGTAGAGACAAAGAGTAGTTCAACCGGTCAAAAACTGACCATTTTGCCTTAGAAGAGCAGTAGTTAACTACAACTTTATGACTATTACAACAATGCTCCCTAGGGGGTGTAATAGACATGTTAGAAGATCCCCTGTCTTTGCGCTTCTTGATCAAGAAATCACGCAAATCAAGGGGATTAACAGAAGAAGAAGAAGAAGGCTTATTCTGCCTTTTTACATCAGTAGGAGCATGGATATTGGGAACCATGACCCTCTCTCTGCTATAAGTATACAGCAGTTCACCCATGTGAGTAGCATACGATCCATCATCCGTCTGAGGAGCGTATTTCCTCATGAAGCAGGTCTTCTTTACGCGGATGGGCTTATCCTGGCATAATCTAGAGCTTTGCACAGATTCGCGTAAAACATGTGGAGTCCTTAAACAGCCTCCAGCGTCACGCGTAATCTTCTTCTCTTGGTGGCGTACAACTCTAGCGGTCGGGAGATTCGCCACTCGTTTTCCCTTGATGTGATCCAAGGGTCCATATGGTTCCTTGTAGATGGGAGATGCATTTTTACGCGCAAGGCGCGTTTAAAATTTCTAAATTGGCGCTGAGGCCTTGTCAAAAATTTTGTCTGCCACGTCACAGACGGGAGACGAAGTTTGACGCGCAGGGCGCGTTTGAAATTTCTGAATTGGCACTGAGGCCTTGTCAAAAATTTTATTTGCCATGTCACAGACGGGAGACGAAGTTTTACGCACAGTGCGCGTTCTAGACTTCTGGATTGGCACTAGGGCATTGCCAGAATGTCTGCCACGTCACAGACGAGAGATGGGTTTTTACGCACAGAGCGTATAGGTTGTGATATCACAACCTTGTTGATCGGAGAGAGAGAGATTCCGCAGGAAGGGTAGAGGATGTCCGGGGCATCCATATTTTATGTAGCTTCCAGTTATCCTGGACAGAGAGGGAATGAGAGCGACCCCATGCTCGAAGCATGTCTTCATAAATCGATTGGTCGAATTGGACGACCAAAGTCTTCTTTGTTGATCCGACAGATACAGCATCGTGTTGAGCAATGGCTTTCTCGTCAGATGAGAAAGTAGTCCCCAGCAGAGTCGTCATCTTGTGTTTGATGATAAACAAAAGAATAAAACTAGGTTTATACGAAACCCTTTCTTTGTTTACAAACAAGAAAAAAGAGTACAATTAATCCTATACAAGGATGTTAAGTACAATAAAAAATAATTCTGAGGAAATATTGCTATAGGAGTCTGATCTGCGGTCGATCACTTTGTCCCTTGGACCACACGATGACGAAGAAGTGCTGTAGAAGAAGAAGCTTCAAAGATTGCGAGCGGTATTGGACTCTCGTTGCCAAAGTCGTCAATCAACACTCTCTATATGTGCTCTCTCTCTGATCTCCTCCCTTTTTGACCTTTTTCCCTCCATCCATGTTCTCCCGTGACCGAAAGTCTCTATTTATAGAGATCAGTCAAAGTAACTGTCCAGTCGGCGTAGAAGCAAAACTGTGGAGAGAGTTGCACCTTTTACGCGGCGGTTATAATAACTGCTACCCACGTCTGAATGATCTCCTGAATCCGCGTGTGACGCGTGTCCTATTATGAGGTAACGTGTATAACTGCTTCTTGAAGACCACGACATGCAACCCACATAGGTAACTGCCTGTAACGCCTCACAACCGTACGGTGCGTTACGCTGAGTCGGATTGAATGAAATAAATGCTGGTTCCATTTGATTTGTTAGATTTTGGGAAGAAGTATTGATTGAGTTGTTTTATGTGCAGATGGCTGGCGGGTTCGATAGAAATTAGGTGTTCGTTCAGAGCAGTACTGAGATAGCTGAGTTGGAATTATAATGCCATCTTCCTTAGTCTGATCGGTCGGATGATTTTTAGAGCACGGCCTGATCGCACGGTCATACCAGTTGAGTAGATCGCGCTTGCATCGGACCACGGGTTCAAGGGATTGGCTGTATCGGCAGGACATGATGCTTAACGGAGTCAAACATTGTGAGTGGGCTCTTTCCCTTCTCCTCTACTCCTTCATGCCTAATAATATGGAAAACACGTAAAAGGCTTGAACACTTGGGCTGAAACATTGGAAATCACTACACTGAGGCGTGCATAGAGTGTACGCCATTGGCTTGGTAGGATTGTGGCTTGATTTGGTTTGAGCGTTGGATAGTTGGAGCTAGAGTTGGAATGCACTATTTGAGGCAGTTGGTTGGTTGATTGGGATTATACTTGGACAGTTGGAATGAGTCATTGATGCTTTGGGAATATCGGGAATTCGGGCGAGCGAGCGTGCATCCGTGCACGGGTATCACTTGGTCGCTTTGTCTTGCAAAGCAAGCAGTTGTGGTTCGAAACCGAACAACTGCATCGGCGCGGGCATTGTGCCTCTTTTGGGGCATTGTGCCATGGGATAGTTTGAGAAGGGTATTGCACCATTGGAAATACTGTGTTGAGAAAGAGGCATTTTGCCTATGGAAATAACTTGTGAATGGTGCCTTGGGCTATATGTTGGAAGAATGGTTATGGATGTTTTGGTTGGATAATTCATGGAACGAGTCTAGGATCGCTTGGTGGGGCAAGAATGTTTCGATCCTCTCGTCATACCTACTGTGTCTGCATTGTCACGGACAACCTGTGTGACACAGGGTTTGGTTTCCTGGAACGGGATGAGGCACCGGGGCACCGGGACCGTTCCACCATGGAGGAAACAATGGGCATCGTACGATTGGACGCAGTGCTGGTAGTCCGATACCACCAGGCGGGAGTAGCTGCCCAACCCTGGATCGGGTAGGACTGCCCTATTGATCTTGGTCCGATCAATGTCCTTTATGGCTTTTAGCCAGTGACTTCATATAGATTAGTGTTGGCTTGCTTTTCTTTTGTTGGTTTGGCTTTCGTGTAGGTGCGGCCACCTTGCCTCGGCAAGAGTGTGCACTTTGAGATTGGATTGTAAGTGTTGGTTGAGGATGGATATTGAGGCTTGGTTGATGGTTCGATACGATAGTCGCGTTGCTTGGGTTTGAACATGATGGTTTGCATGCTAGAATCCTTCGGGTTGGATTTATATAAATGCTTGTCGTTTGGTTTGAGTTGAATGCTTGCATGCTTAAACTGCTTTACTACTTTCCTTAACATGTCATCCATATGCCATGAAATGAATCTAGGATTCAACTAGAAAGATCACCATATATGTGTGCATTCACTATTTTACTTAGTGTCGGCTTAGGCGAGTGGGTTACCCCGCTCACCAGTACGGTTGTGTACTGACCCACGTTTGTGGGTAATATTTTAGGTACGCAGGCGTAGTGGCGCTGCTTGGATATACGAGACATGATGTATGAACTGTAAGTACCTTTGTGGGCTAGAGAAAAGAGCAAGAGTATTTCATCGCCTTTGTGGTATCGCCTTCGTGGCCTTGTCTTCGATGAGGCATTTCATTTGACCCTATCGTGAGCTTCGCTGCGTATTACTCTGATTGTGTGCTTGGTACACAATACTTGACTTCTGCTGCAACTTGGTTGTTTTAATGATAACATTTGGTATTTGACAACATCGCCTTGTACGAGTGCAACTCCAGGCTCGTACGACATCACGTCCCGATGAGAACGATGGTCCTGCGGGAGAGCTGTAAACGTGGTGATTTACGTTCAGCGGGGACTATCGAGCTTGTGGGAGATTGGGGCGTGACACTGCCCCTCGCGTAAAGATGGTTGGCATAAAAGCCAAATAACTATCTCGTTGGCGTAAAAGCCAAGTAGCTATCTTGTTGGCGTAAATGCCAAGTAGTTGTCTTGTCGGCGTAAAAGCCCAATAGCTATCGTGTTGGTGTAAAAGCCAAATAGCTGTCTTGTTGGCATAAAAGCCAAGTTCTGCGTAAAGCTTGATGCTGTATAGGTAGGTAACCAACGTAAACTAGCCAATTATCCTTCCTGACTGAGGTCTTGAGCGTATTCTGGGCCAAATAGCCTTATCACGTACCTTTGTAAATATAGCCTGAGTTGGCGTATTTCGAGGAGATAGCATACGGCGTACTCCTATAGATGGAAATAGCCTGGTTGGCGTATTTCGAGGAGATAGCATACGGCGTACTCCTATAGTTAAAAATAGCCTGGTTGGCGTAATATGCAGGGATAGTGATGTGAGCATATTAGCCCTAATTTTAGCTCTCCTAGTCATTAAAAGTAGAACCAAATCTCGTGCATTAAATGCAGAGATCTGCCCCCATCTCTTGCATTAACTGCAGAGATGTGCCTCGAGTTCTGTACGAAGAACAGCTTTTGATGTGGCATTTGGTTTCGTCTCATCTTGAACGTAAAAACTCATCTCTGCCTATGTAGAATAGGCAGCGTATTCCTTGAATGCGTAAAATCGACTTGTATCAAGGATATGCCATTAAAAGACAGTTTGGGGCTCTGTACAGAATTATTATTATAGCCGTCCTCTCGATCGTCGTGCAGTACTCTTTATCTGGAGTCAGGTTCACTGTTCTGTCTGACAGGTTCATTCGAGTAATACGAAGGGTTCCTCGTACAACTTCACGCTGCATTAAAAGCAGACATAGTTTACGCCGGAGGGAGGTGTAGCAACCTTTTTATGCCAAAGCAGTCTGGAAGTACTGCTTTACCCGAACTGTTCTGGAGCTCTGTTTTACGCTTAATGGCGTTGAAACTCTATTGTACGCCATTGGCTCTAAAGTCATATTTTATGCCACACAGCACTGGGGCTCCGTTTTATGCGGGCTTCATGCATGTTGGGGGTTTTACGCGTATAATTCCCCAGCATATTTTTCATGCTTCTACAAGACCCCCTTCAAAGTTTTTAAATTCCTCGTAATTTGAATTACTTTGAATGAAGCATGAAACGGTCAAATTTGACTCGTTCTGTGAGGTTGATTTCTCGACGAATTTTAGGAATTTGTTGGGATTTGGTATGTTCTCTTCTGCCTATATAAAGGCAAGTGAGTGAACCTATCTTTCCACACTTCTGGAAACTAGGGCCTCAGAATAAACATCTCCGGATGCTGAAATAAACATTACCAACGTTTCTGGAATCAGCGAGATAGTTAGAAAGTACTACTCTTTCGTCCAATTTGGACACAGGGACAAAACGGTAATTTTGGGTCAAAGTAGGGTCCACTTGTGGACCACTTTACACCGAAAAGCGTACCAGGGGTAAAGGTCTCTAAATAGGATAAATTATAGGTCAAACAATTTCTAAACGTCAATACGAACTCAATGGTATGTCCAATTTTGGATTTCGGTGAGCCGAACACAATTTTGCCCGAAAAGTCAATCGTGAGGCCCGCAAATAGGCAGCTTGGTCTACTATCTCAGAATTGCGTAAAAATTGGGTCATAGGACCAGCGCGATACCATGAGTCCAATGGCGCAAGTTTTATCGCATTCTGACGAGCATACACTAAATTGTGCGATATTTTGCAAAAGTTATGATACGAGAACTTTTACGGATATAGGCTGATTCCGACGCTCACACACGTCCGAATAAGTTTCCGCGAAAGTCGACGCGTCTGGACATACCATACGCGCCCTTCGGTACAATTGGTACACGACGGGGCAGTCTCGTTTGGCGGAGCGCGCTTCGTATCACAATTTTTTGAAGGTTCAAAAATAGGTTTTTCGTAATTTTTGACTCAGTTTAATTCTGTATACTGCATCAAATAAAATAATATAATTAACAGGAAATAATCTTGGTTAGGTGGTTTTCACATAGAAAGAGGATAATCTACGTTTGGATCTCTGTGGTGGGAGATACGAGTCCGTAAACATTGGTGGTTATAACAGTTTTTCTGAGATTAAAAGTTGTCATTTTTCTCCAACTTGGTCTCTGTTTTCGTCTAGGGTTACGCGTTGATCGAAGGAAACTAATACACAGTATTGGGAGAGGGATAGGTCGTGAACATTCCGGTGAAGATGGGGTCAAATTTGGTCGAGCGATGGAACAGAAATCCGGACGTGAACAAGGGTAAGTTGCTGTCACTTTCCTGTGTGGTGCTCGCGGTCGCGGACGCGGGGCGAACGGCGGTGCTGGGCGGTTGTTCTGGCGGTGGCGGCGGTGGTGTCGTGGCTGGGCTATGGCGCTGGGTAGTCGTGGAGAAGGTAAGGGTTAAGGGTTAGGGTTTACATAAATTTATATATATATATATATATATATATATATATATATATATATATATATATATATATATATAGAGGGGAGTAGAGGAAGAACATGGGGTCGGGTCTCGCGTGTGATTCCACGAGGGGGTGTACAGAGGGTCAGGTTTGCTTGCTGGGCTGCGGGGGAAACTTTGTGGGTGCGGTTAGTTGTTTAAGGGAACTAGTTGTGGCTTAGGAAAATAGTTGTAGGGTTTTAGTCTTAAGGCTTAGACTTAGTTAATGATTATTATTATTATTATTATTATTATTTTCTTTTCTTTTTCAATTCTTTTCTATTACTTATATATATATATATATATATATATATATATACATATATACATATATATATATATATATATATATATATATATATATATATATATATATATAAAATTTTAGAAAATTATATTAGTACATACAAATAATCTTTCATCTGTCCATAAGGTCTCCTACATAAAATAAAATAAGGTAAAATAATAGTTTGCTCCATGAATATCTAGCTAAATATTTATCTAGTAATTAAATCCAATAAATTATATTTTTTAATATACTATAAAATACTATAAATAAATTAAGGGATTAATTAAATAATTATACAATTTTTTTATTTTAAATTAAGGGTTTTACATTCTATCCATCTTATAAAAATTTTGTCCTCGAAATTAAAACTAAGCTATGATAGAAAGTCAAGGATGGTATAAGATAGAAATTAATAAAGTAAATTCATACATTTGTCTACGAATAGATACGGAAAATGTTTGCGCATGTCGTCCTCGCGCTCCGAAGTTGATTCTCCTGGCGCGCCATGCTTCCATGCCACGCGGACCAAGGGAATGGACTGGTTCCTCAACACCTTCTCTCGACGATCAAGGATTTCCACGGGTTGCTCTTGGTATGACAAGCTCGGCCCGATGGTGATCTCAGAATGGTCGAGAACATGACTGCTATCTGCCACATATCGCCTGAGTTGCGACACGTGAAATACATCATGTACTCCCTCAAGTGAAGGTAGTAGCGCAAGTCGATATGCCACTTCTCTCACTCTCTCTAGCACGTCAAATGGCCAATATACCTTGGACTCAGCTTGCCACGTCCTCTGAATCGAGTGGTGCCCCTAGTAGGTGATATCCTCAAGAAGACGTGATCGCCCTCTTTGAACTCTAAGGGACGACGATGAAGGTCTGCCCACTGCTTCTGCCTGTCTTGTGCTGCTCGCAAGTGTCCTTGTATCTTCTTCACTGTCTCAATGGTCTTGACCACCAACTCTGGTCCCAGAATCTGACGTTCTTCTACGTTACTCCAACACACGGGAGATCTACACTTTCTTCCATACAATGCTTCAAACGGAGCCATCTGGATGCTCGTTTGATAGCTATGGTTATAAGAAAACTCCACAAGATGTAGGTGGTCCTCCCATGATTCTCCAAAGTCTAACATACAAGCCCTCAACATATCCTCCAATGCCTGAATAGTACATTCGGACTGCCCATCTGTCTGCGGGTGATAAGATGTACTGAACTTCAGACGAGTCCCAAGACTCTCTTGCATGCTTCTCCAAAAGTGCGATGTAAAATACGAGTTCCTGTCTGACACAATGCTGACCAGTATGCCGTGCAATCTCACAATTTGCCTCATGTATAAGTCAGCAAAAGCTTCTGTAGAGTGGCCAACTCTAAAAGGCAAGAAATGGGCTGACTTGGTGAGTCGATCCACTATTACCCATACTGCATCTCTTCCACTTGGACTCTTGGGAAAACCCGTGATAAAGTCAATAGTGATGTGCTCCCACTTCCACTCTGGAATCGGAAGTGGTTGCAATAACCATGCTGTTCTCTGATGCTTCGCTTTTACTTGTTGACATACTAGAAATTTACCTAAAAAGCGAGCTATCTCTCTTTTCATCCCATGCCACCAAAAGTGTTGTCGTAAGTCACGATACATCTTGGTGCCTCCAGTATGAATAGAATATATCGAACTATGAGCTTCTGCCATCAGCTCTTGGCGAATCTCTCCATTGGGAACATATAGACGATCACCACATTGTAATATCCCGTCATCATGAATGTGCAATCCTATCTGCTATTCGACCTCTGTCCTTTCTTTCAATCTCCTGAATCTGGCATATGTAGGCAATGCTGCCATGATCCTATCTACTAGTGATGATTGTACTTGCAAGTTGGCTAATGCCCTATCTGCTCTGAGTAATATCACTTCTATGCCAAGCTCTTGCAAGTCCTCCAATAATTTTTCTGTGTTGTCAAGAAGTAAGCTGCTGGTTTCCGGCTTAACGCGTCTGCTACAACGTTAGCCTTGCTTGGGTGATAATGTAGCTTTATCTTGAAATCCTTTATCAACTCAAGCCATCGACGTTGTCTCATATTTAACTCCTTCTGCGTGAAGACATACTTAAGGCTTTTATGGTCTGTATAAATCTTCACTCGTTCCCCATATAAGTAATGTCTCCATAGCTTCAGAAAAAATACAACGGCTGCAAGTTCCAAGCCATGAGTTGGATAATTCTTCTCATGCACTCGTATCTGTCTAGATGTATATACAATCACCTTGCCATGCTGTATCAACACGCATCCCAAGCCTTTTCCTGATGCGTCACTGTAAATCACATAACCTCCTGATCCTGATGGAATAGTCAATACTGACGCTGTGGTCAGTCGCTTCTTCAACTCCTCGAAAGCGGTTTGGCACTCATTGGTCCATATGAACTCTTGATCCTTGCATGTCAACCGAGTCATAGGTGCTACTATCCTTGAGAAGTTCTCCATGAACCGTCGTCAATATCCCGCAAGTCCAAGGAAACTTCTCACCTCTGATGCTGATTTAGGAACGGGCCATGTCTCGACTTCCGAAATTTTTTCTGGATCAACAGAAATACCATCTCCCGTAATGACATACCCAAGGAACGAAACTCTGTCCAAGAAAAACTCATATTTACTGAGCTTCACATATAACTACTCTCTCCTCAAGGTCTCTAGAACAATCCGTAGGTGCTTCTCGTGCTCCTCGTGGCTCTTCGAATAGACAAGTATGTCATCTATGAAGACGACCATGAACTGGTCCAAATACTGATGGAATACTCGATTCATTAAGTCCATAAAGATAGCTGGAGCATTGGTCAACCCAAATGGCATGACCAGAAACTCGTAGTGCCCATATCTTGTCCTGAATGCGGTCTTCGGGATGTCTTGCTTTTGTACCTTCACCTGGTGATATCCCGATCTCAAGTCTATCTTCGAGAATACCTTGGCTCCACTAAGCTGATCAAATAAGTCATCAATGCGTGGCAATAGATATTTATTCTTCACGGTCACTGCATTTAAGGCTCTGTAGTCGATGCACATACGCACTGACCCATCCTTCTTTGGTACAAACAACACTGGTGCTCCATAGGGTGATGCACTTGGTCGGATGAAACCTTTCTCCTCTAATTCTTTCAACTATGCCTTCATCTCATCCATCTTCTTCTTTGCCAATCTATAAACATGCGACGCTATGGGTGCTGCTCCTGGTGTCAATTCAATTGAGAATTCTACATCTCTATCTGGAGGTAGTCCTGGCAATTCCCCTGGAAAGACGTCTTAGAATTCTGAAATAATGAGGTGATAGATAACGTCGTCCATTGCAAGCTGAACACCATCAAAGGCTTCTGTGGATCCTCGTGCAAACTTAAGTTCCGGCTGGCCTGGTACCTTAAAAAGAATGCTTTCTCTAAAACAGTAGAAGAAAGTGTTGTACTTGCTTAACCAGTCCATCCCAAGCACACTATCAAAAGTTGGCATAGGAAGGACTAAGAGTCGGGCATTCATCTCTCTGCCACAAATTACTACAGGACACGATCTACAAATCCGACTAACAGGTACAACTCCTCCTCCGGTGAGAATTCTAACATAACTAGGTAAAGGTGTAGTGGCAAGATTGTGTTTGGCAATAAAACTAGAATATATGAACGAGTGAGTGGCTCCCGTATCAAATAATGTCACAGCAGGAAAAGTAAAAGCAAGAGTAATACCTGCTATGAAATTAATCTCCTGATCCATGTCATCCACTTCTAGTGCAAAAGCTTGTCCGTTCCTCTGTGGTAATCCCTATCTGACCTTCGTATACTGATCCTCCTGAGTAGGTAGCGGTGGTCCTCGCTGAAATCCTCCGGCTGCTGGGGATCGAGGTGCTCCTGGTCTAGTCATCTGCTGAACTGGCTTCGATGCTGGAAGCGCTAGCCTCGGTGTTGGCGGTAGAAGCGCCAATGTCTGCTGTATTGGACAGTCTCTCACCATATGCTGTCCGAAACCACATCTCATATATTGTCCTAAGCGAGTCCGAAAATCTCTCATAATGTGTCCACGTTTCCCACAATAACTACAGTGGGGCTTCTTCGAAATCTGGTACGGTCCTACTCTGTGCTGATGCTGCTGTTGCTGTGCCAAAGGACGTCTGATAGGCCCTCCTTGCTGTGTCCTTGATGGTCCTTGTTGTGTCTTCAGTTGACCTCCTTTACCCTTGTTGATGGTCTCTTGAAATCTAACTTTTGTCAATAATTCGGCATAAGAGATCCGGGACTGTGAGCTAGTGTAGTATTGGAGCTCCTGAGTCAGTCCGCGGTGAAACCTCTTAGCCTTGGCCAAGTCATTCGGTATCAGGGCAGCGCCATATTTACTAAGGCGACTAAACTCTGCATCATACTCGTCAACTATTCTGTTCTTCTACTCCAGATGAAGAAGCTGATCGTACAATGCATCCCTTACAGTGTCCGGGAAGTACTTCCTCTCAAAGCACTCCAACAATTGCTCCCAAGTCTGATATGTACCCTACTGGCGCTCCATTGATTCCCACCAGTGATGGGCGTTACCATCTAGTAGCATCCTTATGCCTGTCATCCATAGATCTATAGGTAGCTGTGATGCTTCTAATAACTTCTGGGTGTGGGTAATCCAGTTTGTAGTCTCCTCTGGGCTCTCAGTGCCTTTATATAGCTTGGGACTCATCTATATAAAGTCCTTGACTGAACCAACTCTAGCTCGTGGTAGTGGAACTAGTGTCTGAGCTGGTACAGAAGCCTGTGCAGCCATCCTCTCAAGTGCTGCCAGAAATTCTTACCTCTGCTCTGCCGCTTGCAGCCTCTGCTCTGCAGCTAGCGCGGCTGCCTGTTGTCTCTGTTCCTGTATTATCATTTGGAAGAATTGGAACAGCTGTGTCTGGCCATCCCGCGGTATCGATAAAGCCGAAAAAGTTCCATTAGGTGATGCAGAAGGATTAGATGGAACTGGATTGTAAGTCTGTCCATCCGTCCCCTGAAGTGTAGGAATCCTTGAGGCCTCTCCTTGAGTTTGACCGTTGACTCCTGAAGGTGTGTCGCCATCGGCGGTAGTACATCCACTACGTATATCCATCTCTCTGCAGGTGTGGACGAAACGATTAGAAGAAGTACATGAATCAAACAGGATACAAGCATTTAAATAGGATAGTTGAAAAGGAAGATAAGTTTTAGTCAAGCGTGGATGAGATCCTATACTCTATTCCTATACGCTGGCTTGTTCGGTACATTAACATAACCGAGACAATATATACTGAACCTACATGGGCCACCACTAAAAATATATCACGTCCCAGTCCCAAAATACGTAGGACTAGGAATACGTAACACGCCAGCCGTATGTATACGAACTCCAATATATGGAAACCATACACGAACGTACGTTGTATATGAATATCAAATCCACTATTGGTAATATACTGTCAACAAGTTACAAGCAATCTATATCTCATCCATAGCACAAATAAATAAATAAATAAATAGGAATAAATAACTGAATATCAAATAGGAAGTCTCAAAGTATGATAGTCGGATGGAAACAAATCCACTGCAAATAGACTATACTAAAAACTACTAAAAGAGAGAAGAGAATCAACTCTAATATAAGATAAATGTCCACAAAAGAAATAACAACTAAAAATCCATCAGCTGCAATGAATCAAAGATACTCCGAGGGTAAGACCTCCTCAGTCTGGTAAGAAGGGTCTGGTCCAGGTCCATACTCCTGTGGATACTCCTGCGCGTCTATATCTGGAAAGGGACCAGGTCCTCAGAGGGACATAACAAGATACATAGAAGAATGCCAATAAAGTACTGAAAATAAATATTCAATGGGTTGCCTAACCGTCTATGTGAATGCAGTTTGAGAACAACTTTCCAACAAGTGGGCTATCTAGCCAAAAATGGGTTTGGCATGATTCTCTTGGAAATTCAGGGGTCTAAAAAGCATGACGTCTTTTGAACCTCAGAGGCCGCCAGGTAATATATAGGGGTCATCACGACCACGTATCTCCAGCGGAGCATGCGGGATACATAAAAAGAAAAGTGCAAAGGAGCCCAAATGCCTTACTTGTTGTTCTTCCCACCCCATGCTCTAAGCATGTCCTACCCATGACACGATGATACCTCTAAATAACTGCTAGGTCTACTAGCATGCAAAGTTTCTATCGACAATTATCCCTATCCGTCACACGACCTATACGTACCAGTGGACAGCCGAATACGCAAGTCCGTGTCCTACATATGACTCATACTCGTGTAAGAACAGTGTCATGGCTAATGAAACATACGAATGCCTTATGATAATGGGGTGGTCTCATAAAGTAGGTCCAAATGCTTATACATAATAAAAACAGAATACGACGTCACCGTCGTTGCACCCAAGTTTCTTTGGACGCAGAGTTTATATAGAAGTTTAAAATATATGAACTAAATGACAGAAATAAAACATGCATGCATCATATGGAATGTAATCACAGTATAATGGCAAGGTATACTTGCTTGACAAGCAATCTGTATAGAGTAAGCGTCCAGATGTCAAGGACACGGGATTAGAAACTAAGGCCTCCGAATAAACGTCTCCGGATACTGAAATAAACATCACAAACGTTTTCGAAATTGACGAGATAGTTAGAAAGCACTACCCTTTCGTCCAATTTGGACACAGGGGCAAAACGATAATTTTGGGTCAGAGCGGGGTCCACATATGGACCACTTTGCACCGAAAAGTGTGCCAGAGGTAAAGATCTCTAAATGGGACAAATTATAGGTCAAACAAATTCTAAACGTCAATACGAACTCAACGATATATCCAATTTTAGATTTCGGTGAGCCGAACACAATTTTGCCCAAAAAGTCAACCTTAGGGCCCACATATAGGTGGCTTGGTCAACTATCTCAGAATTGCTTGAAAATTGGGTCACAGGACCAGCACGATACCACGAGTTCAATGGCCCAAGTTTTGTCGTATTCTGGCGAGCGTACACTAAATGGTGATATATTTTGTAAAAGTTGCGATACATAAACTTTTCGCGGATACACCCTGATTCTGACGCGCACATGCGTCCGAATCAGTTTCTGCGAAAGCCCACATGTTTGGACATACCATACTCGTCTTTCGATGCAATTGGTACCCGACAGGGCATTCCCGTTTGGCGGAACGTGTTCCGTATCACAATTTTTTGAAGGTTCAAAAACAGGTTTTTCATGATTTTTAACTCAGTTTAATTCTGCATACAGCATCAAATAAAATAATATAATTAACAGGAAATAATCTAGGTTAGGTGGTCTTCAAATAGTAAGAAGAAAATCTACATTTGGATCTCTGTGGTGGGAGATACGAGTCCGTAAACATTGGTGGTTATAGCAGTTTTTCTGAGATTAAAAGTTGTCGTTTTTATTTTCTCCTAGGGTTACGCGCTGATCGAAGGAAACTAATACACAGTATTTGGAGAGGGATAGGTCGTGAACATACCGGTAAAGACGGAGTCGAATTTGGTCGAGCGATGGAACGGGAATCCGGACGTGAACAGGGGTAAGTTGCTGTCACTTTCATGTGCGGTGCTCGCGGTCGCGGACGCAGGGCGAGCAGCGGTGCTGGGCGGCTGCTCCGGCGGTGGCGACGGCGGTGTCGTGGCTGGGCTGCAGCGCTGGGTAGTCGTGGAGATGGTAAGGGTTTAGGGTTAGGGTTTACTTATATATATATATATATATAGGAATCCGGACGTGAACAGGGGTAAGTTGCTATCACTTTCATGTGTGGTGCTCGCTGTCGCGGACGCAGGGCGAGCAGCGGTGCTGGGCGGCTGCTCCGACGGTGGCGGCAGCGGTGTCGTGGTTGGGCTGCAGCGCTGGGTAGTCGTGGAGATTGTAAGGGTTTTGGGTTAGGGTTTACTTATATATATATATATATATATATATATATATATATATATATATATATATATAGGGGAGTAGAGGAAGAACAGGCGGTCGGGTCTCGCGTGTAATTCCACGGGGGGGGGGGGGTGTATAGCGGGTTGGGGTTGCTAGCTGGGCTGCAGGGGAAACTTTGTAGGTGGGGTTAGTTATTTAAGGGAACTAGCTGTGGCTTAGGAAAATAGTTGTAGGGTTTTAGTCTTTAGGCTTATACTTAGTTATTGATTATTATTATTATTATTATTATTATTATTTTCTTTTCTTTTTCAATTATTTTCTATTACTTATATATATATATATATATATATATATATATATATATATATATATATATATATATATAATTCTAGAAAATTATATTAGTACATACAAATAATCTTTCATCCGTCCACAAGGTCTCCTACATAAAATAAAATAAGGTAAAATAATAGTTTTGCTCCATGAATATCTAGCTAAATATTTACCTAGTAATTAAATCCAATAAATTATATTTTCTAATATACTATGAAATACTATAAATAAATTAAGGGATTAATTAAATAATTATACGGTTTTTTTAAAATTAGGGGTTTTATAGTGGAGCATCTTGGTTGGAACATCGAGGCACTTCGGGCGGACGAGCGAGTGTGTGTTGCGAACGAGTATCAAGTTAGACGCTTTGTCAAGCAAAGCGTGCAGTTATGGTTTAAAACCGGACAACTACATAGGTGAGGGCATTGAGCCACTGTTAGGGCATTATGCCATAGAGTTTTTTGAGCGAAGGAGTTTTGCACCAATTGGAACATTGTGTCGAGAAGCAACATAGTGCCTATGGGGATAATTTGAGATGGTGTACTTCGGGCGGGTTAGCTACTCAGTGCTGGATCGGGTAGAACTGTAGTTGATTAGTCCTTTATGGCTTGGCCAGTGACGTCATATAGATAAGAGTTGGTTTGGTTTGGTTTGGTTTGGTTTATACTTTTCATGTAGGTGGCAACCACCTTGCCTCGGGCAAGAGTGTGCTTATAGATGATTTGATTAGTAAGGCTTGGATTGTGTCATGGTTTGAGGATGGATATTGAGGCTTGGATTGTAGTTCGATAGGTTCACGTGTTGCTTGGATTTGAGTAGAACAATTTGCATGCTAGTTTACTTTGAGTTGGATATATCTGCTTGTATATTTGCTTGAGTTGAATGCTTGTATGCTTAACCCGCTTTACAGTTTTCCTTAACATGTTATATCTCTGCCATAAAATGAATCTAGGATTCAAGTAGAAAGATCACCATATAACTGTTTGCATTCACTATCTATTTAGTGTCGATTTTGATGAGTGGGTTACCCCGCTCACCTGTACAGCTGTGTACTGACCCACTTTTGTGGACGTTATTTCAGGTATGCAGGTGTAGTAACGCTGCTTGGATATACGGGAAATGATGTATGGAACGATAGGTACCTTTGTGGGGAAGAGAAAGAGCGTGAGTGTTGCATTGCCTTTGAGGCAATTTCCTTCATGGTATTTTTATTTGGATCCTATCAAGAGCTTCACTGCATATCCTCTGATGTGTACTTGGTACACAATACTTCACTTTCGTTACAGCTTGATTGTTTCGATGATAACTATGATGTTTGACATCATCGTCTTGTGCGAGCGCAACTCCAGACTCGCACGATATCACGTCCCGATGGGAACGATTGTCCTGCGGGAGCGCCGCAACGTGGTGATTCACTTTCAGCGAAGATGATCGAGCTTATGGAAGATTAGGGCATGACATCATTTCCCCATCGCGTCTTTGGAAAACCAACGATAATATTAATCGTTATGTGTTCCCTTTTCCTCTCAGGTATAGCAAGGCTCTGTATCTCCACGCCTGGCTTCTGGTGCTCGACCTTTACTCGCTGACAGAACATACATTATGATACAAACAGTGCCACATCCCTTTTTATGTTATGCCACCAAAACGTCGTAAGGAGGTCTCGATACATCTTCGTGCTTCCTGGATGTGAAGTGTAACCCGCATAGTGGGCTTCAGTAAGTATCTCTTTTCTGAGATTTTCATCGTTAGGAACACATAATCTTTCCTTTACCCGCATCATTCCATTCGTACTCACCATAAAGTGGGTCACCTTTCCTGTTGAGATAAGATTATGCATCTCCTTTAGGAATAGGTCGTCCTTCTGAGCGGACTTAACCTTCTCCAATAGTTCTGGTTCGAGGCGCAACTGAGCCGCTTGCGCCCCTTTGTATCTGATTCGGAGTATAATGTCCAAACTTTCCAAATCTTTTCGCATCCTATCACTGATAGCTATGCTCCATACAAACACTCGACTCATTGCATCAGCTACAATATTGCCCTTGTCCAGTGTATATCTGATCATCAAGTCAAAGTTGCTAAGGAGTTCGAGCCAACATCATTCTCGTAAATTTAGATCCTTTTGAGTATAGAGGTACTTGAGGCTTTTGTGATCCGTGAAAATTTTACTCGGTACGCCATAAAGGTAATACCGCCATAACTTTAATGTGAACACTACCGCTGCCAATTCTTCATCGTGCGTTGGATAGTTCCTTTCGTGAGACTTTAAGTGCCTTGACGCAAAGTCTATAACTTTTTCCCTCTGCATAAAGACACATCCCAAACCCTTGCCTAATGTCACGCCCCAGTCCCAAAATATCGAGGGACTGGACACGTGATAATGGCCAGCAGCACACACCGATGGACAAACCCAATTTAATGGATCCATCGGGGCATACTTTAGCTGTAATACAACAATAAGGGTCTAGATATACTAATCTCATCCACAGATATGAATACAACAATATCAAAATCATAAAGCAAGATCAATCTCAATAAAATATAAACTCGGAAAATAACCCGATAATGAGTCTGATACATTTGTCAAGATACAAGAATAAAGATAACCACAGCAAATACTGAGTATGGAACAGTATATACTCAGAAGATACCCTCAGGGATCACTCGTCTACTGGATCTGGTACTGCTCCAGTGTCTGCACCTGCTCCTGCTCCTGCTAATGCTCTTGTCCCGTATACCTCGGGATAGATCTCGTCTGCTAATCCTGGGGACTAATCCAGATCCAGGTCCTCAGGGAACATAGCAAGGTACAATATAACTCAAGCCATAAATAATGCAGTGTAGAAATAAATGAAACAATAGGGTAAACTATATAACCAACTAAGTGATATGCAAGATGAGAGCAGCACTAAAAACTCAGGCTGAGACCACTACAAGCTCTGTGTCGGGGAGCCGGTAGCGGTGATATCGCTAGTAGAGTGCCTAGATCTAATGTAGAGTCTAAGGCCTCACAATAATATCTTATTAGTAGAGTGCCTAGCTCTGATATAGAGTCTAAGGCCTCACCATAATAAATATATATATAAATTAGCCTGTAGCCTGTGTGTCTCTCCCTATCCAATGTAATCACACGTCTCATGTCCATGACACGCAAGATCAAAACTAATGCAGCAAGTCATATAATGTCTATGAATATAATATCTATGTCATAAAATCTGTATCCTATACAGAATCACCATGAATATCTCAGAAAGATTATGTCTCATGAATAGTGTCAAGTATCCTGGGTTATGATGTACTTGATAAGACAAGCACGAGAATGTAAAGGGTCACGATATCCATCTCTAGGTAACGTTACACAACTCCGCGTACGGTGTTGGTACCCGACTATTAATCGGACGCTAAGTAAAGTCACACGGTCCTAGGTCAAGCATGTACAACATATAAATAAATCAAGGAACAAGTACTGCAAGATTTGGCAAGGTACACTTGTTTGGGGTTCTGGTTCCAACTATAGCTCTGGTCTCAGTAAAAATTGCAGGTACTCCTTCGGTTGCTGAAATAAACATCACCATCAGATTCAAAAAATATCAAATAGCTATAAACGTCTGTCCTTGAGTCCAATTTGGACACAGGAAAAAAATGACAGTTTCTGGTCAAAGCGGGGTCCACATGTGGGCCGCTTCGCACCAAAAAATTTGTCAGGGTCAAAGGTCTCCAAATTCGTCAAACTTAGTGTCAACAAGTCCAGAACGATGATACGAACCCAACAAAATTTCCAAAATTGGATTGCGATGAGCCGGTCACAAAATCGCCCGTCAAGTGGAGCCGTGGGGCCCAAGATACGCGATTTTGTCAACGTTCTCAGAATCGAACCAAACTTGGGTCACAGGACCAGCGTATTGCTACTAGTCCGATGGCGCAAGTTTCGTTTCGATCCGACGCGTGTACACAAAGTTACAACGAGTTCCTGAACGGGCGGATATGGGGCGTTGCCGACGGTTACACATTGATTCCAGTGTGCACGCACATCCAAATCAACTTCTGCGAAATCCCATACGTCCGTATCAACGGCGTGCACCTTTCGGTGAAGACCGCATGCGACCAAGTCGTCCCGTTTGGCGGGGGCACTCAGTTCCGAGGGAAAATGGGGTATTGTTTTCCTGCTTTTGGATCGCAGTTCGCGATCACCACAGAACGTGACACACCGAGAGGGTTGCACGGGCATCGAGAGGGTTACGCAGTCTACGCGTCACAATGGACGAAACAGAAAATGGGGCCATGAGGAGAGAGAAAAGGGTACCTGAACAGGGCTACGCAGACTGGTTTTTCCCGTGTCCGCGAGGCGATGCGACACGACACTGTGCTGTATCGGGGTTACTGTAGCTAGGGTTAGGGTTCGATCGCCGAGATGGCTTGGCTCGTCAGAAGCGGCTCCGACGGAGCTCGTCGACTCGAGGCGGCCGGGGAGAGGCGGCGCTGGAGACTCGAGCTGCTGCTGTCACGACCCACACCCGAAAATTCGGGCACGAGTGCGTGGGTACGTCCAGCCTACGCCGCAGAGTCGGCGGTAGTACGCTGTCTAGGTCAATTCCAGATTTACTAAACTAGCTCATTCACAATTTAACATAGGCAAGATAATAATGAGAACAGAAACTTAAGATTGCAACTAAAATAAATACGACAACAGATAAAAATGTTTTAGTACAAAAATTCAAAATGAAATCGGGGACAAACCCGATTAAATAAGATAAGAAACAGAAATAAAAGGTAGCTACTGCTAGATACTCAGCAGCAGGGGTTTCCTGGGTGGGATCTGGCTCCTCATAAGTATCATCTGTACCCTCATAGGGACCATAATAAGTAGGGGCAAGGTCCTCATCATCGCCTAAATCAACAGATCCAGTCAGGAAAGGAGCAAAGTACACAGTGCACAACAAGGTTAAACTAAATATTTATGACAATTAAATATTGAATATCATGTTAAGAAACTACATAACAGAACATAATTATCTCAGAGTTAAAGCTGTAAGCAGGAATATGAGAAAGCAGAAATAAATAAAACAGGAAATGAAACTACAACAGTCAGCAAGATATATAACATGACCAGAAACTATCTGTGTGAACCTGTGTTTGTTTTAGAATACATAGTTGGCATGTAGGGGTTTATAAGGCTAATCCGGCCGTTATAAACGGCTATTAAACAGGGAAAATCGAGATCCGGCTGAGGTACAGTCGCGTACCAACAGCTATTAAACATGACAAGGGGAAGGGAAAACTACATGCCTTCTAGTATTCTCCCAGCCGACATGAAAAACAAGACAGGAACTTCAATATTCAAGACATGAAAATCCAGCATTTCTAACACTAGGTGTAATCATCAAGGGTACTAGTAAAGCAGGGAATTAATTATCACAATATAAAGATTTAACTTGAAGTGCAGGTACTTGCCTGTTGTTTGGATCTGATTAATTTGGTTCTTGGGAAAAATTTCCTGAGATGAGTCCAAAAGCTAAAATAGACATTACCATCATGCTCAGAAGATGTCAAATAGCTAGAAACGCCTGTCCTTGGGTCCAATTTGGAGACAAGAACAAAAACGGCAGTTTCGGGTCAAAACGGGGTCCGCCGGTGGGCCCACTTTGCACCGAAAAACGTGTCCGGGTCAAAAGTCTCCAAATTCACCAAACTTAGTGTCAACAGGTCAGGAACGCTGATACGAACCCAACGGAACTTCCAAATTTGGATTCCGATGAGCCGAACACAAAATCGCCCGTCGAGCGGGACCTATGGGGCCCACGACACGCGATTTCGTCAACGTTCTCAGAATCGAACCAAACTTGATCCACGGGACCAGCGTATCGCTACGAGTCCGATGGCGCAAGTTTTGTCTCGATCTGACGAGTGTACAAGAAGTTAGGGCAAATTACCGAAAAGTCGGATACGGGACGATGTCCGCGGATACGCGTTGATCCGGTGTGCACGCACACCCGAATTAGCTTCCACGAAATCTCACCCGTCCGTATCGATGACGCGCACGTATCTGTGAAGACCGCACGCGACCAAGTCGTCCCGTTTGGCGGGGCGCACTCAGTTTCGGGGTGAAACAGGGTCTAGTTTTTTCTGTTTTTGGATCGCGGTGTGCGATCACCACAGGACGCGATGCCCCGAACGGTTTATCCGGGCACCGAGAGGGTCATACAGGCTTCGCGTAAAAATTTACGGAATTGAAAACGGGGCAGCGAGGAGCAAGATATGAGTACCTGAACAGGGCTTAGAAAACCCGGAAATTCTCGTGTCCGTGTTGTGTCCGACACGGAATTTGGCAATTAGGGTTTGCGGATTTCCTGGCCGTGGACGGCGGGGACCGGCCGGAGATGCGCCGGCGAGGGCGGGGGACGGTTCACCGAGGGGAGCTGGGGCGGTGGCTGGTGGCGGCGGAGCCGACGGGCGGCGGCCGGAGGCGCTGGCTGCCGCTGCTGCTGCTGGCCTCCGTTGCTGCTGGACGCCGGAGGCGGTGGAGGGAAGAGGAGGAGAGGACGGCGGCTCACGGCGGTGGCGAGGGGCTGGACGGGAGGAGGACGGGCTCAGGCGGGCGGCACGTTGGCTGGGCGAGTGAGTCGGGGGGCGGCCGACGATGGGCTTATATAGAGGAGAGGGGCGTTGGGTCGGCCGGGGATGGCGGAGGCGAGGGCGGGGAAAGCGGAGCGGAGCGGGGACGTGGGGCTGACGCGGGCGGAGCGGGCCGGAGGCGGCGGCTCCGCCGCGAGACGCGGTACGGGGGGGGGGAACGTGGTCAGCGGGTTGCGGGTCGCGGTCTGGCGGGTCTGGCGGATCCGACCCGACCCGCGAGAGGGCTGGGCCGGGCTCGGGCCCAATGGGCCGGGCCGGGCTGCTGGGCTGGAATAAAATATAATAATAAAAAAAAAAAATAATAATAATAATTTAAAAACAGTTAATTAATTATAAAAAATTTGTTTTTAGGCATTTAAAAATAGGTCTGAGGCCCAAAAAAATCCAGAAAAATTACCCTAAGTCCAGTTTTCTATTTTACACCCAAAAATATTATTTTCATGATATTTTAATATTATTTATTAACAATTAAAAAATCATTTAATAATTAAGAACCTTGATTTTTATTTCAGAAAATTCCCAAAAAATTCCAGAAAATTAGGAAAATCCAAGATTTAATAATTTGAAATTCTGGGGGTTTACAACCTACCCAACTTACAAAAATTTCGTCCTCAAAATCTAAGAATAACAATGGCACGAAAGGAAAGGCCGAGAAATAAAATATACCTCAGGGTTCAAAAAGATAGGGGTATCGCTCTCTAATCTCGTCTTCTCGCTCCCAGGTGGATTCGCCGGGAGAATAGTGCTTCCAAGCTACGCGAACCAGGGAAATGACCTGGTTCCGTAGAACTTTCTCCGATCGATCCAGTATCTCTACGGGTTGCTCTTGGTAAGTCAGACTTGGGCCTACTTCGAGCTCTGAGTGATCCAAAATGTGGCTGGGGTCTGACACGTACTTTCTCAGCTGCGACACGTGGAAGACGTTATGGACTCCATCCAGAGAGGGTGGCAATGCCAGTCGGTATGCCACTTCTCCGATTTTCTCCTGAATGCCAAAAGGTCCAATAAATCTTGGGCTGAGTTTTCCACTCCTTCCGAACCTAATGGTGCCACGTGTCGGGGAAATCTTCAAGAATACCAGTTCTCCAACCTTTAACAAAGTCATAATCAAGTCTTAGTTCCATAATCAAAATATTTAAATTGAATTGAATTTTATAAATTTAATTATCTCAAATTCCAAGGGCCTTCGGTGGCTATTTGCCCAATGTCGTTGCCTGTCTTGAGCCACTCGAAGTCTGTCCCTTATTTGCTTTACCTTCTCAGTTGAATCGATCACCATCTCTGGTCCCAGCAGGGCTCTTTCTCCAACGTCGTCCCATGATAGCGGGGTACGACATCTTCGTCCATACAGAGCTTCAAATGGAGTCATCTCAATACTTGCTTGGTAACTGTTATTATAAGAGAACTCCACCAGATGTAGATAGTCTTCCCAGGATCCTCCAAAATCCAGAACACATGTACGGAGCATATCTTCAAGTGTCTGGATTGTACGTTCCGATTGTCCGTCGGTTTGGGGATGATAAGCTGTGCTGAATTTGAGTTGAGTCCCCAAGCTGGCTTGTAAGCTCTTCCAGAAGTGAGAGGTGAATCTTGAATCTCGGTCGGAGACAATACTTACTGGAACTCCATGCAGCCTAACAATATGTCTGATATATAAATCTGCCAACTTCTCTGTAGATAGCCCTACTTTGAAGGGTAGAAAATGTGCAGACTTGGTCAGTCTATCTACTATCACCCAAATTGTATCCTTTCCACTAGGTGTCCTTGGAAGTCCGGAAACAAAATCCATTGTAATATGTTCCCACTTCCACTCTGGAATGGGTAGTGGTTGAAGCAATCCTCCAGGTCTTTGTCTTTCTGCCTTGACTTGCTGGCACACTAAACAACGAGATACGAACCTAGCTACTTCTCTTTTCATGCCATGCCACCAAACATGCATCCTCAGGTCCTTGTACATCTTGTTGGCTCCTGGATGTATAGAGTATTGCGATCTGTGCGCCTCTTGCATAATTTCTTCTCTTATGTCTCCTTGAGGTACGCATAATCTATCGCCATGCTTCAGTGATCCATCTTCATGAATTCTGAAATCTTCCACTAATCCAGCTTGCACTTGACCTCGAAGGCTTCGCAGGCCTTCGTCTTGAAACTGAATCTCCTTGATCTTGTCTATTAAAGTAGACTGAATCTGCAAGTTTATCATTTGGCCTTCTTTTCCTGGGATGATTACTTCAATACCTAAACTTTCCAAGTCCTCTAGCAGGTGTCTGTCCATAGTCAAGTACATCGCCATAGGATATCTGCTTAGAGCATCAGCAACTACATTGGCCTTCCCAGGATGATATTGAAGGATGATATCAAAGTCTTTCATTAGTTCCAGCCACCTTCTTTGCCTCATGTTCAGCTCTTTCTGAGTGAAGATATATTTTAAACTTTTATGGTCTGTAAATATTTCTACCTTTTCTCCATAAAGATAATGCTTCCATAGCTTAAGAGCAAAAATGACAGCTGCCAATTCTAAATTATGAGTTGGATAGTTCTTTTCATGAGGTCGAAGCTGTCTAGAGGCATATGCTATTACTTTCTTGTTCTGCTCCAAAACACAACCTAGACCTTTTCCAGAAGCATCACTATAAATAGCGAAACCTCCGGTTCCAGAAGGTAAGGTCAGAATAGGGGCAGTAGTCAGCCTTTTCTTCAATTCCTCAAAAGCATGCTGACATTCATCAGTCCAGGTGAACTCTTCATCCTTCCTTGTTAATTTTGTCATGGGTTCAGCAATTCTTGCAAAGTCCTTCACAAACTTTCGATAGTAGCCAGCTAGTCCCAGGAAGCTTCTAATCTCTGCTACAGAGTCTGGAGGGGGCCAGGATTCTACTGCCGCTATCTTCTTAGGATCTACTGCTATTCCATCTCCAGTCACAACATGTCTCAAGAATTCTACTTTGTCTAGGAAAAAAGCACATTTAGATAATTTTCCATAAAGTTTTTCCTTCCTCAAAGTCTCCAATGCTAACCTCAAATGTTCTTCATGTTCTTCGGGGGTCTTGGAGTAGATCAAAATATCATCAATAAAGACCACTACAAATTTGTCTAGATATTACTGAAATACTTTGTTCATCAAGTTCATAAAAACAGCCGGTGCATTCGTCAACCCGAACGGCATTACTAAAAATTCGTAGTGTCCGTTCCGGGTATTGAAAGCAGTTTTAGGGATGTCTTCCTTTCTCACCCTTACTTGGTGGTAACCAGACCTCAAATCAATCTTTGAAAATACCCGAGCTCCACTCAACTGATCAAATAAGTCATCTATCCTGGGCAGGGGATACTTATTCTTAATTGTTAAGGCATTTAATGCCCTATAGTCAATACACATTCGGGATGTTCCGTCCTTCTTGGGCACAAATAATACTGGAGCTCCCCAGGGTGAGACACTAGACCTAATGAAGTATTTGTCTTTTAGTTCTTTGATTTGCTCATTTAGTTCTATTATCTCCTTCTTGTTGATTCTGTAGGGATTTTGAGATACTGGTGCTGCTCCTGGCACTAAGTCAATAGAGAATTCAACTTCTCGGTCTGGGGGTAAGCCTGGGAGATCCTCAGGGAAGACATCAAGGTATTCAGAGATGATAGGTAGTGGCACTTCTTCTGTTACTAGGGCTCCACAAATTTTGTTATTACCCATTTCTCTAGAACCTCTAGCAAATTCAAATTCTGGCTTATCAGGGGGCCTGAAGATTACACTACCTCTGTGGCAGTCTATAGTGGCATGATGTTGACTTAACCAATCCATACCCAGTATAATATCAAAACTGGGAACTGGCATTACAAGTAGCCTAGCATACAGTTCTCTTCCACACAATGTAATAGGACAATTATTACAGGCATCACTAACCGGGATGATTCCTCCATCGGTAATGATCTTATAACAATTCCTAAGGGATTTAGTGATTAAACTATGCTTCATAAAGAAATCTACTGACATGAATGAATATGAAACTCCAGAGTCAAATAAAGTAATAGCTGGTATTGAATTTATAAGCACAGAACCTGTAATCACGTCTGCTGTGGCTTCAGCTTCTTCCAGAGTCATTGCATAAGCACGGCCTTGCTGCGGTGCACCCCTCTGTTGCTGCTGTTGGTGCTGAGCAAAGCATTGTTGTTGTGTTGGAAGCGGGGGTCCCCTCTGTTGTGCTGCTGGGGCCCTGGCCTGGACTGGAGACTTTGGTGCAGCGGTGCGTCCTTGAGCAGCAGGACAGTCCCTCATTTGATGCGCTGCTGAGCCGCAGTAGAGGCAGGCACGTAGCCTCTTCCTGCAGACTTGCCAAGTATGACCAGGTTTTTGGCAAAAGTTACAAGTAGCAGTTTTTTGGTTCTGTCCTTGAGCCTGGTGTTGGGGTGCTGGAGCTCGAGGGAGAGGACGCTGAGTTTGCTGCGGGGCCCTCTGCTGTTGTTGTTGTTGTTGTTGAAAAGGGCTTTTGTTGGGTCCCGTATTTTCGGTATCTCTCTCTCGTTTCAGTTTATGCCCCATATCTCTCTCAACGCCTTGTGCCACGCTCAGGATTTCTTCATAGGTGCGAGCTCGGCTGGTGGTGACAACAAGGCGAATATCCGGAGATAGCCCCTTCTTGAATCTACGGGCTCTGTCCTCCGGGGTACGAACCATGTACTTCGCAAAGTGGCTTAACCTGCTAAATTCAGCAGTATACTCATCAACAGACAGGTTACCTTGTTCCAGTCTCTCGAATTGGCTTTCGAGAGCTTCCCGAGCCACTTCGGGGTAGGATTTCTCCTTGAATAGCCTCTTGAAGTCCTCCCAGGTGAGGTCAGGAGCAGATAGTTGGGGTTCATCTCTGAACCAGGTTCGAGCAATGTCGAACAGTTGCAGGCTTGCGGACTCCACTTTGAGATCATCAGGAACCCGAGCAGTCTTCAGGAGTCTCTCGACATTCTCTATCCATTCATCGGCATAGAGAATGCCCTCAGATCCGTAGAATTCCAGGGGTCTAAGATTCTTGAAGTCTTTGGCACTCCCTGGCCTCTTGAGTGACGACTCCTGGGACTTAAGAGCTTCTAAGAGGCTGATCCGCAGAAGTGCAGTCTGTTCTTTCTGGGATTCCACCAATCCTTGGAACACTCCAAGTAGCTGTGCCCCATCTAGAGTAACTATCGAAACAGATGGAGGCGGTGGGAGTGCAAGAGTCTCGGGCACATTCTGCTCAGCTGGTTCTGATGTACCTCCTACTGTGTTCCTTGTCTGGACCATTCTGAAAGATTAAGGGATAGGAAGATCAGAATAGATTACTTGGAAATCAAAGGCGATAGGAAAATTGAGCAGAAATGATATCAAGAATTGAAATAAGGACCCTATACTGTGAATGAGCTTTTCCTAGAATCCTCAATCTTATTCCATACCCTGTCCTAGGATATTACCCTATTTAAGGATAGGACCTGCATGGGCCACCATAAAATCGTGTCACGACCCCCACCCGAAAATTCGGGCATGAGTGCGTGGGTACGTCCAGCCTACGCCGCAGAGTCGGCGGTAGTACGCTGTCTAGGTCAATTCCAGATTTACTAAACTAGCTCATTCACAATTTAACATAGGCAAGATAATAATGAGAACAGAAACTTAAGATTGCAACTGAAATAAATACGACAACAGATTCAAATATTTTAGTACAGAAATTTAAAATGAAATCGGGGACAAACCCGATTAAATAAGATAAGAAATAGAAATAAAAGGTAGCTACTGCTAGCTACTCAGCAGCAGGGGTTTCCTGGGTGGGATCTGGCTCCTCATAAGTATCATCTGTACCCTCATAGGGACCATAATAAGTAGGGGCAAGGTCCTCATCATCGCCTAAATCAACAGATCCAGTCAGGAAAGGAGCAAAGTACACAGTGCACAACAAGGTTAAACTAAATATTTATGACAATTAAATATTGAATATCATGTTAAGAAACTACATAACAGAACATCATTATCTCAGAGTTAAAGCTGTAAACAGGAATATGAGAAAGCAGAAATAAATGAAACAGGAAATGAAACTACAACAGTCAGCAAGATATATAACATGACCAGAAACTATCTGTGTGAACCTGTGTTTGTTTTAGAATACATAGTTGGCATGCAGGGGTTTATAAGGCTAATCTGGCCGTCATAAACGGCTATTAAATAGGGAAAATCGAGATCCGGCTGAGGTACAGTCGCGTACCAACAGCTATTAAACATGACAAGGGGAAGGGTAAACTACATGCCTTCTAGTATTCTCCCACCCGACATGAAAAACAAGACAGGAACTTCAATATTCAAGACATGAAAATCCAGCATTTCTAACACTAGGTGTAATCATCAAGGGTACTAGTAAAGCAGGGAATTAATTATCACAATATAAAGATTTAACTTGAAGTGCAGGTACTTGCCTGTTGTTTGGATCTGATTAATTTAGTTCTTGGGGAAAATTTCCTGAGATGAGTCCAAAAGCTGAAATAGACATTATCATCATGCTCAGAAGATGTCAAATAGCTAGAAATGCCTGTCCTTGGGTCTAATTTGGAGACAAGGGCAAAAACGGCAGTTTCGGGTCAAAACAGGGTCCGCCGGTGGGCCCGCTTTGCACCAAAAAACGTGTCCGGGTCAAAAGTCTCCAAATTCACCAAACTTAGTATTAACAGGTCAGGAACACTGATATGAACCCAACGAAACTTCCAGATTTGGATTCCGATGAGCCGAACACAAAATCGCCCGTCGAGCGGGACCTGTGGGGCCCACGACACGCGATTTCGTCAACGTTCTCAGAATCGAACCAAACTTGACCCACAGGACCAGCGTATCGCTACGAGTCCGATGGCACAAGTTTCGTCTCGATCTGACGAGTGTACAAGAAGTTAGGGCGAATTACCGAAAAGTCAGATACGGGGCGATGTCCGCGGATACGCGTTGATTCCGGTGTGCACGCACACCCGAATCAGCTTCCACAAAATCTCACCCGTCCGTATCGACGACGCGCACGTATCTATGAAGACCGCACGCGACCAAGTCGTCCCGTTTGGCGGGGCTCACTCAGTTCCGGGGTGAAACAGGGTCTGGTTTTTCCTGTTTTTGGATCGCGGTGTGCGATCACCACAGGACGCGATGCCCCGAACGGTTTGTCCGGACATCGAGAGGGTCATACAGGCTTCACGTAGAAATTTACGGAATTGAAAATGGGGCAGCGAGGAGCAAGATATGAGTACCTGAACAGGGCTTAGAAAACCCGGAAATTCTCGTGTCCGTGTCGTGTCCGACACGGAATTTGGGAATTAGGGTTTGCGGATTTCCTGGCCGTGGACGGCGGGGACCGACCGGAGATGCGCCGGCGAGGGCGGGGGACGGTTCGCCGAGGGGAGCTGGGGCGATGGCTGGTGGCGGCAGAGCCGACGTGCGGCGGCCGGAGGCGCTGGTTGCCGCTGCTGCTGCTGGCCTCCGTTGCTGCTGGACGCCGGAGGCGGTGGAGGAAAGAGGAGGAGAGGGCGGCGGCTCACGGCGGTGGCGAGGGGCTGGATGGGAGGAGGACGGGCTCAGGCGGGCGGCACGTTGGCTGGGCGAGTGAGTCGGGGGGCGGCCGGCGATGGGCTTATATAGAGGAGAGGGGCGTTGGGTCGGCCGGGGATGGAGAAGGCGAGGGCGGGGAAAGCGGAGTGGAGCGGGGACGTGGGGCTGACGCGGGCGGAGCGCGCCGGAGGCGACGGCTCCGCCGCGAGACGCGGTACGGGGGGGGGGGGAACGTGGTCAGCGGGTTGCGGGTCGCGGTCGGGCGGGTCTGGCGGATCCGACCTGACCCGCGAGAGGGCTGGGCCTAGCTCGGGCCCAATGGGCCGGGCTGCTGGGCTGGAATAAAATATAATAATAAGAATAAAAATAATAATAATAATAATAATAATTTAAAAATAGTTAATTAATTATAAAAAAATTATTTTTAGGCATTTAAAAATAGGTCTGAGGTCCAGAAAAATCCAAAAAAATTACCCTAAGTCCAGTTTTCCATTTTACACCCAAAAATGTTATTTTCATGATATTTACTATTATTTATTAACAATTAAAAAATCATTTAATAATTAAGAACCTTGATTTTTATTTCAGAAAATTCCCAGAAAATTCCAAAAAATTAGGAAAATCCAAGATTTAATAATTTGAAAATTTTGGGGGTTTACAGCTGCTGGTCTCGAGGGCGGCGGAGGCTCAGGTTGATGGTGCTGGTCGGCTAGGGCTCCGGTGAGGTCGGCCAAGGAACTACGGGGTTCGTCGGTAGGAGGTGGATCTGGAGGAGGAAGGCGGTTGAGCTGGGTGGCCGGGGTTCAGGTCGAGCGGCTGCGGGTCGGGGAGAGGGCGAAGGAGACAGTGGCTAGGGGTTTAGGGTTCAGGCGACTGCGGGTCGTCGGAAGGAGGTGGATCTGTAGGAGGAAGGCGGAGAGGGGAGATCGAAGCGGGGGCGCTGTGGGTTCTGGGCGGAGGAGAGAGGCGGCTACGGGGCTGGAGGGTGATGGTGGTGGTGCTGGGCTGGGGGTTCGACGGTGGAGGGGTTAGGGTTCCGGCGTCGAGGCGGGGAAGGAAGAGCGGATTTATAGCCGCCGGAACAGTATTTCGATTAGGTTTAGGTTTAGGGTTACGATCGGGTAAACTGGTCCGGGTCGGGTCAGCGGGTGGCGGGTTAGACCCGGATCCATTAAAGCTTAGGTGCGGGTTCGGGTATTCGGGTTTCGGGTCGGGTTTAGATCCGACCCGACCCGCTAGGGTTGGGTTCGGTTCAGTTGAACCGGGTCTGGGTTGGTTTGGTTCACTTGAACCGGGTTTAATCCTAGGGTTTAATTTAGTTTATTACAACTTAGTTTTTAGGGCTTTAAAAATATTTTTGGGGTCCAATAAATTCCCAAAAAATTACCCTATGTCTAATTTTTTATTTTACACCAGAAAATATTATTTTTATAATATTTTAATATTATTTAGTATTATTTAAAAATTATTTAATTATAAAATACCTTAGTTTTAATTACAAAAAAATCCTAAAAAATCCAGAAAATTATGAAAAATCTATTTTAAAAATTCCTGAAAAATTAGGAGGTTTATACCTAAAGCGTCACAATAAATCTTAAAATTATCGAGCCCATCTGGAAGAGTAAGAATCGGTGCTGAGATGAGTCATTGCTTTAATTCTAAAAATGAAGCTTTACAGTCGTCCGACCACGCGAACGTTATTCCTTTCCGAGTGAGATGAGTCAGAGGCGAAGTGATCCTAGAAAAATCTTTTATGAATCTTCTGTTGTAGCCCATAGACCAAGGAAGCTCTGAATGTCGCTGGCCGACTCAGGACTATTCCACTCCATGATGGCTTCAATTTTTTGGGTAGACTGAGATGCCCTCCGCAGAAATGGTGCGCCCGAGAAAAAATATGGTGTCCAACCAGAATTTGTACTTACTCAGCTTCGCGAACAACTTATTGTCTAGAAGAGTTTGAAGCACTATCAGCAGGTATCCTGCATATTCCTTCTCATTCTTCGAGTAAACTAAGATATCGTCTATGAATACCACCACAAAATTATCAAAGAATGGTCAGAACACATGGTTCATCAAATTCATGAATGCATCAGGAGCATTCATTAGTCCGAACGACATGACAGAGAACTCATGGTGGCCATAGCGGGTATAAAATGCTAACTTCGGCGTGTCCTCTGGCTTGATCTTTAATTGGTGGTAGCCAGATCAAAGGTCTATCTTCGAAAACACTGACGCCCCTTGCAGTTGATTAAAGAGGTCGTCTATCCTGGGCAGGGGATACTTGTTATGGATAGTGACCTTATTTAGCTTCCGATAGTTTATGCACAGCCGTAAGGTCCCATATTTTATAAACACCCATATTTTTAGAATTTAATTTTAGAATTTTAATTTTGAATTTTAGAATTTTGGATATTTTTCTGTAATTTTTAATTAATTATAATAAATGTTCTTCATAAATTTATATTTTTGTGTATTAATTTAATTATTAAAATATTACAAAAATTATATTTTTGGGTGTATAATTAATAATAGAGTATTGTGTAATTTTGTATGGAATTTATTGGGCTCTAAAACTATTTTTAAATAGCTAAATGCATTATTTTTAAATAAACCAACCTAAACCAATCCGAACCAAACCAAACTGAACCAAACCGAACTAGACCAAACTAACCTAGACCAAACGGATCTGGATCCTACCCGAACCCACAACCCGCGACCCGATCCGGCCGATAAACTCTTAAACCTTCAGAAACTGAACCCGACCGTTCCCTTCCGCTCCCCTGAAACCGCCGACCCTCCCCCTTTCACCTCCCTGTAACCGCCCACTCTGACCCCTATATAAAAATTCAGACCCACCCCCTCATCCACCATCAAACCCTCTTCCATTTCCGACAAGCCACCACCGACGACGACGCCGGACCGCCGCCACCACCGCCGCGAAGTAGCCACCGCACAGTCGCCTGAATTCGAGCAACAAGGTACCCTTCTTCCCACTCTCGTATCTCTTTGCACAGTTATAAAAATATCGATCTGTCGAATCATATGCAAAAATTACATGACCCTCTTGAATCCTGTATAATTAGTTCGGGGTATCGTGTCCTGGGTCGGTCATAAATTACGACACAAAACAGGAAAAATGACTTAATTTATAGTTCAGAAACTGTCCCAAACACCCATGTTCATGGCCATTTTTCTTTCAACCTAGTTAATATTTTTAAATTCCACTTAAACAGTAATTTAAACAACATAACCGAGATTTAATTTCTTTAGATAGTTTATTTTAATTTATTGTATGATGTGTTTTATTCGTAGTTGAAGTTGACCAAAAACTTAGTTTTCTAAATCCAAAAATTTTTGAAACAGAGTGCGTCCCACTAAACGAGGCAAATTTGTCGTATGTAAATTATATTGAAAGGCGCGTATCGTTAACACAGAGGTGTGAAATTTTACGAAAGTTGATTTGGATGTACGTACACACCGGAATCAATGTGTATCCATCAAAAAGTCTCGTATCGGCCTATTTTGACACTCATCATAATTTTGTGTGTACTTGTCATTTTATAACAAAACTTACGCCATCGGATTCGTAGCGTTACGCTGGTTCTGTGACCCAAGTTTGGTTCGATTCTTAGAACGTTGACGAAACCCTATTTTCGTGGGTCCTACGGCTCCACTTGGCGAACGATTTTGTGAATGGCTCATCGGAATCCAGTTTTGGATATTTTGTTGGGTTCATATTATTATTTTAGACTCGTAGACACTAAGTTTGATGAATTTGGAGAATTTTATCTCTGACATATTTTTCGGTGCGAAGTGGGCCACATGTGGACCCCTCTTTGACCAGAAATTGTTAATTCTGCCCCTGTATCCAAATGAGACTTATGGGTAGTCAATCCTAGATATTTTAAATATCCTGAGAGTAATGGTAATATTTATTTCAGCATCCGGAGGCATACCTGGAGATTCCACTGATATCGGAGAAACTGTCGGAGTTCAGAACCCAGGCAAGTGTACATTGCCAACTTGTAGAAGATTATGTGGTATTATTTGCTTATATTCTTTCCATATACTTTTGTATTGTATATATTCAATCTAGGACCATGAGATGTTGCTTCGCGTCCGAACAAGATTCGGGTGTCGACGTCGTACGCGGAGTCATATAATGTCACTTAGAGAGTTGATACCATGATCCTATATATATTTACGTGCTTTCTTTATCAAGTACGTTATCCCTTAGGACACTTGACACTATTCATGAGACAGAATCTTTTTTGAGTTATTCATGGTAATTCTATATAATCTTACAAGATTCGTGACATAAGACTTGCATACATAGATATTATTATGACTCGCTGTATTAGCTAGAGGTCATGATCTTGCGTGTTATAGACATGAGACGTGAGGTTACATTGGGTGGGGAGAGACACACAGGCTACAGTCTGATTATATATATATATATATATATATATATATATATATATATATATATATATATATATATATATATATATATATATCATGTTACTGGAGAGTGCCTTAGTCGCTATACCAGAGCTTTGGCACATGTATTTGGCCCTTCGAGATATTACTGCTACCGGCTCCCCTACACAGAGCTTGTAGTGGTTTCAGCCTAAGTACTAGTTATGCTCTCATTTGTATTTCACATAGCTGGTTACATAGCTTGCCCTGAGGATCTATTTTTATATACTGTATTTTATTTGTATTTAGTTATTCTTGTACCTTGCTATGTCTCCTGATGACCTGGATCCGGATTATGTCCCCAGGTACAGTAGAGGAGGAATACCCCAAGGTTTACGGGATAAGAGCTGACGCTGGAGCAGTACTGACAACAGAGGACGAGGTTGTGCTAGAGAATTTCTCCTGAGTATTCTGTTATATACTCAGTTATTTTTGCTTTCAGTTATTTTATATCTTGACTCTTGGATTTATGTATTAACTTATTTTATCGTGTTGTTCCCTGATACACTATTTATTTAGATTTGTTGATAGACTATATTTTTTTTATCTATTATCTTGATTAGTCTATCATATTTAGTTATGCGTCTTTCTGTGGATGATATTAGAATTAGACTGTGATATATATCTTAGACCATTGTATTTATTTTACAGCTTAAGTACACGCTAACGAGTCCATTAAATAAGGTTTGCCCATTGGAGTTGTGCTGCTGGCCATTGCCACGTGGCTAGTCCCTCAGTATTTTGGGACTGGGCCGTGACATGGTTTTATGGTGGCCCATACAGGTCTACGGCTATATTACTTCAGTTTCAACTAAGGAATCGAGCAAGCTTGCGATTAGGATAAATTATAGGATCTTATCCACATATTGACACGTTCTTTACCTCTATATCGGATTCAAATTAATTTTTTGAGTTGCATCCTGCCTTGATTCCTCTGTGCGCCTCTTATAGTTTACTTTGGATGCAGAGTAATAGATCTATAAGCCAACGATCAGACTCCCGCAGGTACACCACAAGGTACTGTGGTCACCTACGACGATGGAGTGACGCCATTAAGTGGAGATCCCTCCACTCAATAAAGCAATCAAACAGATCAACAAGCCTCGAGGTTCCGGCGAGACGACATTCCACCACCCCGTAGTTTACTCCATCAATGCCCATTTTTGCACCAGGACAGCCTACGGACGAACAACAGATATTCCAAATATTCTACGTAATGATGCAAGCCCAACAACAGGTTCATCAAGAGGCCCAACAATGCCGGACGAAGAAGTTCTTTGACAGACTTATCTTTGAGCTACATAGATTAATCGGCTCCGTTGCAACTACTTATACGAACGTCCATGCTGCAGTCCAATGCATGGAACGTGTCATCAGGAGAGAGTCCAGCCAGAAGCGGCCGCTTGCACTAGCACCAGACCGAGCGCAGCAGGGAGGAGCTGCAAAACGACCCCAGATAAAGCCACCACAGAGAGCAGTATAAAGATCCCTAGCCCTTCCTACTTGTCACTACTGTGGCAAGGTAGGACATATTGAGAGGGAGTATAGACTCAAATTGGGATTATGTTTAGCTTGCGGATCCAGCCAGCATACAGTAAAGGATTACCCTGAGCGTCGAAAAGGAACATCAATAGTAAACCGACAAGCTTTACCTACACTGGGAGGACATCAACCGAGGCCACCCTTGGCACCACAGGCAGCACTATTCCAGCAGGCCCAGCAACAACAGAGGGCACTATCACAGGGACGTGGACAGGCTTTTGCAATGACAGTGGCAGAGGCACAGACTCAAGTAGTAGAGAATATGAGTAAGATTTAGTTATATTCCTAGTGATACTTTAGCCTGTGCCTGTTAGGTCCATTCCCTAGCCTATACCTAGTATTATGATTAGTATGACCTTGTTAGTCTAGATTAGTAAGATGTCAGTGCTACCCAAGTTTTCATTTCTTCCCTACGTGTTGATATATTCTTATAGTTTTTATTTCTTCTGCGTGAACAATACCCTAACCCTTTCACCCGATTTCTCTTTGTTCATGGTTCCTTATCCCTTCTGTCGTGCTTCAACAAACATGTCTTGCAACGATATCATCTCTTCTGGAGCAAACCTTTTTCTTGACCGGTTACGTTTCATTTTCTAAATTGCGAGGACGCAATTCTTTTAAGGTGGATTGATTGTAAACACCCAGAGTTTTAGAATTTAATTTAGAATTTTTATTATGAATTTTTAAAATTTAGAGATTTTTCTGTAATTTTAAATTAATTATAATAAATGTTCTTCATGAATTTATATTTTTGTGTATTAAATTAATTATTAAAATATTGTAAAAATTATATTTTTGGGTGTATAATTAATAATAGAGTATTGTGTAAATTTTTCTGTAATTTATTGGGCTCTAAAACTATTTTTAAATAGCTAAATGCATTATTTTTAAATAAACCAACCTAAATCAAACCAAACTGAACCAAACCAAACTAGACTAAACCAACCTAGACTAAACGAATCTGGATCCTACCTGAACCCACAACCCAAGACCCGACCCGACCTATAACCCTTAAACCTTTAGAAACTGAACCCGACCGTTCCCTTCCGCTACCCTGAAACCGCCGACCCTCCCCCTTTCACCTCCTTGTAACCGCCCACTCCGACCCCTATATAAATATCCAGACCCACCCCTTCATCCACCATCAAACCATCTTCTATTCCTGATAATCCACCATCGACGACGACGCCGGACCACTGCGCACCACCGCCGCGAAGTAGCCACCACACAGTCGCCTGAATTAGAGCAGCAAAGTACCCTTCTTCCCACTCTCGTATCTCTGTGCACAGTTATCCAAATGTCGATCTATCAAATCCTATGAGAAGACCACATGACCCTCTCGAACCATATATAATTAGTTTGGGGTATCGTGTCCTGTGTCGGTCGCAAATCGTGACACAAAACAGAAAAAATGACTTAATTTATAGTTCAAAAAATAGTCCCAAACACCCATGTTCATGGCCATTTTTCTTCCAACAGAGTTAATATTTTTTAATTCCACTTAAACATTAATTTAAACAACATAACCGAGATTTAATTCCTTTAAATAGTTTATTTTAATTTACTGTATGCTATATTTTATTCGTGGTTGAAGTTGACCAAAAACTTGGTTTTCTAAACCCAAATTTTTTTGAAACGGGGTGCGTCCCACTAAATGAGGTGACTTCGTCGTGTGTAAATTGTATCAAAAAGCGCATATTGTCAACATGGACATGTGAGATTTTACGAAAGTTGATTTGGATGTGCATGCACACCGGAATCAACGTGTATCCGTCGAAAAGCCCTGTATCGATCTGTTCTGACACTCGTCATAATTTTGCGTGTGCTTGTCATTTCGTAATAAAACTTATGCCATTGGATTCATAGCGTTACGCTGGTCCTGTGATCCAAGTTTGGTTCAATTTTGAGAACGTTGACAAAACTCCATTTTCGTGGACCCTATGGCTCCACTTGACGGGCGATTTTGTGATCGGCTCATCGGAATCTAGTTTTGGATATTTTGTTGGGTTTGTTTCATCGTTTTGGACTCGTAAACACTAAGTTTGACAAATTTGAAAACCTGTCTCTGACACATTTTTTTGGTGCAAAGTGGGCCACATGTGGACCCCGCTTTGACTAGAAATAGTCAATTTTGCCCCTCTGTCCAAATTGGACTTATGGGTAGTCAATCATAGCTATTTCAAGTATTCTGAGAGCAATGGTAATATTTTTTCAGCATCCGGAGGCATACTTGGAGATTCCACTGATATCGGAGCAACTATCGGAGTTCAGAACCCAGGCAAGTGTACCTTGCCAACTTGCAGAAGATCCTGTGCTATTATTTGCTTATATTCTTTCCATATACTTTTATATTGTACATGTTCAACCTAGGACCGTGAGATGTTTCTTAGCGTCCGAATAAGATTCGGATGTCGATGCCGTACGCGAAGTCGTGTAATGTCACTTAGAGAGTTGATACCACGATCCTATATATATATATATATATTTACGTGTATGCTTTATCAAATACGTTATCCCTTAGGACACTTAACAATATTCATGAGACATAATCTTTTCTGAGTTATTCATGGTGATTCTGTATAGGCTTACAAGATTCATGACATAAGACTTGCATACATAGATATTATTATGACTTGTTGTATTAGCTAGAGGTCATGATCTTGTGTGTTATGGACATGAGACATGAGGTTACATTAGGTGGGGAGAGACACACAAGCTATTGGCTGATTATATATATATTATGTTATTGAAGAGTTCCTTAGTCTCTGTACCAGAGCTTTGGCACATGTATTTGGCCCTTCAAGATATTACTGCTACCAGCTCCCCGACATAGAGCTTGTAGTGGTTTCTGCCTGAGTACTAGTGATGCTCTAATTTGTATTTTACATAGCTGGTTACATAGCTTGTCCTGAGGATCTATTTTTATATACTGTATTTTATTTGGCTTGAGTTATTCTTGTAACTTGTTATGTCCCCTGAGGACCTGGATCCGGATTATGTCCCGAGGTACAGCAGAGGAGGAATACCCTGAGGTTTACGGGACAGGAGCTGACGTTAGAGCAGTATTGACAACAGAGGACGAGGTTGTACCAGATAATTTCTTATGAGTATTCTGTTACATACTCAGTTATTTCTGCTTCCAGTTATTTCATATCTTGACTCTTGGATTTATGTATTAACTTATTTTATCGGATTGTTCCCTGAGACACTATTTATTTGGATTTGTTGATAGACTATATTTCTCTTTATCTATTATCTTGATTAGTCTATCATATTTAGTTATGCTTCTTTCTGTGGATGAGATTAGAATTAGACTGTGACATATATCTTAGACCATTGTATTTGTTTTACAGCTTAAGTACACTCTAACCGGTCTATTAAATTGGATTTGTCCATTGGAGTTATGCTGCTGGCCATTGCTACGTGGCTAGTCCCTCGATATTTTAGGACTGGGGCGTGACATATTATTTCTTCACAAATAGCACAGCCAAGAAGACACGATCTAACGAATGTACCCATGGTCAAGCAGTTCTTGCAATTGGCACTTTAACTCCTTCAGTTCGGAAGGGGCCATTCGGTATGGAGCCTTAAAAATTGGTAGAATATTTGGGAAGGTATCGATGGTGAACTCAATTTCTTAGTCGGGTGGCATGTCAGATAGTTTGCTCGGAAATACATCAGGTAATTCTGCCACAATGAAAGAAGACTCAACGTTTGCACAATCTCGCTGTGTATCCCGAACAGACGCTAAGTATCGTTCGCATCTAGAGTGTAGCATTCGTCGGGCTGATATCGCAGAAATCATCATGCAGGTCTTCGACGCTTCTGCTGTTAAACCACCCGTGTAGTAGAATTTGGCCTCTCCAGGTAGACGAAAGATGATCCGTTTCTCTGTACATTAGATATTTGTCGAGCAAGCGCCGAGCGAAGCCATCCCCAAGATGATGTCATAATCCCGAAAATCTAGGACTAACACATAAAGCGATAGTTTTCTTCCTCCAATACAGACGTGACCATCCTGACATACTGAATGAACATGTATTTTTGTGCCCGATGGGGTGCTAACACTAAGATCTAGGTATAATGGTGTCATCAATATCTTATTTTTCTAAGACAAAATTTATGGGTATAAAGCTATACGTAGCACTAGAATCAAATAACACGCGAGCAGGTATATTATTGAAAAGCAATATACCTGACACAACGGTGTCCGAAGCGATGGCCTCTTACCGTGTCAAAGTGTACACCCGGCCTTGAGCTTGACTACGCTCTTGCTGCGACGTGACTCGGCTAACTTGATGGGCCAGAGCAGGATTTGTTTGTTGAGTGCGGCAATAAGAGGAGTGCGGACAGTTATATATCATATGGTTTGGATCACCACAAATGAGGCATAACCCGTTCCTTTGACGGCAGTTGTCGGCCGTGTGCCCTAGCTTCTTACAGTAGGAACATGTTTGCCCTAGATTTTCTCTCTACTGATCTCCGTTATTTGGACCCTTTGGAGCGGTGTTTCCTTCCATATTGTTAGGTCGCTTATGATTGGAAGTATGCACAGCGCCGACAGCAACTGAAGGATACTACGGTTCAAGGGAAAGGGGATGATTGAGAACTTGCCGCATCGTCAGATATTGGGGAACGACCACGTACGCATGGATGGCAGGTCGCAGGCCGCCTTCAAAATGTCTTGCACGACTCATCGTATCAGGTACGTAGGAGCTTGCAAATTTGGCAAGATGATTGAATTCAACGGAGTACTGCTTCACTATCATATTTTCCTGTCGGAGCTGCACGAACTCGTTTTCCTTTTGCTGACGAATGGGAGGGGGTATGAACTCCTCTTCAAATGCGCTACGGAAGGTAGCCCACGCGATCTTCTCCTCTTCATCGTCTGTGAAGAGATATCTTTGATGTACGTTCCACCAATCGTACGCATTTAAATGGAGCTTTAATTGGGCATACTCAACTCGCGTCTCCTCAGGTACCTCAAGCAATTTGAAGTGGTCCTCAAGCTCTGCCAGCCAATCTAGAGCCATCCTTAGCCCTCGGAAAGACGTGTTACAAACCTTTTTGAAGTCGACAAAGTCAAAGGTAGTCAAATCCTTCTTCTTTGGAGTTTGAGGCATTTCGACTTCAGGCGTAGGTCGCTCCACCGGTATTGCTGCTATCATTACAGAATGGTTGGAGGCTAAGGTCTGAACGATCTACTGCAGGGCATCCACCTACTTCTGTTAGACAGTAAATCGGGCTTCAAGATTGGTTTCAAACTTGTTTTGACGGTCTTCCTTCCCGTTTTTGGCTGGCTTATAGCGAGTCTCATCCCTCGGTTGACTTGATTCAAGCATCTGCATCATTCGCTCAATCGGGTCGACAGGGGTCATAGCTCGCTGGCCTCCGAAACTTTTCGAGGTGCCGGAACTACTTTCCTGGGCTTGTACCTCTCCTTGTACTAGCGCTGATGCTTGCACTTGAGTCATTACTTCAAAGAAAGTAACTTACATCAGGCTCATAATCTTGAGTCATTTCGAGGTGCCTGAACTACTTTCCTGGGCTTGTACCTCTCCTTGTACTAGTGCTGATACTTATTGACTCACTGTATGGAACATAACTTATTTTGGCCAAACGAGTTTAGGAGTTCACATAGGAAATAAATCGTTAAAGGAACTTTTCTGACACAAGGTTCAAGGAACTTAAAGTTGTGCTCTAATACCAATATGTCATGTCCCAATTCCATGGAATCTATAGTCGTCCCCCGGACGTGATGCCGTGAGTGCATAGGTTGCACAACGCACAAGGCGAAGGTATTTTATATAACGAGCACATATTCAGAGTACGTAGATAATTGAACATAATATTGATTTTTATTGATAATGAACTACTTTTACAAACTCTTGAACAAGTCAGATGGTTGCCGCACGGGCTTAAAAAGTAGACACAAAATGAGATAGTTGTCTAGTACATTACATCATTTTACTATAACTTCAAAAGCTATAGACACCTTCGGGCGAAGCTATCGTCTTTCCACGGAGCTGCATAAGGTATGTGCATGAGCTCCTGAAACTTTAAAACGTTATTTCGAGGGCACGATCAGGGTATGCCGGTAGGTGGACTGGATAGCTCCTTGCAATATCTCCTTGGCGCGGAGAACAGGTTGCAACGAGGGTCGGTACATCGAAATACACTGGTAAAGGTGAGCTAACCCAACTATACCAATTAATATGTTGTTTATGTGAAGCATGCAAGTTATTATGTGGTTTTTCAAGTTACAAGCAAGCAATGGATATAAAAATTATTAAAATAAATATGCCTACACAACACTTACCGTGACCTTCCCTCACACGAAGATATATTTAGCTTGCACAGTTTAAATATACGAGGATATCACTGGCATAATGCCATAATGGACGAGTTATAGTCTTGGGCGAGAATAGTGTGCAACGCTAGGAACTCAAGGCATCGCATGTCATCCCGCCCGCTCGAGAGACTAACATAATGTTCTATCCGGATCGGATCAGTGCTAGTGCCCCAGCGACCGTCCGCAGAAACTAAGACCATGTGCATAAGTTGTCCGTAACCAAGCAAAGTCTACTAAGTTATCAATCGAGGCTATTTAAGGCAACACAAGCATGAGACAAGTAACATGGCATGATCTGTTTTGCATAGTCTCCATGCTCAGTTTATTTCATAGCAAGATGTGTTTTATACATAGCACAATAATAGAAGAAGTATATTTTCTAACTAGAATTAAAACATGATTAAAGAACATTCCATGTGAACTAGTATTCAACAAGGTAACCATTCATAAGTTGATTGACAAGCATCAAGTAATTCAAGTCTATTCCATTTTATCTTGACATCTTTTAGTTATTATGGTATCGTTTGATCGGAACAATCAATAAGGCAAGATTTTATATGTGAAGACTTGGAAGAAGGATCAACTAATCAAATTATAGCCACTCACAAGTTGGTGGGGAGAGGAAGGAAGGAGGTGCTTCAAGACTCCGCTCACACGACGTCTACTGCACGATTACCTGCATTGCCACAAAAAGATTATCAATACCTCTTCTCCTCTTTATAAGATCGAAACGAAAATGTATTTCAACGAACGAAAGCAATAAAATCTATCAAAACCGTTCAAGAAAATACAAATCCGAAAACCAACTCAAAAACATGAAAGCAACAAGGCGACAACGAAAACTAGGCAAGAAAACTTGCAACGGAGAGGTCCCTCTTGACTCTGCCGCTAAGTCCGTCCTTGGGGCACGGTCCACTGAATATGGGAATCGATTTCGAAGAAGCCAATCCATAACGAGGAAAAGATCTTGATTCAATCTATCCTGATCGAACGATACCGAAAGTATTGCTTAGTCGCGCTCCCCGAAAAGAGGAAATGGGGCATCACATCCAAACCAACTAATAGGAAGTTTCATCCGCAAAATTTAGTAATAGAACCTACCACTATGAAATAATGAAGAAAAATTTTCCCTCATCTCAGACTCAAGCTCCTACATCAACTCTTCGACCGAATGATTTCTCTAAAGCACGCGCACGAGAGGAACCGAACGACTTATAAGCAGCTTCTACTTTAGATCCAAGATCCGTACAGGGTGTTCAATATACGTCAAGTCTGTCTTCAAGTCCAGTTGATCAAGATCTACCACATAACTCGAGTCATATACGTACTTCCTAAGCTGTGAAACGTAAAAGATATATTGCACTTCAGATAATGACGGTAGCGGCTGATATGCGACTAGGGCAACTCGCTTAAGTATTTTGAACGGGACAACGAATCTTAGGCTTAGCTTCCCTTTTGCTCCAAATCTGGTAACTCCTCGCATGGACGAGACTTTGAGAAATACATGATGGCATTCCCAAACTTGATTCCGTTCGAATTGGTTCAATTTCTCTTGCATAGCAGAAATCTAAAATTCATCATTAAAAGCTTCTTCTATATTTTTAGGTTCTAGTTATGAAATGAATGCTACACTAGCAGCTATATCTCTAGTAGAAGAGCGAGTACTTATACCTTTCGTTAAATCACCTATTACAAGATTTTCTGGATGATAAACCATGAATCTCACCTTCTTTGGTAGACTTTTCAGGTAGCTGGTACTGGGTGCAGTTTCTGCTGGTGCTTTGCTAATGCTTATTTCTTTATCATCACTGTCATGTGTTGCTTGACAATTTAGCTCATCAAAAGTAACGTTAATTGATTCTTCAATAACCATAGAATATTTATTAAAAACTCTATATCCTTTACTTTTAGCAGCATATCCTACAAAGATACCCTCATCTGCTTTAGCATCAAACTTACCTAAGTTATCTTTGGTATTAAGAATAAAGCATTTACAACCAAAAACTTCAAAATAATTAACAGATAGAGTTCTATCAAAGCATAATTCATAGGGAGTCTTTTTCTATTTAGGTCTAACCAGAACCCTATTCAATACATAACTGTTAGCCATTTAATATCAAAACGAGAACTGGAAGAACTATATTTGATTTAACAAACTAAGAAAGTACAAAGAAGAGTCCTAGGAGACAATCTAAGTACAAATTTATTTTCTGGGGGATGACGATTGAGGGTTAGATTGTAGCAACTCTTTTTACTCCATGGACGATCTTATGCGGAAGCTCTTCTCTTTCCCTTGAGTATTGATTCACAGATAGCCAGTCATCCCTTTGCATAGGAGTAGTACCCAGTTATTTATAGTTGTTCTGTGGCCACATGAATTTTGGGCCGCATGGATGACGGGGTTGGCCACGTGTCCCTTCTCAACGAAAATATGCTACAGCTATGCACGGGAATCCGGGCTCCACTGCCACGTGAATATTTGTTAAGATTTTATTGTTTGTTGAGTATCTGGGCGGTTCTCAACTGTGTAAGCGTGACTTAGTCAAATGGACACGTGACCGCTATTTGGTTGAAGAGGACCACTCAGTTGTAACAACATAACTTGGTCGTCGTGGACTCTGGGACACATGTGGCCAAAGACGCACGGGACGCACGGAGTCTAGAATGCAAGGGTCCAGAGATGCATGGACCGCATAGAGTTTGGAACGTATAGTCCATAGTCGCATGGGACGATGGAGTCTGGGACGCATGAGCCAGAGATGCATGGACCGCATGGAGTCTGGAACGCAGGGGCCAGAGCCGCATGGGATTTTTTTGTCGGGTTGTCCACATGGCTCTGTACCATTCTTGGGACTTCTGTATCTTAGTGTGTTCTCGTCCTTCGAGGCGATCAGGAAAGTCTTTTTTGTCAGGATTCTGTATCAGGCGTGATCTTTGTTGTCGGGACATCGTGTCAGGTCGACCTGCGGTCAGTTGTCAGGATGCTTGTTTGGATCGCCTGAGTGACCCTTTTCTGGGCCGCATGGTGTCCTTGTGGTCCATCATCTATTGAGTTTGATTTGGGGTGGACGTTGGGCGCATGACTGCATATTTTTTATGCTTCTATAAGACCCCCTTCAAAGTTTTCAAACTGATAAGTTTGAAATACTTTGAACAAGAAGCATGGATGGGGTATGTTCGAGCCGCATGGTTATTGTGTCGCATGGGCGAATGTTGCTAGGCTGTCCTTTAGTCATTAACTGCCAGATTTGCCTTGACCCTTGAGTGGATTCTATTCAAATTTTGAGCCACCCTTTTACACGGGTCCCAATATTGACAGCTGTAGGAGGGAGCCCAACCGACTGTAGCTGTCAGCGAACGAGGGTAGAATTTGAAGGGTATATTTTTGTCTTTTGGTGGCCTATAAATAAGGGTTTGAGGTGAAGAGATAGAACTTCTTGTTTTTGCTGAGTTGTGTTTCCCATATCATCTCCGCCTTTTCTTTCTTCGTGTCCAACCATCTTCTCAGAGCGTCTGCCATGGCCCCGAAGGTCTCGTCTTCTTCCAAGAAGGTCGTTGCCAAGGGGAAGCGTCCTGCCTCCTCATCTAGGACCGAGGACAAGGCTCTGTCCTTTCATTCTGATGTTCAACCGTCCATCCACGGTAAGGGTCGTACGAGTAAAACTCTGGATATGCGAGCATTTTTGCACCCGATCCATTATACGAGCCCTCGTATATGACCATGCCACATGCTTTATGCGCAGGCCTCCTTTTGGCTTCGTGTACAAGCCTTGACTCGGCCGCATGGAGGCCCTGTCATAGTTTTGGCCGCATGGGGGTCCTGCCATGATTTGGTCGCATGTCTTCTTTCGTGACTTGGCCGCATGCCATCTTGATGTCTTTAATTCTTACTTTTTATTTTGTAGTAATTTTGCCCGTGGCTCCGTCGGAAGATGTGCTGATTGGACGAGCTTAGGCTTCCTTGGGAGTCAGGCTCGCTCATATAGTGGTCGATGTTCAGGCTCAGATTTACAAGGATCAGCCTGAGGCGAGGCTGTCACGCCCCAGTCCCAAAAATATGTAGGACTAGGACACGTAAGCATGCCAGCCGCATGGATATGGCAACTCCAATATATGGAAACCAAATCCACACGTACGCTGTAATATGAATATCAAGTCCACAAGTGGTATAAAATGTATCACAAGTCAAAGGGTATAATCTAAATCTCATCCGCAAAAATCAGATATAAATAATAACCAGCATCTATATAACTAGATCTCAACATAAATATCTAAGGATGATAGTTGGATGGAAACAAATCCACTACCAACTCGAATGGAAAAGTACAACACAACAAATACAATATGGGAATACCAGCTAACGACCATGGGCTCGAAGAGAAGACATCCTCGCAACACAAGTAAACATCCAAATCTGTGCTCCTGCAATTACTCAAGAACAGATACACCTGGCAGAGGACCAGGTCCTCAGAGGGACGTAACAAGATACAGAAAATATGAGCCAATTTGAATAGAGTAAACATGCATATTATTTGAAAATAAATAAGTACGCTGTACAAGACCATCTATATGAATGCAAATGAGGACAACTTTTCGACGTATGGGCAAGGGTAGGCTACTCGATCTAATCCTCACAACCTCACGCTCGTCAGTGGACATCATCAACCGACATACCGCGGGGGTAGCGACCCTCGGACTCCATCAATCGACATACTGCGGGGGTAGCGACCATCGGACACGACTCACCATAGTGCGTGCCAGTGACTACGGTGTTACCAGAGTGGTTAAAAGCCCATACGCCTAATGATTGTCCTCTATGATACTAAGTGCCATGTGTGTGTCAACATATCTAATACATAGTAATGACTGAAAGAAAACTACACATGCAAGAATAAATAGAAATACAATAAATATACAGAAATATACTAAGTATGCAAAATACTGTAAGCAATTTGGCAAGGTATCTTGCCTGGGGTCCTGCTGCTGGTATGAATCAGAGTCCAAGTCACAGTCCAAATAGCCTATGTATTACAAATTTATCACGTCAAAAGATAATTTATTTTAATTTATTTAATTCTAGAATAATTACTCTAAAATCCTATTTTAATCTTGTTATTCTAATTTTTATGTTAATTCCTAAATTTTGTCCAAAGAAACTGAATTTTATCAACTCAAGACTCATGGCACGCAAATCGAGGCGATCTATTGACCGAAAAGTCAACAGACACAAACTCAACTTTTATGCATGATTTCCTGTAGATTTCAGCGTTAAAAATATGCTAGAATTTACGGCTCGTCCGAATTCAAATTTGTTTGAGAATTATGGCACATACAAATTTTGTATTGTGTACCGATGGTTAAATTCTAACCTAGAAGTTCTACAGAATTAACAGTATATAAATACTTCGAATTAAATTCGGGGAAAAACATATGTCAATTATCTCGACATTAGCTTTCCAAAACTTTAAACGGTTCATGATTCTGATTCCTGATTCTCCCGAAATCGCAAAAATATTGAAACACGTCTATTTTCGGACATGCTGTGCTCTACGAATTTTCCAGAATTTAATACTCATAATTTCATAAAAATAAATTATATAATCAGAAAGTTAACCTCAATATCTTTCTAAATCAAGAAACTAGGCCTCGTTTGGAGTCCGGAGCTATGCTCAATGGCTTGTGGAAGATGAAGGAACCCTAGATGGCAATTCTCCAAAATCTCTCTCTCTCTAAGATAATGGGATAATTAGGGTTATAATATATATATATATATAGGGATGTACCTGCGGCTGAATGGATATCTATAGGCTGACATGTGTCAGAATCTGATTGGATGGTTTTTGTTATATTATTTGTTTTTTATTTGCCTTTATCAAAACATTATTTAAGTCATTTTAAATCTAAATAACTCCAAATAAATATTAAAATAATCATAAAAATCTGGAAAAATTACATAAAATATATTTTGAACCTATAAACCTAGAAAAATATTTGGGATAATTTTATATTTATAAGTTTACTACTATAATTAGGAGAAGCTCTAAACATTAGTTTTATCCATTTAACTAAAAATAAATACTAACAATATTCCCAAAATTCTGAAATAATTTCAAAAAATATATAATAATATTATAAACCCTAAAAAATAACGTGGGTCTATTCTATATTCCTGGGCTTGCACAATAAATTCTACAAGTCCTAAAAATTAGTTATTAGTCTAAATAACTCCCAATAAATACTAAAAGTATTCAAAAAATTTCCAGAAAATTCTAGAAAATATATTTGACTATTTAGAACCTAAAATAAAATTTTGGAATATTTTTAATTAAGTTTGAACATAAAATAAATTCTTCAAAGTTCTAGAAAATTAGTGTTACTAGTTTTTAATTAACTAAAAATTATGGAAAAATCTCAATAATCTAAAATAGCCTAAAAATAATTCTAAATAAATACTTATATAAGTAAATATACTAAAAAAAAATTATTTTCTAATTAACTAAGAGAATACTCTAAATAAATTCAACATCTATAATAAATATAATAATATAAAATATACACAAAATACCTATTTTGGGTGAGGGAGTTTACAGAGGCTGAACATAATAGCTAGCCATTCCTGGTTCTACTTGCTTAGCCAGCTGAACTCTGAAAGGATCGACGACTCTCATTTGAAGCCAATCTTCCTATTTGGGGATGTCCTCACCATCTCGGATCCCAAGGTAGTAAGAATTAAAGAGACCTGGGATTACTCCTCTGGTGGGATGAATGTGCATATTCCTGCGATGGAGCACCATTGGCCCTTATCAGCTTTCAATATGGTACTCCTTCGAAGGAAGACATCGGGGATCCTAACCCCAGACCAGAACGGAACCCAGGTCGGCCGAATCCGTTTCAACTCAGCACTGAAGGGAGCAGCGACGAGCAAGAAATTATTTTCTTACTCCGTTCGTGGACTAGCACCTGGCACTTTTCTCTAGGGAGATGGAGCCAAATGTCCTATATTATGAAGCGAACACCTTCTTGAACCATCTTGTAACCAAGGGAACTTATCCCAATGACAAAGTGTAGTTTCTCAACTGGATGCGTCACTGGCCCTTTTGGGTTGGTCTGACACAGTGGGTATTAGAGAGATATGAGTGGACCCTGAAGGCGGTCGACCTCTATTACGTTGTACGAGGTTCTTGTTATTGTTTGGATAAAAACACGCCGTTGTTTTTGGCTTTGGCTAAAATGTATAACCGCGCACTGACCGGCGGAGAGATGGGGTTCGCTCTCCATGAGATGTATGATATCTCGCAGTTGCCCTAGGATAATGAACCATCGAGGAGTACACCCTCCCAATAAAGAATTTGAGGAGTTGGAACAGCAACATCCAGGATTTTTTGATGTGTACTGAGAGGTGTTATGTCACCACAACACTTGTTAGAAAGTCTCGAAGAAGAAAGACAGGAGCTCGGAGGGAAATCTGCCCCATATTAAAGCCTGGAGTATTCACCTCTTCGCCATTGATGATTTGGGTCATGCCACCGTTCAGAGCCCTCACACTCAGATAGGTATTGATGACCAAGTACGCATTACCAAGAGGACTGTCGCTACTGGTGAGGGGTTTTGTAGTTCGGGTGATAGTTTCTGTTATTTTTACCAGGTTATCTAGCTATTGTCTGAGAAAGCCACTTTGGTTGGATTCTTGATGATATGGTTATGGACCTATATAGTCTCGGGAGGCTCTAGGTCGATTGAGAGGGTTAGTCGCAACCTCATCCTCCCTGTTGTGAAGTTCATCTTCGGGCGTAAGCTCGCATTACTCCCAGTGTTGGTCTGCAACATCCATCATGGGCTTCGTGCTTTCACCAGCAAGGTGATGGTCCATGACCCCTAAGGAGATTTCAACCGGGTCAAGATGCCTTATCACTACCTGATGGGTTGGCTGTTCATGCATTACCCATCTTTAATGCGTCCTGGTGCTGAGGGGACTACGATGGAGGCCAACGTATTTATTTACCGATATGGCAGGATGCCCTTGGCTCATATTGAGGTTCCCCCTTGTCGATATGCGCTCACTCATATGGCTGACTATTGCTTCTTTATTTTAGACCCAAAGTTTACGGATGATGAGGTTGACCGGGTTCACTATAATGGTGTGCCGATAACCAGGTTTTATCTCCGAAGCTCTTCCACTGGTTGCTCTAAATCCGACTTTTTTACTTGGTTTATAAAAACTGAAACCTCGTCTTCCTGGAACCCTACCTGCCGAGTAGGTTTGCCCGACAATTCGGATACAGCCAGTTCTTTTTGGGCAACCTAAGCTCATGTCTCGGTTTTAAGGATAGCGTTCTCGATAGAGCTCGAGCCTGGGACTATTTCTTTGCGACCAGTACCCTGGTTTAGTTTACCCTACCGGATAGAAAAGTCCCGGGTCATATCAACAATATAGCAATTATTTTCTATATGGCCGTGAATATACCTCCCGTTGTCTTCGATCGGAATACCAGCTTCATTGTTGGTACTAAGCTAGGTACCCGGAGGAAGGAACCACGAAAAATTTGGAGGAGAGACAAAGGAAAGGTCATTGCTGCAGACTTTGACTCTGTTACGGGGAAGTTGAAGTTTCTGACCACCCTTCGCCTCCCGCGAGCTATCTGATGAAGCGTAGGGCTTCCCCAATATGGAGCCCTCCATATAAGAGGAGATGCCCGGGATAAAGGAGGCAGGTTGCTAGAAAGTCCCCGAAATTGGCTGGGGAAGAAGAAGGAGAGGAAGAAGAGTAGGAGGTGAGACCCTCCACGGTGGTTTCTGAAGTAATTCCCACTTTGGACATTGAGGCAATATTTATAGACCCTCCCAGTTTAATCCCTTCTGCTCCCTTATATAGGTATCTCGGTATTAATCTCTTTGATAATGTGCAGACACAGGAGGAGAGGGATCGCCTGTGGCGGGCGACTGTCTCGACAGTCTCTTACCAGGAGGCCGAGGAGGAGACTTTCCCTGGGTGTGACGTGGATGCCTCGGAGCCTGTACCTAAGACTTTGGGGTTCCAGGAGATGAATACATGCATGTCAGAACCTGCCTTTGGAGCATCGGGGGCCCAAGAGACGGGTGCAGGCATGGTGGAGCCATTTATGTCGTCTGAGCATGTCTCTGTGGACGATGTGCATTCTATCGGGAGGGCTATGAACATATTGGGTGAGCTGCAACCCCCTTCGCCTACTCCTGGTACGTTCTTCCATCTGTTTACTTATGAATGGGTGTTCTGGCATCAACTTTACATTCTTCGGGCAAAGTTGATCACTGGTTGTTCTAGGTCTACAGGGTCAGCCCCTCCCTTGGTAAGGGTGAATGTGGCGGCTGAGGAAGACGTAGAAGAGGAAGTCGGTGGACTTGTCGCGAGGACGCCTAGTCTCTTTTTTAGCATATCCGGGGGAAACGAACCTACTGTTGACCCCACTCGGGTGATAGCCCCCTCTCTTGTTGTTGTTGTGGGTTTTCTAGCACGACGATCATTTACCCAACTGTTGACGCTGGGGATTCTGCAACTGTGGCCTCCCTGCCTAGAGGGTTAACAAGCGGTTCTAAGGAGGCCGCTCCCAATGTTCCCAGTATAGTGGTGGCTGGATCGACATCTGGGGCTGGTGTACCGTAGCTTAGGGATGGTGTGCAGGCAAGTGTTGCAGCAGTAGGGTTCTCTGGTACTCCCGCCCTCGGTCGCCCCTTCGGCCCACTCTCGCTTGCTCAGCTGCCAGGTGTCCGGGCATTTGAGAAGGCTATGAAGGACTGGAATATGAATCATATAACTGGTCGCTCATCTGCTACTTCTTCACCCTCAAGGCTGTTAGGTACTATCGTTGTGTGGCCTGTGGCGCCCGTGGCTTCTTTCTCCTGTCAGCCGCCATGGACTCTGGCAACGTCGGAGAAGATTAATGAACATGTCCAGATCTCCATTCGTAGTATCTACATATTTTTGAAGCAAGACATCTAGAGTGTATTGGAGAGCAATAGGTCCTTCGACTGGGCGAGATGCTTTGCCGAAGGCCAGGCCAACTCTTTAAGGGGAATTCCCGGTTTGGAAGAGACGGTGCCCTTTTGGACCTAAAACTTGCGGAGGTGGAGCGATGCTTGATGGAGCTACGACAACATCAACAAGCTAATTTGGAGGTGCTGATAGCCCATCAATATGAGGAATTCTTGACTGGGCTGGGTGGCATGCTGTCTTAGGCACCCAAAATTAAAATCTTTACTCTTGAAATAATATGTAGTAGTGAGAGTAAGGATCGTTCCCACGGAGAATAATTAGTTAATCTTTATGCTATGTGCAATAGGATGGGGAGAGAGTTTTGGATCAAAGAAAATTAAAAAGTGCTAAAAATAATTAAAGTATTAAAATAATCAAAGAAAAAATGTTGGTCTCAGTCAACATCCACCATTGGAATTTTAAAATTGATCATTGATGTAAACATAAATTATCATACTTTGAATATTCACCGTTGGAAGAATTTTCTCTCTCTCTCTCTTAGGCTTAGATAGTTAGAAACAAGCGATCTAATTAACTAAATAATCCAAGACAAGCGCTGAAGATTTAATCTAGTAATTTCTTAAGAGCCAAGAGATCAATGAAGCAAAATAACACAAGCACAAGCGGTTGCATTTAATTTTGTCCAAAGTTTTTCTCCTAAGATCTAATAAAATAAAGCAGTTCATTAAATCTTGGTTGCTTCACAAATTATAAAAATCAAACAATTACGGATTTGATGACTAATTTAGCAGTAGATCGAAATGGATAATAGACTAGTAGGCCTCCTAGTAATTAAACAAAATAATCATGAAAGTAGGCATAGAAAAACATTCAATACTCAAAGCAGAAATCAAACATATAAAATAATTTAGATCTCACAAGTTTATTGATTCCAAGGCTTATGTTTCCTTCGACCAACAAGGTTTTTAGCTCTGCATGTTCATGAAAACTTTAAAAGAATATTGGAGAAGAAGAAGAAGAGTTGTGTGTTCTCTTTCTCCTAATTTCTACCTCTTTTATACACTCTAAATTAGTTGTTTGAAGATCATAAAATCTTCCCATAAATCCTCTAAGAGTTACAATAACCCAAATAATAAAATAAAATCTTTGAACAAGTAAGAAAATGGTTAATTCAGCTCCACTTTTCGTGCACAGCATAGTTGACTCAACTTTAAGCCTGATTTGGTCCATGATGCAGCCAGAATCTCCGAAAACTCAAAACAGAAAAATTATACCTCTATCACTTAGCTTTCCGAATCAATTTTGATCAGCTCAATTGGACTTTTGATGAACAAGTTATGACCATTTTGCTACAAGATATCAAAACTGTCCAGAATTGATAATTATCCTTTTACTTACTTGGGGTACGACTAATAGATTCGAAACAAACCCTATCAGAGGTAATATGGATGTGACCTATTACCCTTTTACGCACTTGGGGTACGAGTAATAGATTCGAAATAAACTCTATCATAGGTAATATGGACGTGATAGATTTTGTGGGCCCATTACTTTTTGTGCATGTTAGTGCAAATAATAGGTTTGAGACAAGCCCTACAAGAGGTAATATGGACGTGGCAGTTTTTGTGGACTTAACACTGCGGACATACTCTGAATTGGGTACGGGTGATAAGTTAGAAGACAATCAATATTAGAGGTAATATGGACGTGAAGATTGATGGTCGAGGCCGAGAATTTTGCTCAGAGGTAATATGGACATGACAGACTCTGTTGGAGCAGTGTATTAGAGCTACAGTCCAGAGGTCCTGTGGACATGAACCAACGCCTAGGAAGATATAATATAGTTGGTAATAGAGGAGTACCAGTCCAATTTAGTAATAGTATTTTTTGAGGAACTTGTCTTTGATAGGCATCAGGAGTAAGTCGCCGTTGGGTTTTGCAAGCCGGTACGTACCGTTGGAAAATACGGTTTCCACAACGAACGGACCTTTCCATTTAGGTTAAAATTTATCGGCCGTCTCGTGAGTCATAACCATCGGCCTTCTTACTGTTAGGACAATGTCACCTACTTGAAATGTTCTCTATTTTATACGCTTTTGAAGGCTCCAAAGAGACGCACTTGATACAACTCTATGTGTTGTTGAGCTAATAGTCATTTCTCGTCGAGTGCTTCTAACTCATGTAACCGTCAGCGGTAGTTGTCGTCCTTGATTAGTTGGTTGGAGAGAGCTACTCGTAATGAAGGGATTTGGATCTCCAGCAGGAGTATCGCCTCACTTTCGTACGCCAAAGAGAATGACGTGTTCCCAATATCTGTTCGGACTATTGTACGGTAAGCCCAGAGACATTCATCCAGCTTCTCGTTCCAGTCGCATTTGTTGGAAGACACAAATTTCTTAAAGAGTTTGATGATGGTTTTGTTGAATGCTTATGCTAGACCATTTTCTTTTGGGTTGTATGCCGTAGAGGCTATATTTTGGATTCGGTTTTTGTCACAAAACCAATAGAAGGCGTGACTTGCGAACTGTGGACCATTATCGTGGACAATCCTACGTGGCAAGCTGAAGCAATATATGACGTGATGCTTGACGAAGATAATCATGTTTACTGTTTTGACTTCAGCGAGCTGAACATCTTTCGTTCATTTGGAGAATTAGTCGGTGATCGCCAGGATGAACCGATGTCCTTTTGATGAAGGCGGACTGATTAGCCCGTTGATGTCCATTCCCCATGCCTCAAACGGCCAAGAGGCTACCGTTAGGTGTAGGAACTCAGATGGCTGGTGGATGAAGTCCGTATGGATTTGGCATGCTTGGCACTTCCTTATGTAATTGACAACATCTGCTACCATCGTCGGCCAATAGTAGTCCATTCTCCGAAGACGGTCCTGTAGCTTTGGACTGGGTTGATGCGCCCCGCAGATGCCGTCATGAGCTTCGTAAAGGGCTTGTTTTGTCTCTGTGTTCGACAGGCATCGGAGCAGAAGGTCGTCGTAGGACCGACGGTACAATATTTTGGTTTCCATATCATAATAGAAACGGAGGGAGCATCTTTTGACTGAAGTAACTTTCTTTGGATTTTTAGGAAGAATTCTATAGACTGCATAGTCGATGAATGAAAGTCTCTAATCTTAAGTATCGGTATCGGCCTCCATTGCATAGATGAGGCATAAGCATAGGTTAATTTTGGGACAGACCGGCTCTTGACTGATCACTATGATTAACTGGTAGGTATTATTTGGGACTACCAAGGAAGCAGCGATGCTAGCTAAAGCGTCCGCCTCAATTTTTTGCAACTGAGGGACATGCTCAATAAAGAACATCTCGAACGTTGCGATGATGTTGTGTACAGATTGGTAGCAGGGGATCAAGTCTTCATTTCAGACTTTATATACTCCCCGAACTTGATTAACGATTAGCTGAGAATCGCCGTAGGCTTCCAAGTACTCTACTCTGACTTGTTTGGTGAGCTGGAGTCCGATGAATAGGGCGTTGTACTCTACCATATTATTGGAGCATGGCTCCATGAGAGAGTATGCGCGATTGATGATGAGGCCGTATGGAAAGATCAACATTATTTCGACCCCAGCGATGATGTTGCCTTTGGGCACTGCTCTTGAAGCATCGTCAAAGAACATTCGCCAAACCGCTTCGTGTGAGGTAACATTGGCGTCTGCTACTTCGTTTGGAATCTCTTCATAGAGCTTTGAGATTTCTGACCCCGGATGGGCTGCGAGAAAGTCGGTCAATGCCTGACCCTTGATGGCCTTCTGTGGGACGAATACCATATCATATGGAGATAATAATGTTGCCCAGGTAGCCAAGCGGGAACTAAGTGCCCCAGGTTTTATCATGAGGACCCTGAGGGGGTTGACTCGCGAGATTACATGAATGGTCTATCCAGTCATGTAGTGTCGAGTTTTCTGGATGACGAATACCAGCATGAGGCATTCTTTCTTTATGGTGGTATATCTATGTTCTGGGCCGACCATCATCCGGCGGTGATAGTATATTGAATCACTATTATGGGCTAACAGGGCACCGAGAGAGTGATCCATCGTGCATATATAGAGCAGGAATGTCTTTCCCATGACCGGGGCTACCATCACAGGAGGGTTTGATAAGTATTCTTTGATGTTGTCGAACGCTCATTGGCACTCTTCATTCCAAACAAAGGAGACACCTTTCTTCATGAGCTGTGTGAACAGTCGACAACGTCTAGAGAGGTTTGATATGAACCTCCATATGTATGATAACCTTACTTGGAGGCCGTAGAATTCTTGAAGTTTCCTTAGTGGATTCATCTCTAGGATGGCCTTGTTTTTGTCGGGGTCTATCTAAATACCCCGGAAAGTGATAACGAAACCCAGGAATTTGCCGCTGGAGACTCCCAGGAAGAACTTGGTAGGGTTTATCTTGAGACGGTGTGCACGTATTAATTCGAACACAGTCCTGAAATCTTAGAGGTGATCATCTTTGGAGTGACTCTTGATGGCGATGTCGTCGATGTAGAATTCTACCGTCTTGCACAGATGCTCACAAAAAATGGTGCTCATGGCTCGCTGATATATAGCACATGCGTTCTTCAGGCCGAAAGGCATGACCGTATAGCAGTATACGCCTATCAAGGTCCAAAATAAGTATGTTTCTTATCGTTGGGGAACATCTTGATTTGGTTATAGCTTAAGAAGCCATCCATGAAGGACATGTGCTCAAAGCCACAAGTGTTGTCGATCATTATGTCAGTGATTGGAAGAGAAAATTCGTCTTTGGGACATGCAATATTTAATTCACGAAAGTTGATACAGACTGGGATCTTTCTATTCTTTTTAATAACGGACACAATGTTGGCTACCCAGTCGGGGTGTTATTCCTCGCGGATGAAGCCACTAGCTATCAGCTTGTTGACTTCAGCTTCGATGGAATCCATCATATCTGGCCAGAACCGTCGTTGATGTTGCTTGAGTGGTTTGGTGTCTAGTCGAATGTTGAGTTTGTGGACCACGATTTAGGGGTCCAGTCCTGGCATGTCTTCGTAACTCCATGCAAAGACATCGATGTATTCTCTGACGAGTTGTAATAGGGATTCCTGGTCTTCGTCGGACAGACTTTTGCTGACGAAGATAGGCTTTGGAGAGATCTCGTCACCTAGGTTGACTTAAACAACTTTGTCCTTGGTAGGAGATTCTCGATGCTCAAATCGTATGTCCCATTGTGATCCCAGGTGTTGGACCCAAGGTTCCATCTCAAAGAGATCGGGTGGATCCTCGTTATCTTTCTCAAGGTCGGTAGACACCATGTTGGAGGACAGTATTTGTCTGAGCATGTCCCCGATGCTGAAGTCGAAGTCACCGGCTGACGATTCTGAAGAGTGAGAGAGCTCCCCGTCTTCTTTATCTGATCCCTCAATGGTTGTATGAGGCCTTATAAATCTTAAGCCATACTTAGTCTTATAATATTAATCCTCGGGCTTGCCCGCGAGGGAGCAAAATTATAAAGGCGACCTTCGACCTTGGTCGTAGTTTAATCCTTCAGTGACCTCCAGGTTGTATCCCATCTTTTGGATAAGATATAGAGCTTACGAGTTGTACCAATAGAGTGGCATTCTGCCTACCTTTGATTCTAGTTCTACTTCCTTTGGGATGAAGGACCGAAAGAATTTTACTATGCCGAAGATGATGATCTTATCTCCCTTCTTTCTGGGTGGGACTAAGAAATAAGAATCTTGGCTAGAGCAAAGTCAATGCATGGTTCAGGTAGTTGTCACTTGTGTATACAAATGAAGGCCCAGACTATGATCCAGGGAGTAGAGTGTACTTATGTGCATATGCTCCGAGTAGTTCAAAGATAGTCCTTTATTGAGGAAATAAGGTATCTTTTCCGGCGGGATTACATCGTCAGGGGAAGGGACATTGTAACTGGCGGATATATATTCCTCCAGCTCACCCTTCTCCTTGGCTACCCCCAGCATAGTAGAAGGCCTTGATGGTTTTTTGCGTAATTTTACCACCAACGGTCCGGAAGTCGCACTGCGGTCGGGTCTTCCTTTGGTGGTCGACTCGGCCTGTGAAGGCGAACGACCATAGGTTATGCGGGTGTGGATTAGGTGAATATCCTTTTGGTGGTCGATACGGCCTGCGAAGGTGGACGACCATTGGTTCTGGCGACGCTGAAGGTATCAAAGATTTAGGCGCCTTCTCCCACGGTTTGACGATGAGGGGTGCGATCGCACCGGGAGTGCGAGCCTTGAGGCCGATTCTCATAGGCTCCTCGGGTGCTATTGTGGCCTCAGCTTTATCGTTGGCTTCGTTGAAACCTTTATCTTGGTGGACTTTCTTATAGATGATCGAGTCAAAGTAGTAGATCTCGATACCCTTAAACAGATCAACGTCAGTGAACTCCGTCTGGATAAAACCGTGTTCGTCTACATATTTAGGCACTAGTGGAGGGTGGATGGCATGATCTTATGTTCATGTATCCATGGATGCCCCAACAAGACGTTGTAGGACGTATCTACGTATATGACGTAGCAGGTGACCTCTATTTTTAAGTCATCGGTCTAGCATTTTAGGCATATTTTGCCCAGAGGGTAGCTCCTCACCTTGTTGAAACCGCTGATGGCGGTATTAGTGGCCGCCATATGATGCATCGGGATCCCTAGAGTCTGAAGCAAACTTCTCAGGATGATGCTGATCGACGATCCTGGGTCAATATGCATTCAGTCCACCTTGATATCGCCAATATATCCTTTAAAGTACAGGGGTCGATCGTGCCTATTGTTCTTGAACAACATGTCATATTGCAATGTGGTCATGCAGCAGGATCTTCGGTTGGCAGCTTGACTTGCGCCAGGTAGACACATTCTGCAGTGCCTCACTCAGGGCACCCCGAGTGTCTTTAGAGAGCCGCAAAAGCTTAAATAGTGAAAATTTTGTCAGAATATGGGCTAATTGTGCTAAGATGTCAAAATTATAGGGCCTCTTTAGCCCTTGCGGTGCATCCTTGCACAATGGCTTATCGAAATGTGTCTCTTTCTATTTGGACTTGTCCACTGGTGGGGGCTGAGATATCCCAAAACTAGTGGTGGTAGACGCGATAACTAGGGGCGTATCATCATGCATCGGTTGGTATGTTGCACCTGACCTTGTCGCACCTACTGCCAGCTCTTCAGCCAAGGAGGAAACTGTATAACAGGTATTAGATTTTCTTTCTTTGGATTTGGCGATGGAGGATGCCGCCGGCTGCGTCAAGTCTAGCACAAGGTCGAGATAGACCCATATGATCTCCCCACGTGGTGTGGCAAGAGGTATTAGCTCGGCCGTCTGGTCTCGAGCTGGTGGAAGGTTGACCACTTCCATAGTTGCCTTAGGGACCGGGACTACTCCGTCTTGGGCTTCCGTCGGTGGAAAGTTACCAAACTAGAGGGACACAATATTGGCAGCGACCGTCACGTCATCGAAGTCCAGGAAAAAAGCCTTGGTGTCTATTAGATGTTGGATGTACCGCTTCAGGGTATATCACTCCTGCGTCAGGTGATGGATGTAGCGGTGGATGTGACAGTACTTTTTGTTAGCAATCTCCATCGCCTCAGGATGACGTCTGACGTCGGGGAACCAGATTTTGCCTCCCTGCTTCAGTATCTTGAAGATGGGTTTTATATCAGCATCTTCGAAAGAGTAAGTCTCCTTCAGTTTTGGAGGCTCTGCCGGCCTTCGCTCGAGCTGCTTGGCCAAGGCAGCGACCATAGCCTGTTTTTCTTTTCCGTCGTGGCTGCTATTGCCGCTATTATTGTTGTTGCTGTTGTTGCTGGAACGTTTGCCCTTTTCCTCAGTATTAGGGATATGGATCCCCAAGTGCCGAGCGTCCTTGAGCTTCATCTTAGCATTGACAGCACTGACAATGAACGTTGTCCAGTCTTTAAACTAGCTTCCGCCCATCCAGAGGCTGACTGCTGGAAGCATATTCTTCTGGCACATCCCCATGAGTGTGGCCTCAAGATTGCCAGAAGGTAACCTTACCGTGGCCTGTCGAAACTATTCAATATAGTTTCGTAATAGTTTCTTTTTTCCCTGGGTGACGTCCATTAGAGAAGACATCGTCATATCATTTCCTGCCTCATAGAATATGTTAAGGAACAGACCCTTGAGGTCATCGTACGATGAGATACAGTTATCTTCGATATTGTAAAACCAATCGAAAGCTACCCCTGCCAATGACCCGACGAAGAGCCAGGTAAGGATATCATTGTTGTGGGGTAAGTATCCCATGGTGATCTCGAAGTAGCTCATAAAGCAACGAGGGGAGGACTTCCCGTCAAACATGTTAATGTTGAAAGGCTTGCACTTGGCCGGATATGGTACATCCCTTCACTCTATGGGTATGGTTGTCGTACCCCGAGATCACGGAGTGAGTCCCAGTTGCTCATAGAGTCCAGGTGAGCCCAAAGTTCTCGGACCTCCCTCCTTGGTTCCTTAGCTTCATCTCCTGCTGAGGGCACCGACGAGCCAGGTTGGAGAGGATCCTCGTATTTGAATTCCTATTAGTACCGGGGTCCATGTTTGCTTGCCCGGAGGCTCTTGCTGGCTGGGAGGCCATATTTGCCTTGATCTCCAATATTATCTAGGTCAAAGCTTGCGTTGATGCACTCATTGTATGCATCATGGCTTCGAGCATCTTGAGGCACTGCCGGTCACCGGGGCCTTCATGGTCGTATTCATCCATGTACACCATTCTCACACGGGAAAAAATAGAGGGGGTAGTGTATGTCGTATTCCCTATTTTATATCCTTGTAGTGAGTAGTCTTTAAGGAGAGCGGGAGCCGTTGTGTCTTTCTCGGATTCAGAGGGGATACTACCCCAGTGTAGAAGATTGTGTCATCTTGGTGGGAGTATCTACCCTAAGGGATCTCGGAATCCGTTCCTTGAGTATCGTTGTCTCCTTGGAATCTTGGGTCGTTGCATACATTAGGGGGACACTACCTCTAGATTACAGCTTCTTCCTTGAGAGGGTACTTGGAAGACGCCTTCCGCCGTTGTCAGCCCTCCGGGTAATCGCCTTTGCGATGTAGTGGTAGAGAGCGTCGGACTGGAGGTATTTGATTGGTTTTTTCCTTTGACGCCAGGAAGTTTTCCAGTTGAGTAGCAAGAGACGAAGGGCAACTCCCCCTCCTCTGACACTTGCACCTGATCTCCGGGTCGCTGCCGAGTAGGTGCCTTCCGATGAAGTTGTTGGAAGGCCGAATGTCTGTCTGTGAGTTCTCCTACTTTATTGTTGCAGCAGTTGATAATAATGTTGGCGCAGCTGTGCCTCGGGGAGGGCACATCGCAGTTGTTTTACTTGCTTTTCCTTTGTGAGTAATCACGTCACGCAAATCATACGAAATGTGTTTTACCTTTGTATCCTCTTTGTGAGTTAGGGTATCCCGGGCACACGGATGAGCAGGTGTTGTGTTTGATCCCTGACCTGGGGTTCGTACACGAACTCGCCCCGAGGAACCGGTGGAAGACTTTTGAGACTGACCCTGCCCATTGGTCCCTGTGGACTGGACGCATGGGTCAGTCATGTACAACTTTCCGTCAGAGGCTAGCGTAATAACTAGCGATGCTTGTTGGCAGTTGATCGTATGAGGCAGTTGCTTGAGCTTGACGTGCTCGTACTGCCCTGGATTTCTTCAGCTTAGCTGCCGTAGTCGCGTAGTATGAAGAGTCCAGGTTTAGATTTCACCATTCTCAGTGGGTCACATAGGGTCTACGCCGCATGAGATACGGTCAAAAACAGAGGTTTTGTTGCTATTGGGGCCGGATGCGGCCTGCCATTTGCGGTTGTGAGTTGATGTCGCATGGGCAGTCTTATGTGGCCTCCCCTTAGTCGTATAGTAGCTGCCTCAGCACCATGATGTTTGGCATCGTAGTATTCTTTTGCCAGAGTCTAGGTTCTGAATAGTCTCTACGTCAGCCCAGGATCCCGCATAGATATGGACATTATGGGTTTTCGTTCGACGACCATCATAGGCAACAGAGTGAGAGGCTGGAAGCTTCTGCTCCGCAGTTTGGTGGGGCGTAGTAGCCTTGGCAACCCATGTTCTGTGGGTCTTTGAGTAAGAAGCACCTTTTTGGCTGGAAGAGGTTGTCGCATGGACAATGGTCGCATGATGTGCAGTCCCTGCGGCACGGAGAGAGACGGGGAGCTCATGCTCCGTAGTTGGGTGAGACCTAGAGGCCTTTGCCACCCACGTCCTGCAGGTCTTCTTGGGCTTTGCTTGCCTTGGAGAAGGACCCGAGCTATCCCCGAAGAGCATGTCCTCGAACACTTGCTGTTCGAAGTGGACCACAAGTATCTTTTGTGCCGAGCTGATCTTAGCCGCATCGGACTGCGTCACCGATTTCTCAACAGAGGAGAAGAATCTCCCCAGCAAAGTTGCCACCGTTTTTGCCATTTAATATCAAAACAAGAACTGGGAGAACTAGATTTGATTTAACAAACTAAAAAAAATACAAAGAAGAGTCAGTGGAGACAATCTAAGTACAAATTTGTTTTCTGGAGGGTGACAATGGATCGTTAGGAGTGTAGCAACTCTCTTTACTTCGTGGATGATCCGATACGGAAGCTCTTCTCTCTCCCTTGAGTGTTGATTCACAGATAGCTAGCCAGCCCTTTGCATGGGGGTAGTACCCTGTTATTTATAGTTATTTTGTGGCCATATGGATTTTAGGCCGCATGGATGAAGGGGTTGGCCATGTGTCTATTCTCAACAAAAATGTGCTACAACTATGCACGGGAATCCGGGCTCCACTACCATGTGAATATTTATTAGGATTTTGTTGTTTGCTGAGTATCTGGGCGGTTCTCAACTGTGTTGGCGCGACTTGGTCAAATGGACACGTGGCCTCTATTTGGTTGGAGAGGACCACTCAGTTGTAACAGCAAGACTTGGTCGTCAAGGACTCTGGAACACATGTGGCCAAAGACACACGGGACGCACGGAGTCTGGAACACATGGGACCAGAGTTGTATGGACCGTATGGAGTCTGGAATGCATGGGCCAGAGTCGTATAGGACGTATGGAGTCTAGGAAGCATGGGCCAGAGATGCATGGACCGCATAGAATTTGGGACACAGGGTCCAGAGCCGCATGGGATCTTTTTGTCGGGTTGTCCACGTGGCTCTACACCATCCTTGAGACTTCTTCCTCTTAGTGTGTTCTCGTCCTTCGAGGCAATCAGAAAAGTACTTTTTGTCAGGATTCTCTGTTAGTGTTTGATGATAAACAAAAGAATGAAACTAGGTTTATACGAAACCCTTTCTTTGTTTACAAACAAGAAAAAAAAGAGTACAATTAATCCTATACGAGGATGTTAAGTACAATAAAAAATAATTCTGGAGAAAAATTGTTATAGGAGTTTGATCTGCAGTCGATCACTTTGTCCCTTGGACCACACTATGATGAAGAAGTGCTGTAGAAGAAGAAGAAGCTTCAAAGGTTGTAAGTGGGATTGAATTCTCGTTGCCGAAGTTGTCAATCAACACTCTCTGTTTGTGCTCTCTGCTCCTTTTTTGATCTTTTTACCCTGTGACTAGAGGTCTCTATTTATAGAGATCAATCACAATAACTGCTCAGTTGGCGTAGAAGCCAAACTGTGAAGGAAGTGACATCTTTTACGTGGTGGTTCACTACCAGAAAAAGTCAAATTAGCGACGTCTAAAAACGTCGCTAAATAACCAAAAATCGTCGCTAATTAGGTTTAGCGACGTAATTAGCGACGTTTCAAAGCAGTCGGAAAACACCAAGTCGCTAAAACAAAAAACGTCGCTAAACGTCGCTATGCCGACGTTTTTTAGCGACTTTAATGTGTCGCTAAATTTAGCGACGTTTTGCGACGCCAAGTCACTAAAAAGTGACGTTTAGAAAAGTCGCTAAACGTCGCTGATTAGCGACATCTATCGCGACGTTACACTGATGTCTTTAATGACCTGGCTATACTGCCATGTCAGCAATTGGCGACGTTTAGCGACGTAATTAGCGACGTCATTAGCGACGTCCTTAGCGACGTTTTACAGCGTCGCTAAGTAGCGACGTAATTAGCGACGTAAATTAACGTCGTTAAACGTCGCTAAACGTCGCTAATAACGTCGCTAATTTTTAAAAAAAAATTAAAAAAATAATGTGCAGAAGCAAACATTGGTGATTCCCTGCAGTTTTACATCATCTTCATCATACACACCAACATGATTCAATCTAGTTAACTATATAATCCAATTAAATTAAAGACCACAAGAAGTATCAATCCAATTAAATGTGGATAACTATATAATCCAATTAAATTAACTAAAAAATTAAAGACCACAAGAAGCATCATACATCATGTCTATTGTTGAAGTATCAATAATTCATAAATAATAATAAAAATAACTATACTACTACGGATCTGCAGGAGGCTGACCAGCGGCGCGCTTGAAGGATAACAACTCCTCATACTCGTCCCGTGGAATCGACACCGATGTCGATGGAGAAGGCAGTGACGTCGGTGGAGGCCGTGCCCGCTCCAAGTCTGCGAGTCGCTGGTTGTAAGAATCCAGGGTAGATAACAGCCTCGTACTGCTATCACCCATTGAATCCTGCATCCTCGTCAGGTTCTCGCCCATCGATAGCTGTGACGCCTGCATCCTCGTCAGCTTCTCGCCCATCGATAGCTGTGACGCCTGCAGCTCCATGATGTTGCGATCATTGGAGGCTCTAATATCATTTGTCAATTCTCGTAGCTCCGTCATGCTGCGGTCGAGCATATCCAATCGTGCGATGAGCATCGGATCGTCCGCCTGCGGTTGGGACCGGGACTGGTCCTCCATACTTCGCAGCAAGTCGTCACGGAGAGACACAATCTGACGGTCAACGGCCTCCTGGACGGCCTCCTGGACTCTGGCCGACGACTGCGAGGGCTGCGACTGCGAGGGGTGTGTGGAATGCACAGCTGTCGAGGAGGCCCTAGATGACTGCGTCGCAACCAGGGCGCCATAGGAGCCCGTACCGTAGTACATACCCCTCTGGAGACCACCAGCTGCGGTCACCCACAGGTCGTCCGCCGACGGAGATGGACCGGGCTGCGACGAAGCACCAGCCTCTCCAAGTGTAGGTGCACTAGCAGTCGCCCGCTCACGAAGCCTAAGATACTCGGCCTAGAAAAGGTTTGGAAACTCAATAATTGCCTAAGTTATATTAAAATAAACATAAAGTAAAGTAATACTTACATAGGTCTGTGAGGCCCTCTCATCAATGAGATTTCCGTCCTTGCGATTGGTGGCCAAGAAGACGGTCACCATGTTTGCATCCTCACCCCTCTGTACCTGTTAAAAATATATTTTTAATTACTAAACTTAAATATTTTTTCCAAGTACCATTTTATGGTACTTGGTACTTATATTAAAATAATATATTTTAAAAGAAAAAACATACCAAACGACGGAAATGTTCCGTCATCGGAATCGAGCCACCACACCACTTGGCAGCATTCTGCCTAGCCGCCTTGGCCTTCTTAGACCTTTCCTTGTAGCTTGGATCGTCGAATCTAGCCCTCATCGCAGTCCACTGCTCAGGCGTGATCCAACCTTGGATCAGTTTTCCAGCACGATCACGAGCCTTCTGGTCATCCAGAGCATCTCGGATAAGCTTGGCGGCAACGGTAGGAAAGAGCCGCTCGATCAACTCGGCCCGGTGCGGAGGATAAAAATACGTTTGCTACAATAAATAATTCATTAAGTTAGCATCACGAATATGCATAAATTAGAGGATTTATTTAATATACTTTTACCTGGAAGTGCGCAAACCAGAACGCCTTCCTCTCCTCCGGAGCCTCAGAGTAGTTGATCCAAGGGCCACCGTAGTTGTTCCTCAGAAATTGGCCCAGGCGTCTCTGAACCGACGATGGACGATATCTATACAGAAATAATAATTTAGATTACTGAAAAAGTCAATATACGATGAATAAAGAGAAACACAAATATATACTAAACCATCTAATTGACTTACTTTGTACCGTCGGCCCAAATCTCTGTCCTCGTCTCCTCCGGTGGTGCGCATGGAGGATCTTGCTGATGCTGGGACAACGTCGGCACGACCTCCTCTACATGCTCATCTGTCTCCATGGTTCCGTCAGCAGGAGGAACGCTGGACGAGAGAGTACTATCACGCCTGGAACTACTCGTCCCATGAGTGATGCCACGCAACGTCGTCGCAGTCGGAGATGTGACTGATCAATATACTGGAGTACTGGGCGACGATGATCCGGAACCAACAGTAGGCAGTACCGGAGTGGCACTCTGTCTACCTCGGGACCTGTCGAATCCTCCGCGTCGTCCTGTCATATCTGATAACAACATATGATGAATATAGAGAAATACAAATATATACTACATTCTACAGTCGAAATGTGATACATATCTCAAAGCATTATACAGTCAAAATATAATACATATATTCGTTAATGTCAACATCTACTTCTACATACAATATTTACAGTCCAAATACAGTTACATTCTACATAGAATATTTTATATTTTCAATCATCTTCAGAAAATTCATCTTGTTCGCCTTCCTCGTCCTGCTCTTCCTCTTCCTCGTCTTCACTTTCATCTACTTCGTCGTCCTCTTCGGATAATTCTACATCTTCTACATTATTACTCGTGTAATGAGTAACTTCCGTTGAGTCCACATCTACAATATTTGTTACAAGAGGTAGATCGTCCTCCTGATAAGCTATTTCGTCAATGTCAAAGGTATTTCTAGCTTTAGTCTTGCATACTGCCCACCAATCCGACCTCGCTGTCCCCCGTCTAGGATAAGTTGTGAAGTACACGAGCTGAGCCTGACTTGATAGGACAAATGGTTCGTAGCCTTGATATCTACGCTTGTAGTTTATATCCACAAGGTCATGCTTGTCAATTTTCTAACCTTGATCTTGAATCGGATCGAACCATTCACACCTGAATAGCACGATATTAGCAGGTTCTGGGCCATAATTATATGTTAACTCCACAATCTCTCGTAAGATGCCAAAAAATCATTGCCCGGATTGACGGCTTTGTAGTTTGTAGATTTGATACACAAACCACTATTTTTCGTGGAATCAAGATCCAGAAAGCTGTCTCTGATAGGAGCATTTGTTGACTTGAACCTGAACCCATTCACACAGAAACTTGGCCATATTTTTACGACAGTAATTGGTCCCTTGGCTAGAGTCCTAATAGATTCAGTCTCGGGTGATATTAGACGATCGACCTAAATACCAAAGTAGCGATAGTAAGTTATTTGTTTTGCAAGTGCAGAAATAAAAAGTAATTACCAAGCATCTTACATATGCGCTCAACCAAGAAGAAAAATGGCATCTCATATCTTGTTCTACTTCTTCGTCTGTTATGTAGGGTCTAACCGACCTCAACTCATCATTATATGTGCTGAAAAATAATAAAGCAACTGCTGATTAGTAGCATAATAGTATCTTATACTATTACATTGAGATGATGTAAACGTGGACGTATTAATTACTTACCCCTCTAGCTTCTCCACTTTATCCTCGTCGCAATTGAGTAATATATACAATTGAGCAGCCCTTAGCTCATCGTCATTCAAATATCTCTTCTTCATTTTTCCTGAGGGCTTTCCGGATGCATTGAATACTTTGAGTATTGCATCATTAGATTCCTGATATGCGTCATCGTTTCTGGGAGCTTTCGTCCTATTAGTAGCAACATGCGGTTTGAAATACGTCGAGCAAAAGTTTGTAATCTCCTCGAGAACATAAGCTTCACAAATAGAGCTTTCAACCCGTGCCTTATTTTTCACTTTTCTCTTTAGGTGATTCAGATGGCGCTCGAAGGGGTACATCCACCGATAACCGACAGGACCACCAACACGTGCCTCATAGGAAAGATGAATTGGCAAATGCTCCATAGAGTCGAAGAATCCAGGAGGAAACACCTTCTCGAGCTTACATAGTGTTACCGCAATGTCCCTCTCTTGCTTTTCTAGACGATCGACGAGCAACTTAGTACAACAAAGATCTCTGAAGAATATGCTCAGCTCTGTCAATGGGTCCCAAACGACCTGCGGTAAGAATTCCCGAAATACAATCGGAATTAACCTCTCCATGAATACGTGACAATCGTGGCTCTTCATACCTACTAGTTTGTTCTCCTTGAGGTCGACGCATCTTTTCAAGTTCGACACGTACCCGTCTGGAAACTTTAGACCCTGAATCCACCTACAAAGTCTACCTTTATCCTCTTTATCCAGTGAAAAAACTGACTTAGGTTGCTTTAACTTTCCATTCTCCTCCTCTATCAAATGCAATGCAGGACCTCGCCTTCGGATTATCTTTCATCTTCCCCTTTACATCCATTACAGTATTAATTATGTTATCAAACACATTCTTCTCGATATGCATGACATCAAGGTTATGTCTGATCAGATTGGTGCTCCAATATGGCAGATCCCAGAATATACTCCTCTTCGTCCAGTTATGGGTGCGACCAAATCCGTCACACTTGTACCCCTTAGCAGGCTCTTGGATAGCACTTGGTAAATCTTTTACCTCTTCCCATATCGTGCATCCGGGCCACCTTGGCGGTGGATTGGCCTTCTCCACAACTCCCGCACGAAAAGTATTCCGATTCCTCCGGTACGGATGATCCTTCGGCAAAAATTGTCGATAACAATCGAAGAAGCACGGTTTGCCTCCGTGTTTCAAACGGAAAGCCTGAAAATGGTCCATGCAATACAGACATGAGAGACGACCTTGGGTGCTCCATCCCGATAACATTCCATAGGCCAAAAAGTCGTTGATGGTCCACATAAGTGCTGCCCTCATCTGAAAATTCCGCTTTCTAGAAACATCGTACGTGTTGGCACCGACTTCCCACAGCTGATTCAACTCATCTATCAAAGGCTGTAAATACACATCGATGTTCCTCTTCGGATTGTTCGGACCCGGGATAATAACGGTTAGGAACATATACGGAGTCTTCATGCACATCCAAGGCGGTAGATTGTACGGAGTGACGATCACAGGCCAACACGAATACTGGGAGCCCGAAAGTCCGAATGGGGTAAAACCGTCAGAGCAGAGCCCCAATCTGACATTACGCGCTTCCTCGGCAAAATATGGATACTCTCGATCAAAGTGTTTCCATGCTTCTCCATCGGATGGATGATCCAATACTCTTTCGATCTGTTTTCGCCTGTGCCAACTCATGTTTTCTGCAGTCTCCTTAACCATAAACAACCGCTGCAACCGCGACGTCAAAGGCAAGTAGTGCATCGAATCGGTAGGCTTCCTTGCACCGACAGACTTTCCTCTAACAGTGGCCTTGTAGCGATCAGCACCACAGAATCTGCACGCATCTTCATTCTTGTCGTCTTTGTAGTACAACATGCACCCGTTGCGACATGCATCGATTTTCTTGTATCCCATCCAAAGCGATCTCACCATCCTCTTAGATCGATAGTAGTCTTTAGGCAACTTTGCACCCTCGGGCAAGATCTCTATAATCAAATCGAGCAGTCGATTATAGCATTCTTGCGACATGTTAAAATCGGACTTGATGCTCAATAATCTTGTAACTACCTCCAACGGTGAATGATCCTCACAACCAGGATATAGTGGAGTCCTTGCATTCTCAAGCACCTCCATAAACTTTGCAGCATCGGCATTCGGTGCCTCCTCAGCTGCATCATAATTGTCCGAATTGAAACTAGGTCCCGCCGCATCATAATTGTCAAGATTGAAACTAGGCCCCGCCGCATCATAAACCATGTTCACCAACCCGTCGTCATAAGCATCGTGGTCTTGGACATCCATATACGGCTCCACATAGGGCTCCGACTCTGATGCTAGAGATACAAGTTCTCCGTGCGCGGTCCACTGATAGTAATTCCGCGTAAAGCCCTTCGAGTATAAATGATATGTAACTTCCACTTCAGGATGATATTTCCTGTTACGACATCTCACACACGGACACTTAATTTTGGTACCGTCCATGTATTGAGGGAACGCCTTTGCGAACTGCAGGAACTGCTGTACACCCTCAATGAATTCATCCCGCACACCGCACATGTCATCAGGATGACGGTTGTACATCCACGAACGATGACGCAGATAGTAATTCATATCCATTTCTAGAAACTTCTGCAAAATTGACAGTATGTATCATATAAATCATTACATGCAAAATTAACCGTACTATAAAAATCATAACTGATATAATACATATTTTTATTTATCAAAACTGCAGCTGCCCCCAACCTCATAGTACTATGAACTGCACTATAAGTGTGCAGTCAACACTACAAATAGTGTGTCATACTATAGAACTGCAGCTGCCCCCAACCACACTCCTAGGTCAGTGTCCGTTATGGGAAAAGCAGTCATGGCATTGCACTAAGGCACCTGGTGCTTGAACAATTTTTGCATCAAAAGTTTCCTAAGTACACGGGCTATTGCTCTATGAAATGGATAACCCCATGCATTGTGGCTGTACTCACTCACATTTACCGGCAGATTACTGCACTCCCTTTAGTAAAAAAACCTAACCCCCCAAACTGGCACACTGATACACACATACACTCTTAAGAATTCTGTAATCAAAACTCACCTGGTACCAACAACACCTATTAAGTACTCTAAATTCTATACTTCATATAAACACTCCATCTATACTCATATAAACACTCCATCTATACTCCCAGATCTGGGATACACCTATATGAATGCTCAACCTTCACACCTATTACTTATTCTCTTCAACACATATATTCACTCAAACACCTGACTAATACACCTCTTTAAATCAGTCACCCACTGCTACTGCTTACCTTCTTCCTCAATATTTGAATTGTAAACCCCCTAAAATTGGGCTGATGTGCCTCAAGTCTCCCCCTGCTCACTGCTAGTAAGCAGTGCTCACTGCTGCTGTTACCTCTCTCGTCGACTTGGGCCAGTCGGCCCTAACCCTAACCCTAACCCTAACCCCATGTCAACAAACCTAACCCTAACCCTAACCCTAGGTCCTGATTAGTGTCTGTGTCAGTGTGTGTGTGTGCCGTGTCTGTGTCTGTGTCTGTGTCAGTGTCTGTGTGTGTGTCATGTTTGTGTCAATGTCACATGTGTCCTGTGAGAGAGAGAGAGAGAGAGAGTAGGGTTTACCGGAGTAGTCGCGGTGGAGAGCGGGTCGACGGAGCGCGGGGGGGGGGAATTTTTTTTCTTTTCGAAATTTTAGCAGATGGGGAAAAATGAAACCGATCCCTAATTAACCAAATTTTAGCGACGTTTAGCGACGTCCAAGAAAAAATGTCGCTAATTTAAATTTTAGCGACGTCAACGCGTCGCTAAACACGTTGCTAAATATTTTCAATATTAAGGTCGCTATATACGTCGCTAAACGTCGCTAAATTAGACATATTAGCGACGTTTAGCGACCTAAACTGAACTTATAGCGACTTATCTTTTAAAATCTTAATAAAAGTCGCTAAACGTCGCTAAATATCGCCATTTAGCGACGTCTAGCAACGTTTTAATAAGGAGTCGCTAATTTTTATATTATTAGCGACGTTTCTTTTGACGTCGCTAAAATACGTCGCTAAGACCGCTTTTTCTAGTAGTGGTTATAATAACTGCTACCCACGTTTGAATGATCTCCTGAATCCGCGTATGACATGTGTCCCATTATGAGGTAACGCGTATAACTGCTTCTCGAGGATCATGGCATGCAAGCCACGTAGGTAACTGCCCCTTGCGTAAAGATGGTTGACATAAAAGCCAAATAACTGTCTCGTTGGCGTAAAAGCCAAATAGCTGTCTTATTAGCGTAAAAGCCAAATAGCTGTCTTATTGGCATAAAAGCCAAATTCTACGTAAAACTTGATGCTGCATGAATAATAGATAACCAGCATAAAAATAGCCAATTATCCTTTCTGACTGGGGTCTTGAGCGTATTCTGGGCTAAATAGTCTTATTACGTACCTTTACAAATATAGCCTGAGTTGGCGTATTTCGAGGAGATAGCATACAACGTACTCCTATAGTTGAAAATAGCCTGGTTGGCGTAAAACGCAAGGATGGTGATATGAGCATATTAGTCACAATTTTAGCTCTCCCAGTCATTTAAAAATAGAACCAGATCTCGTGCATTAAATGCAGAGATCTGCCCCCATCTCGTGCATTAAATGCAGAGATATGCCTCAATCTCGTGCATTAAATGCCGAGATATGCCTCGAGCTCTGTACGAAAAATAGCTTTTGACGTGGCGTCTGATTTTGTCTCATCTTGAGCGTAAAGACTCATCTCTGCCTGTGTAGAATAGGCAGCGTATTCCTTGAATGCGTAAAAATGACTTGTATCAAGGATATGTCACTAAACGACAGTCTGGGTTTCTGTGCAAAATCATCATCACAGTCGTCCTCTCGATCGTCGTGTAGTACTTTTGTCAGGAGTCAGGTTCACTATTTTGTCTGACAGATTCATCCGAGGAATACAAAGAGTTTCTCGTATGACTTTACGTTGCATTAAAAACAAACGTATTTTACGCTGGGGGGAGGTGTGGCAACCTTTTACGCCAAAACAGCCTAGAAGTGCTGCTTTACGCGGGCAGCTCTGAAGCTCTTCTTTACGCCAATAGCTCTGAAGTCATATTTTATGCCACACAGCGCTGAAGCTCTGCTTTACACGAAGAGGGACAATTTCCATTATTTTTCATGCTTCTACAGGACCCCCTTCAAAGTTTTTTAAAACTTGAACAAGTTTTGAAATACTTTGAAAAAGAAGCATGAAAGAGAGTTTACCAGAGATAATATGGACGTGGTGGGTTTAAGAATTGGAGGCTGACCTTGTTCAAACAAGGGAGAGGCTTCTCAAAGCATCGCTAGTTTGTGATGTATTGGAGGGCCAAGTGAATACATCTCAACAGAACTTGAAAAAAGTGGGTGTCATCCACGCAAGCTTTGTTGATTCTTTGTCCGAACTATCTCTTTTGAGCAATAACGAAGCAAGGCTGGAACGGGCTTGCACTAACATTTTAAACTCCAGGAATGAGAGGATGGCTGCTTTGGCGCAACAGATCCGCGATTTAACTGCTCCTCCCCAATGATGTACTTTTTTTTGCTCCTTATTTTCTCAGAGATAATAAAGATACATTTTCTGATATTGTGGACCCATCACTTTAGAATATAAATGATAGGCTAAGATGAAAGTGATATCAGAGGTAATATGAACATGATATACTTTCGGTAAGGTTTAGCTGAATGTAAATCTATTCAAAGGTAATATGAACCTGATAGAATATAATCCAACTAAATTTGTATATAAAACACTATCAGAGATAATATGAACATGATAGATTTACAAATTAGTTAAGCATATCTATTCAGAGGTCATATGAACCTGATAGAATATGATTCAGCTAACCTTCGTACGTAGTATTGTCAGAATAAAATCTTCATCATACTCCATTAGGCAAAGGAGATCAAGTATAATACTTCTTCGGGAATTTGCAGTTGATAGGAGCCATTATCAAATCTTCATTAGGTTTGGCTAATCTGTAAGCGCCATTTGAGAATGTTGTTTCAATCACATAAGGGCCCTCCATTTCTTTATGATAGTTTGTGTGAACTTCGGACATCGTACCAGAGGTAATATGGACGTAGTACAATACCGTATTTGCTGAGGACATCCCACTGGGGGATCTTTGGTGGACCAATTATTTGTTGCGCACGTTGAGTGCAAATAATAAGTTCAAAATAAGCCCAAAAAGAGGTAATATGGACATGATAGGTTTTGTGGCTAGCAAAAGGCATTCCGCTGGGAGATTTTTGTGGACCTATTATTTGTTGCGCACGTTGAGTGCAAATAATAAGTTCGAAACAAACCCTATCAGAGGTGATAGGTTTTGTGGCTAGTGAGGACATCCTGCTGGGGGGGTTTTTTTTTGGACCCATTACTTCTTGTATACGAGAGTGCAAGTAATGGGTTTGAGACAAGTCCTGGCAGAGGTAATACGGACGCTGTAAATTATGACTCTGTAGGGATAGTGGAGAGACATATTTCAGATGTACTATGAACATGACCTGACTTTTTCTTTGCTGGGGAAAATGAGGATAGTTCAGAGGTAATATGGACATGAACAATTCGTTTCCATTGCGGGCATCCCACAGGGGGTTTTTGGTGGACTTATTACTTCTTGTGCACGAGAGTGCAAGTAATAAGTTTAAGACAAGCCCTGCCAGAGGTAATATGGACGTGGCAATTTTTGTGGACTTAACACCACTGGCGTACTTAGAGTTAAGTACGGGTGTTAAGTTGAGATAAAAACCGATAGCAGAGGTAATATGGACATGATAATCGATAGCCGGATCCAGAAGGTTTGTTCAGAAGTAATATAAACATGACAAACTCAGCCTGAGAGAAGTATTATGACAGCAGTTCAGAGGTAATATGAATATAAACTAATATCCGAAAAATTCATTGAGGAATGATTTGTTGAGTGTGATCTATTCGAATATGAAGATAGACCAACAGATCATTCCGCTGGGGAGATCGATGGGACGATAGCTCAGAGGTAATATGAACATGACTAGCGTAAAACGAGATTAGTTTGAATAGTCACTGCGGGAGTGTACAAGTACACCTAAAGATTGCTCCTCTGGGGAGATTTTGAGGATCCACCATCCATTGCGTATCCAGGACTTTTGGATACGGATGATGGCTCTTTACAAAAATTTGTAACGAAGGAGAAAATATTGCACATAGGCACTTGCTGGGGATACCAAATTGCTGAACATATCTATTCAGAGGTCATATAAACATGATAGAATATGATTCTCGATCTTCGATGACCGAGAAAATGTTGCACATAGGCACTTGCTGGGGATAAAAAACCAAGAGTCGATTTGTACATCCGGATTATGGACTTATTACCCATGGCGTACCTTAAGTACAAATAATAAGCTGAAGTGACTAGCACTACCAGGGGTTATGCGAACTTGATAGTAGAAAGTCGAAGAGAAGAACTTCACTCAGAGGTAATGTGGACATGGAAAGGTTCTGAAAATATCTTACTCAGAGGCAATGTGGACGTGGTAAGATATGACTTTGTAGGGATAAAGAAAAAATAGGACAGAGAAAATATGGAAGTGACCATTTTTTATGGTGGTAGATTTACTCTGTCGGAGAAAGTGGAGAGGCATAGTTCAGAGGTAATATGGACGTGAACTGATCGATAGCAACAACCTGGGAGGTTTGCTCAGAGGTCACTTGGACATGGCAAACTCAGCTGGGGAAAAAATATTTGGACAACAATTCAGAGGTAATATGGACGTGAACCCATCTCCAAAAAATTTACTGGATAGTGATTTTTTGAGTGAGGATAGACCTGAAGGTTGCTCCGCTGGAGAGAGTTTTAGTGACTCATCATCCGGCATTTTTTTGAAGGAGCAAATTTCCACGTGGGAGTGAGATCAATTTGCCGTGATAGTCCTCTTGTTTATAAATACAAAGTGATAACTTTGGCGTCGACCAACTCCTGGATTCTCCTTTTCAGTACATAGCATGCCTTTGTGGGATGATGAATGTACCGATGAAAGAGAATATTCTGGGTTATTGACCTTGCCAGCCCTTTCAGGGTATCTGATGTTGGGTAGCCGAAGTTTGTTTTCCTTCATCAATATATTGAAGATTTAAATGATGTCATCTTCATTGAAGGAGAAAGTCCCATTTGGCTTTCGGGCTCCCAATACCTGAGTCGTACGATCCTCAGGAAAGATGGTCCTAGCTGTATCATCTTCAGACTCAAAGGAAATTCTACCCCCAGTTGTAGATGCTGCTCTGTTTTGTCGAGGGAGACTACCTCCAGACATGTCGTTGTCTGGTTCTTCTTCTTCTTTTTGTTTACCTTTGTCCACAGAAGTTGATTTAGAAGGACCTGCCTTTGGTATTACAAGATCAGACTCTGGAGGTTTAAAGTTTACAAGAGATACGGTATACCCTAACCCAAAACGAGTTCGTTGACAGTAAGGATCATCATGCAACGATATTCGTCTGCCTTTTCCATAATTGAGGCCTTGCTTCAACTTCAAATCATAACCCATGTTTTGCATAATCTTTAGAGCCTGTGGGCTATATCTGTGGATTTGCATTTTCCCAACATCAGACTCGTGAGAATCTTCTGGTATATTCGGTCTATTCCGCATTCGACTGAAGACTATTGGACGCTGATGGTTGCGAGTAGGTGAAACAATAAAGATAGATTCTTCATGGGGCCTATATGTCATGACGATATTAGATGTTAATGCTACTTCCCACATGATCTATCCACGCTTGGTAGTTAGGGGCACTAAATCTTGATTTTGACTCCTGTCTTTGTGTTTCTGGATCAAGAAATCACGCAAATCCAGGAGATTAACAAAAGAAGAAGAAGGCTTATTGTGCCTTTTTACATCAGTGGGACGGTGTAGGTTAGGAACCATAAGCCTTTCTCTGCCATAGGAATACAACAGTTCGCCCATATGAGTAGCATATGATCCATCATCTGTCTGAGGAGCGTATCTTTCCATGAAATGAGTATTCTTTACGCGGACAGATCTGTCTTGGCTTAATTTGGATTTTTGCATAGGTTCACGTAAAACAGGAAAAGTTCGCGTAATCTGAAGAGTGGGCAATTTCTTCTCTTGTGGGCGTACAAGCCTAGAGGTTGGGAGACTCATCGCTTATTTTCCCTTGATGTGATCAAAGGGCACATCTGCCTTATCATAGACGGGAGATGTAGTTATACGCACAGTGCATGTTTAAAACTTCTGGATTGACACTGAGGCATTGCCAGAAGTCTTGTCTGCCACGTCACAAATGGGAGACAAAGTTTTACGCACAGGGCGTGTTTGACACTTTTGGATTGGCACTGAGGCATTTCCAGAAGTCTTGTCTACCACGTCACAGACGAAAGACAAATTTTTACGCACAGGGCGTGTTTGAAACTTCTGGATTAGCACTGAGGCATTGCCAGAAGTCTTGTCTGCCATGTCACAGACGGGAGACAAAGTTTTATGCACAGGGCGTGTTTGAAGCTTCTGGATTGGCACTGAGGCATTGCCAGAAGTCTTGTCTGCCACGTCACAGACGAGAGACAAATTTTTTCGCACAGGGCGTGTAAGCTGTGTTGTCACAACCTTGTTGATCAGAGAGTGAGAACTTGCAGGAAGGGTAGAGGACGTCTTATGCATCAACATTTTATGCAGCTTCCTGTTGTTCTGGACAGAGGAGGAGTGAGAGCTACCCCCTGCTTGAAGCATGTCTTCATAAGCAGATTGGTCGAACTGGACGACCAAAGTCTTCTTCGTTGATCCGATAGATATAACATCGTGTTGAGCAATTACTTTCTCATCAGAGGAGAAAGTGTTCCCCAGCAGAGTCGCCATCTTGTGTTTGATGATCAATAAAAGAATAAAACTAGGTTTATACAAAACCCTTTTTTTTTTACAAACAAGAAAAAAAAGAGTACAATTAATCCTATACGAGGATGTTAAGTACAATAAAAAATAATTCTGGAGAAAAATTGCTATAGGAGTCTGATCTGCGGTCGATCACTTTGTCCCTTGGACCATACGATGATGAAGAAGTGCTATAGAAGAAGAAGAAGCTTCAAAGGTTACAAGTGGGATTGAATTCTCGTTGCCGAAGTTGTCAATCAACACTCTCTGTTTGTGCTCTCTGCTCCTTTTTTGATCTTTTTACCCTGTGACTAGAGGTCTTTATTTATAGAGATCAGTCACAATAACTGCCCAGTTGGCATAGAAGCCAAACTGTGAAGGAAGTGACATCTTTTACGCGGTGGTTAAAATAACTGCTACCCATGTTTGAATGATCTCCTGAATCCGCGTATAACACGTGTCTCATTATGAGGTAACGCGTATAACTGCTTCTCGAGGATCATGTCATGCAAGCCACGTTGGTAACTGCCCCTTGCGTAAAGATGGTTGGCATAAAAGCCAAATAACTGTCTCGTTGGCGTAAAAGCCAAATAGCAGTCTTGTTGGCATAAAAGCCAAATAGCTGCCTTGTTGGCGTAAAAGCCAAATAGCTGTCTTGTTGGCACAAAAGCCAAATAGCTGCCTTGTTGGCGTAAAAGCCAAATTCTGCATAAAACTTGATGCTACATGAATAATAGATAACCAGTGTAAAAATAGCCAATTATCCTTCCTGACTGAGGTCTTGAGCGTATTCTGGGCTAAATAGCCTTATCACGTACCTTTGCAAATATAGCCTGAGTTAGCGTATTTTGAGGAGATAGCATACGGCGTACTCCTATAGTTGAAAATAGCCTGGTTGGCGTAAAATACAAGGATGGTGATGTGAGCGTATTAGTCACAGTTTTAGCTCTCCCACTCGTTTAAAAATAGAACCAGATCTCGTGCATTAAATGCAGAGATCTGCCCCCATCTCGTGCATTAAATTCAGAGATATGCCTCAATCTCATGCATTAAATGTCGAGATATACCTCGAGATCTGTACAAAAAACAGCTTTTGACATGGCATCTGATTTTGTCTCATCTTGAGCGTAAAGACTCATCTATGCCTGTGTAGAATAGGCAGTGTATTGCTTGAATGCGTAAAAATGACTTGTATCAAGGATATATCACTAAACGACAGTCTGGGTCTCTATGCAAAATCATCATCACAGTCGTCCTCTCGATCGTCGTGCAGTACTTTTGTCAGGAGTCAGGTTTACTGTTTTGTCTGACAGATTCATCCGAAGAATACGAAGAGTTCCTCGTATGATTTTACGTTGCATTAAAAACAAATATATTTTACGCCGGGGGGAGGTGTAGCAACCTTTTACACCAAAACAGCCTTGAAGCACTGCTTTACGCGGGCAGCTCTGAAGCTCTTCTTTACGCCAATAGCTCTGAAGTCATATTTTATGCCACACAGTGCTGAAGCTCTGCTTTACGCGGAGAGGGACAATTCCCAGCATTTTTTATGCTTCTACAGGCGTCATCTTTGTTGTCGGGACGTCATGTCAGTTCGACCTACGGCCAGTTGTCAGGACGCTTGTTTGGATCGCCTGGGTGACCCTTTTCTGGGCCGCATGGTGTCCAGGCGGTCCATTATCTGTTGAGTTTGATTTGGGGTGCATGGACGTTGGGCGCATGGCTGTATATTTTCTATGCTTCTACAATAACATATTTTATTTACCGCTTCAGCCCAAAAATATTTAGGAAGCTTAAATTGATTAAGCATTACTCTAGCCATCTCTCTTAAAGTTCTATTCTTACATTCCGCAACACCATTTTGTTGAGGAGTCCTAGAACAGAAAAATTCATGCAAAAAATTATTTGAATCACAAAAGTTTTAAAAATCTGCATTTTCAAATTCGCCACTATGATCACTTCATATTCGAGTAATCATGAAGCATTTTTCGTTTTGGATCTTTTTGCAAAATTTACAAATTTAGTAAATGTGTCATTTTTATTTGCAAGAAAGAAAACCCATGTAAATCTTAAGAAATTATCAATAATTATAAAGGCATACAATTTACCGTCAAGACTGGTGATTCTACTAGGTCCAAATAAATCCATACGTATAAGCTGCAAAGGTCGAGAAGTACTTATAGCATTAATTGATTTAAAGGGGGATTTTGTTGCTTTGTTATTTTCATATTCACTACATACCATATCCTTCTTGAAAATAATTTATAGTAAGCCTCTCACCAGCTTCTTAGTAGAAAGTCTTGCAATTGTGTCCATATTAGCATGTCCTAGACGCATGTGTCATAACTAGCTTTCATCCTTGTTTGCATATAGGCATCAACCTGTGTGGTTAGTATCTTCTGAAAGATAAAATACATAAATATTGTCTTCCCTTATTCCTTCAAATATTGTTTTACTAGGTGACCCATCAATTATAGAACTTTGTCTTTTGTGAAATTGATACCATAACCATGATCAACTAAGTAACTAATGCTAAGTAGGTTATGTTTCAATTCAGTAACAAGACAAACATCCTTAATTACTGGACATGGAGACATACCAACATCACCGTTACCTATAATATATCCTTTCAAGTTATTGCCGAAGAAAACATATCCTTCTTTTTTCATCGACAGTATTGCCAATAGAGATATGTCACCGGTCATGTGTCATGAGCAACCGCTGTCGAGGATTCATTTGCTTTTAGAATATGAAGGGCGGTCCACCTACAAAATAATTTGCAGATGTAACCTTTGGTACCCTGATGAGAACATAAAATATCATATTTTTATTCCTTAATATATACTCATTTATGATCATTTGATGTCTAAAGATACTCATTATTTTTATATTTTGATTTAGAATGCAATTGGAGTCACTAAATGCAAAATGAAGCTAATTATCAATTCTGGACAGTTTTGATACCTTGTAGCAAAATGGTCATAACTTGCTCATCCGAAGTCCAATTGAGCTGATCCAAATTGATTCGGGAAACTAAGTGATAGAGGTAAAAGTTTGCTGTTTTGAGTTTTGCGAGATTCTTCTTGCATCATGGACCAAATCATGCTTGAAGTTGAGTCAACTATGTTGTGCACGAAAAGTGGAGCTGAATTAACCATTTTGCTACTTGTTCAAAGATTTTATTTTATTGTTTGGGTTGTTATAACTCCTAGAGGATTTGTGGGAAGATATTGTGATCTTCAAACAACTAATTTAGAGTATATAAAAGGGGTAGAAATCAGGAGAAAATGGAGGACAACACACAACTCTTCTTCCTCTTCTCCAATATTATTTTGAAGTTTTCATGAACGTGCAGAGCTAAAAGTCTTGTTGGTCGAAGGAAACAGAAGCCTTGGAATCAATAAACTTATGAGATCTAAATTATTTTCATATGTTTGATTTATGCTTTGAGTATCAAATGTTTTCTTATGCATATTTTCATGATTATCTTGTTTAATGACTAGGATGCATACTAGTTTATTATTTCTGAAAATCTAATGCTAAATTAGATATCAAATCCGTAATTGTGCAATTTCTCTAATTTGTGAAGCAACCAAGATTTAATGAACTGCTTTATTTTATTAGATCTTAGGAGAAAAACTTTTGACAAAATCAAATGCAACAGCTTGTGCTTGTGTTGTTTTGCTTCATCGATCTCATCAAGTTTAATACGCTACTAGATTAAACCTTTAGCGCTTGTCTGAGGTTGTTTAGTAGTTAAGGTTAATTAAATTGCTTGTTTTTAATTAATTGTGGCTAAATAAGATAAGAAAATAATTCCAACGATGAATATTCAAAGTATGAATTAATATATACTTGCATCGATGATCAGTTTTAATATTCCAATGGTGGATGTTGACTGAGACCAACATTTATTTCTTTGATTATTTTAATAATTTAATTATTTTTAGCTCTTTTTAATTTTCTTTTATTCAAAACTCTCCCCCCATCCTATTTCACATAGCATAAAGATTAACTAATTACTCTCCGTGGAAACGATCCTTACTCTCACTACTACATATAATTTTAAGAGTAAAGGTTTTATTTTTGGTTGCCTACAACAGCACGCCAAATTTTGGCGCCGTTGCTTGGGAGTAATTTTAGTTAATTTTTGTGCCTTTTGTGATCTTTTCTTATAATTAAATTATTTTTGTTTATTAGAAAAAAAGGTTCGATAACAGAAAATGGTGGCCAATTCTCAACTATTTGGCACCTTGCTAGATCTTCCATCTAGACATGCTGATGAGGTAAATGTTTCTTTCCTAGAATAACAAATTTCTAGTTTAACTTTGCTTGTTCGTCAGATGGTTGTAGGTAACATGAAAACAACAAAGACTTGTAGGATTTGTCTAGTAGCAGGGCATCCAACCGATATGTGTCCTACTCTTCAAGAGGAGCCCAATGAACAAGTAAATATGGCATGTGGTTTTCTTGGAATACCATAAATAAAGTATGATCCCTATTCAGACACGTACAACCTAGGATGGAGAGATTAATCCAATTTTACCTATGAGAGTCCACAATTAAATCAGCCCGCAACTCAAATTTGCCAAAGTTACCAGCAATACAAGCAGCAATACCTACAACCAAGCCAAACTTCTAATTCTGGTATGTCTTTAGAAGATATTGTTAAGTCTATTGCCATTAATAACTTACAATTTCAACAGGAGACAAAGGCTAGTATCGAAAGTTTAAATAATCAAATGGGCCAAATGACAACTGCAATTAATAAGCTAGAGGCACAAAGCTTAGAGAAATTACCATCTCAAACGATAAAAAATCCAAAAGAAACTCCATGTTCTATCATTTTGAGAAGTGGTAAAGAGGTTGACATTCATGAAAAGGAAGCACGTGCATCGTCAAAACAAGACGAAGAAAAAAATATCGTTGTAGACATGAACATTCCTAATGACGATGTAGTACCTAATGCAGAAGAAGTTTTTAAACTTGATGGAAAAGATGGAGTAAAAGTTATCATTAGTGATAATTTTGAGAAAGAACATGAGTTATCTTTGAGTACTAACTTACATAAAACTGTTGCAGTGTTGAACGATCTTCCAAAAAGACAACAGTCAGGTAACATTCCATATATTTCGTTACCAATTTATGACAAAAGACCTTTGACTTCTATTTTGCAGGCCCGTATTCTAGACTTGAAACCCCTGCCTAGTTATATCAAGTGTGCATAGAGTCGAGCCAACGACAATATTAAACAAAGGCGTTGCTTGGGAGGCAACTCAAGGGAAGTTTATTTTTATTCTAGCATTTTATTTTTGGTTATTTTGTCTTTTCTTTGCATTTAAACAAACATTGGGGACAATGTCTGTTTTAAGTGTGGGGGAGGAGATTTAATTTTTTTTAAGCAGTTTGAGTTTGTGTTTTTCAAAAAAAAAGAGAATTTTTTTTAAATAAAAGAAATTTATTTTTGTGGTTTTTAATGATTTTTGGTTGTGTATGTCATGAGTAAGATTCAACTAAATTTGAAAATTTCATAACATGATTGAATAAGTAGTTTTTTTCAACTTAGAATTAATTAGTCTAGTTATTTTTATTGAGAATGGTAGTATCTAAATTTGGTAGACAAAAGCCAGTGAGGATTTGAGCCTTTAGACTGACACATCAGTCTCATTATTCTTTCATGAAAGATATTCTTCCACTTATTTATTTCTCTAGAACTTGCTTTGATTCTCTTTGATGTCACATTGACATATGCATGCATGAACATAATTAAGGCCATCTTTGTTATGCATTACATAAGCCAAATAGTCCACCTTGTAATTAAATTTTTTTTTGTTGAACCCCTTTGAGCTTTATTGCCTCTTTTTTTGGTATACCCACATTACAAGCTTTCAACCTATAATATTTATACCTTTACCCAAGTCGCAAAGCTAGTAGAGCATTGTTGATCATTATAATATGTATGGTGTACGAAAAAATAAGTATGGGGGTGTCCAAATTTGTGCTTTGGTTACAACTAACAAAATGGAACATATTTTTATCCTCAAATTTTCTAAGTTCCATTATTGTTCAAAAAAAAAAGGTGTAAGTTGTTTTACATTGTTTAAATACTTTAAAAGCCAAATTGAAGACATTGAAAAATGGAGTGATTAATTTAACATATTTTATATTGAGATTGATTTGATTCATTTTTGCTCCACTAGTTTTGATGGCTTTTGAGCTACACTCCCAAATATATCCCACCTTAATCCTAAGCCAAGTTACAACCCATGAAAAGTCCTTATGATTTATGTTATGCATGTGATCCTAGTGGTGGAGAATGAGAAGATATGCAAGCTTATGGTAGATCATTTCTTCTGGAATAAATTTGAGTGAAATATATACCTTCAAACACATGAGAGTTGAGTGTTTATTCCCGTGAGGGTCTACCTATTTAGTTTACTCCATTTTCAAGTGAAAATATCTACTAAGTAATTAGAGGTTGTTTAAGAATATATGTTTATAATATGTTATGAGTTTTGAAGAGCTTGGTTATATTTTATTTATGACATTGCAACCTTGATTTCTTTTTGGAAAAATAAATTAGAGTTTCGCCCGAGGACGAGCAAAGGTTAAGTGTGGGGGTATTTGATGAGAATATAAAATATCATATTTTTATTCGTTAATATATACTCATTTATGCTCATTTGATGTCTAAAGATACTAATTATTTTTATATTTTGATCTAGGATGCAATTGGAGTCACTAAATACAAAATGGAGCTAATTATCAATTCTGGACAGTTTTGATACATTGTAGCAAAATAGTCATAACTTGCTCATCCGAAGTCCAATTGAGCTGATCCAAATTAATTCGGAAAACTAAGTGATAGAGGTACAAGTTTGCTGTTTTGCGTTTTGCGAGATTCTAGATGCATCATGGACCAAATCAGACTTAAAGTTGAGTCAACTATGTTGTGCACAAAAAGTGGAGCTGAATTAATCATTTTTTTACTTGTTCAAAGATTTTATTTTATTGTTTGAGTTATTGAAACTCCTAGAGGATTTGTGGAAAGATATTGTGATCTTCAAATAACTAATTTAGAGTATATAAAAGGGGTAGAAATCAGGAGAAATGGAGGACAACACACAACTCCTCTTCCTCTTCTCCAATATTATTTTAAAGTTTTCATGAACATGCGGAGCTAAAAGTCTTATTGGTCGAAGGAAACAGAAGCCTTGGAATCAATAAACTTGTGAGATCTAAAATATTTTTATATGTTTGATATGTGCTTTGAGTATCGAATGTTTTCTTATGCATATTTTCATGATTATCTTGTTTAATGACTAGGATGCATACTAGTTTATTATTCCTGAAAATCTAATGCTAAATTAGATATCGAATCCATAATTGTTCAATCCCTCTAATTTGTGAAGCAACCAAGATTTAATGAACTACTTTGTTTTATTAGATCTTAGGATGAAAACTTTTGACAAAATTAAATGCAACCGCTTGTACTTGTGTTATTTTGCTTCATCGATCTCATCAAGTTTAATACGCTACTAGATTAAACCTATGGTTGTTTAGTAGTTAAGGTTAATTAGATTACTTGTTTTTAATTAATTGTGGCTAAATAAGATAAGAAAATAATTCCAATAATGAATATTCAAAGTATGAATTAATATATACTTGCATCGATGATCAGTTTTAAGATTCCAATGGTGGATGTTGATTGAGACCAACATTTATTTCTTTGATTATTTTAATACTTTAATTATTTTTAGCTCTTTTTAATTTTCTTTTATTCAAAACTCTCCCCCATCCTATTTCATATAGCATAAAGATTAACTAATTACTCTCCGTGGAAACGATCCTTACTCTCACTACTACATATAATTTTAAGAGTAAAGGTTTTATGTTTGGGTGCCTACGACAGCACGCCATACCCATTTCATGAAAGGTCCTGGAGTGTTAGTATTTGGTACCCACTTGTAAATATTTATATCAACCAGTTAGTTTTTTAAGTTTAAAAAATGAAGATATGTGTCAATTAGTACCACAATAATGATATTTAGCATTGACATAATGATTGGATCTATTGTTGGTATAACGGGCATGTTGTGTGTCCTTATGAGAAGTGTGTGGATACTTGTAATAGAATGCATGATTAGAAGGTTTGGCTCTCTTGGGCTGTGTCTTATGAGTGTCCTTGAGTTTTGTGTGACTCGTGTTAGATTGGGAAGCAGTCTGTATAGGCTATTTTCCAAATCTAATTTTTGACTTTTTGGATGTGTCATACAATTCATTATATTTAGCAGTCAAGGCATCTAATATAATAAGAGCAAAACTATTTTTCTTCTTCTCTATAATAAATTCTTCCATGAGCTTGGCATAATCCTTGTCTTTCTGTTCAATAATAAATCTCTTCATGTAAATTTAATCTAATAGCAGGCAATTCTTTTGTGTCACTAGGATGATTGTGTTTCTCTAATATCATCTAACATTATGGATAGTCTATTGATCTCCTGCTTGTGCGCTTTGAGTTTCTTCTTAGTGTCCTTGTATTTATCTAAAAGTGTCTTATGGTCATTAAGAAGATCACTAAAAGCATCACCAAATTCATCAAAAGTAAAATCATCATAAAGGGTGTTGTTTGGCACCTTATCGAAAGCCATTAGACAAATATTGGCAGTGTCTTATGATTGATCATCGTCTGAGTCATTGGCTTCACTTTCGTGCCAAATGCTTGTGTTAGCATACTTTCGGTAGGAAGTTCATTTTACAAAATTTTCATATATGTTCCCCTTCTTTGTTGACGGACAGTCTTTCTTGATGTGTTATTTCTTCTTGCATCCGTAGCAGATTTGTTCTTCGTCATCATTGTTGTAGTCTTTGCTTTTCTTGTTGAACTTCAAGATCTTTTTGAATTTTTGACTATGAGAGCTTGTTCTTCACTTTCAGAGTTATCATCTTCGGAGTCTTCATTGATGCACTTTAAGTGCAATCGTCTTCTCCTTGGTTGCTAACTCTTCGAGGTCTTGGAGGTCCAGCTCAAGTGTCATTAGTTTGCCCATGGGTGCCCCCATTGTCATTGTAGTGAGGTCGTTCCCTTCGATGATCATTATAGCCTTGGGGTTCCAGTTCTTGGTGAGTCCCCAAAGAACTTTACGAATCTTCTCGTGGTTGTTGTATTCTTTGCCAAGGGATGACAAAGGATTTACAATGTCAATGAACCGAGTGAATATTTGTGTAATGGTCTCGTTGGGCTTCATCTTGAAGGCTTCATACTCTTGAGTGAGCCAACTAATTTTTGATTCTTTGACTTGTGACGTCCCTTCAGGTGTAACTTCAAGTAGCTTCCATACTTCATGCGACGTCGTGCAAGTAGATACCCTGTTGAATTTTGTCCTGTCTACAGCACAAAATAAGGCATTAATAGCACAGACATCTAAACTAGCTTACTTTTTCTCGTAATCAGTGTACTTATCATGTAGCTTATCTATAAGTGCACCATCTATAACAATTCTAGGTGGCTTTTTGTAGCCATCAGTAACAATTGTCCATAAGTCAAAGTCAAGTAATTTTAAATAAAAGCTCATTTGTGTCATCTAATAAGTGTAATTGGTTCTATTAAATAAAATCTCCTATGAAGATAGATTTTATGTTAGCCATATGTTCTACTCTAGAGTGTATAGTCTAAGCACAAGTATAATATAACCAGCTCTGATACCAATTATAGGATCGAATAAGCACCTCTAGAGGGGGGTGAATAGAGTGCGTGTATATACAGCGGAATAAAAATCACCTATTAAAAATAAACACAGTTAGCTAACAGTCTAAATATACAATAATAGTAAGTAAATAAAGAGAAAGAGAGATCGACAGACGTAAACACAATGATGTATCATGGTTTTCCTCCGAGAGGACTAGTCCAGGCCCGAGAACTCTAGCTCGGAGTTAAAATCCACTATCCAGTAAAATACAAGTTTTGACCTGAAGGCTTGCAACTTCGCACAGATACGAGCTTTGATCCGAAGGGCTCGAATACTTCTCGAAGTGTTTGAACTTCTTAACAAGCTCCTTTTATAACTCTAAAAATCTCTAACCGAGCACGCATAAGCACTTAAGGCTTAGGAGTTGTAAATAGCTTGGGATAGAAAATTGAATAGGCTCATGAACTGAAGTAATTGAGAAGAAAATAGAAAGTGAATGAGTGAATAAGAATGGTGAATTCCTTCTCTATTTATAGTATTTTTTGTAAACCGATTTTGGGGCAAATTTGGATGCCAAACGTTCAAATTTTTGAACATTGAAGCCGAGTCTGCAGGAGAAACTGCTTTCCAGGAAATACTAAGTCAGGGAACCGAGTTTGGACTGAACTTGCACCAAACTCGCACTGAGTTCATCCCGAGTTCGTTTCTCTTGAACCTGGTTAATTTTAGAATAAGGTTGGGTTGGTTTGGGCTAACTCAATTTTTAGAAATATAGTTTTGGGTTAGTTTCAAAACTTGAAATATTTTTGCTAAAAATAATCTGGGTTTAGAAAATATTTTGAGGTAGCCTCTAAATGCCAAGTGTGACTCGATGTACATTTTATCTATACTCAATAAATAGAAAAATTATATCAACTCGATACAGAAAGCGAGTCGCATCACATCCTCTTAAATTGTTAATGAAGCAGCATAGTCTTCGTATCATTGATCCTCGTAGGTTATATTAACTCTGAGTTTTAGACGATTATCAAAATAAGGTGTGACCATGACCAATGGGCCAACAGCTACTCATGACTACAAGGATCATAATCTAAATCAGGCTATAGTCCAAGATGGCTTGTGGTGCCAATGACCTTCATATAGACTAAGTTGGCTTGCTAGCGGTAATCCGCATGTAGGTTATTAGTTGAACACGAATTGATGCACTATATGCAACCTTTTTTGAGCCTACATATAATATATCAAGATAACCTCAAGTCACTCAGAGTTTTCATAGATGTCTCTTGTTTTATTTTATATATATTTGGATAAACTTGATGTATCTCTAGGCAGGGAAGAATAGAGAGTAAGTATAGGTAAGTTACCCCATATTACTTGTATATTGTGTATGTCACGATCTGCACCCAGAGTAGGGATGCAAGTAGTGAACAACGCCCAGCCTACGCTGCATCATCGGCGGTAGAACGTTGTTTGGGTAAACTATCTATCTAATATAAATATGCCACCAACAATGAATATACTCAATCATAGATCTATAATATGGAATAAACACGAATATTAAAAAAGAATATAAGAGTCACAAATATAACTCATGAGATAAAATAATATCCAATGAGTCAAGAAATACTAATAACAATGCTAGAGACAAATCCAGTACAAAATAAAACTAACTAAGAAGCTACGAGTCATGGGTCGTATGTCTCAGTCGGAATGAGACCCTCCTAAGCCAAGGTCTCTGGCTCTAGGCCTACCACGTCCTGAGGTCCGTAGTGAGTGGGGTACCACTCAGTGTCATCTGGGAAAAATATATCCAGTCAGGAAAGGAGCAGAGTACATCTCTAACAGCAGTTCTAATAAATGATATAACTATATAACAATAAATAAATGTGAATATACAAGATGCAACATATAGATACAAGAGATATGCAATAAAGAAAATACTGAAAATAAATACAAGAATGAGCAATATGGAAATAAACAAGAAATACTAATGACTAAGTGAGTGAGTAACAGCTTTAACATGTGATCGGCTTGAGAACTTGCACAAGGATTATGGCTTAGTTAATCATACATGGGATATATGATTAATACTCACAAGGAACAAGACATGCACAAGGAGGGTATGATCACATATCTATACTAAATACTCCCCGTCCCTGGCTGGTATAGTGGATCCAACTATGGTACATTATGACACGGGTTTTCACAAAAATGGCGCTACTCTTCTCATGAACCAATGTCTGTATTTGTACAAAAAGAATAATAAAACAAGGCTTGCACAAGATACATTATAAATACCAAGAAATAACATCTTATGATGAGATCCGGATATACCAATCCATGTAACCATCATGTCAAGAAATCAAGGATATCTACACTAGATACAAGAGACATAGAGGATATCATAAATAAAAAATATCAGAGAATATACTCACCTGAAGTCTGGTGAACAGTATCACAGATGTCCGGTACGATGCCTCGAAGACCTAAATATAGAATATTACATCTATACAAAGTTTTAGAATAAAAAATAAGTTAAACTACTCACCTTTTGGTTTATAAAGCTATTTCTAAGTCAAACTAGGTCAACTCTAAGTTAAATTGGTCAAACTTGGTCAAACTAGCTATTTTTAGGTTGTATGAGTCTATCTCTAAGATATTGGGTCCATGCATTATGTAACTAGGCCACACTAGTTATACTATGATACTAAAAAATTAATAGGATACCGTATCGTAAGATACGCAAGTTAAAGATATAAAAATATCATAATATGTATAACAATCAATAATATTTAGCATTCCTAACTAGATTAATGCTAAGGGGATACCTTGCCTTTGAACCAATGTGGTATCGCACCACTACACACCCATCTTGATACCCAAACCCAAATACCTTGAGTATCAACCCAATACCTTAAGTATCCATCAATACCTTGACACTACCTTGGTATCACAAGGTAATGTGAATCCTAACATATAACTAACTACCCAAGCTCTAACTATAGCTAACTATAGACATATATACATATATACATACCTACATATCTCTAACTAGTAACAAGTATATATGTATAACTACTAAGTAACAATATGAATACATATATATATATATATAATGCTATATATATAATACAGTAACTTACTAACTAGAGATACATAAGTATATATTTATATCTATCTACTACTAACAATAATTACATATACATATAACTATATAACAAGGTAACTAACTTACTAACTTATTAACTAACTATCAAGGAACTAGTGAATCAAATGACTAATCTAACTAAACTATCACATACTAGCTAACCATCTCCTTACATTGCTGCCTGTGTTACCTGATACTCATGCTTGGGCTACTGCTCTTACTGTTGCCTACTACTACTGGATGTTGATTGCTCTCCAAGCTGCTGCATTTGCTGCTGCTCGAAGCTGCTGCTAGAGCTAAATTGCTGCTGCAGTTGTTGTGTTTGATCTGCTGCTGCTCATGCTTGAGCTGCTGCAGTGCTCGTTGTTACTGCTGCACTGCTACCTGCATGATGCTGCAACTGTTGCCACTGATACTGCCTGCTCACTGCTAATGGTACTGTGTTGCTTACTACTACTGATATTGTGTTGCTCGATTCTGCCCCCCCCCTCTTCACTATACACACAACTACACACACATAATAGAAGTAGCTATATATATATATATATATATATATATATATATATATATATATATATATATATATATATATATATAAACATAACACTTATATATACATATCTATATCTGTATATATACACACGCATATATACATATATATAACATACACACATACATATATACTACTCTCTATGTATATATTTTTAAACACCAATATACATATATATATATATATATATATATATATATATATATATATATATATATATATATATATATATATATATATATATATATATAAAACCATGAAATTACATATCACTAATAGCTATAAACAATTATTGAAATGCAAAAAAACAAATATGTGGAGTGCATCGCACCCGTATCACACTAGATTTATGATACGCTTGCGATACGAGTCCACTACAGCACCAAACGTACCCCGAAGGATACGAACAAGTCTAAAATAATATATATGAATAATACGAAGATTTAATTACACATCTGCGTGTCCGTGTCAAAATATGACATGCACAAACCCCGTGTCGGAAGAAAACCTCCAAATTAACCTATATCTACAAATTATTGGGATACGACCTACACATATTCAATTGTGGATACGACACTAGCCACACACAATCAAACACATAGCAATTTGGTCTAATTAACCAATTGACAAACACAAGATGTGTCAATCTCGAAATTCCTCCAAAATTGACACAAAATATACCATAACTTTCTCCATAGTCCTCCTATGAACCTAATTCCAATTTTTATAGGTAGCCTTAGCATATGGGGTGATTTTTAATAATTAAAACATAAATTTAGAGTGTAATCAAAGAGAAAAAACTGAATTGTACCTATTGGGAGATAGATTCCCAATAGAACTTCCAAATTGGGTGAAATGAGCCTTCAACTTGTGGATCCTTGCTCCTCCTTGTAGATCCTTGCTTTCTTCTTGTATATCCTTGCTTCAATAGCCTCCAATGATGATTTAGGAAAGAATTGGAAAGAAATTTGGTGTGGGAATGAAGAAATTGGAAAGAAAAAATTATAGATCTAGATTTAAAATAAAAATAAGGAGAGAAAAATTTTCCTCCTATGTTTTATATGGCCGGCCACCTTATCCCCCTCCCCAAGATATTATGCAATGTCTAAAATATCCCTTGGGGCCTCTCATGAAGAAATAATTAAGGAGGAAAAGTTCTATTCTAATTGGTTTAATTTAATTAATCATCCTCCTAATGAATGGGCTTATAATTGGGCTCAATTCTAACTAGATTTAAATGTTGGTCCAGGGATCTAATATAAACTAGTTAGGTCTACTAACACAAGTCTAAAACAATAAACTAACATCTAACTATAATTAAATAATACAATAAATAATTATATAATATGCACAATATTTAATTAACTATGAAATGACCAAAATATTCTTTTCTAAAAATTATGGTAGTGACAAGTCTACCCCCCTTAAAATAATTTTGTCCTCAAAATTCAAAGACGAAAGTACCCCCAGAAAATAAACAGAACAGAAAAAAAGAACATAACAGAATAAGGAAAGAACATACCTCAAGGCACAAACAAATATGGGTAACGCTCTCGCATTTCATCATCTTTCTCCCAGTTAGACTCCCCCGGAGAGTGATGCATCCATGCGACACGTACCAAGAGAATAGTCTAGTTTCTCAGCACCTTCTCTATCCAATCTAGAATCTCAATTGGCTGCTCTGGATAGCTAAGAGTATGGCCTACCTCTATCTCTGACTGATCCAACACGTGACTAGGATCCGCTATATACCGTCTTAACTGCGATACATGAAACACATTGTGCACTCCCTCTAATATAAGTGGCAAGTCTAGTCTGTAAGCAACTGTACCGACCCTCTCTAAAATAGTGAAAGGTCCGATGAATTGCGAATTAAGCTTCCCGCCTCCACTGAAATGAATTGTGCCTCGTATCAGAGAAATCCTCAGAAACACCAAACCATCAACCTAGAACAAAATACAACCTTAAGAACTTAATCTATAATAAACAACCAACAACAAGCACAAAACAAAATTTTAAAACTATAACTCAAACTCCAAAGGTCTCTGGTGGCTATTGGCCTAATGCCGTTGTCTGTCCTGCGCCACTCTAAAGTCTGTCTCTAATCAGCTTAACCTTCTCCGCTGCATCCACATCCATCTCTGATCCTAGCAAATATCTCTCTCCAATATCGTCCCTTGACAAAGGAGTACGACATCTCTGACCGTACAAAGCCTCAAATGGTGACATCTCCATACTAGCTTGATAGTTTTTGTTGTAAGCAAACTCTACCAAATGGAGATGGTCCTCCCAAGATCCCTTAAAATCTAGTACATAGGTACGCAGGATATCCTCGAGAGTCTGAATAGTCCTCTCTGACTGTCCATCTGTCTGGGGTGATATGAAGTACTAAACTTGAGCTGGGTGCCCAAACTCGCCTGCAAACTCCTCCAAAAATAAGAAGTAAAATGATTATTCTGATCCGATACTATGCTGACGGAAACCCCATGTATCCTGAAGATCTGCCTCATATACATCTCAGTCAGCTTCTCCGTAGACAAACCCACCTTGAAAGAAAAAAAGTGGGCCAACTTGGTCAACCTGTCAACGATGACCCAAATCGCGTCTTTTTCTCTTGGAAATCGTGGAAGTCCGGACACAAAATCTATAGTAATGTGCTCCCACTTCCACTCTAGAATGGGTAATGGCTGAAGTAAACCGCCTGGCCTCTGCCTCTCGGCTTTTACCTGCTGGCACACTAAGCATCTGGATACAAACCGTGCCACTTCCCTCTTCATGACATACCACCACACTCTCTCTCGCATATCTCGATATATCTTGTTAGCCCCTGGATGTTTGGAATACTGAGAGTGATGTTCTTCATGCAATACCTCCTCACGCAGCTCCCTACTAGGCACACATAATCGAATACCATGCCACAAAAAACTATCCTCAGCAATGGCAAAATTATTCTCCAATCCTGCTCTCACTTGGGCTCTGATGCTCCTCAGAGACACATCCTCATACTGGGCTGCCTTGATCATGTCCATCAACTCTGAGTGTATCTGTAACCCCCATATCTGCATAGCAAAACCAAGAACTATCACCTTAATGCCCAAGCTCTCCAAGTCCTCCAACAAATATCGATCCCGCATCAACAACATAGCTACTGAATACCTGCTCAAGGCATCGGCAACTACATTGGCTTTCCCAGGATGATACTGAAAAGATATGTCAAAATCTTTCATCAATTTCAGCCACCAATATTGCCTCATGTTCAACTCCTTCTGGGTGAAAATATACTTCAAGCTCTTATGGTCTGTGAAGATCTCCACAAGCTCTCCGTACAAATAGTATTTTAACAACTTCAGGGCAAAGCTGACTGCTGCCAACTCTAGATCATGGATAAGATATTTCTTCTTATGAGGATGTAATTGCCTGGATGCATAGGCAATCACTTTCTTATTCTGCTGAAGAACACAACCCAAACCTTTCCCTGATGCATCACTATAAATAGTGAAACCTCTAGACCCTGATGGCAACGTTAAAATAGGAGCAGACATCAACCTCTTCTTCAATTCCTCAAAAGCAACCTGACACTCCTCTGTCTAAACAAACTCTATATCCTTCTTGGTGAGTCTAGTCATCGACTCGGCAATCCTCGAAAAATCTTGCACAAATTCCTGCAGTAACCTGCCAAACCCAGGAAACTCCTGATCTCTGTAATGGAACTCGGGGTCTTCCAAGACTCCACTGCTGCGATCTTCTTCGGATCTACTGAAATTCCATCACCAGTCACAATATGTCCTAATAACTACACCTTGTCCAGGAAGAACTCACACTTGGACAGCTTTTCATACAGCTTCTCCTTCCTCAGCACATCCAACATAATCCGCAAATGATCCTCGTGCTCCTCCGGTGTCTTCGAGTATATGAGTATGCCATCGTTGAACACCACCACAAACTTGTCAAGGTACTGATGGAACACCTTGTTCATTAAATTCATAAATACCGTCGAGGTATTAGTCAACCCAAATGGCATCACCATAAACTCATACTGGCCATACCAAGTCCTAAAAGCAGTCTTTGGAATATCCTCCGCCTTCACTTTCACCTAGTGGTAGCCTGATCTCAAGTCTATCTTGGTGGTAGCTTTGAGAATATATATGGACTTATTGTAATGGTATCAGAGCAACTCGATTCTTTGCCCATTCTGTTGCCTCCGACTCTGAGTTGTGCCCGATGTGCTGGGACCGGGGCATGACATAATGGTATCAAAGTGGTGCAGCAGAAGCATGGTGGGCCTATACCCACAGGTCCCAGGATCGAAACTTGGCTTTGCTACCATTATATCACGCCCCGATCCCGCAGGAGTCCATTCGTCCTCGCTTTGTCCCTACGGAACCGATCATCCTCGTACGGGCGTGATATCGTGCAAGCCTAAAATGTGCTTGCACAAGGCCAAAGGTTTGAACAAGGGCAAGTAAGCTATTCAATACAGAGGCAGCGGCACACATATTGCAGAAAAGTAATGAACACAATAGCATATGAAAATGAGCTCTTTATTGATAATCAAAAGTGTTACAAGCGGCGCATGGTCGAGGTTACAGATCGCTCAAGTACTTTTTCTCTCGATTACAATGACACCGTTCTATACATTATGTCCCTCTGTATAAAAGTAGCTCAAACTCGATACGGCTCAAGGCATCGACTCCAGATTTTTGGTTACTTGGGATGAGGCACGGCTATCGCTTCCTCGGACGATCAAGCACCTGAGAACAAGCAAACTGTTGGTGGGTTAGCACTTTTATAAGTATTGGTGAGTATAAACAACTGAACAGAAGCTACACCTCCTGAAACCCATACTAAGTAAGCATGTGGCAAAATATTACATTACTAGTGATCTTGCTAGTTTTACCTAAGTTTATTTCATGCAGCTCAGGATTATAGTCAGATTACATCTTTTGAAAATATAGTTGGAAACAGATTTGCATATTCAACAATAAGCATACAATCGGGATAGTGCTCTATCGTGCAGTGCACAGCATGTATTGTGCATCAAAATCTAACTCTTTGGGGCAAAGTTCTATAGTCGACTAAATTATCTCAAATCAAAGCAAACATTTAGTGGACTATCATATATTCAAGCACATGCGAAGAACTAGCTATATAATTTTGGTCCCCGAGAAACTCAGGATCGGTAGCAGTAATCCAGCTAACCAATGACTCATATTCTGATTATATTAACAGCTGTGACCATGGTTGCTCTTCACTAACATAATAGCAGCCGGGACCAAGGTTCAGCTCTGCACTAATAATCATTGTCCGACCGATGCGAATGCATGAAGCTTAAATAAATAAACTCTACGATACAGACAAAATGAACGAGCAAGCTATATATATACACTTGTATTTCTTACCCCATAGCCGAACGGTTATCCCTGCAGCAGACACACAAGTTAGCCACAAATTGCATATGAATAACTTATGAACCAATCTAGGCATCAGGTGTTAGATATGCAAGAAGGCTAGCCTAGCATGCTCCCTAACTATATGATGGTCCATGGGTAGCCCCATGATTAGCAGCGGTTGTCCAAGGTTCAGCTCTTCACTAGCACGCATGGGTATTAGCAGCTGTGACTCATGGTTCAGCTCTTCACCAACATACCCGAGTGGTAGCAGTTGTGACATCATGGGTTCCGCACAATACTAATAGACAAATACCGCCCCACTAGACCCCAATGGTTGTATCCTCAGGGCGATCCAAAAATCTCTTTTGGACAGAGCAATTCCTAGTGCCCCAGGAATCGTTCGAGAGACAAGACCTTGTGCACAAGTTAGTCCGAGACCAAATGCAATAACATGAGCATCTATAGTGCAAGCAAAATAAATGATCAAGCAAAACATATACGATCTATCAAAACATATCTTGTCAAACAAAGAACATCCCTTTCATATCTAATAGCACACCCCACTAGACCTTCAGCGGGCCGTATCCTCAGGGTGCACTATTAGTCTATGCTTATACGAATCAAAGACTTATAGCAGTTCAATATAGCAAAACAGGTAAGCGAAACATATATTAGAAAGCACGAATTCAATTTCATATCTAGCATGCAATATCTATCTCTTTCTTAGCATATTTCAAAGGGACTTATTCAAGCGATTCATTTACTTATCTCTTTCGTATGGCAAAGGTTCGTTTGATAATTGTGTCGGTGTAGCTAAGCATGCAACATTTCTTATACTCTTGATTTAGCATGGCAAGGTTCTATCTCATTCAGACAAGCATTCCCAGTTCTCTAGTTAGGCAAGCAAGTAGGTTCATTTTAATAACAAGCTATACAAGTTCTCTTATTAAGCATGCAGAGTCAAGTTATATCATTCTTCTTTGAAACTATCTTCTTAAGCAACAAGCATTCAAAAACTCAGATTCATTATTAAGTCATGCAAGAATCAGAGAATGCAGTTCTGCCCACTCACATTGATCAATCGTCTTGTGGTTCGGTCACAAACTCTTCGAGAAGGACTTTCGCTCGAGCAAGCAAAGTGATATCACTTGTATATAGTGCTTACGTGGAGCGGGATACTACATCTCCGGTGGGCTCAATCTTCTCGAATTTTAAAGCAAACGCTCGTCCCTGACGTGCACCTCTCTGATGTTGGTGCTGTTCACCTCTCTGATGTTGGTACTGGGCATAACGTTGTTGCTGGGTCAGAAGCGACGGCCCCATCGGCTGTACTGTAGGTGGCATCGCCTGTGTCCTTGGAGTTGGAGCTGCTCCCTGAACTGCACGATGAGGATTGGAAGGACACTCTCTCAACTTATGTCCTTCGGCATCATAATACAAACAAACTCCTAACCTCTTCCTGCAAACTTCCTAGATGTGGCCGAGCTTCTTGCAGAAGTGGCAGGAAGCCTGTTGTGACTGTCTTTGCTGCTGCGGTACCTGGTGAAATGGTACCCTAGCTAGAGTCTGGTGCTGTTGCGGCTGCTGAAAAGGCCTGGACTGGAAATGAGGGCGCTTAGCAGTTATTATGTTGTTGTTAGCCCCCAGAAAAGAATCGCGATCTCTCTTGGGCTTCAAACCCAAATTCCGCTCAACCTTGTGTGCCTCCGCAAGTATCTTCAAATAAGTCTCATAGAAAGACGGAATAAGGATCTTCACTTCCTAGTTCAGACCCTGACAAAAATAAATAGCTCAAACCTTTGGCTTCCTCACCAAATACTCCGTAAATCGGCTAAGCCTATCGAACTCTGCGGCGTATTCCTCCATATATATGCTCCCCTGAATAAGGCTCTCAAACTGCCTCCCCAAGTCTAACCTAACTGCCCGAGCAAAGAACTTCCTCTTGCAAAGATCCTTGAACACCTCTAAAGACTGCCCCGCATCAACAAGAAGTGGCTCATTCCTGAACCAAGTGTGGGCGATGTCGAACAATTGAAGTCCTACTGCCTCAACCTTCAGATCCTCAACAAGATGGGACACCCTCATGAGACACTCAATATCCTCAAGCCAATCATCAGCGTAGATGATGCCCTCCGTCCCCTTGAAGAACCGAGGTTCCAGCTTCTTGAAGTCCTGAATATTGCCTGGCCGAAACTGGGCAACCTGTGGAGCAACCTGCTGCTGGACCAGAACTCTTCTTTCTACTACGACGAGGGCTAGATGATGAGAACTCTCAATGCCCTTTCACAACACGTCGGTCAGCCTCTGGTGTGCCTCGGACTGAGCCCTCTGTGCCTCCAATATCTCGCAAAATAGTGTAAACATCTGAGTTGCATCTGTCGACGCAGAAGGTAGAGGTGGAAGTCCCTCAGATACAGCCGGAATAGTCCTCTGAGTTGGAGGTGGACCTCTGAACACAGCTGATACATTAATTACCGGAGAAGTGACTGGTACAGGCCCTCGGGAAGTTGCAGATCTTTCAGAAGCGGTTCTCCCTTGCTGCGACCTAGTCTTAGGCGGCAACCTGAGACAGAATGTCACTCCCATATTTTATATTAGGGGTATTTGTCTTTTCATAATTAATGTGTAAATAATTGCATGATAATTTAATTATATTTAATTGTTGTGATTTTATTTGATTGTTGTACCTCACAGTTGCTTCGATAATTAGAGCGCTATACTAGCCATTGTCTTCCAACAGATTTCACACCCTTGTCCTAGACGTGTCAGACTGTTATTTTGATCCTTGTGTGACTCATAACTATGTCATGATGTGCTTCATTTTAGTCACACAACATTCATCATAATCAACTATATTTAATTCTATATAAATCTAACTTTGTATCCTTGTGTGTTCCAATCAAAATTGGAGGCACAATCTCAACCCATTTTGAGCAACCCAAATTAGGGTAATATTCTATTCTGAGTCTACTTCATTCATGAAACTTGTGTCCCACTTAATTTTAGTCCCTTGTACTTCTAATTAATTTTAGAACACCATTTGCTCTTAATTTAATTTAATTAAACCATAAATCTAACTTTGTGTAATTTTCTAATTGTTGGGCACTCTTGTGCACAAGTGCATTAAGGTGTCCATCATGTTGGACACGATATATGAATAAACCCATTTCTCTTTCATGTGTATTTTTTCGTAATTTTTGTGAGTGTGCAATGCAACATCAACCTCCTTGAACCATGGCCTTCAAAACCTTGAACCAATGTAATCCTAGCAATTTTATTTGAACCCATTTGAATCCTAGCCATTGAAAATATCCATGACAAGACCTTTTCCCAAGGAGTTTGAACCCAATTTCTAGGTCAACCCAACACCTTACATGTACATATATAAATATCCCTTTTTCTTTACTTTTCCTTTTCTTTTCTATCTCTTTAACCTAGCTATTATACACAGCCGACCCTTTCCCTCATCTCCTTCCTGACTCACCCGCCACCCCGCCGAATTTCACCAGTCCTTCTCCCTCGTCGACTGAAAGCCACCCCGTTCTCATCCCCCTCCTTCACCCGACTTCGACGATAACCGACCGGATCTCCTTCCTCCATCCTCGTCGATTGGAGCTCGACCCGCTGACCTCTGATCTGAGCAGCAACCCCGTTGCACTACCTGACGACCGTCCCCGACTCTTGAGCACCGTCGTGCTTTTCCAACCTCTCGCCTGAACCGCCAGCAACCCCGTCGCTCACCTGCCAGACCTTCTCTCCTTGTCGACCGGAGACCTGCAGTAGCACCGCGACGTCAACCCAGACTGAACCGACCGGAGCTCAGACACAGACCCACCCGCAAGCCGCCTGTACTTGGCCGTTGTCCTTCCGACCCTGCTGAACCCTCGTCGTCGACCACGCCTCATCCCACGTACCCAGGTTCGAGTCTTCTCTCGCGTACATGTACACGTACACTCATACGTGCATTCCTCGTTTGTATGCATACGTATATTTTTAGTTATGATATGTGTATTGTGTAGTTAGTATATGTTGGTTTATGGATATAATTGGTATGTACGTATTGGCATACGTATTAGTATATGTTTAAATATATATTAGTGTGTATATATATATATATATATATATATATATATATATATATATATATATATATATATATAATTCTAAATTAGTATATATACATAAGTATACGTATTGTACATGTATCCCTAGTACATATTTAATATATATATATATATATGTACATAGTATAAATTCTATTAAGTATGTATATACATATATCTATTATATGTGTAATTAATTAGTATTATTGTATATGCTAGTTCATATTATGTATTATATGTCTATGTACTAGATGACCCGAGTGTAACCACGAATACCCTGTAGTTACATTGACCTGTGACCATAACATGTTAGCAGACTGCCATATATATACCGACGTACTGGCAAGACCGTATCAATGATTGTCTGTTATGCACAGCAACTACAGACGTGACACCACCTAGCGTAGTCTCTGAGATTATTGTGTTTGATTGTGTGTGTAGTGTAATATCTGATGCAATATTATATTATATGATATGTTTATAGGACTGTTGGATCACTCAGACGTTACTTTGGAACCAGGATATTGGTATTGCTTGCTAAGGACCACAGGCGAGTATATTCTCTGACAGTTTCTATTATGTTGATTATCTCTATAATTCTAGTTGTATAGCGTACATGACTCTAATACTGTTGTTTACACGAGTTGGCACCATCGAGACCTGTCACGAGGAGTCGTGATTTAGAATCCATCATGCTAGCTGGGGAAAACGGGGAAATATTAGTAGCTTATGTGATCATACCCAACTTTACTTGAATCATAGCTCACCCACACCTCACGTCGGTGCAGCCTTACCATTACATGTCTCATAGCCTATTGTGTATGATTAGCCTAACTATTACTTGCATCATAGCTATCCGGATGGTTAGCCTGACCTTATATGAATCATAGCTAGTCATACATAGAAAGTCTGATCAGTCCCAAGCCGATCACATGATATACTAATGTTTCACACACTTAGTTAGATGTTCTTGACATGTATCTCTAGTATATTGATCTAGCATTCCTTATGTTCTAGTCATGGTTCTAGCATTCACTTATATATACCAGTTCATTGTTCTAGCATGCACTTGTATTTATATTCATTGCTAGATGTACATTGATGATGATATGCTCCAGTACTTTATTATTCCAGTATTCCATTATTCTAGTATTTCTTATTGCTAGTATTCATATATATCTTGTATTTCTTTACACTGTGTTATAGTTTTTGTCAATATATGTGGAACTGCTGTTAGTGCTTGTACTTCGTTCCAATCCTGACTGGATATTTTTCCAGAGGATCTTGAGGATATCTGTACCATACACTATGGACCGGGTATAAATGCAGACTACAAACCAGAGATCGTAGAGGAGATATTACCTGCAGCTATCTAGGCAGTATTTATCTTATGCACTGAGACTTATTTGAGGTTTATTGAGTTTATGTTTAGACTTATTCTTAGTTTATGTTGAGACTTGTGGATACTTTATGTTGGACAGCTAGAGTGTGATTTATCTTATTTTGAGATATTGTGTTTGACTATGTCTTTCTTCTTATCTTTTATCATGCCTTATTACTCTTATAGTGGTTGTGATTGAGTTTACATTATGAGATAATATGAGATGTATATTGTCCTCCTTATGGAGATTGATATCATTGACAGATTATGAGTTATATTAGTATTTATTGTGACCTAGACAACGTTCTACCGCCAATGTTGCAGCTTAGGCTGGACGTACCCGTGCACTTGTGCCCCTATACCGGGTGCGGGTCGTGATACATTTTTAGTGGTGACCATACAAGTCTAGTTTCACAAATTGTCTGATATCGTGGTAGTGCGACAACTTAGTTGTACTGTTGCGAGCCTGCAATAGGATATAGGAAACAGGATTTAGGATGAGAGTATGCTCAATCACACTAGGAAATTCTGATCTTTATAATGCTATTCTAGTTGATTGTTTCCTTTAAAATTTTACTGTCCTTCCTTGATGATATCGTATCTATCACCTTAATTGATTCTTTTGATCTGTATTCAGGATGTCGTCGAATACTAGATCTATGAGAGTGGGAGCATCAATTTCAGAGAGGTCTTCTACCTCTTGACCTGACGAACAGACATCTGGAGTTCCTCCTACATCTCCTAATCATGTGGGAGTAGCTACAGCTAATGAGATTCCTCCTCCACCTATTCAGAGGATTGCCCCAGCTATGACGGACAACCTTCCACCACCACCGATACCGATTCCCGGAGGAGTGTCCACTGACGGGGCACAGATGTTCGCACTGATCCAGGGCATGCTAGAGACCCAGAAAGTGCAAGCAGAGGCACACCAGGTGCAGAGAGGGCTGATGAGAAAGAGCATGGAGAATGCTTATCAGGTGGCTCTTCAAGCTATGGAGAGAGTAGCACGACAACCGCAGCATCATGGCCAGCAACAACAGAGGCCAGGTACCATAGTGGACTTTAAGAGGATGATGCCTCGAGAGTTCAAAGGCACGGAAGGAATACTCTATGCTGACGATTGGTTAGAGGACATAGAGACGAACTTGCGTTTAGCACATATTTCGGAGATTCTTTAGATCGAGGCCGCTTGCAGTCAAATATTTGATATCGCCCTGACGTGGTATCGTACAGACCCGAGACTCACTCTCGAAAGACTTACTTGGGAGGACTTCAAGGAGCTCTTCAAGGAGAAACTATTTCCTGACGTAGCTTTGGGAGCATTGGAAAGTCAATTCCATGACTTAATCCAAGGAAGCATGTCAGTCGACGAATATGCCGCAGAATTTTGTCGATTGAGTCGATTTGCGCCATCAATGATTCTAGACCCAGGAGACCGAGCACGGAAATTTAGGAAGGGATTGAATAGAGAGATCAAGTCTCGTACTTCAGGACGACGCACCGCTACATTTGAGGGTATTCTGATGGATGCCCAGATTACTGAAGATGACTTGGACCTCAGGCCCAAGAGAGGATGCGACACTTCTGGAGGAATAGGTGGTAACATAGGATAGGCCAAGCACCCACACTTTCAACAACAACAACAACAGAGGCTGTACCAGCAGCAACAGGCACCAGTTCGAGGACATATCTAGCAGCAGCAACCACAGAGACAGAATCAACTCGTTGCCCAATGCGCGTATTACGGAAAGATGGGACATACTAGAGACATCTGCCGGAAGAGGCTGGGAATATGCTTGTCATGTGGATCGTCAGCACATCAGCTGAGAGACTGCCCAGCTGTTTAGACTCGCCAGGGAGGAGCAGCAGCTCAGAGAGGACCAGCCAGAGCATCTACTGTACCAGGAGGCCAGCAGAGAGGACCTCCACTTCCACCACAATAGCAGAGGTTTGCTCAGCACCAACAGCAGCAGAGAGGAGCACCACAAGGACGAGCTTATGCCATGACTACTGAGGAGGTCGAGCCAGCTGGAGACGTGATTTCAGGTTCAGTTTCTCTCAATTCTGTTCCAGCACTTGCATTATTTGATTCTGGCGCTTCCCATAGTTTCGTATCTGTATCTTATGCCCTTAAGCATCGTTTAGAAATGGAACCATTAGATAGGACTTGCAAGATCATGACAGGAGGAGGCATTATCCTAGTCCGTGATTATTGCAAGGATCGGAGAGTGTCATTGGAAGGCCGAGAGTTGAGCGTGAGTTTACTCGTCATGCCACTTTCGGGATACGATATTGTACTCGGAATGGATTGGATGAGTAGACATCATACTTCTATAGATTGTCACGGAGGTAGAGTAGTATTTTGACCGCCAGAAGAGCCAGAGTTTAAGATCACCAGAGGAGCAGAGGAGCAGAGCAGAGGCACTTTTTGCGGAGCCAGGATGGAAGAAGAGGAGTTACTACATCCACTGATAACGGAGTTCCTGGATGTATTTACAGAGGAGTTGTTAGGTTTGCCGCCAGACAGAGATGTTGAATTCTCTATAGACTTGATACCAGGAGCGGAGCCTATTTCGCAACATGTCTATAGAGTCAACAATAACGAGTTGGTAAAACTGAAGAAGCAAGTTGAGGAGCTGCAAGACAAAGGTTTCATTAGATCCAGTTTATCGCCATAGGGATCACCGGTATTATTCGTATTGAAGAAGGACGGCACGGTACGCATGTGTATCGATTATAGAGCTCTAAATAACCTCACTATCAAGAATAAATACCCGCTGCCAAGGATAGATGATCTTTTCGATCAATTAAGCGGAGCGAAGGTATTTTCAAAGATAGACTTGAGGTCAGGTTATCACCATGTGAAGGTGAAGAGAGAAGACATACTGAAGACAGCATTTCGGACCAGATATGGCCAGTTTCAATTCACGGTAATGCCGTTTGGTTTAACCAATGCACCAGTAGTATTCATGAACTTGATGAACAAGGTATTCCACCAGTACCTTGACAAGTTCGTAGTGGTGTTTATTGATGACATTCTAATATATTCGAAGACCCCAGAAGAGCATGAAGAGAACTTGAGGGTGGTCTTAGAGACTCTCAGGAGAGAGTTATACGGAAAGCTTTGAAAGTATGAGTTCTTCCTTGACAAGGTTGAATTTCTTGGACACATGGTAACGGGTAACGAAATTTCAGTTAACCCAAAGAAGATCGGAGCAGTGGAGTCATGGGCTACCCCCAGTTCGGTAGCTGAGATCAGAAGCTTTCTCGGACTAGCAGGATACTACAGAAGATTTGTACAAGGCTTCTCCAAGATTGTAGAACCAATGACTAGGGTGACCAAGAAAGATGTGGAATTTGTCTGGACAGAAGAATGTCAGGCCGCATTTAATGAGCTAAAGAAGAGATTGACGACCGCACCAGTTTTGGCATTGCCATCAGGGACAGGTGGATTCACTATCTACAGTGATGCTTCAAGAAAAGGTTTGGGATGCGTTCTTCAACAGCACGGGAAAGTAATTGCCTATGCTTCAAGACAATTACGCCATCATGAAAAAAACTACCCCACTGACGATGTAGAGTTAGCAGCAGTTATCTTTACGCTAAAGCTGTGGAAATACTATCTGTACAGAGAGCGTGTGAAGATCTTCACAGACCATAAGAGCTTGAAGTACGTGTTTACACAGAAGGAGTTGAACATGAGGCAGAGAAAGTGGTTAGAGTTGATGAAAGACTTTGATATCTTATTACAGTACTATCCAGGAAAGGCCAACGTAGTCGCCGATGCCTTGAGCAGGTATTCGATGGCTATGTACTTGACTTCAGATAGATATTTATTAGCTGATCTTGAGAGTTTGGGAATTTAAGTATTAGTTCCAGGTGTTGAGATTCAGATATGGGGATTGTAGATACAATCAGAGCTAATAGATAGAATTAGAGCTGCACAGTATGATGATGAGACTCTGAGGAATATCAGGGCACAAGTTCGGACAAGATTGACAGATGATTTACTATTGCGGATGATGGATCTTTACGGCATGGCACGAGGATGTGTGTGCCAAGTGGAAAGCTGCGCGAAGAGGTTTTGTAGGAGGCACATCGCTCTCAGTACTCGATGCATCCCAGAGCCAACAAGATATATCGAGATTTGATGGAGCATGTATGGTGGTATGGTATGAAGTGCGAGGTAGCACGCTTTGTATTCCGATGTTTAGTGTGCCAGCAGGTAAAAGTAGATTGACAGAGGCCAGGAGGATTGCTTCAACCTTTACCCATTCCAGAATGGAAGTGAGAGCACATGACTATGGACTTTGTTTCAGGACTTCTACGTTCTCCAGGAGAAAAGGACGCGATTTGGGTCATCGTAGATAGGTTGACCAAATCAGCCCACTTCTTACCTTTCAAAGTGGGTACATCGACAGAGAAGTTAGCAGAGATGTACGTACAGTAGATTGTCAGATTACATAGAGTTCCTGTGAGTATTGTCTCAGATCGAGATAGTCATTTTACTTCCCATTTTCGGAGGAGTCTGCAGGCTAGCTTGGGCACTCAACTCAAGTTCAGTACCGTGTATCACCCCCAGACAGACGGGCAGTCTGAAAGGACTATTCAGACTCTTGAAGATATGCTACGCACTTGCATTTTGGATCTCGGAGATTCTTGGGAGGATCATATACACCTAGTAGAGTTTGCTTACAACAACAGCTACCAGGCCAGCATTGAGATGTCACTATTCGAGGCTTTATATGGACAAAGGTGTCGTACACCATTATCTTGGGATGATGTTGGAAAGAGCTTTGTTGGGACCAGAAATGGTCGTGGATGCAGCAGAAAAGGTGAAACTTATCAGAGACAGACTGCGAGTGGCGCAAGACAGACAGTGGCATTGGGCCGATAGCCACCGTAGACCCCTAGAGTTTCAGGTATAAGTTTTGTTTTATTGGTTTTTTTTTTAGATTGCATGTTAAGATTGTTTGTTCTAGGTTGGCGATTTAGTGTTCCTATAAATTTCTCTGACATGGGGCACGATTCGTTTTGGCAGAGGCAAAAAGCTTAGTCCACGATATATCGGGCCCTTCAGTATTCTTACAAGGGTCGGTGCAGTGGCCTATAGACTTGACTAGCCGCCTGCTCTAGATGGTAAACATGACGTGTTCCACGTGTCGCAGCTAAGAAGGTACATGGCAGATCCTAGTCACGTACTAGATCACTCAGAGATCCAGGTTAGACCGACACTCAGCTATCCTGAACAACCCATTGAGATCTTGGATCGTAGAGAGAAGGTATTGCGGAACCAGACTATTTCCTTGGTTCGTGTTGCATGGAGACATCACTCTCCAAGCGAGTCAACCTGGGAGAGAGAGGACAAAATGCGCGAGCAGTATCTGTATCTCTTCGAGACTTGAGGTATAATTCATTGTTTGATTGTTTGTTCTTGTGCTAGTTTATTTTTAATTTTGAGGACAAAATTCTTTTAAGGAGGGTAGACTTGTCACCCCCATATTTCAAATTAGGAGTATTTTTATCTTTTCATAATTAATGTATAAATGATTGCATGATAATTTAATTATATTTAATTGTTGTAATTTTATTTGATTGTTGTACCTTACCGTTGCTTCAATAATTAGAGCGCTACACTAGCTATTGTCTTCCAACAGATTTCACACCCTTGTCCTAGACGTGCCAGACTGTTATTTTGATCCTTGTATGACTCATAACTATGTCTTGATGTTCTTCATTTTAGTCGCACAACATTCATCGCAATCGAATATATTTGATTCTATATAAATCCAACTTTGTATCCTTGTGTGTTCCAATCAAAATTGGAGGCACAATCTCGACCCATTTTGAGCAACCCAAATTAAGGTAATATTCTATTCTGAGTCTACTTCATTCATTATACTTGTGCCCCACTTAATTTTAGTTCTTTGTACTTCTAATTAATTTTAGAACACCATTTGCTCTTAATTTAATTTAATTAAACCATAAACCTAACTTTGTGTAATTTTCCAATTGTTGGGTACTCTTGTGCACAAGTGCATTAAGGTGTCCATCCCGTTGGACATGACACGTGAATAAATCCATTTCTCCTTCATGTGTATTTTTTTGTAAGTTTTATGAGTGTGCAATGCAACATCAACCTCCTTGAACCATGGCCTTCAAAACCTTGAACCAATATAATCCTACCAATTTTATTTGAACCCATTTGAATCCTAGCCATTGAAAATATCCATGACAAGCCCTTTTCCCAAGGAGTTTGGACCCAATTTCTAGGTCAACCCAACACCTTACATGTACATATATAAATATCTCTTTTTCTTTACTTTTCCTTTTCTTTTCTATCTCTTTAACCTAGCTATTATACACAGCCGACCCTTCCCATCATCTCCTTCCTGACTCACTTGCCACCCGGTCGGATTTCACCAGTCCTTCTCCCTCGTCGACTGAAAGCCACCCTGTTCTCATCCCCCTCCTTCACCCGACTTCGACGATAACCGACCAGATCTCCTTCCTCCGTCCTCGTCGACTGAAGCTCAACCCGCCGACCGCTTTTCCGAGCAGCAACCCCGCTGCACCGCCTGACGACCATCCCTGACTCTTGAGCACTGCCGTGCTTTTCCAACGTTTTGCCTGAACAGCTAGCAACCCCGTCGCTCACCTGCCAGACCGCCTCTCCTCGTCGACCGGAGACCTGTAGCAGCGCCACGACGTCAACCCAGACTGAACCGACCGGAGCTTAGACACAGACCCGCCCGTAAGCCGCCTGTATCCTTCTGACCCTGCTGAACCCTCATCGCCGACCATGCCTCATCCCACGTACCCAGGTTCGAGTCCCCTATCGCGTACATGTACACGTGCACGCATACGTGCATTCCTTGTTTGTATGCATACGTATATTTTTAGCTATGATACGTGTATTGTGTAGTTAGTATATGTTGGTTTATGGATATAATTGGTATGTACATATTGGCATACGTATTAGTATATGTTTAAATGTATATATAAATATATATATATATAGTATAATTCTAAATTAGTATATATACATACGTATACGTATTGTACATGTATCCCTAGTACATGTTTAATATATATATATATATATATATATATATATATATATATATATATATATATATATATATATATATATATATATATGTACATAGTATAAATTCTATTAAGTATGTATATACATATATCTATTATATGTGTAATTAATTAGTATTATTGTATATGCTAGTTTATATTATGTATTATATGTCTATATACTAGATGACCCGAGTGTAACCACGGATACCCCGTAGTTACATTGACCTGTGACCATAACATGTTAGCAGACTGCCATATGTACACCGACGTACTGGCAAGACCGTATCATTGACTGTCTGTTATGCACAGCAACTACAAACGTGACACCCTCTAGCGTATTCTCTAAGATTATTGTGTTTGATTGTGTGTGTAGTATAATATCTGATGCAATATTATATTATATAATATGTCTATAGGACTGTTGGATCACTCAGACGATACTTTGGAACCAGGACATTGGTATTGCCAGCTAAGGACCACAGGCGAGTACATTCTCTAACAGTTTCTATTGTATTAATTATCTCTATAATTCTAATTGTATAGCGTACATGACTCTAACACTGTTGTTTACACGAGTTGGCACCATCGAGACCTGTCACGAGGAGTCGTGATTTGGAATCCATCGTACTAGCTGGGGAAAACGGAGAAATATTAGTAGCTTATGTGATCATACCCAACTTTACATGAATCATAGCTCACCCACACCTCACGTCGGTGGAGCCTTACCATTACATGTCTCATAGCCTATTGTGTATGATTAGCCTGACTATTACTTGCATCATAGCTATCCGGATGGTTAGTCTTACCTTACATGAATTATAGCTAGTCATACATAGCAAGCCTAATCAGTCCCAAGCCGATCACATGATATGCTGATGTTTCACACACTTAGTTAGATTTTCTTGACATGTATCTCTAGTATATTGATCTAGCATTCCTTATGTTCTAGTCATGGTTCTAGCATTCACTTATATATACCAGTTCATTGTTCTAGCATGCACTTGTATTTCTATTCATTGCTAGATGTACATTGATGATGATATTCTCTAGTATTTTATTATTCTAGTATTCTATTATTCCAGTATTTTTTATTGCCAGTATTCATATCTATCTTGTATTTCTTTACACTGTGTTATAATTTTTGTCAATATATGTGGAACTGCTATTTAGTGCTTGTACTTCATTCCAATCCTAACTGGATATTTTTTCCAGAGGATCTTGAGGATATCTGTACCACACACTATGGACCGGGTATAGATGCAGACTACACACCAGATATCTTATAGGAGACTATTCCTTTAGAGGAGACATTACCTGCAGCTATCTAGGCAGTATTTAACTTATACACTGAGACTTATTTGAGGTTTATTGAGTTTATGTTTAGACTTATTCTTAGTTTATGTTGAGACTTGTGGAGACTTTATATTGAACAACTAGACTATGATTTATCTTATTTTGAGACATTGTGTTTGACTATGTCTTTCTTCTTATCTTTTATCGTGCCTTATTACTCTTATAGTGGTTGTGATTGAGTTTACATTATGAGATATTGTGAGATGTATATTGTCCTCCTAATAGAGATTGATATCATTGACAGATTGTGAGTTATATTAGTATTTATTGTGACCTAGACAATATTCTACCGCCGATGCTGCGGCATAGGCTGGACGTACCCGCACACCCGTGCTCCTATACCGGGTGCAGGTCGTGACACAGAACGAAAGGAAAAAATTAATATGGCACATGATATAATGCACTCAAAGAAGGACAGTTAAAGATTAAATATCAATATCAAGGAAGAACAGTTAAAATGAATCAAAAGAGTTTTTCCTATATGTGATTTAGTATTCTCAGCCTATAGCCTATATCCTATATACTAAAATAGGCTCGTAATAGCACTCAATTCAGACCACCACTACGAATCGCACTAATTGTGATCTCGAAGACTGTATAGGCCACCACTAAAAATGTGTCATGACCCATACCCGGAATAGGAAAGCAAGTAGTGAACAACGCCCAGCTTACGCCGTAGCATCGACGGTAGAACGTTGTTTGGGTAAACTATCTATCTAATATAAATATGCCACCAACAAAGAATATACCCAATCACAGATCTATAAGATGGAATAAGAATGAATATGATAAAAGAATAGAAGAGTCACAAATATAACTCATGAGACAAAATAATATCCAATGAGTCAAGAAATACTAATAACAATGCTAGAGACAAGTCCAGTACAAAAGAAAACTAACTAAGAAGCTACGAGTCCTGGGTCATCTGTCTCAGTCGGGATGAGACCCTCCAGAGCCAAGGTCTCTGGCTCTAGGCCTACCATATCCTGAGGCCCATAATGAGTGGGGTACCACTCCTTAGTGTCTTCTGGAAAAAATATATCTAATCAGGAAAGGAGCAGAGTACATCTCTAACAGCAGTTCTAATAAATGATATAAACAATATAACAGAAAATATATATGAATATACAAGATGCAACATATAGATACAAGAGATATGCAATAAAGAAAATACTGAAAATAAATACAAGAATGAGCAATATAGAAATAGACAAGAAATACTAATGACTAAGTGAGTGAGTACCAACTTTAACATGTGATCGGCTTAGGAACTTGCACAAGGATTATGGCCTAGTTAATCATACGTGCGGTGTATGATTAATAATCACAAGGAACAAGACATGCATAAGGAGGGTATGATCACATACCTTGAGTATCAACCCAATACCTTGAGTATCCATCAATACCTTGACACTATCTTGGTATCACAAGGTAATGTGAATCCTAACTTATAACTAACTACCCAAGCTCTAACTATAGCTAACATGTATTTATCTAATACAAACTACTATACTAACTACTAATACATATATACATACCTACATATCTCTAACTAGTAACAAGTATATATGTATAACTACTAAGTAACTATATATATATATATATATATATATATATATATATATATATATATATATATATATATATATATATATAATTACATAATGCAGTAACTTACTAACTAGAGATACATAAGTATATATTTATATCTATCTACTACTAACAATAATTATATATACATATAACTATATAACAATGTAACTAACTTACTAATTTATTAACTAACTATCAAAGAACTAGTGAATCAAATGACTAATCTAACTAAACTATCACATTCTAGCTAACCATCTCCTTACCTTGCTGCCCGTGTTCCTTGATACTCATGCTTGGGCTACTGCTCTTGTTGTTGCCTACTACTATTGGATGCTGATTGCTCTCCAAGCTGCCGTATTTGCTACTGCTCAAAGTTGCTGCTCTGCAGTTGCTGTGTTTGAGCTGCTGCTGCTCATGCTTGAGCAACTGCTGCTCGCTGCAGTACTTGCTGCTGCTGCTGCACTGCTACCTGCATGATACTGCAGCTTCTGCCACTGATACTGCCTGCTCACTGCTGCTGGTACTGTGTTGCTCACTGTCACTACCATATTTTCTAGGAAAGGATATTTTAGTCATTTGGTAATTAATTAAATATTGTGCATATTAAATATTTATTTATTGTATTATTTATTTATTATTATCATGTTAGATTTATTTTTGGACTTGTGTTAGTGGACCAACTAGTTTAGTTTAGACTCATGGACCAACATTTAAGTCTAGTTAGAATTGAGCCCAATAATTAGAAGCCCAATTTTAGGAGGATGATTAATTATGTTAAACCCATTAGACTAGAAGCTTCCCTCCTTAATTAATTTTTTCATGAGAGGCCCCAAGAGGTATTTTAGACTTTATATAGTAGCTTAAGGAAGGGGACAAGTGAGGCCTATATAAAGGGAATGAAAACTTTCTCTCTCTTTATTTTTTATTCCAAATCTAGATCTAGAAAATTCTCTCAACCAAATCACTACCAAATTTCCACCCAATTATTTCCTAAATCACCATTGGAGGCTATTAGAGTATGGATCTACAAGAAGGAAGCATAGATCTATAAGGAGGAAGCATGGATCTACAAATAGGAGCAAGGATCTACAAGTTGAATGCCAATTTTACCAATTTTGGAGGTTTTATTAGGAATCCATCTTCCAATAGGTATAATTCAGTTTTTTTCTTAATTTAGGTTCTAAATCTGAGAATTAACCATAAAAAATTAACCCATATGCATAGGCTACCCATAGGATTTGGTTTTGTGTTCATAGGAGGCCTATTGAGAAAGTTATGATATTTTTTGTGTCAATTTTGGAGGAATTCCGAGATTAACAATTGTTGTGTGTGTTAATTATTCCTATAGATCAATTTGGCATGTGCTTGTATTTTTGGGACTAGTGTCATGTCCACAATTGGGTACGTGTATGTCGTATCCCAATAATTTGGTGATACGTGTTGATTTGGGAGTTTTTTCTTCGACACGGGACTTTGAGAGTGTCATATTTTGACACTAACACGTAGATTTGTATTTGACTCTTCGTATTGTTCATAAATAATATATATGACTTATTCGTGTCCTTCGGGGTACGTTTGGATGTGTGGTGGACTCATGTCGCATGTGTATCCTAAATCTAGTGGGATACGGGGTGATACGTTCCATGTGTGTGCAATTTAATTGTAGATCTATTTTCTCTTGTGTTCTTCGCCTTGGTATTATGTAATTATATACATGTATATACATATATATTATTTTTATATATATTTATGTATTAAATTATAGATCTATATATCTATTATATATATGTGTCGTATATTTATGTAGTTATTATTCTACATATATAAGATCTACTAATTATTATTATTATTATTATTATTATTATTATTATTATTATTATTATTATTATTATTATTATATATATATATATATATATATATATATATATGTGTGTGTGTGTGTGTGTGTGTGGTTGTTATGTATATATGTATATGGTGGTGTATATATATTATATTTATGTAATATTGTGTCTTAGATCTATGTACCTATGTATATATTATATGTGTATATTTGTTATGTAGCTATTTCTTCTACATGTAAGATATATTATATATATTGTAGTATATATATGTTGTAGTTATGTATTATATATATATATATATAAATATATAAGTGGTTATATTATACTTATATATATATATGTACACATATTATTGTATGATTATATACACGAGTATCATGGACATAGAAGGCTCAGAGTAAAAATTTTATCCTAGATTTGGGTTGCACAAAACGGTCAAGATTGTGTTTCCAATTTTGATTGGAACGCACAAGGAAACAAAGTTGATTTTATTTAAAATTTAAATATGAATGTCTGCGATGAATGTTGTGCGACTAAAATATATCACAAGGGAGCATAATTATGAGTTACACCAAGATCAGAATAGAAGGCGATCATACCTAGGGCAAGAGTATGAAATTTGTAGGAAGGCAGTGGCTAGTGTAGTGCTCTAATTATCGAAGAAACGGTAAGGTACGCTAAGTGATACAATGTTGTAAAATTAAATAAAAATACCGTGTTCTATTTCTAATTGGATTTAAACTAGCCTTAGTCTCACTATCTAAGCCAAGTAGGTCTAATTTTGGGTGAGGGATTTACAATATACCCAACTTATAATTTACCCATCTATCACAATAGGCTACATCTAAAAAATATTCCTCAAATTATTTAATCATGTTATGCAATTCCTTAAAAGTTTTAACACCAAACATATAGTACTGTGTTGTTCACTGCTGTTGGTACTGTGTTGCTCACTGTCACTACCATATTTTTTAGGAAAGAATATTTTAGTCATTTGATAATTAATTAAATATTGTGCATGTTAAATATTTATTTGTTGTATTATTTATTTATTTTTAGCATGTTAGATTTATTTTTGGACTTGTGTTAGTGGACCAACTAGTTTAGTTTAGACTCATTGACCAATATTTAAGTCTAGTTAGAATTGAGCCCAATAATTAGAAGTCCAATCATTAGGAGGATGATTAATTATGTTAAACCCATTAGACTAGAAGCTTTCCTCCTAATTAATTTCTTCATGAGAGGCCCCAAGGGATATTTTAGACTTTACATAGTAGCTTGAGGGAGGGGGCAAGTGAGGCCTATATAAAGGGGATGAAAACTTTCTCTCTCTTCATTTTTATTCCAAATCTAGATCTAGAAAATTCTCTCAACCAAATTTCTACCAAATTTCTACCCAATTATTTTCCAAATCATCATTGGAGGCTATTAGAACATGGATCTACAAGAAAAAAACATAGATCTACAAAGAGGAAGCATTGATCTACAAAGAGGAGCAAGGATCTACAAGTTGAAGGCAATTTCACCAATTTTGGAGATTTCATTAGAAATACATCTTCCAATAGATATATTTTAGTTTTTTCCCTTAATTTAGGGTCTAAATATGAGAATTAACTATGAAAAATTAACCCATATGCATAGGCTACCCATAGGATTTGGTTTTGTGTTCATAGGAGGCCTATTGAGAAAGTTATGGTACTTTTTGTGTCAATTTTAGGAGAATTCTGAGATTGACAATTGTTGTGTGTGTCAATTGGTCCTATAGATTAATTTGGTATATGCTTGTATGTTTGGGACTAGTGTCATATCCATAATTGGGTACGTGTAGGTCGTATCCCAACAATTTGGTGATACGTGTTGATTTGGGGGTTTTTCCTCCGACACGGGACTTTGAGCATATCATATTTTGATACGGACATGTAGATTTGTATTTGACTCTTCGTATTGTTCATAAATAATATATATGACTTATTCATATCCTTCGGGGTATATTTGGATGTGTGGTTGACTCGTGTCGCATCGTATCCTAGATCTAGTGGGATACAGGATGATACTTTCTATGTGTGTGCAATTTAATTGTAGATCTATTTTCTCTTGTATTCTTGGCCTTGGTATTGTGTAATTATATATATGTATATATATACATATATTATTGTTATATATATTTATGTATTAAATATCATAGATCTATATATCTTTATTATATATGTGTTGTATATTTATGTAGTTATTATTCTACATATGTAAGATCTACTAATTATTGTATATATATGTGGTTGTTATGTATATATGTATATGGTGGTGTATATATATTATATTTATGTAATATTGTGTCTTAGATCTACGTACCTATGTATATACTATATGTGTATATTTGTTATGTAGCTATTTCTTCTACATGTAAGATATATTATATATATTGTAGTATATATATGTTGTTGTTATGTATTATGTATATATATAAATATATAAGTGGTTATATTATACTTATATATATATGTATAACATATATTATATGATTATATACTATACGTATATATATATATATATATATATATATATATATATATATATATATATATATATATATATATATATATATATATATATACTATATATTACATATGTATGTGTGTATGTTACATATA